>CM042028.1:69647500-70897500 GCA_023525975.1 Smallanthus sonchifolius | reverse complement strand
GTTTGACTCGGCTTATTCAACAAACGCTCTAACCTCGCTATACTCATGTAAGTTGTGCTACTCTTAGACGAGATTGTATAAATATGTGGAAAAAAGTTAAATTAGAAATAATAAATGAATTTGAAAGTTTAAAAACCAGTATTAATTTAACTTGTGATGTTTGGTCGGCTCCCCATAACTTGTTGGATTCTTACATTTGCGTTACCGCTCATTGGATAAATCCGGAAAGTTGAAAAATGATGAAACATACTATTGCGTTCGATATGTTTGGATACCCCCACACCGGTGATAATTTATTTTATATTTTAGAAAAAAGTTATAAGAACTTTTAAAATAGAAAATAAAGTTTTTTCAATATCGTTTGATAACGCCTCAAATAATACCGTCGCGGTAAACCAACTTATTTTAAAATATAACCCGATTTGTGATGGTATTTTTTTCCATAGCCTATGTGTTACACACATTAATAATTTAGTTGTGCAAGTTGGTCTTAAACACATTGACGATGTTAGAAATCAATTTAAACAAATGTTGCGTGACATTTTTCATACAAGTAAAAAAAGATATCATCGATATATAAAATTTTGTAAAGACGGGCAAACCGAATGTTTAGGTCCAAATTGGGACGTTTAAACACGTTGGAACTCAACGTGTAACATGTTCAAAAAAGCCATTAAACAAAAACGAAGTTTGCAAGTGTTTCATGACCAACTAGCAATGCAAAATAAAGTAACAAAATTTCCGACATCGGGTTGGGGTATCATTGAAGGTGTAGCCGATATGCTCCATGTTTTTAAAACCGCTACAACTTATTTATCAGGAGTTTACTATCCCACAAGTTCTTTGGTTTTAAATCAACTCTTTTTAATGGTTGAAAAATTAAACGAATATTCCAAGCGAGGCGGCGTATTTAAAGAAATGATACCGCCAATGAAAGAGAAATTTAAAAAATATTTTAAAGAAATGCCTCCGATTATTACTTGCGCCGCCGCCTTAAACCCGTGCTTAAATGTTTCGGGTGTTGAAACTTTAATTGAAAAAATAATTTACGGTTTAGATTTATACGAAGAAGACGTATTTTTAACGGATAGAGCAAAAACTATTTTTACTAAAAATTTGTCAACTTTATTTACTGATTATGTTGAAAAATATGGTACAACATCTACCGTTCATGAGTAATTTAGAAACGCTACATCAAATGAAAGTAGTAGTCGAAGTTCAATGTTAAACTTATTTAATACTGTAGTTAATGAAAATAATAAACGTCAAAGGGGTAATACCCCAAGTAGAGAATTGGGTTGATATATCGGTTCGGATTTTTTAACCGATATGAATGCTCATGATTTTGAGACATTTGATATCTTGGCTTGGTGGAAAGGGAAGGAAGGCCAATTTCCCGTCCTATCCGCTATGGCCCGTGATCTACTAACTGTCCAAGCTTCTACGGTAGCTTCGAAATCTGCTTTTTCTGTTAGTGGCAGGGTTGTTTCTTTACGAAAAACAAGACTAACTCCGGAATCGAAGGAAACGTGCGTTTGCTTAAAAGATTACTTGGACGCGGCGGAAAGAATACAACATGTATCTTCCCTTAAAGGCGAAATCGAAGTCGAGGGAGAGATATACGAGGACGAGGTGGAAGGAGGATCGATTGAAGCAATCGGTGAAGAGAGCCTACGAGGGAGTTCGGGATCCGACTAGTACCGACTACCCGGATTTTCAATATATCGACGAAAAAGACTTTTATTTTTAATGTATTTCAATTTGTAAACTTTTAATTATTTGTTTTGTATTTTCTAAACTTTTTATTGATGTTTTGTAATTTTTAAATTAAGTTAATATATTAAAGTGCATTTTGTTTACAAGAATATAAAACATTACTAAACCATTTTATTGAAATACAACATCAATAACAACTTACATAACACATTACTAAAACATTTTATTGAAATACAACATCAAGAGTCAAAGCCAACTAAAACTTACATAACACGTTACTAATTATTCGAATTGTTCGGATTTGCAATTTTCGTCTCGTCATACAACTTGCAATACTTTTCTAAGTGACGGCTTAAAGTTGTATGAGACTCTTTACTAAAAAACGATCCGCACAGCTTGCAACGAGCCTTGTTCGGTCCGCTTGACATCTCACACATATCAAAATATTTCCAAATACTTGGCTTTCGTGTGGTTGTAATAACTCTTACAACCGTTGAAGATGGACCAGCGTTTTCAGTCATTTTTGAGATCGTTTTTTGCTAAAGAAGTAGAAATGAGAGTAGAAAATTGTGTGTTTCAACCCACACAACCAATAAGTAATTATACTAATTTATGGGGTCAAAAAAGTAAAAAAAAAAAACGGTTTAAAATCATAAAAAACGGCTATTTTTTTAAATTGTAACGGCTACTTTTTCTTAAAAAACCGGGTTAACCGGTTCTTAACCCGAACCGGTTTGGGTACCCAACCCGGTCTGATCCGGTTTAGGCGGTTTGAGTTCGATGTGCCTTGAACCCGGGTCATGACCCGAACCGGTTCGGCCACCAACCCCGTCCAACCAGACTTTGCCGAGCCCGACCCAGTTTTGAACCCAGACCAGTTTGACATTTGGGCCCGGTTTGTACACCTCTACCTTTGACAATTTTTAATTTTGATCAAACTAGAAAATATGATCTGTGCGTTGCGACTGGGCGGTGATATTAACGTGTTTAAGTACATAACTAAAGCCCACGCGATGCGGCATGTTTGCGAACTTTGTTATGCGCGTTGCGACGAAGACAATAACGTGACTAAGTACATAAAAGAAACGTATGAAGTTGCCACGACTCGGTTCTGAAGATCGAAAAATAGATAAATTGCGGCGCGAAGAGAAGCTAACATTGAAACGACAAATTCGTTAAAGAAAAAACAAAATAAAAATAGAAAAAAACTAACTTTTACAAACGAATATAAAAAAATAAAAGAAATAAGAAACGGAATTTGAGGGGTAAACTTGAGAGTTTAGAAATTTGAGAAGTAGAGTTGGGAATTTTGTACAGGAGTAAACTTGAAACTTGAGGGATATGTTTAAATTTTAAAAAGTTGAGAAGTAGTATATGAAAATAGAGAAAGTTGGAGGGTTATTATTAAACCAGGCGGTCACATTAATGTGATTAAGCACAAAAAGAAACCGTATAAAATTAACGTTGCGACGTAAACAAGACTTAACATTGAAACGAAAAATTCGTTAAAAAAATTAGTAACAAAGACAATTATACAACGGTACCGATGTTCTTTAGTCGGTGTCGGTCTCATTCTTCTAAGTACCAGCACGTTATTGGCAGTCGATATAACCAACGATACCTAAAATATATACTTAACGATTTCAAAAAAAAGTTAACGAATGAAAGTTATTGAAGAAAATAAAATTTAGTTTTAAAAAAAAGTTAACGAACGAAAGTTATTGAAGAAAATAAAATTTAGTTTAAAAAAAAGTTAACAAACGAAAGTTATTGGTGAAAATAAAATTTAGTATAAAAATTAATGGGGTTAAAAGCATATATTATATATAGTACAGGGATCAATTAAAAAAATTAGGAAATTAATGGTTTAGTTGGTAATTATAACAAAGTTATAGTATATGAGTCAATTGAAAATTTTAAAAAATTGAGGGTTTAGTTGGTAATTATAACAAAGTTGAAGGTTTAAAGGTGGCCGGTGGCATTTGCCACCGACGTTGGTAAATTAGTTCTTGGGGAATTAATAAATGGAGTAATTTACACGGATAGTTCATGTGGTTTGCGTAAATTAAAAGTTTGGTCCCCAAGTTTAAAAATTACATTGATAGTCCATTGGTTTGCCAAAATGTAATACGGACGGTCCCTAAAGTGGATGGTCGTTAGTTTTGGGGTTAAATTTTTTTAAATGACCAATATACCTTTATTTACAAAAACAAATAATTAAATAAAAATTAAACAAATTAAAAATAAATAATAAAAACCAATTAGGTTTATGGTCCCCACTAATGTCATCCCCTTTCCACTCCTCCTTCCCTGACCACCACCACCAGATAGATCAATCTCTAGCGAGACCTAACTCTAATCATCTTCTCTATGAACTTCACAATGTTGACATGATATTGAAGTCATGAACTTCACATAATGATGTATGGTGGGTGTTTGAAGTTCTAGAACTTCACTTGGGTGTAACGGTGATTAATGTGAATTCACATGGGGGTGTATTGGTGAATGAAGTCTATGAACTTCATTTGGGGTGTCTTGGAGTTACGAACTTCAAAATGGTGTGTGTGGGAGCTTGAGATCATAAGAATCTTACCAAAACGGACGTGGGTTGGTTAACAAGGTGATTGAAGTCCATGAACTTCATATGTGGGATTGTGAAGTCACGAACTTCAAATAAACATATCCTGGGCTAGGTAATAAGTTACGGAATCCATAATATATGAAACATGAGTGGCTCGAGGAGAGGAATCTAAAAAAAATAGGTTGTTTATGCAGGGGTTGGGGTGCCAGACCCGGCGTAGCCTACGCAGGGTTGAATTTGCCTACGGCCGGAACACTGTCCTACGCTGACCCTACGCTCTCTCCCTACGTTAAACTCCATTTTTTGGTTTTTTCTTGGATTTAACCCATGGGGGACTAATGGAACTTGCATATATCATTACTAACATGTTGTGTGGTGTTTGTGGTGTAGGAAAAGCTCCAATGTAAGCCTCGGGAAGCTCGTCGGATAAAGTTGGATCTCAAGAAAACTTTGTTGGTTTTGGGTTATGGTTTACAATTAGATCTTTGTAAAACCTTAATGTACTTAATGTTTGTCATTTAAACAACTTCGTTGACTTGTTATTTGGTAGATACCACCTTGTTGGGTGATGATGAACTAGTTTCATCAAGTGGTGGAGTTTGTAAACTTTAAAAGTTATCAATGTTTTGTAAATTAACATTGGGGACCTAGCTTCCGCGTGTTTTTCAAAAGTTGAAATTTGCTGTGAAATTCGGGTGTTACACATGTCATTTTGTTGAAGGGCACGAATATCATATGCTAACTGTATTGCTTAGCAAAGTTAGACGGAGTATACACTCTATCCAAATGATCCCAAACTTCCTTTGTTGTGTCATACTTAGTCAATTGATTGCCAATTGATTGAGTTACATAATTGTTGATCCCAGTTATAATCTTAGAAGTATCAATTTCCCATGTATCAAGTTTAACCACATAATCAGTTGTCACACTCCACCTAGGCGAGACCCAGTGTGACCGACTGATACAACACTTAAGCAGTGGAAATATAAAACTTTGCATAATTAGTCTTAATGTCATACCATACGCAAGTCTGGTTTCTGGTCTCTGAGATGGTGCATAACAATTGTCAATACGGCACGTACTGGCAGTTTGGCATAGTACGGCCCATACTGGTCACTTTACATATTTGATAATTTTGTTCCTTGGACTTGATCTTTCTAGTCTTGACAAGTTTAACCCCTCAACTTCCAAGACATAAAACTGGAACTTTAAAAAGGACATCGTAGTGTACCTTGGTTTGCATTATGGTGAGCGGGGTGTTACATCAACAACCTTCTTGTCTTTCAGTCTCTTTTGTACCAGAAATATAGCCCCACAAATGTTTCCTACGTAGAAAATTCTTCATAACAAAAATCTAGTAGGCATAGTTCTTACCATCAAGCTGTGTACTAATATACTGAAGAGAACCATATTTTTCAGCCATATTACCAAAAGTTGAGACAAAATCATATTAACAAATACCAAATACGAACTAAAACAACAACAATTGAATACCAAATACAAACTGAACAGTGAAAACAAATACAAACAAATAGGAAGCAACCCTTAATTCAAACGAAGATGACAACAATAGCAGCAAACGAACCAAACATCAGCAACACCAAGATATGAATCGTATGGACTGCGGTACTGTCCGTACGAAAACAATGACGAACCAGAGGAAACAAACCAGCTAGCGAACCAGAAAAATTGATGCTTGCTAGAAAGTTTTCCATAACCAATTCAATAGACAAGGAGCGAATAGATCTCTAATACCATGTAAAGTGAATATGATATATATAGAAAACATCTAGTGTTTATTATTAGATGAATCGTAGTACAATGAAAACAAAGAAAAGCTAAACTATATATCGAGAGAGGCATAGTAGGTTAACATAGATAAACAGGCTGAAAAAAAGCCAATACAAATTAAACTCTAGTTTATTATGCTAACAAAATACCTCTTTTAACAAAAAAAAAGACTTTTATTAGTCTATCACCCTTCAAGTTCCACCCACAACCGAAGTTATCAGTTGTACCAAAAAGGTTTATACTTTATCGTACTCTATATGGATTTTTGTTTTCTTTTTTGCAGCACTCTTAGTTATTTTATTAATTTTAAACCTCTTGTCTTTTAAATAAAATAAAGAGTTAATTACACAAATTGTAACATTTGTGTTTTTCCATTTCATTGTATTCATCGTACAAGCCCATGTAATCCATAAGCAAGTTCAAATTTCAACACAACATAAATCAAGTGTTCATTATACATTATGCATTGTACACGTTATTATAACACATGATAAATCATAGTCATCTTTACAAACGCATTCATCATTTTTAAAATATTATTTCCACTAAACATTTTTATATCAAATGACTTATATTTTCTATAGACTTAAAACTCTATCAAATTTCATATTTATGTTCCATAAATATATCAAACTTGTGATATATATTTATTCACTATATTAGAATAAACTTTTTTTAACTCATGCATTAACTAATTTAAGTTATTATGATTTTAATTTCAAATTTTCTTTTTAATGAATTATATTTATAAGAATTATTGTAACAATTAAGTTATAAGTTTCAATCTTTAGAAAACTAAAAAGTCTAAAACCACACATTTATAACTACAAAGTTCATTTGTGTATCTTTTATAAAAACTAATACTTAAAATATCATTAATTTAAACCTTTTACAAAAAAATAAAATTTTAATATTTATTTAGTCATGAATGTTATTAAAAAACTTAAAGATAAATACCCATTTTTTTTTTAAAAAAAACTTACAAATTTTTATATTATATAAATAGAATTTAAACCTCTTAAATATTATGAAACATTTTATTTATAATTTACTAGTTTTTCTCATGATTCCCCACTATAAATAGACCCTCATTCTATCCCCATTCGCACACCATATCATGTTCTAATCCCTCCCTCAAGATCCAAAGTCGTTTCCTTATTCTTAAGTACGTTCTACCCGCATTCTATTTTGCGTTCTTGTTTTCATTTTTGTTTCTTGTTTTCCTTGTTTAGCAGACCCACTCACACACACATATATACATGTGCATACTTATATAGGGGTGGGTTCAAGAGAAAACCAATAGTTAGGCGAAAACCGATAAAACCACTAAAAAAACCAATTTTATCCAATAATATAATAATATTTATTTTTTATTTTATTTTTATTTTTTTATAAGAGTATCAATTTAATATTATAATTTTTTACCAAAAAACTATTTAAATATTGGCTTATGTATACGTAACCCATAGTGTTACGCATACCTAAACAAAAAAACAAAATTCAAGAAAAATGCGGTTACGTATACGTAACTCATAGTATTACATATTGTTTTAGTAGTTTTCTAGGTTTTCGCCTAACTTTGTGGTTTTCTCTTGATCCCTCCCCTACTTATATATATATATATATATAAACCTATGTATTCTTTGTATAAAGTCATAGAGATCAATACATATTTTAACTATAACCAAACATATATTTATAAACTTTTGGGTGTGTAAACATATATATATATATAGGGGACGTATCAAATGAAAACCCTGTCTTATTGTGTAAACCCTTAAACCCAATGTAGGCTACACATTCATTTGTTAATATTTTAATATGTGGTTGTGATTAATTCTGGATTTTTAATATATTTAATAAAAAAACATGTGGCTTAGATTAAAGATGGGGGTAAAAAGGTAATTTCATATTTTTCTTTTTACAAAATAATAAATATTTTAATTTCCTCTCTCTCTCTCTCTAAAAAAGATTAAAAAAAGTGACATATACAAATACGTGTAAAATCAGTTTACACATGTTTAATGAATCAAATACATGTGTAAAAACATATACAAAAGGAGATGAAACCCATAATCAAATGCTAGATAAAAAATGTAGAAGTGATCACTTGAAGTAATCAACTTGTTCGTAGCCTGTAAAAAAAAGAGAACATTTATGTTAATTTATTACATTCTTAAATTCATGTTCTTCAAACAAAACCCAAACCAAAATCAAAACACTAACAAAACCCTACCTTGATGTCAATTGTCGGCCTGCTACTGTGTGAAAATTACATAGAAGCAGAAACGATTCAATATGGAAAAACACCCAGTTCAGGGCTAAGAACACCCCGTTTACACGTGTGTAAAAATCAAATACACATGTGTAAAACCCACATCTAAACATCAATGGCATTAAAAAAAATACAAAACCATTATGTGTAAAAAAATTAGTGTATCTTCTTAGATAAAAAAACCCTGTGTAAAATTAATTTACATATATACACAAATCTGTTAATATTAGATCCAAATACACAAATCTATTAATATTACATTCAAATACATTAATATCTTTACAAATAATTACATTTCCTGTGATAATGAGAGGAAAAAAATATATGGGAGGAAAAACCATATACACAAATCAGGAAAACAAATTTACATCCAAATACACAAGTGTAAAATCAAAATACACAAATATAAAAACAAAATACACAAGTGTAAAATCAAAATACATAAGTGTACATTCAAAATACACAAATGTAAAAACAAAATACACAAGTGTAAAATCAAAATACACAAGTGTAAAAACAAAATACACAAGTGTAAAATTCAAAATACACATAGAAACCTTCCGAACTCATATACAAAATTCAGTTTCCCCTAACTATTATAAAATTCAGATCTAACAAAATAGATAGATATCCACCATGGTTTTCAAATTCAATTCCATAAAATCAATCTATATTATGTCTCTGAATCTGCACCATTTTTTTTTACAATAAAAATAATAATAACACAATATGACTTATGAGGTGTTTTAAAAAAGATTATTTCACCTCGAAACAATCAAATAATTAGAATTGGAACACACGAGGAACAAAATTTATTGGAACAAAAAAGAGAAAATTACATTAAAAAATCAAAACTTTATTACCTTCATTGTAGTACCACAGTAGAAACAAACTTTATTCATAGATTGTAGCACCACCATAGGATCCCAGATCTCATCTCAGGTCTCATCCTCGTAGGATCTCAGATCTTCATTGTAGTACCTTCATTCTTTTTGACGGTCGGAAGTGAAGAAAAAAACCACGACCGTCGGAGGCGGTTGTTGATGTCCCGGAGGGGTGATTCAACAGATCCAATAGTGTGTTTGAAGAACACTCATTTCGAACGTGAACCCTGCTCAGATATAGGGGTTGCAGAAGAACACTAATTTTCACAGTAAACCCTAGATCTCGTCATCGTCTTGCAAAAGAACTTGTTGTTGCCAGATCTAAACAGGAATAGAACTTAGTCGGTGGTGGAAAAATGGTTTTTTGACCCGATCTTCAAGCGTTTATCAGATCTTCGGAGTTTTTGATTTCGTTTTTTTTTAAGTTGAAACCGATACCTTGATGTTTAGAGAGAGAGAGACCGGATGTGTAATGGGTTTAGAGAGGTAGACAAGAAATCTGATATGTAAGAGAGATTATAGCAGGTTTAAGAGAGAGAGAGAGATAAAGATTGACATAAATGCCCCTCAATCATAAAATTAAACTAGAAAAGAAAAAAATAAAATGAGTGGTTCATATTGAGTTTAAGGGTTTACACAATAAGACATGGTTTTCATTTGATACGTCACCTATATATATATATATATATATGTATTTGTATCATCATTATAAACCAATTCTTTTATAAATGTTCAAGTGATTACAATAACTATCCTTTTCAATATATATATATATATATATATATATATATATATATATATATATATATTTATAACTTTGCATAATTATTATCACAAATGTTTAACGAATGATATGTGAACATTATTATTTCTAACATGTGTAATGATTCGTTACTAATTATGTAATTGAAATCTTGAATCATAAAATATATTTTGAGATATAAAACAAACTGTTTTTGTAAATATTTGCCTGGTATAGTTTTGTAAAGGATTCGTTTAACGAGACCAGTTAAACATCACCAGAGCCAACTTCAAAACCTACCACAAGACCATTGCTAGCTTGGCTTGACTTTCGAGCGGTTTGCTGATGTCCACGTCATATAAAATCTAACACTCATTAAGTTTTTTTAACGGAAGGTCCAATGTAAGAAAATAGTTTGAAAGTAGGGACCGGTGGTAAGAATATTCTCAGTTGGGATTAATATTGGCCAATTGATAAAAGGTGGGATTATTAAAATCCAATAATCCTTTTGTAAATTCATTTATTTAGATTGTTTTCTTATATAAACCATTAAAACAAATTTATTACTTTTAATTAAAAATTAATTATGATTATGGTTATAAACCCATTTCTTAACAAATCCACCTAGGTAGGATGATTGCTTACCGACAATACACAAGGGTAACATGAGTGTTATGCCTAACATGTCACAAGGTTTGATTGTGCACCCGGTTTACTATAGTGATTCTCCGTAATTGCCTATTTACACCATGTTACATGTGAATTGTTGTAACATCCGGCCTCTCGTACCAACAATATTGTCCGCTTTGCCCCTTAGGAGCTCACGGATATGTTTTTGGTTGCCCGGGTGAAAAATTCTCAGACCCATCCCTGGATTACTCTCACCCGAGCACGCTTAACTGTGGAGTTCTCCTCTCATCCACTACATTAAGCCCCAAAACGCGTTGTGGTATTTGAGGCGGGGCATTCCTTATGAACCCAACATCTCTCCCGTTGACAGAATAGAACAGAACGATATGGAATTTGTCTAAGGTGTTACAAACACCCCCCCTTGGGACTCATCGTCCTGGATGAGTTTTGCCCCACTATCATAAACATAACAGAACGGGAGTGGCTCTGATACCATTTGTAACATCCGGCCTCTCGTACCAACAATATTGTACGCTTTGCCCCCTAAGATCTCACGGATTTGTTTTTGTTTGCCGGGTGAAAACTTCTCATGGGGTCACCCATCCTTGGATTACTCTCAGCCGAGCACACTTAACTGTGGAGTTCTCCTCTCATCCACTACATTAAGCCCCAAAACGCGTTGTGGTATTTGAGGCGGGGCATTCCTTATGAACCCAGCATCTCTCTCGTGGACAGAACAGAACATAACGACATGGGATTTGCCTAAGGTGTTACAATTGTACACAACAATTTGAAACTATTTGTAGAGTCAAAACCTAAGTATACTCACCAACTATTTTTAGTTGACCTTGTTTTCATCATGTTTCAGGTGCAAATGTTTGAGATTACATGCAAGATGCCCCACTTAGGATTTAGACCTAGTGTTAATAAAGATATGTATTTTGTCTTGGATGTTTATTTGAAATTATGTTATGAAATTTTGAATTAAATCAATATATGAAATTTAGTTTGATCATGTGCTTACGAACAGTCTTCATGTCCCGCACCGATGTATTCCGCCGTCGGTTGGGGTGTGACACAAATGGCCACCATGGTTTGATCAAATTGCACACCCACAAGATTAAAAAATTACAAACTTAGCCCAAACATTTGATATCAGGTTGCATGTTTGGCCTCTGACGTTAATACCAGTTAGTTTTTAATGAAAAATTACTCATGTGACATCCACGTGAGGGTAATTTGGACTTTTCAAATATTTAACCCTAATAAAACACTACCATTTTCCCTCGCGATTATAAACTACGTCACTGAAGGTTGGACGATTCTCGATTCCTTTTGGTTCGTAGGTTCAAACGACGTGAAGTCTCATCTTCAGCGATGTAGTTTGTAATTGGGAGGGAAAATGATAGTGTTTTGTTAGGGTTAAACGTTTGAAAAGACTGAATTACCCTCACGTGGATGGTACATGGGTAATTTTTCGTTAAAAACTAACTGGTATTAACGTCAGAGGCGCCAAACTTACAACCTCATATCAAATGTTTGAGCTAAGTTTATAATTTTTTAATCCCGAAAGTCAAACATGTAATTTTATCAAACCACAGTTGCCACCTATGTTATTAACTCTAAAAGGATTAATCTATTATCATTTTTAATAGTTAACACGTAAGTTATTCTCTTTGATACAACTCGCATTTGATTCTTGTTTCTAGGAGCGTTTGAGGTTAGACATGGGTTACATTACTATAGAAATAGTCAACCCATAAAAAGTCAATTCCTACCCCAAAGTTGTAAATATTATAAAATTGTTAAATTAATCACAAAATTTGGACAATAACAGTATACGACCAAATCATCTTCTGGAAGCATAACCATGTTCCTTCCACCCTCCTCCTTTGACCTCCTCTCCCCATATCTCTATATATGTATATATATGTATATGTATCCACTTATACACATAAAAGCAACTTTGTATATCTCTCTCCCATTGACTACAATAACTCTCCTCTAAACCCAATTCTCCCAGGAAGATCAAACAAGACAGAAAACACAAGTCCAACCATGTGTCCGATGAGGGTGTTCTTGGTGTTTTTCTCGGCCATATTGGCTGGTTACATCACCTGGAAGTTGGTACGAACCTCCACGGAAACCGACGACATGATTTCCAACGACGATGTCTCTGCAAACCAACAAGAATCTAGTATCATCAAGGTAATTAATGAACTATTTTATTTTTCTTTTTCAAAACTCACTAAATTAATTAAATATACAATTTGATAACATGAACGTTTTTTAAACGTTAATTTGTGTTGGATTTTAGATGGGACAAAATGCTTTGTTTGGATTTATTGATATGGCGAATGGAAAGTATCTGTGGAGGAACCTTAGGCAGATGGCTGCAGATGGAAAGACTAATTAAACTATTAAAGAGTTATTAGAATCACTGTTCTAATTTATTTTTATTTTTTTTTGCTTCTTTTGAATTTAATTTATTTGATAAAATTATTGTATCGATTAGTTTTCTTTTATGTATCAATATTTGTATTTTATAGCTTAATATTCAATATTATTAATCGTCTAATTGTCACACCCCGTTAAAGCGGAAACACGGGAATGTAACGAAACTGTAATCGAGAACACATTGCTTGTAAGAGAAACTAACTTGTATTACATTCAAAAGCTTAAGGTACATCTAATATATGGTTTAAGTACAACATTTGCAATTTCTCAAAATCTAGTCTAAAATAACAAGAGATAATATGTAAAACTCTCATCAAGTACTCCTATCCGACTAATTGTTACCTAAAAAACATGCTAAAAATTGTCAACTAAAAAGTTAGTGAGTTCGTAGGTTTAAGATATGAGTAAACAAGTTTATTAAATAATGTTCATAAAATCACATTTATGAATATAGGGTTATTGGATTTTAATAATCCCACCTTTTACCAATTGGCCAATAATAATCCCAACTGAGAATATTCTTACCACTAGTCCCTACTTTCAAACTATTTTGTTACATTGGACTTCCCGTTAAAAAAACTTAACGCCGTTAGATTTTATATGGCGTGGACATCTGCAAACTGCCGGAAAGTCGAGCCAAGCTAGCAGTGGTCTCGTGGTGGGTTTTGAAATTGGCTTTGGTGGTGTTTAACTAGTCTCGTTGGTCAGGCAAGTCCAAACAGAGATAACGGTAGTGTTCAACGAGACTAGTTAAACACCACCAGAGCCAATTCAAAACCCACCACGAGACCACTGCTAGCTTGGCTCGACTTTCCGGCAGTTTGCAGATGTCCACGCCATATAAAATCTAACGGCGTTAAGTTTTTTTAACGGGAAGTCCAATGTAACAAAATAGTTTGAAAGTAGGGACTAGTGGTAAGAATATTCTCAGTTGGGATTATTATTGGCCAATTGGTAAAATGTGGGATTATTAAAATCCAATAACCCATGAATATATAAGTTTCAAGTATGTGCGGGAGGAAATGCAATGTAATTTTGAGTCCACAACAACTAAACTTGTTGACTGAGTTTGCCCCAATGAGTATTCATGCTCTATCACGAGGCATATTGTTTGTTTCAGTAATAATCATCCAATATAGTTGCCTGTTGATTTACGCGTTCAACAAACTAGAGAATGGGGATTGTCAATCCCGATAGTACTATCTATATTAAACCAAGGCTCGATCCATGAGTTAAATAGTTGTGTGTAACGGGGTCTTAATGTGATAGTGAAACTCATACAATTAACATTTCGGGTGACACATATATATGAAAATGAGTTTGTATAAGTGAGCATGTTTTTCCCCCAAATCAAGTAAATATAAAAAGGGGCTACGAGATCTCACCTTTCGATGATGGTGAGTGGTAATTTCTTCGAGTAAGCTTGTGGTTGACCTAAAAGTATCCCAACTTAGGAGAAGGAATAAAGATTGTGAAACTTTGAGGCTTGCAAATTGTCTTGGTGATGGTTGTAGGGGTCGTAAACCACAAGAACAAATGGGTTCCGGAACTTAATTTTTGCGAGCGATTTAAGTGCATGAAATGTTTTCTAAATGAGAACTATATATAAGGGATTTGAGGTATGGCTTTTGTTTGTTGAGAATGGACAATTGTATGATATTAGTGAATTTGGAAATGGAGGGGTCCTCTTGCCGTAAACAGGAAGAAAACAAGGAATTACATGGGTTTGTTGATGAGATGGTAATTGGGTTAGGTCTTAGATGTGGTTAATAATAAGGTCTTAGATGTGGTTAATAATGATTTTAAATCAAGTGCATGGGATGTTTCTAACTGCCGTGAATATGGAAGGAAAATGGAGGAATGGTAGGCATGGCATTCTTAATTTTTTTATAGGGGACTACTAATGGCACACGGGAATTGCTATGTGGACTTGGTCATATACGCATCGTATAGGGCAATACGATGCGTATAGCCCTTCACAATTTTCCATGCCCGACATCCTCGTACAACCTGGTCATTCCAACACTGTACGCATAGTATAGTTCAATATGACGCGTCTAGCGTACGAGGTACTTTCTGCAATTAGTCAACCATCACATCGCTATACGCCCCGTGTAGATCTATACGTGCCGTATAGCGATGTGATGGTTGACTAGTTGCAGAAAGTACCTCGTACGCTATACGCATTGTATTGAACTATACGATGTGTACACGAGGTTTGACCAGGTTTGACCCGAATCCTATACGCACCGTATTGCCCTATACGATGCGTATAGGGCCCAAATTTTGTGTATTTAACCATGCAAAATTCTCATTCGAACGAGGTGTGGCGATGGAGGACGGAGCGCCGCACGTCGATCACATCCACGACCATCCGCCACAGCATCCCCGACACGTGCGTCGGTATGTTAGGCTGGAGAGGGCTACCCAGGCATTGCTTGATGGCCTTGTTGCCGACTCACGGCGACAGGGTCGTCAACTTGATCACATGGAGGACCTGATGATGTGGGCGGTTAGACAGCTCGTGGATCTGTCACGAGCCGCCGACATCGAGCCACGCCCACTACCACCGCCGCGTCATTATCCGGACGACCCCGTTCAGGATGAGGGCGGGCGTGTCAGGATGAGGGCGGAGCCTGTCAGGGTGACGGCGGAGCCGGTTAGGTTTAGTTCTTTTATTTGTATTTTATTGCTTTCATTGTTATGTATGTAAAACATTTTGATGTATGTATTTTATTTTTTGATATAATGTATATAATGTTTAGTTTATTTGTTTGTTTGTAATGTTTAATATTTTGTTTGATTGTAATGTTTAATATTTTGTTTGGTTTGTAATGTTTAATATTTTGTTTGATTATACTGTAAAAATATAATAAATGTTTAAAAAAATATAAAATATATAAAATTTATAAATAGATAACAAACTTATATGAACAAAATTATATAAATTAAAATAAAAATAAATAAAATATAAATAAAATAAAAAAATATATAATTAAATAAAAAATACCTATACGTGGTGTATAGGTCAATACGCCACGTATAGGATTCATAAACTCCAAATCTTCCAACTTTTGAAGCAAAAATATAACACGTGCCTCATACGCTGCGTATAGATCAATACGCCACGTATTGGACCAGCCGCCAGACAGAGAATGACACGTGTCATTCTGTTGTCAGTGACTGAACTCTATACGCTCTCGTATTGCCCTATACAAATAGTGTGGCGACGAGTCCAATTAGCAATATTTCGTGTGTGGTTAGCCCTTTTTATATGAAGGTTTAATAGGACATGGGGGCCTCTCTATGGTTGACGTAAACAGGAAGGTGAATGGCATGATAAGTATGGTTTGTAATTTAGAATATGATATTTAAAGGATTTTGTAACTGTTGTCATGTACAGGAAGAAAGAAAATTGATGGCATAAATATTTTATTAGTTTGTTAAGGATTGATTGATTGATTCTAGAAACAGAATGGGAGTCCCCTTTTGGTTGCCCTATTGCAGACGTAAACAAGGACAAGGAGGAAAGTTGTGTAGGGTGGCCCCTCAAGTTGACGTGAGCAAGAAGAAAAAGGAAATGACATGCATTCATTAATTATTCATTTCAAAGTTTAGGCATGTATTTTGGGGGGTTTTCATGAATCAAAGGAGCAAAGTAAGAATAAATGGAATTTGAGATATATATACTAGATTAAATAGAGATAGGTATGGGGCGGTGTTTCTTGTCATGAGATATTGTAATGGTAAGAAAATTAAACTTAATTAAGTGCGGGTATGTCAACAATTACATATGTGTATGTGTATCCATCGAATTTTTAAGAGGAGAAATGAGAATAAAATATATATGTAATGCTTTTAATTAACCGTCTAGGTTTAGAGAGTCATGGAACTAATTTAACGATCCTACAAATAAATCTGAAGCGTTTATTAATTCGTACGAGTACATGTATAGAATTTTATGCATACCTGTTTGAAGCTTGCGGGTATTTACACACACACACACATATATATATATATTTATATGCCTTGAATTAATTCATTCGAGAGAGTGAATCACAACGTGTTTATAAAATGCTTGTAGTCCAAAATTACGTGTAGGTCTATAGAAATTTAAATTATATATCTATATATTTTATATTAAAAATATATTACATCCAAAATATGACCTGGAATTTTGACGAATGTTATAGTCACCCCCAGTTTAAAGAATTTCATCATGAAATTCAATTGGTAGAGTCCTTGATGAGTTCGTCCCGGAAGAGTTACGGATATTTGAGCATTCCTCTAGTAATGCTCTTAAGTGAGGTCGAAACCAACCACACCATTTAACTTGAAAGAAATATATATATATAAAGTGTATTAGTACGTGTTAAAATTTGAATGAAAGTGACCCAATTCATGCCATTGGTTTTTAATGCCCTTGATTTTTAATAGTAATATAATATATTTTAGGTAAATTAGATTTTAATAATCCAAACTATTACCTACTGGTCGATAATAATCTATACTAGCAATTTAACTTGTGACAGTCCTAACTTTTACTTTTATTGCCAATGACAGTCCCGGACTCTAGGTAGCATAATCATCATACATTTACACTTGATTTTCACTCGATTTTACTTGTATGTTTTATCATTTTGAGCAAATAACAATTGTAAATCGAATGTAAATATATGATGATTATGTTACTGTGACTCCTACTGACAACAAAAATTAAAGTTAAAACTATCAGTAGTCAAATACTCAAATTTTGAATATAGATTATTATCGGCAAATAAAATTATACCGTGTGGGCTTAAAAAAGCTAGCCCATGGTCAAATACTTGATCAAACACACCAAAAGCCCACAACGCTTGCAAACAAAACAAACCCTAAAAACTTTGCCGCCTTCTTAAACCCCGATGACGTGATTCACTTCGACACTTCTACATCTAGGTTTCATATTCCGCGGAAGGTGCTGGATTTCGACCTCGCAATTCAATTCCAGGTTTCGTAATTTCATCTCCAACTATGAATTCATTCATATTTGTAAACTATTGTTCGGATGAACGGTTGAAACAAATGAACGCCTCTATAGAGTAGCCGTATGAATTTATTCATCGTTTCATATCGCGCTTAGTTAGGAGGCTGATATGGAATCTGTTCTTCATCCAGATTGAAACTATGCATCTTCATAGATGTTTTTATGTTTCAATGTAGATCGAAAAACTATTCAGATTTCCTTACGGATCGATTGTTTATACATCAATTTATCATAACGAAATCTCGAACAATTAATCAGTATAATACGTATTAATTCGAGTGTGTGTTAATTGTTTTTGAATTTGCCTTAGAATAACCGGATTTTTTTGATGAATTTTTGAAATTTCGGTTCAGACAGAGGCGAACATCAAGTGATTCGAGGTTGTAAACTTTGAATCGACTGATTCGGTTTAGTAGTATGGAACTTTGATATTTCTGTGCATCGTTCCTTCACCTAAATTTATTCAGATATATTATTTCGGATCAAATAATTAGTTTTTTAGTTTGTAGCTTTAGTTCATTTAGATATATCAGCAATTGATTTTTTTTTAATGTATTAATAAATTATAATAATAAAAATAATAGTTATATATAATTATGATAAAAATAACTAGGTGATATATATAATATAATATATTATATTATATTATTATATTTATAAATACATAAAACTATAAAAAATGTTAAAAATAGAATAATTAAAAATAATAAACTGGTGGAGCTTTAGCTTAACCAGAGCTCTAAGGGAATTGAGTGTGATATAAGAGAGAATTTGTATTAATTTTAATTAAATCACTCAACTAATAAAATTCAAAATCCTCGTCATTTTAAAAAGTTATTTTGCCAAAACACATTATGCATTACAAAAGATTCAAATTTCAATTCTAATTTCAACGAATTCTGCAAACTTATCATATAAATCTTAAATTAAAATAACTTATTGAATTACTCTGATTCAAATGACTGGATTGACTTTAACTGTTTATAAACATATGCAAAAAGATTTTTAATACCTTTTTTGTTTTTCTACTCATCTTTTGATAATGCCAATTCAATAATTTCACTTTACAAATTGTTCTAACATGTTTAAATCTAACACTTGTCAATATAAATTGTAACATTTATAGAAAAATGTATTATTATATAAATTTACTTTTCTTATAAAGTTTGTATGTAAAAATATTAAAAGTTGTTTAAAACACATGTAGCATAATTTCATTGTTCCTTTTATAATAATATAACAACTATAATTGTTTGATTCTAAGCATGCTAGAAACTGATATTAAATTTACAAAGGTCGAACGAAAATATCATAATAATTCCAGCAAAATATTCTTTTAAAGCTATTAAAAACCCATAATGCAAAAGTTGATACAAATTCTAAGTTGCTATACCAAATATATTACATAAATAAATAAAAATTATAGACTTTGACATCTATCATATTTTACTCACATATTTAAACATATTCTATTTATATATATACACAAATATAATTATCAAAAGTTACATCTTATGATATATCCAAGCTAAATGTATATATACTTTTTGAAATATTGTAACCGAACGTTTTATCCGAAATATAAAAACAAGACTATACTATGCAAGAATATGTGATTCTGGACTAACACATCTAATACGTTAGATGTTGTTCGTCCATCATCAGCAATACTTGTAAGTATAATTGTGTGTTTTTTTTTTTTTTAAAACGTATATCATACTAAACTCAAATACAATATTTCAAAAAGGATTTTCTAATAAACATTTTTAATAATTAGACGTTAATTTTAGTATTTTACCCTAGAAGCCTTCATAGTATCCCCCATATGTGATATGGGCTGTGGACAAAGGGACCCTCTCACTGCTGACATTGCTTCATTTGCATGATGAACCACTTGCTTAATCCTCTGCAAATCCAATCATATTGAAAATAATCAATGTTGCAATATGAAAAAACCTTGAATAAGACCAAAAAACATAACTATTTTGTAAAAATAAGATTAATTGTTAAAAATCAAGAATAGGAAGAGTTTTAAGTCCTATTGGTTAGAAACATGATTAATTTCCTTTGAATATTAGCATATCAGGGAGGGCACAGGCTCGATTTTTTAGTGGATCGACAGAACAAAGAAGTCGATCCTGACCTGTGAACCATCATCACAAGAGCCTTAAAGATAAAAACCTTAGGATCTAAGGTTAGATGATCTCCATATAGGGATCATCTAACTGTCCATTAAATCCAAATGTAAGATTACTAATTTTATTTTTATGTGATTTGAATCGTACATGTGGTATGTACTCATTTTCGCGCTTAATATTGATCATATTAGAATACCCTATTTGTAACTATATGGGAATAAACATATCTTTTTTCTTAAATATAAATATGGTATGTAAAAAATGAAAGAATTTAAGCAATAAGTTGTGTCAAACCTTGTCATCAGAGTATAATTGGATCCTAAGCTTTTGATTTTGTTTGTGCCTATGACCATTTCCAAAAAGGATGATACAAATGGTGGCAGCAGCCATACCAAGAGAGCAAAAAGTACCAATCCCATTCAAACCCCATTTCCAAATACTCAACCCTTCATTGCCTTCTTCCTTGATCACCTTCTCATCAACCTCATCAATCACCACTTTTGATGGTGATGAACCATTAAACATATCATCATCACTCTTGTCCTCAAATTGAAACATGTCTGTTTCAATACAAGGCAAAGTGATTCTCCGAGAACCTGATCTTGGAGAATCCATTTTCATTTCGACAAATTCGTTTTCTTTTTTGAAGAAAACTTGAAAGATCGAATCTTGATCCGATTCAGGAGCACATTTAAGCTCCCCGTTGATCAGAACCGGGAGTTTGGTAATCTCCTTGACCTCCTCATCGTGATCAACAACTTGATGATCATCCATATGAATAGGGAAAGTGATCAACTTCTTTTGCGATCTTGAATCATCTTCCAACGACGAGTCGACAAATTCTTGGGATTTTCGTGAGGGATCAAAGTAATTCATTTTGAAAAGATTCTTGGGGCTCCTCCCAAACTTTCTTGAAAAAAATTTCTTCCCCCCATCATCTTGGACTTCAAGAAGTCCATCATAAGGTATGTTCACCCACCCCTCATCTTCAAGATCCATCTTTTTGCATCAAAGTTGAGATCTTTTGGTTTGTGTGAAGAAAAGAGGCAAGAACTAATTTGGGTTTTAAAGAAATTTAGTGAATTATTGAGGTGTCTAGCTCTCCATGGAGTGTAGTGAAGAGTTTCACTTGGAGCAAGCAAGATAATTGGGATCTTTTCTTTTTCCTAATACTTGACAAATTAGGAGTTGCTCCAATAGGCCCCCCATGATGTGACTATAGTCTATATTTATTTCAATTTTAGTTCGATAGGTTCTTAAGATATTTTCTTGTGTGCTTTCCAAAATAAAAGATGATTTAAAAATCTTTAATATTTAAAATTTATTTAAAAAAAAATACCTTTTTACTCACATAGGCTAGCCAAGAGCGGATAATCATTGAATGTATAATACGGTATGAATATAATATTTGATTATTCCATTGTTAGTTGGATAAAAATATAATTGGGTCGAAGAAGAAAATTAAAGATCGGCTATGAATATTCATTCTGGATTTCAGTTTTTCTTTTTCCATTTTATAACAGTTGTTAAAGATAAAATACATTAAAATAATTTGATAAAATTAGTTTTGTTATTGGAACGCAGAATCAATTTTAAGTAAATACCGTATAAACACATGTTTGTAGTGTAGATGAAAGAGAGAAACAAAGTTTACAAAATCGTATTATTTATCACAATTCAAACAATTAGTACCAATGTTTTTAAACCCGGACCGGCCGGTCGGACCGGGAACCGTGACCTCCACCGGTCCGATTACATGCTCTGAGACCGTTTGCTGGTTGAACCGGGCGGTCCAAGCGATTCAGCGGTCGAACAGCGAACCGGTGGTCGAACCGGGCAGTTTAATTTTATTTATTTATTTTACTATTTTTTTATTTTTTTTATCATATAGTCCTCCTATTTACTTTTATTTACAACTTTAACCCAATTTGGCTCTTTCCTTTTAACTTATACGCTGCCACAGGTCCTCCAAAACCCTAATCAAAATTAAAATTGAAGATTCAAAAGAATTAAAATTCCTACAGACCTACAACCCTCGTCCTTGACTCAAAATTGTTTAAATGGTTGTATATGTAGTATTTGGATTTTTTATATTTTTCTATATATTTTTATGAATATTTATATTATTTATTGCGTCATCCGATTCTTGAATCCGGTCCGACCAGTGAATCTCTAAGACATCCGGTTCGTTGTCCGATCCGGTTCTGAAAACATTGATTAGTACACATATTTACGCAATTACCGAAAGTTTCTACTTAAAAACATTATATGTATTTAACTTAATGATAGACCTAAATCGAACTATTTATATTAAAATAATTTAGCCTTGTAGTAGAATTTTATTTTGTTTTTTATAATTTAATACATTCATTTAATAGAAGGAACATCAGACTTTGCTTACTGTTAAGAAATAAAAATCAGCCACAACTATTATTTCCTTTTCGTAGTACTATATAGAAAAAACATGTTTATTTTATTTTGTAACAGAATAGTTTATTTATTTAAAATAATTATTTTTTCCAAAATTACAAGAGTTTGAGTTCAATTCAGTTTAAAGGCTTAAGTTCCAAACTTTTGTGCCATGTGTGGTCCTTTATAGAATTAGGTAAGCTACAAAGTGAGCTGGTATTGATTGATTTTAAACTAATAATAATCTCAACCACTTATATTATGATTCAACTCATATTTTTTATTACATGTAAGAATCATGGTGAATTAATTATATTCATGTTGGGTCACATATGAGGTTGTAAGACTGTTACATCAAACCGGATAGAGTCGAAATAAAAAATATGATTATATATATTAACCGATCAAGAACCAACTAGACGATAAGTATCAGTTTAGAACCGGACCGGTCTTAAATTAGATACGGTACAAGGCTCAAACTAATTTCTTATATAAATGAGTTCGTTTTATTACAACAAAAGAAAAAAAATCTGGTTTTTTACCCGATCAGAACCAAACTTGACACGCAAACAACGAAGCAAAGTTTTATATCATGGATGGAGGGAGACACATGAGATGTTCTTTTAATTGCAAACAAGATTAGGGTTTTGATCATTCTTTACTATTTTGATTGATGAACAACATGCATGTTCTTGTAAACTTGGATGTTGATTTTGAGTTATATGCATATGATAATGTTTTTCATCCCCATGTGAACATTTGTTAATTGATCATGAATGTAAGATACTATTATGAACTCCTTGACCATGCCAATTCCACCACTAGTGTAGCTTAGCTAAGGAAAAAAAAACCCATAGGTATGGCAGGTATTACTCCTACCTAGTTTTAGGTTAATCAACCGGTAAAAAGAGTTATGTCTATGTAACTTAAACAAATATATTTCTAGTATTCAACTTAATAACATACATTTAATTACAATCACTAGCTTAGCCTAGTGGCAAAGGTGTATACCTAATACTTCACTAAAATGGAGAGATAGAGAAGATCGGAGGTGCCAATACCTGATTCAGTTATAAGTTTGTCACCTCCGGTTTCAGTTACTTTTGAGTTTTAGCTTTATTATTTGTGTAAGAGTGGAATATATTCTCTTGTTAAAAAACAAATTGTACAATACTGATATTCGAATGGGTAAAAAACAAATCATACAAAAGTTACTTTTGAGTTTTAGCTTTATTATTTGTGTAAGAGAGAAATATATTCTCTTGTTAAAAAAATAAATTGTACAAAACTGATATTCGAATAGGTAAAAAATAAAGTATACAAAAGTAACTGAAACCGGTATTTGCACCTCCGGTTTCAGTTACTTTTCCATTGACAGCTTTATATATGTACCGGGTACATGACTTGACAAACCAGCTTTATCAAAAAGTAACTGAAACCGGTGTTGGCACCTCTGGTTTCAGTAAAGGACAAAATTAACATGCAAACAATGCTGTTAAGTTGGCGTTAAGTGATTTGTGCTAAAACCGGTACTGCCGGTATCGGTTTCACTGTGCTTCTGCCATACAACTGACACCCAATCATTGGGTTTGTGTAAATGAACTGAAACCGATACTCCTAGTACCGGCTCTACCATTTTTTAAGTTTTCCACGCAAACATGCTACTTACCACTTTAGTTTTTAAAAAAATACCAATTTAAAAAAAATCATAGATATATAGAGAGGGAGAATCCTGTAAAAAGGAGATTTTGCCTAAATAGCCTAAAAACGGTTTTTAAAAATTAAATATCCGGCTCTAACGAACTTCGATTGAACTCATTTTAGCGGCGTTGGAACCGGCTCGTCGAACCCTAAACATAAATCCCTAAACCCTAAAAGCTAAAAACGCTAAAACCTAAAGCTAAACCCACAAACATAAACCCTAAAGCTAAAACTTAAAAAACTAAACCCTAAATGCTAAAACCCAAAAGCTAAGATAACAAAGCTCGAGTAGTCAGTTCCAATGTCGCTGGAATGAGTTCAATCTGAGTTCGTATGAGCCGGATATCGAGTTTTTAAAAATCATTTTTATGCTACTTAGGTAAAACCTACTTTCTATTTGATTACATAAAGAATAAATGGAGTTTAATTGTAATTTTGATAATTGTCGTAGTTGTATACTCAAAAGTCCAAAGAAGACGAATAGGGGAATACTTGTGAGATGGTGTACGCAACGCAAGGGTATAATAAAAGAGAGAATTGAATACGGCATTAAGTTGTGGGTTCTTGGCAAAACGCTATACAAAGACATACGTGGTCCAAAAATCTACACACTTCTTAGCCTCGTGCTGGTACCCAAACTTGGCCACGTTAGTCAACATACATGGCCACGTGTAGAGGTGCACAAAGTAACCGGATCCGAATCCGATCCGACGGATTATCCGAAATCGGATCCGTCAAGAACCGGACAAAAAAGAACCAGACCGGATTTTTAGGGAACCGGCGGATCCAGAACCGGTTAGGGGTTATTTTACGGACCGGATAAAAATCGGACAAAATCGGACAAAAAAAAAACCGGATAAAAATCGGACAAAAAAGATCCGGTACTAACCGGTTCCGACCGTTGGGTGAAAAAACACGGCTATATAGCCGTTTTTTTTTTAGACTTGAAACTTAGTATAAATAGGTATTGGTGGTATGGGTTACTTCACAACAACATTCTAGCTCTCAAAACTCAAAAACGCTCTTAAAACGCAAAAAACGTTCTTAAAACGCAAAAAAAAACGCTCTCATGGTTTCCGCTTCCGCAAGCACTCAAAATTCAGTTGGTGGTTCTACTAGTACTAGCGATGCCACGGTGGTGAGAGTACTTCCTTGCTCCCGAAACCAAGAGATATTGGCTTATTTCGATTTATGCGAAATGTCTAACGGTTCGCAAAAGGCTCGTTGCAAACATTGTGGTAAAATTTGGGGTGTTGCGGGAAATAGCACTTTGAGGAAACATATTGGTAGTCACGCAAAACACACTCAAGGTGAAGATCAAACTCAAATTGGTAGGGATGGAGGAGTTTGGCAATACAATGTCGAGAGGGTTCGTGAGAGAATGACACATTTCGTTATTAAAAAAGGATTGCCTTTTGATCACTTTGATAACCCGCGCTTGACGAGGATGATACAAGAGACGCTTCAAACGAGTTACACAAATGTAAGTCGTTCTACTTTGAGATGAGATTGTTTAAAAATGTGGAAAAGAGCTAAAAAAGAATTAATTTTAGGTTTTGAAAATTTAAATACCGGCATTAAGTTAACCACGGACGTTTGGTCCGCTCCACATGGTTTACCCAAATCGTACATTTGCGTTACCGCACGTTGGGTTCAACCCGAGTCGTGGCAAATGATGAAGCGTACGATTGTGTTTGATTATTTTGGATATCCACATACCGGTGAAAACTTATTTTATATTTTAGACTCGGTAATTCAAACTTATAAAATTCAACCAAAAATATTTTCAATATCTTTTGATAACGCTTCAAATAACACAAACGCGGTGGAAAAATTAAAAATAAAATATGAACTGCTTTGAAACGGTGTTTTCTTTCAATGTCAATGTGTTGCACACATCATTAACTTGGTTGTGCAAAACGGTCTAAACGTCCAAGAAATAAGAGACGTGAAAGAAAATTTTAAAGTGATGTTACGGGAAGTTTTTAGCACAAGCAAAAAAAGATTTATAAACTATAGAAACTTGTGCCAACAAACGGATTCCATATTTTTATGTGCGAATTGGGACGTACAGACATGGAAAATGTTTGAATCGGCCTTAAGGCAAAGAGTTACTTTAAAACATTTCCATGATTAACTTGTCCAAAAGAAACGTTGTTCACAAAAATTTGATAATATAAGTTGGGATATGATCGAGAAACTAACTAATTTGCTTGAGGTTTTTAAAAATGCAACTACATTTTTATCGAGAGTTTATTATCCCACGTCTTCGCTAATACTTCAACAATTATATTTAATATGTAATAAATTAAAAGAGATTGAATATCACGACACTATTTTTGAAAAAATTGTAACACATATGATAGCTAAATTTAAAAAATATTTTTCAGAAATGTCGTCCGTTGTTTCATGTTCGGCCGCCTTAAACCCAACGATTAATGTAAACGGTGTTGAAACATTAATTGGATCAATATCGGACGATTTAAATATGTTCGAGGAAGACCCAAATTTTGAATCAAAGGCAATAAAGGATTTTAATTCGGCTTTTAATAATATGTTTGATTATTATTTACGCAAATATGGTGGAAGTGGTGATCCATCAAACATACGTGAATCAATGGATTC
The DNA here is from genome assembly GCA_023525975.1 of Smallanthus sonchifolius. NCBI lineage: Eukaryota > Viridiplantae > Streptophyta > Magnoliopsida > Asterales > Asteraceae > Smallanthus > Smallanthus sonchifolius. The sequence goes on along the minus strand of CM042028.1, from coordinate 70,870,525 downwards.
GGGTTCAAGTTCTTGTAGTTCAAGGAACCCGATGCTAAATTTATTTAACACTTTAAGAAACGAAAATACTAAACGAGCTCGTGGAATCACACCAAGTAGCGAGCTTGGGAGATATCAAGCAACCAACTTTATTTCAACTCTAAGATCCGAAGAGTTTGAAAACTTTGATATCTTGAGTTGGTAGCAAGGAAGGGAGTCCTAATATCCCGTTCTAGCAGCAATGGTCTGTGACCTACTAACCGTCCAAGCTTCCACGGTAGCTTCGGAATCTGTTTTTTTCTCTTAGTGGCAGTGTTTTATCTATTCGAAGAACGAGTCTTACACCGGAATCTATGGAGATGTGTATTTGTTTGAAGGACCATTTGGATGCCGCCGAACGTGTACAACATGTTGCAAAACTAGAAAGTGAGCTTGACATTGAACAAGAAATACACGAATTCGAAGTAGAACAAGGGGCGGCAAATCAACTTTCGGACGAAGAACAAGCTTATGATAAAGCCCAACGTATCTCAAGCGAACAAGATTGAAAACCGATGTTACGAAGACTAAGACAAATAGACGACGAATAACGAGTCACAATAAATAATATATATTTTGTGATTCAATTATGTTTTTTATAATTTTTTTGTACGAACTATTGTTAAATCACTTAAAAATATATAAAAATAAATAAAACATTTATTTTATAGTGTATCTTTGTTAATTTTAAAAAAAAAAATCTTTTTTTTAAATCCGGTGGAACCGGTTTTTTTTTGTCCTGTCCGGTTCCAATTATCCGGTCCGGTCCCAATAGGTTCCAACTCTCCACTCCCATAACCGGATCCGATCCGGAACCGGTTCCCTTGTGTCCGGTTGTTGACCACCATTGACGGATCCGGTCCGGATCCGAAAAAAAATCCGGTTTGTGCACCTCTAGCCACGTGGGTCTAACAAAAAACGTGCAACCCTATGTCTTCATTTCAAAAAAAATGTTAATCGGCTTACCACAAATATGACATCAATACAGCGATCGAACGAATGAAGGTAAAAATTACTAGAAACGGGTAAATTTTGATCCGTTTAGAGTTACTAAACCTATAATATATGAACAAAAACGCCCTAACAAGCTAAACTCTTAGAGTCAGATTTCTTCATCTAAAGCCTTGACCTTGATTCTGTAATCTTTTCTCAAACATTCCTTGTACGCTTGAATAGTAGATTTTGTTAGTTCCGGTGCTTATTTAGCTATCTAATTTGAATTGAATTCCGACAATTATGTATATTTTTTATCTTAATATTTGATGTTAAATTTTAGATCCATCATATAAAAAGAGTTTTATGTAATGTTTATTAATTCAGAATTAAAATGTGTTACCATCGTGAGTTTGTGCTTATGTTCTACATCTCTTAATTGTGTTTCTAGAATAGAATTGCCCCTAGGCATGTAGATGAATGAGTCATTTGTAAGCTACCCAAGACCGGTTCATTCGAATCATGCCAAGCTTAAACATATTTGACCCGAGCTCAAGCCTATATAAAAACTCGTTTAATAGACGAGGCCACACCCGAGCTTCATCCATCAAGATTTATTATCTAGACGAGTCTGTTATGATATATTTACATATATAATACTTATACAATAAAATATTATTATAAATATAAGTATGATAAAAAAAAAAGTTAAAAACTATCTATTATATATAATTATAAATATAAATATATAAGAAACAAATATATATACGAAATAAAAAATAGTTAAATAATAAATAAATAACAAACGAATTGATCCTAGTTAAACTCGAGCTTATAATATACTTATCTTTTGTTGGTAACACATGGCCTTTTGGCCGGGCACTTGTGTAACATTACCTATTAATAATTTGATAAAATTGTGATAATTATAATCTTTACTAGTTTAAAGAAAATCAAATTATTTTACTTTAATCAATTAGTAATCAAAATTTTATATTTAATTAACGAAAGTTTACTAAAAAAAATAAACCCATTGAACTTTTGTTACAATTTTATAAAAAATCAAACTTGAGAGAAAAAAACTAAATTTTACTCTATTGAAGTTTTGTGGCAAATAAAAAAAACTTTTTAGTAAAAAAAAATAGAAAAGCTTAAACTTTTTGTGCCATATCTATAAAAAAAAACTTTTTGGAGTAAAAAAAAATAAAGAAAATGAACTATTCAATCTCACGGCTAATAATATATATAATAATTTCCTCCCTCTTTTCTAATTTGATAAAATTGTGAAGTAAAACTATCATGACATATAAAAAAGAATGGCTTCAAAGCGAATACCCTAAATACGTATATTCACTTAAACTATGGATCTATGTTGATTCCGAATATATGAATTATCAAAAGATTCAAAGCCTAGTTCCATCTCTTTTCTAAAAAAGGATGAAAAACATCCCGCGGATTTAAAACCTAATTTTCAGTAAATCAATTACAAAATTCATTTCTTTAGAATCCCTAAAATTTGCATGACATCTTCTATGCGAAAATGTTCCATTTTCATAATATCGTTTTGTGTCATATCTTGTAACATCTTCTACTATGCGAAAATATTCCATTTTCATAAGATCTTCTTGTATGATGTATCATATCTTGGCTGGTTCGATCTTTGAATCGAGATAATACGAAGCTGGTTATTACTTCTAAAATTATTTGTTTATACTATGGGTTGGTTTTTCATACCAACCCTCAAAAACTAATGAGTCACACACTAAGCATAGCAAATTTATTAAAAATTAATAATAATAATTTAATTTTTTATTAAACCATATAGAATTATAAATTTATAATTATAACTATTAGTTTTTTTAACATTAAAAAAATGTGTTAAGCTTTGAACATTCGGTTCGTAAATGATCAAGGAACAAAGACGGTTCATTGATCGACAACTCGTCCTCCACCGGAGAAACAGTCACTGACTTAAAAAAAAAAAAATTACCAGAGGGACATCCCAACATTTTGATCTTTTTTTGAACGGCGACGAAATTATATAAAAATGGAAGGGGCTTAGCAAGACGCTAGAACACAACCAAGATAATACAACGAACGGAATACAAATTACATATTTATCAAATTTCAACGCCACACAATGTTTCGATCTATATTGAAAAATAATCGTTTCTACCAAAACACGCTTGAACGTGCAACCATGTAGTAGTTAATGAGGAGTCTTAAATGGGAAACAGTCCTAACATAACATAAACTTATAACAGTGAAAGGAAAAAAACTATGCCAACCGATTTGTTGCAAAACACTGGCCAACAGGCGAACCACGTTTATACATAAAGCTTCTTTAGTTGTACATAAAAATAAAAGAAAAAAATTTATTTTTATCTGTACATAGAGCCTGTTCGGTTACACAGAAATAAAAATTTCACACATAGAATAGTAGATGTTTTTCTATATTATTAAACTAGGTTAGAAACCCGTGTTTTACACGGGTTAAAAGAAATATTAAATAGTTAGTAACGAAGATTTGGAAATTATAAAGTAAATATTAAATAGTAATGAAGATTTAGGAATTAGTAAAGGAAATATTAAATAGTAATGAAGATTTAGGAATTAATAAAGGATATATTAAATAGTTTGTAATGAAAAAAAAATAATCTTTGGCTCACATAATTGTGACACGTGACGCAACAAGTTACTTATTTATTAGGTATAGATTCTATATATCTATTATTATCTTATTTTGAATGTTTAAAGATTTAACAAGATGGAAAATGTCATCTCGAATTAACTTGTTTTATAAATACAAGATGTCTCGCGTATCGCCTTCACCTCGTGGTTAGCGTTTTTTAAAACCATGTCCAACAAGAAGTAGACTGTTTCAGGTTTGACTAAGGCTATATGTTCAACAGGTTCTGGTTTTGAGGCAAATGACCACAGCCCTACCACCATTAAACAGTTTGGATACTAATGGAACAAAAATAACTTTAAAATTTACAGAAACATACCAGGGGAGTATATACCAGACATGCTTGTTTAGTAAATTTTTAGATCTCGTAACATGATGCAGAAAGTAGAAAGGAGCCTGGTTGCTAGATTTAAACAGAAGATTGAAGCCCGATAACACCTGTTAGATAACAAAGCAAAAAACATCAGTGTTCTTGTCAAGAACATTCATTCATACAGAGAAATGATGAGCAGTTGATCTAAATCGTCTTTGAAGATAATTAGTTAATCGGTTTAATCAAGAGCACTGATGAAAACAGCAGAAAATGGCCCGGATCATAGTATGTATGTACAACTATCGGGTTCATTTTTGAATTGTTAGTATTAGTCGAGAGAGAAAGATGTAAATTAGTTAATTACCGCAACCAACTCTAGCACCTGCATTTCCTGTTGTCTTGCTAAGTTCATGATTACCTGTAGCATGGAAATCACAACATATTACTAAATGTGTGGTTGATGAAATGAATTAATATTAGTCAAAATCCTAAAATACCCTTGAATAGCTTCAATATTTTTCTAAAATGGTGTCATGAAATAGGTAATCTAACTTTAAAACTCACAAAAAGGATGAAATCTAGCAATTTATGAGTTGTTACCTCTCCCGAGATCATCACTATCAGCATGAATAACAACTGCCCTTCCCAAAATCGAATGCTGCCCACTTAATGGAATCTAAAAAACATATCAGATGATCCAACAAAAGAAAAACTTTTAATATCCAAAATAAAAATGAGCAAAATCTGTTGGAATAACATTGAGGTTTCGATTATGTGAGAAAGAAACAATTTCATACATTTTTATCTTCAATAGATACCTCAGCAACCCCTGCAAGATGAATAAAGATTGTTGAATTGTATAATTCTAAAAACAAATAGCAACACTCGAATCGTCTACACCATTTCTTGATCATCCATTTTCTATCTCGTGGCTCCAAATCACCATCCCTTAATGGGACTGTAATCATATCCTTACGAGTTCATGGATAAACAGAACCAACAAGGTGAAAATGTCAAATGGTTGTTGACGAATCAAGCCTAAAATTGACACAGTTTTAGGGTAATGGAGCACTAACCATCTTGGTCTGCAACAATGTTACCCAAATCACCCGCGTGGCGAGCATCATCCCATGGAGCTCCATGATCTTTGTTTAATGGATTGAAATGAGGTCCTAATTTGGATCAAAATTATGAATTAACATGTAACAAAATCTTGCATCAAATGATCATATCTAGACAAAATGAAACATCACATTCGAATTTCAGGCGGAAATGAACTTATCAAACTTTTTGACTAGAAATTTAGTGTTAATTACAATTATTACTAGTTTATTATTAGGATTTAGTTGTGTTCAGCCCACAGGCCCAAAATAGGTATCTCTAGGTTTTCCTATATATTGAGGGTTTCCTCTCCGTTGTAAACACAGCATTCAGATATAATATTAATTCCGGTCTATTTTACATTTAGAAACCTAGGTCAATTTCAACTTCATAATTCATGAGTGATTCTTAAAATTTCTGAACAATAACATGTAAGGATTACCAGTTGAGTTGCAGCCATTGGTGGTATCACCAAGAGCATGAATATGGAAGCCATGGAGACCTGGTTTGAGCCCTAGTATCTTACCTCTCACTCGAGTTACCCCTGTTTTCAAACCATCAACTAATTTTGAGTAACAATTGAACTGCAAAACTATTGATTAGCGAAATTTAACTACTGAAAAACTAATTTTTGATTTTGTTGTTAATCGAAAATGAAATTGGTTGCTCGAAGAACAAAAACTCAAACACACAGTGAAAGAAGAGATGAGAGACCATTGGCTTCCTGCGTAAACTGAAGAGATCCTTTGATGGAGTTGTCGCCGCCGGTGATGACCGCCACCGCCTTCAAGCCACCCATTCTCCACCGACTCCGGTTGCTCTTATCTGATTTCTTTAGCGTTTGTGGATTTCCTTCCACCATATGAGCTTCACCAAATGATACGTGAGACCGAATGACTAGTTTTAGAAATCAAGAACATCGCATGACACTCACAAGATAAGTCCGCTCTTTTTCTAATTTTAAGCAATTTATATCTTTTAGGGGGTGATTGGGATTACTTATTTGAAACTCCTTATGACTTATTCAAAAAGGTAATAAGTCATAAGTCACAATTTCTTACTTCTCAAAAACTACTAAGAGGAGAATGAAAAGTAAGAAATACCAAACAAACTTATTACTTATCTCCTTTTCTAAGAAGTTAATAAGTTATAAGTTGGTTAAATAAGTAATCCCAAACACCCCAATACATAATAACATTTTACTTTTGATTATTTTTTTTTATTAAGTTCCAAAATGTATAACTGATGCAGTAATTAACTAATAAAGATTCATTCTTAACCTTGCATTTAAGACATCGTTAACTTGTAAAGTTTGTAATAATGATAATTATTTAATGACAAAATAAGAAAAACCGGTCTCTCCTCTTAGAAAACTAAAGTTCTATCTTTTGGTGGCTGAATTACACTTATCAAATCGGTTTTGAGTAGTCTTCCTCTATACTACTCTCTTTTCAAAGCATATATCCATGTAATCAATGCTTTAGAAAAATATAGAAGACTTTTTTTGTGGAGTGGATGCGGGCAATATAAGAAAATCCATTAAGCCAATCGGAATTCGGTCATTGCTTCCAAAAAGCATGGTGATTTGGGAATTGTCTCTCTTAGGACATCAAATCCTGCTTTACTTTCTAAATGGTGGTCTCATAAACTTTGGTTCAATGTCATTTCAGCAATTCACCATAAATCACATATGCCCGCATATCTTCCTCTAAATTCAAGCATCTCTGGGTTATGGAAGAACATTTGTTGTCTAATTGATGGTGAACTAGGAAGGATGTCAATAGATATGAGCCAATTCGTTACTACCTCCACTGACTTCGCCACGTCCACTATGCGACTCGCCATTGAAGATGTTGATACTCCCTATACAGGTACTCTATTTTCTTGGAATAACTTTGTCCCGGTCAAAATTAATTTCTTTGGTTGGTAAACATCCTTACATAATCGCTACCAAGGACTCTTTGACAAAGCGGGGTATTACCTTCAAATCTCCACTTTGCTCGGCTTGTGGCCTCTTTGATGAATCGACCGAGCATCTTCTCATTAACTGCAACATTACAAGGTTAGTGTGGGATCAACTTTACCCTTAGTGCAAGCTTTCTCCTATTAACAATTCGGTTATTCTCTACTTAGAGTAACCTTCACTTCCCTAACTTCATCAATAAACAAGTTGCTTCATGTTCTTCACCTCATCACATTTTGGTGTCTTTGGCGTTCGAGAAACGATTTTGTATTCAATAGCAAACCTATTTGACTATACAAAATCATGGATGGTATAAAGGCTTTGAGATTTCTATGATTACTAACCACAGGAAGATGTCTACTATAGATTGACGCAATTGATGTAATTTTAGTTTCATTATTTTGTTGTTTTTTTGGAGTATATACTTGTACTTGTCTAGCTCCTTGCTAGTCTTTGACGAGTAATTTAATCCCTTTGCCTTTAAGAAAATCTACAACTATCCATGTTTAAAAGTAGAAACTTATAAAACAAACTAAAATAGTAAAAGAAGTAATTTACTTAAGATTGTTTAAAATAAAACAAAAGAATTAAAATTATGTTATGTGTATTTATTTTCATTATTATAATTTTTTTCAACATAATAAACATTCATACTTGTTAATACAATTATAATTGTTTTGATAGAAAATTGGGTGGTGAGGGTAACAATGGAGGGGGCAAACAGAATGAAATTTTGGCGGCAACGAGAAATAACGAATCAGTGGGATCCCGCAGCAACCGCTAGGTCATTCAATCCCCTGTTTTCTCGTTACAGTTTTGCTTTTATTAATCATTTCTCTTCCATTTTCATCTTCTTCATCTTTCAATACCATCCACGCATAGCAATTATGAGAGAAATCGTCAGCATACACATCGGACAGGCAGGAATTCAGGTCGGCAATGCATGCTGGGAGCTGTATTGCCTCGAACACGGAATTCAGAACGACGGATTCCTGCAAGGAAGGTATGATTGTTTCATAATTTGTTTTGATTTTGTTGATAGCTTGCGCTTGATTGTTGTATCTAGGGTTTGCATCAATTGCGAATAATGTGTGATGCAATCAATGTTTGCAGAACCGGACCGGACAACAAACAGGCTGTTTTAGAGGTACCGGTTGGACCAGATTTAAGACCAAGATGACGTCATAAATAATATGAAAATTGAAACCGTGTATATGATATAAAATATAAAAAACATTTTTTTTATGTGAATATTCAATTTTAACGACATATAAAGACTTAAATAAATAAAATATGCACATTGAAATATTATATAATTAATCAGAAAATTAGATTTTGAAGGAAAAACTACAAAAATATAAAATAAAAAAATTGAAATCAGATCCGACCACCCGGTCCGGTTCACCGGTCCGGTTCACCGGTCCGACCAGTAACCGACGGGTTCAAATGAAAGTGGTTCAACTACACATAATCAGACCGATTATGTGTCTTCCTGGTCCATCCGGTTCTGAAAACAGTGGATGCAATTGTAGCTCCTCACATTCGATTTTCTAAAACAGGCTTTTAGGCATGAATTTCACCAAGTATTTAACGGTTTTTGGTAGATTTTTGTATTGTGAAATCCATCTGATGAATTGATTTCAATGGATATGAATGTATGATTGTAAGTTGTTTTAATGTGTTTGCAGTGAAGGCGGTGCAGGATCTACAGATGATTCGTTCAGTACCTTCTTCAGTGAAACGAGCTCCGGAAAGCATGTTCCCAGGGCTGTGTTTGTTGATCTAGAACCTACCGTGATTGATGAAATCAGGACTGGAAGCTACAGGCAACTCTTTCATCCTGAACAACTCATATCTGGCAAGGAGGATGCAGCTAATAACTTTTCCAGAGGACATTATACAGGTAAAAGATACAATGTAAACTTGAACATATTGAACATGATATGTAATTTATCGTTTATACCATTACAAAGATCTCGTTAACTTATCATGTTTTGAGTATTTATATAAAAGATGCATGTTTTGTTTCACAGTGGGAAAAGAGATTGTCGATCTGTGTCTTGATCGTGTGAGGAAATTAGCTGACAACTGTACCGGATTGCAAGGATTCATGGTTTTCAATGCAGTTGGTGGTGGCACTGGCTCAGGATTAGGATCCTTACTTTTAGAGCGTTTGTCTGTAGATTATGGGAAGAAGCCTAAACTTGGCTTCAGTATCTTTCCGTCTCCACAGGTTATTTTAAAAACATATTAAAAAGAACAACATACTGGGTACAAGTAATTATATGTTTCAAAATCTCATTTTATAAACTTCAACATTTACATGATGGATTTTGTTATGGAATTGAAGGTGTCAACTGCGGTTGTGGAGCCTTACAACAGTGTGCTATCAACTCATTCCCTTTTGGAACACACAGATGTGGTGGTGTTGCTAGACAATGAAGCCATATATGATATATGCAAAAGGGCTTTAGACATTGAAAGGCCAACTTACAGAAACTTGAACCGTTTAATATCTCAAACTATCTCGTCTTTAACCACTTCCTTGAGGTTTGATGGAGCCATTAATGTAGATATTAATGAGTTCCAAACAAATCTGGTCCCATACCCTCGAATCCATTTTATGCTTTCATCTTATGCACCCGTGATCTCTGCTGCACGAGCCTTCCATGAGCAGAGCTCGATTGCAGAGATCACTAGTGCTGTGTTTGAGCCCGCTAATATGATGGCCAAATGTGACCCGAGACATGGAAAGTATATGGCTTGCTGTTTAATGTATCGTGGGGATGCTATTCCAAAGGATGTCAATACTGCTGTCGGTTCTATGAAGACCAAACGAACCGTACAATTTGTTGATTGGTATATTGATTCATGCAGAATTTATTCTTACATAAGGCACCCCATTGAGTAGATGTGGTAATTTCTACTTATGGATGGGTTGATTCTAGTTATGTTTTATCTTTAACGGGTCAAAAGGGGTAACTACATAGAAAATATCGTACTTTTGACAGATTTCTACTTTGAGTAAAAGACTTTGTTTTTAACCACTAAAACCATTGAACATTCCAAAAATTTTAATAAAAGGACCATCTTTCAACAAATATTTGGTTTTGGTAATGTGTCCCGGTCAAAATGATGACGTGAGCCAATGTGTTGATAACTTTGGCGATGCTGACCTTTTTTTAGAAGATTAGGTTTAATCAAAATTTTCTAAATTAAATAAAATTGGTTACATGAAATGGGATTCCACCTAATGCATGTTACCTTTATGCAAGTTGCCAATCATATTATGCAAAAAAAAAATTACTATTGAAATAATATAGTTTAGGTAATAATTCTTGATACATTAGTTATTTATAAAATATCGAAAATTCCGAACAAAGTGTGTTTCAGGTCAAACCAACCATCCATACCAAAAAATCCCATTTTGACCTATTAGCAACCCGTCTAACCCGACCATTTTGCCGCCTTTAGAAAGGATGATATGATCATTTCCCCCCCTTTACAGGTGTCCTACTGGTTTCAAGTGTGGAATAAGTTACCAACCTCCCACAGTGGTACCTGGGGGTGATCTTGCTAAGACGAGACGTGCAGTCTGCATGATAAGCAACAACACAGCTGTTTCTGAGGTTTTCAATAGGATTGACCACAAGTTTGACCTGATGTACGCAAAACGTGCGTTTGTGCACTGGTATGTGGGTGAAGGCATGGAAGAAGGTGAATTCTCAGAAGCCCGCGAAGATCTTGCTGCTCTTGAAAAAGATTATGAGGAAGTTGGTCAAGATGCGGAAGAGGAACAGGAAGAAGAAGAAGAGTAGTCAGTAAGTCTTTCTTAAAATCTCCAACCTTAAAAATGATTATAATATTCATCTCCAAATGTCATTGAAGATATCATTATTCTCTCCATTCATCATTGTACATAGTTGTTTCCATTTGCATTTATTAAACTCTTATTGTTTTGTGTTAATCCTAGGAATAATCAAGTCTTTGATAAATGTGGAAAATAGTTTAATATAGGTTTCACACACACACAAGAGCATAGAGACATGGCCATTGCACCAAACTTTAGAAACTTCCGCACTAGGATAGATTGAGGTTAATTAGTTAACACAGTTCTTAGAGATGCCTAATCTCGGTCTTTCAGCCTTAGATACAAAACATAATAACATATGTAGTTTTCCTAGCAGCCATATGATCTATCCCCTATTGAGACTAGGATGTTAAAAGCAACCTTAATATTTACAAACCCGAACTATTTAAATCAAATGCACCTTGCTGTACTATTCTAACTGATTTTAAGCGGACTCTAGATGATAAACATGAACAGTTTTTAAACCTGCTAATAGTTTTATGGACTCGGTATGAAAAATAACTTGCATATTTCAAATAATTTAAAGGTATTTCCTTGCTAATTCATCAGAAAGTTGGCATAATTTGATGAACTAATCAAAATGTAATTTTTTTCCCAACACGAATTATTAAATACGCAAGAGAAACAAAATAATTCAAACTAAGACATCAATGTCTTGATATTCATGATTGCAGATTAAACTAAGTTGAAAGTGACAATGGAAACCTTCCACAAAAGTCAAATGAACAAGTTGATATTTTTGCTTCTTACATATTAGCAGCAGCAAGAACATCTACATCAGTTCATCTCTTAAAAAGTTCCTTGTTTTTATAAAAATCGCAATTAAATCCTAAAAATATAAAATTTAACAAAACAAAGGACATAAAGGAGGTAGATCCCATATTCCTTCATTAGGATCATTAACAGTTTCAATATATTCTTGAACCCCGTTCATCGCATATAACGAAGCTGATATCTGTCTTTCCACTTTCATCCTCTCAAATTCAGAAAGTTCCATTCCCGAATCAGGCAACTCAAACACTGCTTGGCTCAATGGATATTTTTGATCAATTTTCCCTCCAAAACCCCATGTGATATCACATGCTTCAGAAGAACAGTTGCTCAAATCCGGTTTATAAGCATCATCAAACAATTGAGAAACATTTTCTTCTACTTTTTCACCAGAAGAAAGCGAATCCCCACTCCCACCACTATTACTCAAACTACTGTTACTGCTACTGATACTGATATTGCTGCTACTGTTACTAATACTTGTACTATTAGCAACACTAATTGTACATGGAACCGAAGGAATAGAAGATTCTTGATTCCTCTTTTTCGCCATTTTCTTGGTGTTGAGTAGGTTTCTTATCCGGGTAGCGAGTGGGGAGTTATGAGAGACATGGGTTATGAAATTGGTTCGTGTATTTGAACCACGAAGAAGGCAAGCCGCCTCATCATAGGCTCGAGCCGCTTCTTCAGCAGTCTCAAAAGTCCCGAGCCACATCCTGATCTTTTGTGTTGTGTCTTTGATCTCAGCCACCCATCTCCCTGAAGGCCTTTGTCTCACCCCTATAAACTTGTTATTGTTGTTTCCATAGCCATTTTTACCTCTTCCTCTGCTCGGTTTTGGAACCGACTCTCTATTCCCGCCTCTTGGCTGCTGTTGGAATTGGATTTCCATTGGAACTATAACTGTATAAGGTATAGTTAGAGATAATATGAACTCAGAAGTGTTCTATCTCCTTGTTTTGCTTCCTATATCTTACTATATATACATACATACATGTGTGTATGTATATATATAGAATGTATGTATGTATGTATGTATGTATGTATGTATAGGTCTACTTGTAATTTCTGAGGTTTCTATGCATTGGTTTATAGTGTTTGTTGTATTCTAATATGAACATTCTTTTATTCTCCTATGAAGACAAAACTATTCCTAATTAACACAACCAACTTGCAATTTTAATATAAACATTCCATTAAGTTAATTGACTAATTTACCCTTTGTATGGCTTTAGATTAGTTGTCAATTGAAGGTATTCATTTAATCTATGAAGAGGGCTATGATGACAATTTGACCTCTAGATGTTTTTAGGTGGACTTGGTCATATAACACCAAGCTATGGTGGGAAATGCATGTTTGCATGGGAAGTAAACTACTATTAAGTATTAAAATTTACATTTTGACCCCTTAAGTTTTCTATTTGTTAAATTTCAACCTAAATTGTATGTTTTTTTTTTGACAAAAAGACACCAAACAACCACAAGTGTTCATATATTGTTTTCATGTTTTTAGGTGCCTATTTGAGCTTACAGGATCTGAAGCTTTGCTCGGTCCATGAAAAATCGGCGAGCTTGGAATAATTTCGTTTCGTCAAAAGCTTTGGTCTTTAATTTGTACGTATTTGTATAAGTTTTTCTTTTATTCTTGATTCGTTTCAGAGTGTATGTAAAAATAAAACCAAACCTTTAAAGATCAAAATAATGTAATTGAAATTTCAAAAAATCGATATTAAACTGTTATTATGAAAACAAGGGGTCAAAATGAAAATAAGGAAAATGAAGGGGGTGTTTTGAAGTTGAAGGAAATCTAGTGGGTCAAAGAAGGTAAATGACAAACCCGATGTCCTAAAATGCTGCCACGTGGAGGAAAAATTAGCAATCATCTAAATAACCCTAAATGCCAACAATAAAATGTTTAATAGAGAAAATAAAAAAAATAAAAGTTTTTCTTATTTAAATTTCGGACTTGTCGTAAACGCTGCGTTTTGTTCGATTCAGATTTTCCAAATCATCCAAGAAAAATAGGAACAAAGAGGTCAATAAAGAGTTTGACGTTGAATAAGGAAAAATTATAAAATTTATGTAAATGGGACCGATTGAATTTGTTGAAAATCTCTTTTATAAGTTTTAAAGTTTTTGATTGAAAACATTGAGCCGGATTTCAAGGACAAATGAAATTTGGAAGTGGTTGACCCTTGTTATCAAAGTCATGTGAAACAAACGTAACTTGTAAGAAAAATTATTCGTATGTTTAAAAGACGTATTTAATAAAATGTTTAAGAACGAGACTGAGACACGTGGCAAGATTAAATTAAAAAGATAAAAGATGGGGAAATGGTTAAGTCATGTATTATTATCAAAATAGATTAGATTGATTTGTTAGATTTATATGCCATCACTTTTTAGATAAATAGATGCAAATGATCTAGACCTTGTTTAGAAGAAGACCCCTGAGGATCAAGATAGAATAAGATCATTGGTTAGAACTTTTTTTTTTTTTGAGAGAGAGTTGTGATTGATTCAAGTTGAGATCAATTTATCGTTAAATTATCGGATATATGTTTAACATAACCGGTAAGTGACGATGAAAAATTTGCATCTTGTATCGCCTAGTTGGTTTGTTTGCTCACTTTGGCTTGAGATTTTTGACCTTTGATTGCACACATAAGCTCAACCGAATGGCCGGATATGGAAGACGATCATCTCTACAACGTTTAGTGTCATGTTCTTCAAAAAGTGTATTCGCATTGTGTCTGGTATGTTCCGCACATACACACTAGCATTAACAAGAAACAATAATCATAAGACTGTGTAGTGGGGCGTGGTGGGGGTGTCACATAAGCCTATCACGTCGAGAACACCACCCCCTGGCGTGATAAGGGGCTTGATGGTGCAAATGGTGGTGGCGATCACGAGTAAAGGGCCAAGAGAAATTAGTTTATATTTTTTTACCACCAATCACAACACTACACCTCATCATCTCTTTTTTTATCACTGTCACTAACTCATTACACATCTTTATAGTGATCACTGGACTGCTTACGTGGCGCCTGTGTGGCAACACTTTTTCATCACTATCAGTAACTCATTACACATAGTCTAACTACGATTATAAATAACTAGGAGGATTCGTCAAGACCACAACCAATCCTTGCTAATTAGATGGTCCTTGAATAGCCAAGTTGAATTGAATGCATATAAATAATTATATTGGATACAATTCATTCCAAGAATAAATGCAACTTCCTAACCTCACATGGGGTGGCGTTAATTTACAAGTCACAAGCTAATAAATAGACATCATAATTCTAATCACTAAGTTCATATATCTTCTAACTTCTCTAGGATGCGTACTCTTCATAGTTTCCCAAGATAAGCCCAAATAACTTATCGTTAAAAAGAAATGTGATTAAAACCATATATTTTATTTTATATATAAAATGCAACCAAAGTCTCATGTTCTTAAAGTTTAAATCATTTATCATAAAGGAGTCAGGTTCAAGTGTTATAGAACATGATGAAATGAAAAGATTGAAAAATATAATGTTAATGAAAAGTTATTAAGCACCGAATTTACTGTAACAGTGTAAGAAATTAACCGACTCTAATCATTAGGTTATCATTAGACATTATCCTTGATGACTAGGAGGATTGATTAGGACTTGAACCAATCCTAACCGGTTTGGTGATTCTTGATTTGAATAGCGCAATTGAATTGAGTGTATATAAGCAATTATATTGGATTTACTTCATTTGAATAACACTTGAATTTAAAATGGGCCAACGTGTCACATTTACAGAAATTTAAAACTAATAAACAGACAACGGTAATTCTAATCACTAAGATGGTCTTTCATATTATAAGAACTTAGAGGGGGTGAATATGTTACTTTTATTTTTAAAGAAATTTATAAGATTCTGTTGGAAACAAACTTAAAAAGGACTAGTAAATTAACTAAGATTTAAGGAACAAATATATATCTCGTAATGTTGGTTGGACTTATAGACAACCACTTAAGTGTTGAAAAGAATAACTCATGAACAAAATTTAACACGTCTCTTATTACTAAAACTAAAGATTATTTAGATATGACTTGGAAGTCTAGCGTTTTAGTGTGCAAAAGGTAAGTTAAATTTGTGAAGAATGCTTGCTTAAATAGTATGGAAAAGGCAAGTTTCAAAAAGTGAGCAGTGGAAGATGCCATGGTCGAACCATACATCTTAACCCTTTTTGTTTGTTTTTCAAGTCTTTTTTTCAAACTATTTGACTAAAAACTGACATCTTAGAAAGCATCAAAGTTGACTGTTTTTTTTGGAAAATATTTCCAAACATTTTAGATGTTATTTTCTAATTAAAAATAATGGATATTATTTTCAAACTAAAGTTAATGTCAAATACTCAAATGGTAAGTCTTGTACCAAAATGTATTTTTTGTTTAGCTTTCAAGACTAAACCA
Organism: Smallanthus sonchifolius; assembly: GCA_023525975.1. Classification (NCBI taxonomy): domain Eukaryota; kingdom Viridiplantae; phylum Streptophyta; class Magnoliopsida; order Asterales; family Asteraceae; genus Smallanthus; species Smallanthus sonchifolius. The sequence continues at coordinate 70,854,409 of CM042028.1, read as the reverse complement.
TGTTGGAAGCTATCTTCTTATGAAAGATTCTTTCAACAAATTTTTGTATCCTTTCATGTTATAGAAGATACCATTTCTCATAAAGATTAATGAGTTTTATAGAGAGTGTCAACATATATGATTTTTATAAAACTGTATATTTATTGAACTCTTTTAGATTTTATGTCACGTCTCCATTAATCCAGTTTTTTATAAACATTTAGTTATTAATTTATAAAATTTTGGTTTAGTTTATAGAAGATGATTTTTTTTGAGCTTTATAAAATTATAATCATTAATTTTAAGTGATATTAAAACTCAACTTTAAGTACACACGACTTATCCTTAATTTGTTTTATTGCCCATGGATGTGCAAGTACACATACATGTATAATTATGCATCAAGATTATCCTTAATTTAATTATTTTTATCATAATTATACATATAATATAATTGCATCAAGATCTCCAGCAAATCAGAGCAGCATAAAATGGAAATTAGTCAAAAAGAAAACAACAAAATTCAACCACAAAACTTCAATCTCCTTCAAAATCCAAACGTTTAAATTACAATCTCAATATGCAGGACCAATCCAAGACAACAAAAGTCAAAACTCGGACACCTTCCCGAACAAAATTACCGACGAGTACCAAAAATGTTCATAACATGTATATGCACATCCTAGACCTATTTTCACAATCTTTTCGACTTCTTTTCACAATCCCAAATGCAAGCAAAAACGAATTTTAAGTATATTTAGTGTGGATAAAAACAAATAATACACGCATCAAACGGATAAACAAAGATATGATTGTAAAAAACCTTTAGGAAGAGAGAACGGATTGAAGGGCGAGCTGTTGTTGAGGTTGTAAAGATGACAAGGTTGATGCCATGGCAGATGGTGGTAATGTTTGCTGAAGTTGCCTCAGAAGATTGATCATTCGGGTAACTGTTTCTTCAGAGGCCAAATCTTTACCAGCAGAAAGAACCTAACCCGAAATTTGTAAAAATTAGATGATGAAAAATAAAATAAATAAATAAAATATTTGAGTTTGGGAGTGTACATCTGCAAATACTGCAACTATCTTTGGAAGGTACTGATGGTTAAGCCCTAACAGTTCTCCATCGGACCTGGATGGATACACAAGCTTCTTAATTAATGTAACGGTCATGGAAAAAGAACGACATAATTCAATTAGCCAATTATTGAGGTCGATTTGGGATTTTGGGTTGTGCTATATAATAAATAAGTTTTTTTATCATATTTAACACGATAATTAATTATAAAGAACTTAATGGACAAAATATGGTCTTGGGTCAACCTGGCCCTACTCGTTTTCGACTGAAAAATCATTAGTCATTATCCAACCCGACCCACCAACTCTCTTTTGAAATTCCAGACTTTACCTTTCTACCATTGAGCAAAGCTGATCATGAACGACTTTAGCCTCAATCAAGTCGCCTTTTATCGGCAAGCAGTTTAACCATGCAGGAACAATCTGACCACATAAAACAGGATTTATAATTTGACAATGACATCATTAGAAATCTCCCTTTGTTGTCCAAAAAAATAATACTTCACAAAGAAAAAGCATCATGTTTTAGAACTTGTTAATGGATGTCATGGTGGAAGTAAATGCAACTAATAACAGAGATGGGAAGGCCGTGAGAAGCTAAAGACTAACAAAACAATCGTTTTCTACAGATTTTAAAAAATTTCGGAGTGTCGCGAGGCTATTAAGGTGGTGACATATAAGGTGGAGAAAGGTTGAATTACCTGAGCAGCATTAATACTATCACGGTGAAATTGGCATATCTTGCCAAGAGCTGAAACAGCATTGTCGTAAGCCATTACATTATCTGGATGTAATGCATCAGGGCGTCTTATGACAGCATCCAATCTAGAGAGAGCCTCTATAAAATGGCAAAAAGTGCACAACTAACGTTATAAAATAGTGCAAATAAGATAAACATTAAAAGAAAAAGAAAAAAAAACCTACCACTAACAAATGGTCTGAATGCACCTCCACCATACTCCGCACATATGCCAACCCCGTAAACAGCAGCCTGACAGGTATCAAATATGTTTAGGATTAGATACACAATAAAATGATAATCATAACAACCATGACATGAGACCATGCGTACCTGGCGAACATCTGTGCTTGTATCATTGCATGCTTCCAACACAAATGGAAGAAAAGTACCATAATATCTGTAACAAGTAATAATACAATTCGTAAGAGAGAACATCAATAATATTAAAGTAATTAGGGGTGAAAATGACACATTTAATTATTAACAATTGAACAGGTCTACATGGGTTTGTGTTTTTCTCTAACAAGGTCACACCAGAAAAATACAAAAACTGAAAAAGGAAATGGGTCAAATGAGTCGAAAGTTGCCCAAGGTGTATTTTTTATGCACATTTCATTAAAAGAACTATATTATTGTCGAAATAATATATTTTCTAAAATCAGGTACGCTTTAAAAGTTTTGACCCAGACCCATTTTAACTATTTACCTGACCCGCCAATTTTGCCACCACTAAGGGTAAACAAAGAATGGAAGACTTACTTTACAGCTGCATCTCTACAATGCTCAGCAACATCATCAAATATGCAAATGGCTATTCTTTTCTCCTCAGCTGTCCTATCCTTGCCCTAGGGTACATCAACAAGGAATGTTAATATTAATGGCAAGCATCCACAAAGCATTTGTATAACTAAAATTGAGAAGTGATCAAAAGGGTATGGTATGATAGAACTCACCCACATAGGCATCAAGTAAGGCAATATTTCGTCAAAGAAAGGCAGGAACGGAGCCTTAAAGGTCTTAAGTAGAGTACCCAAACAATCACCAACCTAAGTTTAAGAAAGATAAAAACATTATTTAAAAGAATAAATAGGCATAAAAGGGTAAATTCATAATCAGTGAACAATAAAAGCATACTTGATCAAAAAGTTCTTCCTCTTGCTCATTTTCTTCTTTGAGCATTTCCCCCTCTTCTGCATCAAAGTCCTCTGCTTTGACTCTTTCTGCTCTTTCATTTCTTCTGGCTGTGCTGGCTGTAATCACCTGTTTGAGCTCTTCCACAATGCTTCTTACTTGGCTTTCATCTAAAAGGGACCCACAAATCTGAAGCAAAGAAAGAATAAGAACTCATGATATCTCATGACCTTTACAAACAAATGGGAGTCAAAATTTAGTATATAATGAATCACACCTGCACACACTCCTTTATTGCCTCCAGCATGTTGGCGCAAATTTCAGTCTCTGGTTCCTGAAAGCCAAAATTCAACAAATGATGATTACTTAAGCTCCACTTTTCCGTATGAATGGAAGTTATTGTGATGTATCAAAAAAATGATACATGGTACAAAAAACTCAAGCAACAAGGGAGAGAGAGAGACAGAACCTAGTAAAAGCATCTACTAAAGATGGCATTTGTTAGAATAACATAATGTAGCATGGCAGTTGAGTAGTAAAATAGGCAAGTGGTTTTCAATAATCAAAACAGTTGATGGCAGTATATGCATTAATATAGGTAACAATCTTAGTCATGGTTTCATTATTGATCTAGGGTTAAGCTGATCATCATTGGAGAGAACCTACGTCTTGAAAGCATTGCATTTCACTCTTACTAAAATATTTCCATTGTTTAGCAATTAAACATCATTTTGGTTCTATCAGTATGAGATAAAGTTGAAAATAACCTTGTGTAAAGCATCTACTAAAGCTGGTATGATATAGTCAGACAACTGCTTTACGTATGACTCATTTCGGCCCTGAGCTTGACCCTTCTCAACAGCTAGTTTTGCTGAACGAAGAAGCTCCGGCATGGCTACAAATCAAAGATAAAGTTAATGCTTAAAACAGGATATTTGACAACTATAAAGCTTAATAGGGGCAAGTTCGTACCTGAAACTGCAGCCTTCCTAACTTCTTCATGAAAATAAAATTTAAGAAGTGGTACAAGTGTTGGAGCAACCTGATTGAGTTTGATCAATAAAAAGTCAGTTTGTTATATAGAAAGGTGCATAAAAATACCAGATAAATTAAGTAAAAGATATTTCACCTGATCAATCCAAGGGAAAAACCCTTCCTTTAACTCATCAGCATAGCAACAAAGCATGTTGCATGCTGTAGCTTTCTCCTCAAGGACACTTGTCTTGATCCCTATTCTCTTATCTCCAAGTGTGATAGTCTCAATGCTGCAATTTGAACAGGGAAAACTTATAAAGATCCAAGACCAATAACTAATAATGAAAAATAACGTAACATATGAGCAATATTTTAATTAAATATCAGACCTTTCATCATCAGATTCATCAATATCGGCATCTGAATCAGCAGATGTAATTGTAACATCAGGTTTAAGTTGAGCAGAGTGAAGCAACGGTGGCATAACAACATTCATGTAAGGGAGGAAATCTTGCCCTAAGCACTTGCAAAGTCTTGCCCATGCCTGCAACACAAAAGTTGGATTATTAATACAACAAAGTTCTATATTATAGAAAAAGTTACATAAAATGAAAAGGGAAAAAACGCATACTTGCAACATGTAGCTTATTGTAGGGTCATCTGTCTCTAGTTGAGAACCTTGCAGTGACATAAGGACATCCATAACCTTGAACCACATAATAAACTATTAGTCTTAAACAAGGAAAAAATGATATATATATATATATATATATATATATGTATATATATATATATATATGTGTGTAAAACAAATACCAGGAATTAAGGAAAAACCAAAGAACAATACCTGCTTGGCATCATCCTTGAACTTATCTTTTCCAACAGCCATTCCAACCAAACTGATACACTCCATAGATTTGGCACGAAGCATGCGATTGGTCTTGTCATTTGCATTCACGAGTATGGCTTTCAAGTAAGGCATAACTGCATCATAATACTTTTGAAAATGCTCCTGTCATACATAGAACCAAATTTACAATAAAATAAGCAAGTTAAAAAAAATGAATATGTTGATACCTGAGATGAGTCAGCAACAGACGCCAAAGCAGTCAAAGCCCCCTCCTGCACCATCTGCTTAGCATTCTGGAAATGCAATTAAGTTTCAATAGTTAGTCTCCATTATAAAACACCAAGAGTGTCAATTCAAGTAAGAATCAAATATTAAAACTCTTTGGTTAATGTAAATTATTTGTAGAAATTTTCGCAATCAAGACACGATGAATACCTGCAACAATACAAGTAACTTTCCGACAATCCCGTCCAAATATGGCTTGAGAAGTTCCGGCGTACAGTTTTCACTAAAGTTGAGCACTGCTGAAGCAGCATGTGCCTGCAAAACATACATATGACAGTACATACATCAAATCATTCTCTAGTGTAAAAAAACAAACACTTTTACCAAACCTTGAACAGATAAAAAACCAATGACATTGCACTGTTTGCAAATAAACTTGCAACATCTTTCCTGCCTATTTCTAGCAGGTAATGTATTAGAAATAACAAAATTTTAAGTAACAAAGCTTGTGAATTAGGAAGAGTTTTTTCAAATTATTTTTTAAACACTCATACATAAAATCCTAGTATCTATAACTCCATATGAGTTACCTGTTGATCTAAAACAAAGAGAACAAAAAACTAAGAGCAAAGAAGTTGATGTATTAGAAGAACTGAAGTAAAAGAAACCATCGACGAGGGGTATGTTAATAAAAAAAACATCAATCAAGCAGACAAAACGGTCAATTAATTCTTGTTTTTCTACAAAAGTGTACTAGAATATATTGCATGATTCATGCACATTAACATAATCAACATATACATACATAATGACAAAAGTCTTATCAGTAACATACTCACCTGCACCCGTGGATTATGAAAATCATCCATTGCTGAAGCTAATGCAGGCAGCACAAGATGATGATATTTGTTTTGCAAGTCTGGTCCCAAGTCTGTAGATAGCTGACCAATTGCATTGATAGCCGCCCATCTAGCCCGAGGGTGAGGATCATGAAATGAGTTCAAGACCATAGAGACAACTTGCTCTAAGTTCTTTGTCATAACCTATATCAACAGAAAACCAAAAAAACAAAAGACAACTTAGAATAATAACACAATAAAGTTTACAAAAAAGCATACATCAAGATTTTTACAAGATACCAATAGAACAGTTAACATGTACTAGATATTTATCAGTATCCACCAATACAAACCAAAAAACAATCATTAATAAGTAATACCTTTGAGCAACCTTCTGCAATTTGAGCTATTGCAATGAGTGCTGCATGGTGCTTCTGCCATTCAGGAGCAGCTAAGTAAGCCGGCAAAACCTCGGAAACAACAGGAACAATTGTATTTCCACCCAAAGAAATCGAAAGCCTATCCAGGTACTCTTGACCAGCACTATAATTACTACTCTCACCCGCATCCTCGTGTTCAACCTCAGCATTATGCCAAGCAGGATCATCTTCAACATCCAACAACATCTTCATTAGTATCTCAAACAACCTTTTAATAAACTGTGGCAACTTCCTAATCATCCCTGGCGCCCTCTCCCTCGCTTCAGCCAAAGTAATAACAAACTCAAGCGCCAAATGCTTAGTTCCTTCTTCTAAAGTTTCCGCTTCAGCGATTTGCAACATCGCTCCCACAACTTCTGTTATTTGCTTCCTTAGAAACCTAGGCTCAGTGCCTGCTAATTCAATTAGCAATTCTAACGCGTCCTGTGCCGTGGATTCTTCCCCAGAGTTCAACGCTTCCGTCAACGTCTGCATCATTAGAGGCAGCAAATCATGGAACTTGTCCCTATCTGAGGCTTTCTCCAAACACTGAATGAAATTGATTGAAGCATTTAACGCCGCAATTCTCACATCGGCGTCTATTCCTGTACCCAAACACCCTAGAAACACAGCATGTAAAGTTTCCAAGTGTGGAACCAATGTTTCCCCTATGTATTGAGCCAGTTGTGCAAAAATCAACAAAGCACTTTCTCTATGCCTAGGGTTTCCAGAAGTAACACACTGAAACATGAACGGTAACAACTCCGGCCATCCGTTTTCCGGCAAAACCAGAGACGCAAGCTCTGAAACAGTATCACAAAGCTTTTTAGATATAGATTTAGAGGATTCTCTACTTACAGACTCAAGCAAGGTCGATTTTAGGGTTAATTGAGTGGCCGGTGAGAGGGAGGGGTACAGCGTTTCCGATTGCGACTCATCGTCGCCGGCGAGGGTGAGGATGCGGCGGAGGAGAACGGCGGACATCGCGCGTGCTTCGGCGTGAGGCGAAGAATGGAGGAGCTGAGATAGCTTGAGGATGAGAGTATCCGGATGTTGTTGTTTGCAGAGGTTGAATAGGGTTTCGGCTTGCGAACGCTGCTCGTTGGCGGCGGACATAAGGTGTGAGATTAGGGTTTCGAATTGAGAGTTGTCAGGGCCGAGGACGGCGGCTACCTGAGCGAATTGAAGTTCGTTGGGGCGGAGGTTATCGGAAGACGCCATGGATGGAGCGGAGGTTGATTATCCGCCGGCGGTTGTGAGGATTGGTTTCTCCCTCCAAAGACTGGCGTTTTTTGAAGAGATGGAGGGAAGAGGGTTTTAGCCTTTTAGTGGAAGCCTATAGGGGTGTGTTTGGACACGGGGATAATGATATTTTGGTTTTCTTCTGTCTTTTTAAACATCAACTAATATTGGAAAAAGAAACAAACGCCCCCTTAGAAACTATATTATTGGTTTTCTAAAAATTAAAAAAATATAAATTTGTTTGTTAACATTTTTGTTGTTTGTTTTAGAGTTAATAATGTTTTAATCTCTAAAGGTGTATGAAGACGATGGAACCATGAAGACAAGAACGGTATGATAAACATCCAACTAGTTAGGTCTTCCTCTGGTATTGGGTCATGGAAAGGTGCCCGTGGAGGTGAGGTGGCGACGGCGGACCATGAAACATTGCGCCCCTATGGCGTTGTTCACGCTCGCGAAAGAATTTCGTGGACTAGTCCATGGTTGTGGAAAGAAAAAATAACTTAAATTAAATTCCTTTGATAACCCTTTAAAAGAAAAGAAAAAATTAATTTATAAATAAGCTTTGAAACCAAACCAAATTTTAAGTTTTTAACACAAAAACTTCCGGCTTTCAAATCATTTCACCCAATTCAACCATTCTCTTTACAAACATTATTTTGTGTTTTCCAAATGGACATACAAATTTTATTTTATATTTATGAAATTTACAAACCGTTTTTCGGACTCGGATCTCGGTTACTTTAAATTATTAATGTATTTTAATTTATTATTATGCATGTATTTTTATTTTATTTTAGAAATTGTTAAAAGAAAAAATTTATTAATTGTTTCTAAAAAATATATATATGATGTGACAGTAAAAACAATGTGAAAATGTGAAATCACTCCCTCCAAATATGAAGATATGTGGAAACTGATGTAACGGTGTGAAAGATTGTGAAAAATGAACCATACACAATGGCATTATAGTTTAGTAGTCGGTCATAAATATTATTTTATTAAATTAATATTTAATAAAATCTCATCGTTTGTATGTATGAATCTCTCTTCAACATTACGTTTTTGTGGCTAACAGGTTTTATGATAATCGCAAAATAACTAATTTAAACTTTTGTAGTGTTAAATAAAATAATAATATATTTAAAATATTAAACTTTTTTTGACCAGCAAACACATACTCTACTATACATCTACTTTATTTATAAAATCATCGCACCTACACTTCTTTGGATTTAAACCTACAGGCCACAACCATGTGGTTGGGGAATACACTATTTTATCATCAGAACATCCTCTTAAATATTAAATCATTACAACTATAGAAGTTTAAGAGCTAAATCGTTAAGAAAAAAGTTAAGGCTTAAAAATGTACAAGTACGAAAGACCTTAAATATTACAAAAAAAATAATAAAAAATTAGTGACTATAAACATTGTGTTAACTAAGGTTCAAAGTAAAAACATTTAAAAAAATTTAGACATACAAACTTGAATCGTAAACAATGGTCTAATTATTATTAAAAAAAAAATTTTGAAAGGCGTCTAATTATTATTTAACAACATAATCGAATTACGGCTGCCAAAACTATAATCTTCAAGTATAAAATAAAGAAGGTAATCTATCGTATGTTTTTCCGTCTCTCTCTTATTTAATGATGGTATTAAACTAATACATTTTTTAAGTATTTAATATAAATCTATTTATGGATTCTTATTAACCAAATAAAGTTAATATAAATTAACATTTATCAATTACATAAAAAAAATTAATACCCAGTTGAAAAAAAAAATGTTTTATAAATTAACTTAACGTAATTTATAATTGTCACGTCAAAGTACATTTTTTAAAAACATATTTTGGGGAGTGTATGTGTTAACATATTACATTTTATTCAACACGCATAATAAACGAGTTTATTCAACCCGTGTAATAACAAGTTTTAAACAAATACAATTTTTATTTCTAAGTATATAACATTGTATTCAAATTACTCGTGTATTACACGGGATTTTAACCTAGTATATTAATATAAATCATATATTTAATTAAACTTGAAACTTTAATAAAGTCAAATCAAATGATATAGTTACATGAAAAGAGGCATATTAGACTATGTGTAATGCTAGTGTGAAGGTGAGAGCACACCTCGTGCCACGTAGGCGTCACGTAAACAATGTCAGAACTCACCATCACCTTCACCCAGGTGTGTAATGCTGAGGGAGGGTGACCAGTTTTGTAATAATTACATAATTATTATTTTAATATTAAATAAAATAACATAATATTAAAAAAAAATACTATTAAAAATAATAAAACAACAAAATATTTTAAAAAAACATTTTAAACGCCGACCTGTTATTATCTTCTTTATACGCTTCTAACGCTTCTTGAAATATATCAAGGTCACTTTGACCATTACGGCGGTTCAGGTTGTTTATAAATTGCCATGGAAGCATGATTGTAATTTTTTTAAAAAAATAGAGAGGAGAAAGAAGAAGGATTGTGTAGAAAATTGGTTGGTATGATATATATATGTTAAATTTAAATAAAAAATTGATCACCCTCAACGGCTAGAACCACAACGGCTAGAACCCACAACAGTCAAAACTCTCCCCCTCCACGCCGTGAACACCCCCACGCTACCCTCCTCACCCCCCCCCCCCTCACCTCCACCCGACGGTGGGGTGAGGTGGCATCACGCCCAGCCTCTCACGGGTAGAGTACGCCCAGTCTTAGGTGTTTTAAACATAAATGTTTGAAAATATATGAATTCACATCTTCTTAAACCAAAACCCAAATTAAAATTTAAAATTTATTCAATAGGACTTCAAAACAAATTGCTTATTAAACATCCTTTATATAATCTTCAATTTTGTAGCATATCTACCAAAAGATAAAACAAACAAGTAGTGAGGATATACTAAAATTTGAGATAAATGACAAAGAAATACACTAAGAAACTTGATAATATTAGTTTTATATTAAATGTCAGTAGTAAAAACAAAATTTTATTGTCATTTTGTTTGATAAAATACTTACACATATCATTCATTTAATAATAAGTTAAAACTATCAATCTTAATAGTTTTTTTATTTTATTTTAGATACTGGTAACGTGTTTTATTTTTCAAGATATACAAATAAAAAATAGTTTTTCTTTGCCTGTCTAGCAACTTGTTAATCGGTGTCTAATAATATCTTACCGTTCAAGAAAAAAGAAGATATACAAAACGACATGAAATCTCATTATTGTTAAACGCGTAATTGTTATTCCTAGTCTAAACTAGTTTTGTTTTAAAACGAAATATAATGTTTCTGGGTTGAAAACATTTTCCTCAATATGAACATCACCGGTTTTATAAGTCTAAAGTTTCACATCATTAAATTAAAATATTCCCAGATTAGTAAATAAAAGAGTAAACTGTAATTTGTGTCCCTGTGGTTTACTTCAATCTATACTTTGGGTCCCTAAGTTTGAAATTTCAACATCTGAGTCCCTGTGGTTCCATTTTTTCTTCTATTGAGTCCCTGAGGCTAACGCCCGTTAAAAATATGTCAGTGATGAATGATACATTCGTCATTTTACTTGGATTTTTTGTGGCAATTCAGACTTTCATCCATTTGTTGCCAATCTGTTAGGTTTGTAGCTTCCATCGCCATAGTCCCCTATCCCTACACCACAGCCTCAACCGTCCCTGTTGCCCTCCACCGCCGATACCACCTCATTCTCCCTCCCAGTGTCGTTCATATTGAACTTGCAAGAGGACGCCGCCATTGAAAGATGATTCCATCATCTAAGTATATAGCATGACAGGAAAAATCTGAAAGAAGGTGCATGGTTGTTTCTCAAATGACTAGCATATTCTGACCTAATTCATGATCAGAATACCGAAGCAAACTGTCTCAATTTCATGTTTATCTCGACGATTTGACCTAAAACCCTATGCGGTCTCCTTTAATTGGGTTAACTTATGTTCGTAATTCGATATTATTTTCACTAAATCTCCGATTTAGATTAGTTTCATCTGTTTACCAATTAACTTGCTCGGATCATTCAGATGAAACAGTATCCATTCCTTTTGTCACCTGGTTGAAAAACTTGATAAATTTACAGTTACTGAAACATTACATAAGTTAAGTTGTTGCAGTCGGGTTGGAGAAGATGAGGGAGGTTGGATGAAGAGTGTAATGAAAGGGTTGGGGGAGGAATGTAATTGGCAACAAATGGGTGAAAAGTCCAAAAAGCCAAGCGAAATGACGAATGTACCATTCATCACTAACAGATTTTTAACGGGCGTTAGCCTCAGGAACTCAATAGAAGAAAAAAATGAAACCACAGGGATTCAGATGTCAAAATTTCAAACTTAGGGACTCAAATTATAGATTGGAGTAAACCATATGAACGCAAATTACAGTTTACTCTAAATAAAAAAAAATAAAAAGTATAAATAATCAATTTAATGTAATTAAATAATTATAAGAGATGGGACATTTAGAAGAAAAAACATATAAAAATGTAAATTTGGTTACATCAGTCCATCAAGGAGAATAATAATTGCCCATGTGTCAAGCCTACTTTAGTTTAGGTAATGATTATTATTTTCTTAATTAATAAATTATTAAATAATTATGATTTTGAATATTATACATGTTATCAGCTCCTTAGGGTGGAGGGAATCCATTGGGGGACTCACTGCGGCGAAGCACGTCCATATTGACAAGTTGCAGATGGTACTCGGGAATCGATCGGGACAACGATGCAGAAGATGATGAAATTGGACGAGGCAAAGAGGAGAGATCAGGATGAGCGGGAACACCATACCCTCCTCATCGGTACCGCTCCAGTCCCACTACCCTTAAAGGTTACATCTTGTAGCATGTATGGTAACTATAGTCCAAGAAAAAAATTGTACATACTACTCGGATAAAGAAATGTTTAATACAACAATTTTAAGTAATACAAAAATTGTATGATACTTATAAAGCATAGATATAAAACTAGACATAATGGTCATGTTTGGTAAAGAGTTTCTTAAAGCTTTTAAATAACTTTGACGTCATTGGGGTAGTGGTCCAATGGTAGAGATAAAACCTCTTAAACATTTAAAGATCTCAAGGTCACGAGTTCAAGTCCCACTAAGTAAAGAAATTTGGCGTTCAAAAAAAATAATTTTGACTCTTATTTTAATAGTTTTGTGTTATGGGGAATTGACTTTTAATGTTATATTTTTAGCTGACAAGTTGTTACAAGAGCATGTTACTTTTGACTCGAACATTTGTATAAGCCAACAAGTTTGAGCTAAAACAACACACAAGTCTTTAACAAGCTAATTTACATGAACAAATGATTTACGAACCACAAGTTGACATCTGATACGGTTTCCTTTACATTGAATTCTAGGGTGCCCCCCTCCCCCTAGCCACACATATACTCGTGTTTGTGTTTCGTATACATAAAGGTTTTCCTAGTCCACAACAAGTTAGTCAAAATATATTGTTATTATTGAGTGATATATATATATATACACACACTAATAAATCAAGGTTTTGGGAGGGACACTTGTCATATTTCTAGGCCTCTATATTATCATTTTTCCTCCTCTCTCTCCTATTAATAATCAACTCCACTATTTGGGCCAGCTAAATTAATTATCTGTTTTCAATTTTTATATACAAATTTTTAAATTTAAAACTGTGTTTATCATCAATTAAATTGTTCTATCATATTTTTATAAATTCTACAATTAGAAAACAATTTTATATCCATGTAAGATCCAAATAAAAACTCTTTAATCATGTATTTACATATTCACATTGTTCTATTTTGACAAGTGTATGTGTTAACAGATTACATTATATTTTATTCAACTCGTGTAATACACGGACTTTTAAAGATATAATTTTTTATTACCTAGTATATAGCATTACATTTATACGGGATTCTAACCTACTATATATATATATATATATATATATATATATATATATATATATATATATATATATATATATACTAGGTTAAAACCCATGTATTACATGGGTTGAATAAAGACAACTTGTTGTAAACCCGTAGTTTCTATGAAGATTTGTATGTTACATGTTATTAGTGAAATAATTATTTTATAAAAATGAAAGAAATGTTCAATTTATAAAAATATTTTATGAGCAAACATATTTTTTAAGATAAAAAAACGTTTTAAAAAAAATAATTATAAAAAACATTATTATTTAATAGGAGAGAGAGGCGGGAACAAAAAAATTTAAAAATAATTAAATAAATTTGTATAATTAATAGGAGAGAAAGACGAGAAAAAAAATGTTAAGAGTGAATATGAGAGTGACAAGTCCTCCCAAAACCTTTATTTATTATATAGTGTATATATATATACACACAGGGGACGGTTACATTAAAAAGTGGTTTTTTGCTAAAAAATACTAAGAAGTGGGTCAAACGAACTCCGATTGAGCTCATTCCAGTGGCGTTGGAACCGTCTCATCGAACCCTAACCCGGACCCAAAAACCTAAACCCCCCTCCACTCGCACCCCCAAAAACCTAAACCCCCCTCCAACCCTACCCTGAAAAGCCTAAAACCACCACCCCTACCCCCCCAAAAACCTAAACCCCCCCCCCCTAAAAAAAAAACCTAAACCCACCTCACCCACCCCCAAAAAAAACCTAAACCCTAAAAGCTAAACCCTAAGACTAAACCATAAGGCTAAAACTCTAAAATTCAAACGTAAAATCTAAATCTTAAAAGCTAAACCCTAAAAGCTAAGATGGTAGAGTTCGACGGGACGGTTTCAACGCCGCTGAAATTAGCTCAATCGGAGTTCGTTTGATATCGTTTCTTAAGGTTTTTTTCATTTCTTAGATTTTTTAGAGAAAACTAGTTCTTATTTGATCTTTCTCATATATATATTTTATCTTATGATTGCCTACTTCAGAGGCTAAGTCTTTTAAGTGTTGATATGTAATGATAACTAGAACAAGCATGTAAAAAATAAGTATAAAATTGAAAATATTTTCTGAAAAGAATATAGACAGGCTAAAAACAGAATAGAATAATAAGGTGGTGGTTGAATTCTTGGGGACCTTGTAGCCGCTAATGCCAGGATGTGCGAAAAGGCTTTTTATGGTCTGACCTTACTAACCCCGTCTTAAGATTCCATACTGTTTTTTGTAATAATTTCCTTTGGTCTATATTTCGTAAATGTTTTTAATCTTATACTAAAATTATTAAATAATTTTAAAGATGTTATTTTAAGATTTTTGTTATTTTAAGATTTATATTTTTTATAAAGAGTCTGTAAAAATGGTACAAATGAGTTGTAATCAAATGGGAATTCCATGGAGGGAAAACACAAAAAAGTGGCGCGAAATGGGTCCATGAGGAGATATAAAAGGGGTCCATTGATTGAGATTTAGTGGTGCCTCTTTGCATCATTGTGACCCTTCTTTTGACTCATTCCAACCTGTCACTATTTCCATTTGTATGGCAAAATATTTTCATACCACTTTTATGATGTTAAGGTGAGATTGGTTGGCCAACCACACCACCTACTCAATATAAAATCCTACAACAAATAAAAATATTATTAGAAAAAAAGAAAAGAAAAAACAACCTATGTATATTGTCATCAAGTGGAAGCTTTCTTTTTGCGATTTAAACTTGTAAATTATAATAAGCATAACAAAAAAGTTGTTAAATGGTATATAAGAAAATAATAGGGATCCCCACAACTCCACAAATTAACTTTATTCTGCATCATTTATTAACCAGTTAGAGCATTCACAGTAGGTTCCCTATATTTATGTGAGTGAGTTCCCTATATTTTAAAGGGTGGTTTAAAGTGGTTGTGAGTGGAGAAGAGAGAAAATGTATAAATTTTTTGTATATTTGGGGGAAACACTGTTTACCCGCATAATTTTTTAATATTTTTTTAAAGTGGTTGTGAGTGGAGAAGAGAGAAAAGATAATGATAAAAGTATAAAAAATTATTATTTAATTAAAAAATAGAGAGAAAAGATAGTGATTTTAGTGTAATTATGGGGATGAGGATAGGAGAGCTACTGTGAATGCTTACGTTTTCTATTTTATTCAAGTCTCTAGCTAATATATCAGTTGTTTTGACCGAGCGTAGGCTTTGATTAGTATAGTAACATATGAATGGATGCTCATTTGTAATGTTTGAAAGCAACTCTTGATAAATGATAATAGCTTTTATCTAATCATCATGGTATAACGTATCTAGCCTTTCTTGCTTCCGTTTTACATGTACGTGACGGATTGTAATTCCGCATGCATAAAAACACACGAACTCCTTATGTCCAATTAACTTACACATTATCATTGTGCACATTCATATGATATGACCCATAAAAAACCTAAACATATGATGACAATAAAATAAGAAAAAAAAATTAATTCAACAATGTGTCATGTCTTAAAAAATTACAATTTATTGCTAAGTAATTGCAACGAGTGTTATAATACTCATGTAAACTCCAAGACCGTCGGATCGTCAGATTCTCCTAGAGGCTCCAGAAGGGTTATGTTATTCTTGACATAGCAAAACAAGAACACCGTTAGTCTCGCCACAGTGAGGACCCCGGGGGGTGTCGCTGTGATCAGCCTCCGGCGTGAGAGTAAGTATAGAGTATGAATAAGGAAAACTAGTAGTGAGTGAGTAAGGGGAGTGAATGAGAACATATCTGTTACCTTGGGTTTTATGGGGTATTTATACCTGTTGATTATTTGTCTTTAGTTTGGGGTGCGTCTTCGTCTTATTGGTCTGGATAGGTAACGCCTGCGCTATTGTTTAAGGTTGTTAGTAATGGTTTACGCATTGTCGGGTCTCCACCTCTTATTGGTTCGTACTCTGATATATGGATTCTTGTCTCCTATTTACCGTTAGCTTTTTGTCTTTTTATCATGAACGTGTCCGGGCCTTGCCTCTCTGCCGGGTCTTTAACTAAAGCCCGGATTTTGGGTTTGTAGGCCCGACCATAGGTTACTGTATTTTTGTAAGTGTTTGTCCGGACTTAAGTTCTGGGATATGTCCGGCCTTCTTTCCGGACCATATCCCAACAACTCAAAACAATAATAACTACTTAGCAAAACAATTGGAAGCTTTTAAACCTTTTTATCAAAAAATCAACTTGTGACCAATATATTTTTTTACACAAATAAATGAGTGACAAATAGAAAGATACCTCTATATATACATAACGATGTGTAGTTATTCAGGTGGACGGGTGGTCTTTAACCAATGCATCATACGTGAACTCATTGACCTTCCATCAAAAGTTTTTCTTCATCGAGTTTATCTCTAAGGGGGTGTATGGATTGACTTATTTAACCTCCTTATGACTTATTAATTTAAAAAAAAAAAATAAGTCAATAAGTATGTTTGACTCCCTTTACTTTTTCTCCTCTTTTTAGTGGTTTTTAAGAAGTAAAGAGAACCTTACTTATGACTTTTTGAATAAGTCAATAAGTAATCTCAAACACCCCCTAATATTAGAGATCACTGATGTACACTATTTTCAAGCTTTTGACTACTTAATCAAATCAAATTGGCTTAATCAACTTTCACTATTTTACCACTCTCTACAAGACAATTAGTTGCTTAGTCAATATATGTATTGCTACATAAGTTGATAAGATCATATATTTGTTTAAAACGTCTAAACTCACAACTCCTCTAATCCTACTCCTAAATTTACATATTCTTTTTGTTTACCATGAGACTTGAACCCTCAACCACACTGCCTACAAACCATTTAGTCGCTTAGTTAATATATGTATGTTGATACGTAAGTTAATAAGATCATATCTTTTTTTAGAACGTCTAACTTACATGCCCTCTAATCCTACTTATAAATACTTTTCTTAGTATTGGTTACTTGTTAAAATTTACAATTAAACATTAAAAGGATGAATTCACAATTTTTCATAAATTACAGTTGGTTACTTAATGAATTTTAGCAATTTAAAGAATTAAGATAAGAAATTTTATTTTGATGTATGTTTTATTCTAATAAAGTTTTGTATACTCACCTATGCCAAACAAACCCTAATCTACTTTAAAGTTTATTGAAACATTCACTTTTGCCGATTTTTGCAAGCCACCTTACCATGCCATTTTCCATTTCATAACCACCAAACATGTTAAGTTCTACATGTATCAGAACTAAAACTTTGTAGTAGAAGGGTTATCATAAAGTTTTATTTTTTTACCGACTATAACTAATGGTCTAACTCATGTTTTTCTTAAAAAAATCAACTTTTATACATAGAAATGTACAAATTTTGGTGACTAGAGGGTCAATGGACCCTCTTGACTCTCTCATGGTTCCGCTTCTGAGTTCAGCACATCAATGCATAATCAACATCTTCTTAGTTAATTCGTATTAGTTTCATCTAAGCTCGAGTTCGACTTGTTTCGAGCCCTATGTCTGAGCTTGAGTTTGACTCGTTAATCTTATAAAACTTGAGCTTGGCTCGTTTATTATTTACCAAATATTTATTATATATATATATATATACATATATAGTTATAATTTATATACAAGGAATTATATATTATTTAATTAGTTTTATCTAACTTTTATATTAGTAATACTTATTATGTAACTATATTATTATGATATAAAATAAAAATTATTATTTATAATAACAAGCTCGTGAGCCTAATCAAGCTAGGTATGTAAAACTCGAACTTAAGTTTAAGCATTAAACGAACTTCAATTTAGGCTCGTGTTTGTTTAAACTCGACTCAATTTGAGTTTATAGCGCACCGACCTCGAGTGCTCACGAGTAGCTCGACACATTTACATCCCTAATTATGTGACCAATACTCAACTGTGCAACCTGTATTTTCACCAAAATTATGATATTTAAACTTAAAATCACAATCTAAAATTTCCTGACACGTTTTTAAAATATCCTTTAGAACTACTAGAACCATAATTAATCGATTTGACCTTCGAATTGGCTATAATCATTTATTTTTGGTGAAATCGATAATAATTTCTTTTAATTCAATTCAATTCAAATTCTTGACCCAATCTTTCAAACACTTGTTTAGCCAATAATTGATGAAGTTAATCTTGAATAGAAGAAAAAAAAGATTTATTTTATTAATTAGAGTTTATGTTTACCTAGTAGGGTTCCTAGTTTGAGTTTAATTAGGAGTTAATTTATTTAATTAGTTTAATAGAGTTTGAGGTAGAATAGGTTTGAGTTTAGATTAGTATAAATAGATGGTATGGTTATTGTATTATTTATAGTTTTTCAAATTAATAAAAAGAGTCGTGAGAGTTCCACAAAATAACCGTGTTCGTGTGTTTGATTTTGATCCAATTGCTCCAACAATTGGTATCAGAGCGTAGGTTCGTTATTTGTGTGTTGTGATAAATCGTGGGGTGCTTAACCACGATCAAGAAGTCTAAAGCTGAAAACAAATAGGGGTGAAGAACATGTTTGTTTGTCGAAGAAGGAAATTGCAAGCAAGTAGGTCAAGGGTGTGGCGGCTGTTGCTTGGAAATAGAAAACAAAACAAGCAAGCAAGCTCCTACAATAAGAAGTCACGCCAGGAAGAAGAATTGTTTAAGGAGAAATAATTTTTAAATTGTTTCAATCGAGAAAGTTGCAAGCAATGAGGCTCCTTAATCAATTGATTCAAAGTTTAAAAGTATTCGAGATAGCAGCAAATCGTGTTGATTCCTTGTTGGCTTCTGGGTTCTTAACAACGAAGGAAGCAACAAGATATATATTTTTTTTGTTCTCGGTTGTGGTCTGAAGCAAAAAGAACAGCAGGTGGTGTTAGTTGTTTTTTTTTCAAGTCTTTTGGTTCGTGAAGAATCAAGTAGATAAAACCGTGACGGTAATTAAGGTGTTGTGACAGCCGATTGCGAGAAGCGATCAAGAACAGGTTGAAAAAAAAAACGGTTGTGTGAAGCAATCGTGTTTGCTGTGAAAGCAAGTTCGTGAAGAACTGATCCGTGAAGGAATCGGGTGACTCGTGTGAAAAAATCAAGGCGAGAAGCTAACCGGTGAGACGCCGTTTAAAACTTGTGTGAAACAGGTTGTGTGGAAGTAAAGCAAGGAAGAACCGTGTGACGCGGAAGAAGTAGAATCAAGAAAAGATGGCGGATGGTACAGTTGCACAAGTTCGTGAACCGAGCAATGTGACGTTGCAATGCTTGAAGTTGACGTCGACCAATTACACCGCATGGTCGATTATGATGGAGACAATTTTGGTGGCTAATGGTCTACAAGAGGCCATAGATCTTGTGACTGGAGGTGAAGTGGATGTTAAAAGGAAGTTCACGGCAAAGGCAATTATATACCAATCAATACCCGAAGACATTCTTCTTCAAGTTGCGAAGCACACAGAACCGAAAGACGTGCGGGAGGCAATCCGCGTTCGGTATTTGGGTGCAGATCGTGTTCAAAAGGCTCGCTTGCAAACACTTCGAAGTGAATTGGAGATGTTGAAGATGAAAGATACCGAAACAATTGATCGAGGGAAAGTTAAGCATGTTACAATCGAAGTACAAGAGTCTTGGATCTTCACTTGAGGATGAGGTTATGGTGAGGAAATTTATGAATTCTATGCCAAAGAAATATTTGTCAATCGTCACTTCAATTGAGAAATACTCGAATATCGAAACCATGGCGTTTGAAGAAGTCGTGGGTAGACTGAAAGCTTATGAGGAGAGGGTAAAATTCGAAGATGAAATTGAAGATACGCAAGGTAAGTTGTTGTTCACTCGTGATGAGGAACAAGGTAAACCGAGAAACGATAGTAATTATCGTCAACAAAGCCGTGAAGGTCGTGGATGGGTTAACCGTGATGGTCGAGGTCATGGTAGAGGCCGGAGTTGGGGAAGAGGAAGGGGTCGTGAGAATCGATCCGGTTTAAGTTTAAGCGGTGACCAACAAGAACAAGTAGGAGGACGAGATAAGTCACAAATTCAATGTTATCGGTGTGATGAATTTGGTCATTTTGTGTGGGAATGTCCAAAGGAAAAACCAAAGTACGTGGAAGCGAATTTAACACAAGAAGAAAGTATGCGTTCATTAATGTGATATTAGACGTGGACCGTATTCAAGATTAAAGGGGAGAATGATGAAGTTAATCTTGAATAGAAGAAGAAAAAAAAGATTTATTTTATTAATTAGAGTTTATGTTTATCTAGTATGGGTTCCTAGTTTGAGTTTAATTAGGAGTTAATTTATTTAATTAGTTTAATAGAGTTTGAGGTAGAATAGGTTTGAGTTTAGATTAATATAAATAGATGGTATGGTTATTGTATTATTTACAGTTTTTCAAATTAATAAAAAGAGTCGTGGGAGTTCCACAAAATAACCGTGTTCGTGTGTTTGATTTTGATCCAATTGCTCCGACAATAATTCGGTGTCTTACACACCAATTGTTCAGATTTTGTTTGATTATGGTGATCTACTATCTGAAGCAAAACATGATTATGTGGTATTCTTTTCTAGATTTTTATTAGGAGGGCATTTTATCACAAATCCTTCTTCGACTACCCTGCTCCGACCAGCCCCCCAACAACACCTGCCAATCAGCTCTCAGTCTCACAACATGCAAATCGACCCTAGATCACTATCATAACCTGCACCATCTACCCTAAACCCCCTTGCCGTTTCAACATTGCAGGGGACGGAGACAATGTAGACGGGTGCCTTTTGCATACATGTTATCACACCTTAATCGTCTAGTATTACATCAATATTATTATGGAATACATACTTTGTTGTTGTTTTGATGTCTGGTTGGTTTAAGGTAAAGCGGGCCAAAGACGAGTAAGATGCACAAATCAATACGAAAATCCTTGATTAAGCTAATGTTAAGGGTTACTGAAAGATGGATTAGCATTCGTCTTCTTCATCCCCTCATCCGAGGATCGTTGAACACGGAGGTCCAACGGCAATTGCTCCTGCTTCAATTTAAGTTGTCTACTTGAGATTTTTTAGGTTGGAGTTCTTAGGTTTATTTTAATAACATGGGATAATAGTCATTTTACAAAAACCTAACAGAAGTTTTCAATTACTCTCAATGCCCAAACTTGTTAATCATGAGAGAACAAACTGTAAGGACTATAGATGTAATTTCCAAAAAGTTGGGATCAAAACCTTAATATAACCTTACCACATACACTGTCTATGTAGTTAACTCTAGTTATATTGTTTATCTGATCACAATTTATGCATGAATTATTTATTAAAAATTGGACGATAAAGTATTTGTGGGTCAACCCAACCCAAATTTGTTGACCCGTTACCCAACTTGTCAAACACGCCCATCTTGCCATCTCCGGTTCCTTCCCCAAAATACAAATTTCCCCTACAAAAAAGGGCTTGTTTCCGGACAAGCATAACGCATTCACACTTGATGTTTATTCAAGAGGACGATAAATAAACTGAAGCAAGAGCGATGCACTACTCTTAGACTTATGTTTATCTAGACGGAGTAGATGGAAATGCTAGCTTGGTTAAGCAGCCTTTAACTAACTGGAACGTAGCGCCAAAACAGTTATTTAAGCAGCCTTAAACAGTTATTTTAAGAACATTAATACCCTTAAAATATATTCAGATACAAAGCAGCCATGCTGGAATAATCCATTTAGCATCATTCCGAAAGCAAACTCTATATCTTTCTAGTGATGCATCATGAGCAACAAGCATTTTACTACTTTCATTTTTGATTTAGAATCCATTTAGATGATCAGACTTACCAAAAAGAACCACGAGTTCTCCCCTCAGCAAAGCCCGTAATCAAGAGAAACCAAATGATGACTTGAGGGGCTCGGGAGAGTAGACAATCACTCCCCATCAGCAACGGTGTTCCCATCTTCATCACCATTTTCATGTGCTTCTCCATTCTCCGTTGCAGGCTCTTCTGTTTTGCTCTTTTTAGCTTCCTTTGCTTTGGAAGAATCAGATTTTCTTTTAGCATTCTTTTGCTTGAACTCTGAAAACATGAACAAGAATTTGTTAGCATAACAGTCCCTGCCCTCAAATGCATCTTGTTAGCTACAACATAAAAAACAAATCAAGAACAAGGGTTTGCATAGAATTCAGTCGTTGTAATGTTTGACCTTCAAGAGAGGCTCTGAGTGATGCCACAAATTCTGGAAACTCTATCTCTTCAAGTGCCTTGAATACATCTTCAGCATTAATCGTTTGCCTTTTCGATTCCTTGCATATGTCGTTTGCCCTAAAAAGATTACAATGAAACTGGATTAAAGAAACACCCAATTATAACATTAAAAATTAGCCCGTATCAAAAGTTATAGATATGTCTTTTCCCGTATGCATGTGAGTAAATCAAGGCTGGCTCAACCTTTTTGAGGACCTAAATCGAATTCTAAAATCAGAGCCCTTTCGTAATAAAAATAATATTTTTTTGTTTTGGATACCGAAAAGTGGAAATATGATTGACACACATTTTTTGCATACGATCTCTAAAAGCCACACAATCTCACATATTAAAGTTGGAGTGAGTTTTATTGAAAGAAAAAAACCCTTCCAAATATACTGATTTTTTTGGCTCTTTATCCTCCTTGTCAAAATTTAAAAGTTAACGAATTTAAACACTAAAAATTGGGGCCTTCAAATATGGCCATATTTGAACACCACCCCTGTTATATTCATACACCAACTTCAATACAAGCCACCATATTACACCTTTTTCACCTAAATACAGAATTTTTGGTCGTGATACGGGCTTATGGTACACACAAAACGGGTTGTATTGCATTTTTCGCCTACAATTATGGATGTCTCGACGTGACTGATGTGACATGTCTGGAACGTGGTCGGTAATAAGCCCAATACGGCCCGTATTAGGCTATACGGGTCATATGATATGACATGCCTCTAGTGTCCGAATACGGGGGTGGTGTATCAATATAAGCTCCCTTGAATATGGGCACAAAGTTTAAGCTTATTATTATTATTTTTTTTGGTACACTCGAGCCACCCCTAGAGTAAATATCTTTTGTCTACTAAGTGAAACACGACTCAAGTACACGAGCACAGCAAATCACAAAATTAACCAGCAAATATTCAAAGATTCAACAATAACGCTCCTCCACACTTCAACTTTGATCTGAAAATCTACAACTAGAGTACTTCTAACAACTTAAATCTACAAAAACTGCAGTGCATAAATAATATTCGAATTTGATTTGTTAAAGAAATCATAGCAATAGCAAAAGCGAAGGGGAGGGGGGGAATGATTACTGACGTAGCAGATAGATAATGGATGAAGATTCGAGCGCTCTCGGAGAAGGCCGAGAGAGAATCCTTTTGGACTTGAATATCACCACCGTCTTGTGATAACTGAGACAGTTTATCCTTTACTAGCCTCCTCACTATCGCCTTAGGCAGCTCCTCCGCATCGGCCACCACTTTCTCCCCTGCCGCCGCCGTCGTGGGCGTCTCCATGATTCCTAGGTATTCTTCTTCGTCTCGATCTAAGTAATTTAAATTTGCATCGCCTTTGATTCGTGATTCTAGGGTTTCTTTCCCGCCATTGTTCGGAAAAGGGTTTTTATATGTAAATGGGGCGATCCGATTTAAGGAACCGGAACCGATAGGTATGTGATTAATTTCAAAAAAAAAAATATTTTAAATAAAGTAAACTAGAAATTAAAATCCGCACGGGGACGTATTGTATATTAAATTAAAACGTTAAAACGTACCAAAGGAAACAAAAAAAAGGTAAAAAAAGAAAACTAAAAAAATCCGGACTAAAAAAATACAAAGGCCCAGTGCTTCGCGGTGGGAGTGTGGTCGTTTCTTCCCTCATACCGCTGCATGAGTTTGGTCGTTATCGGTTCTGCTCGTCCAGAACCATAAAAGTGAATACCGATACCAGTTACGATAAACCAAAATAGCGACAACGATGTTGCTTGTTCATAAGCGGTTGGGTCTGTCACTATACCACAACTGTAACATCGCTCGCTATACGATCCAAAAAAGTACTCGGTTTTTAATGCTACTCCGGTTAAAAAAAAATACCGGAAAGTCCAAAAAAAGGACTAAAAATATCCGTTTTTTTAACTTAACGAACGAAAGTTATTACAAAAAAATAAAATTATTAGAAAATCAAACGGGTTGAAAACGTATATTCTACATAGTGTAAGGGTTACAAAATGAAAAAAAAGAGTGGACCACTCACAAGCTGTCACATCGCACTAGAGCTAATGAGAAAGAGGAAATGTAGACGTCTGAGTGAAAGGCACGTTCAATTGTTTAGTTAAGTAGAAATTAAAACCCGTACAACGGTGGTGGGGACGTATTGTATAGTCAATCAAAACGTTAAAACGTACTAAAGAAAAAATAAATTTAAAAAAAGAATAGTAAAAAAAATACAAAGTCCCCACGCTTCACGATGGGAGCGTACTCTATTTTGAATACTACCTCGTTAAGAAAAAACCCGAAACATTCACAAAAAGAAAAACTAAAATCAACCGCACATTCTGAAACACACCACTTTTTAAAAGAACAAAACTTTAACGCGCGGAAGTCTTAACCCAGGAATTTTTTTTTTTTTTTACACTCTCGCGTAGCGCGAGAAAACTATCTCCCTCCCTCGCGATACACGAGGGAGTCAAATTTCCAGAAAGTTTTCATTATTTTTTTTGCAGTTTTCATACTTAACCATTTTTCCAACCTTTTTCACCAAAACATCTATACATAAAATCCCAAACACTTGGGCATTTAAACACACACTTATACCACCAATTTAACACCAAAAACATGATTCCTAGATTCAAAATTTACATCCTTTACGGGAAAGTCAAATTACTTCAAACATTTGCACCTAAAAACATATACGAGAACCCGCGATCACCGTGGACTTGACTTGGACTACTTCGGAGCTTTTTCTACAACCACATAAACATATCACCATTAGTAATGAGATATATATCATAACAATAAGTAATTTCTACTTATTTCACCCATTCACCCATTTTGACCCGTTTGCGCCCAAAGATGCATTTGTGTGCAAACACTTGCATTACACCTTGCAAGTTCCATTATTTACTTAACATAACATCTTCACAACATTTAATAGTGCATATCATCTTATCGAATTAGCGACTACGGTCATTTTCACCCATTTAAACATTTTGACCCGTTAACATTCAAATTGATGTTTGATTGCATACCACTTGTATTTCACCTACAAGTTTTATTTACTCTTTACATTATCATTTCATTTATGACACAAAGGTCATAACTTTCTTTCCATTCTTCATCTTGGTACATAGACCAAGATCTTACCACATTTCCATTATGGTTCTTTGACCATAACCTCCCCTTTTCCATTATGATTCTTTGATCATAACCTCCACTTTTCCATTATGATTCTTTGATCATAACCTCCCCTTTTCCATTATGATTCTTTGATCATAACCTCCGCATATTAGATATAGTATTATAACCATATCACATTCATACATACACTTATGCATAATCAATTCATGTATCATTCATACTATGCACAACATAACACATACATCACATATCACATTACTAAGTAAGTGCAAAGGCACTTACCTTGCGGATTTGAAGATCCCGCACCTCCTTCTAGTTTAGAAATTTGATTACCTAAACATATACACCTAGTTCAGTAATCTTAACATACATAAAAATCACTTTAAAACTGAGTTCACAACCCAATTTCCATTTCCACCCAAAATGACCCGTTTGGGTTATTCCCACATCCAAACACCCCCCTTAAAACCAAGAACTCAACCTCTTGAATTCTCCTTCCAATACCTTGACACTAATTTTTCATCAAATTAGTTCTTTAAGTTAATTTGGGGTTTGTTTATGTGTCTAACATCATAAAAACACCTAATCATCAATAATTCAACATTCTAGCATTATGATCCAAACACCCCCAATTTTCACCATATGAACCCTAACTTCTCATAATCAAAATTAAAGGGTTCTAGGATGTTAACCATCATTCTTTAACTTTAGCTTAGCTAGATTATCAATAATCTAACACCATTTCATCACATGCATACAAAATTTCGGGTTTCACCTAAAACCCACCAAGAACACATACATGGTGGAATCAAGAGGAAGAGAATCACTTACTTGATGTTATGAAGGTGTTGTGTGAGCCAAAACCTTCACAAAACAAGTCTCAATTGCATGATTTAGCTCCAACTCCTCTTTTATCCTTTTTCTCTCTTTCAAACATCGACCAACACACACAAATGACCCAATTTTGACTTCACCAAGTCAAATATGGCAGATTTGCCATATTTACAAGTTTAGCCCCTCAACTTTCATTTCACCCACTTCATTCCAAAACTAGTTAAAAACTAGTATAACCCCATTACTAACTTGAAACCCACTTGTTTCAACTTATTTCATAAATATTATTTTCACCATAATATTTATTAAATATTTATTTATTTATTTGAAAACGAAACCCGGATTTTGGTTCGTTACAAATCACCTCCCCTTATTTGGGTTTCGTCTCCGAAACCCGACTTCACATAAAAAGGTTCGGGTAGAATTTGAGCATTTCTTCCTCGGTTTCCCAAGTCATTTCCGCCCCTTTCTATGCTTCCATCGAACCAACACTTGGCTAATCTCTTTATTTCGCAACCGCTTCACTTTCCTATCTAAGATTGCCATCGGTTCTTCCACATAGTTCAACTTTTCATCAATTTCTATATCATCCAATGGAACAAAAGTAGATTCATCCGCTAAACATTTTCGCAAATGAGACACATGGAACGTGTTATGAAGTCTACTTAGTCTCTCCGGTAACTCCAATCGATAAGCTACCGTACCCACCTTTGCTATCACCTTAAACGGCCCGATGAAACGAGGACTTAACTTCCCCCGTTTCCTAAACCGTATCACCCCTTTCCAAGGAGAGACTTTCAAAAGCACAAAGTCCCTCACTTGAAAGTCAATCGCCCGCTTCCTATTATCCGCATAAGACTTTTGGCGATCTTGAGCCGCCTTCAAGCGTGCTCTAATTTGGTCAATACTATAATTAGTTTCCTTGACCACTTCGACACTACCAAGCTCCCATTGACCAATCTCACCCCAACACACGGGTGTTCGACACTTTCTCCCATACAATGCCTCAAAAGGCGGCATACCAATACTAGAATGGTAACTATTGTTGTAAGAGAATTCCGTCAACGGTAAATGGTCGTCCCAACTACCACCAAAATCCAAGGCACACGCTCGCAACATATCCTCGAGCGTTTGAATCGTTCGCTCGCTTTGACCATCCGTTTGTGGATGATAAGCGGTGCTAAGATTCAATCTAGTCCCCATATCCTCATGGAATTTCTTCCAAAAACGAGAAGTAAATCTCGTATCACGATCCGATATAATCGACACCGGCACACCATGACGTGACACAATTTCCTTCACATACATTTCCGCCAATCTATCCGAAGAATACGTTTCCTTTATAGGAAGGAAATGTGCACTCTTCGTCAACCGATCCACTACTACCCATATCGCATCATAACCCTTTCGAGTCTTTGGTAGTTTAGTGATCAAATCCATGGTTATATTTTCCCATTTCCAAAGCGGTATTTCAAGCGGTTGAAGCTTTCCATACGGCTTTTGATGCTCCGCCTTAACCCTTAAACAGGTGAGACACCTCTCCACATACTTAACAATATCACGCCTCATACCCGGCCACCAAAAATGACACCTCAAATCATAAAACATCTTTGTGGCCTCCGGATGGATAGAATATTTGGATTTATGCGCCTCGTCAAGAATAGTTGTCAAGACACTTGACAACCTAGGTATCTAAATTTTATCAAAGCATGTCTTCAAACCCATGCTATTTTCACCAAGCTTATCAACATAAGAAATCATCCGTTCTTTCTTCAAGTCGCCACCAAGTGCTAACACTTGGGCCTCCCGGATTTCATCAATAAGAGATGATGAAATTGTCATCTTAAATGACTTCACCTTGATAGGTGAATGACTTGACTTTCTACTAAGCGCATCCGCCACAACATTCGCTTTACCCGAATGATAAAGTATCTCACAATCATAATCCTTAACCAATTCAAGCCACCGTCTTTGCCTCATATTGAGGTCCTTTTGGTCAAAGAAATATTTGAGACTTTTGTGATCCGTGTAGATCGTACACTTAGCACCATACAAATAATGCCTCCAAATCTTGAGCGCGAAAACCACGGCTGCAAGCTCTAAATCATGGGTTGGGTAATTCACCTCGTGAGTCTTTAATTGCCTAGATGCATAGGCAATCACTTTCCCCCTTTGCATCAAAACACACCCCAACCCCGAATGCGAGGCATCCGAATAAACAACAAAATCCTCGGTCCCGTCCGGCAAGGATAAAACAGGCGCCTTAGTCAACTTTTCTTTCAAGAGTTGAAAGGCAGATTCTTGCTCGGGACTCCAAACAAACTTTGTCTCCTTACGAGTCAACTTCGTCATCGGCAAAGCAATTTGAGAGAAGTTTTCGATGAACCTCCGATAATAACCCGCTAACCCCAAGAAACTTCTAATCTCCGAAGGCGTCTTCGGTGATGACCATTCTTTAACCGCCATAATCTTGGATGGGTCAACGGTAATTCCTCTTTCATTAATCACATGACCCAAGAATTGGATCTCGCGCAACCAAAATGCGCACTTGGAGAATTTAGCATAAAGTTTCTCCTTTTGCAAGACTTCAAGAATCTCACGCAAATGACAAGCGTGATAACCCTCGCTCCTTGAATAGATGAGAAGATCGTCAATAAACACAATGACCGAACGATCAAGGAACGGTCTACACACCCGGTTCATGAGATCCATGAAAACCGCAGGTGCGTTGGTCAAACCGAAAGGCATAACCGTAAACTCATAGTGACCGTAACGAGTGCGAAAAGCTGTCTTATGAACATCCTCTTCCTTCACTTTCAACTGATGATACCCGGACTTCAAGTCAATCTTAGAAAACCATGACGCCCCTTGCAATTGGTCGAAAAGATCGTCAATCCTAGGCAATGGGTACCTATTCTTCACTGTCAACTTGTTCAACTCCCGGTAATCCATACACATTCTCATGCTCCCATCCTTCTTTTTGACGAAGAGAACGGGCGCACCCCAAGGTGAAACACTTGGGCGTATGAAACCCTTGTCAAGTAACTCTTGTAATTGCTCCATGAGTTCTTTCATTTCTGGCGGTGCTGCCAATCTATAAGGCACTTTAGCTACCGGTTTAGCACCCGGCATCAAGTCAATTCCAAACTCTATCTCCCTATCCGGCGGAATCCCAGGTAACTCGTCAGGAAACACATCTACGAATTGGTTCACGACCGGTACATCGTGAATCTCCTTTACTCTTTCATTCACATCCGCGACACAAGCCATGAACGCCTTGCACCCACGCGCCTTGTACTTGGTCGTCTTCACATAAGTGCACAACCTTACTTTACCCTTTTTATCACCTTCTATGTAGATGGACTCTCCCGACGGGGAAACAAGTTGGATCGCCTTCGGTCCACATAAAATACTCGCCTTATTCTTTGACAACCAATCCATCCCCACAATAACATCAAAATCTCCCATAGCCATAGGAATCAAATCAATAAAGAAAGTTTCGCCCCCCGCTCTCAACTTACAATCTCTAAAAATGTCAAAGACAAGGAAACTCTTATCATTAGCCGCTTCGATTTCTAAGGGTTCATCTAACTTGTTACTTACAAAAGAGGAATGCTTAACAATTTTTAAGGAAACAAAAGAACGGCTAGCCCCTGAATAAAAAAGAACTAGTGCAGGTAATGAGTTAATCTTGAATGCACCTGACACTACATCCGCGTTGTTCTTTGCCTCTTCCGCCGAAATGTGGAAAACTCTTCCCTTAGGCTTTGGCGTCTCAACCTTCACCCCGCTTCCACCTTGCTGCTTTAACTCGGGACAATCCACCCTATTGTGCCCGGGCTTGTAACAGTTGTAGCATATACGGACTTGGCTTGGGCATTGATTAGCCATATGCCCCGGCTTTCCGCATTTATAGCATCTTGAAGAACCCTTTCTACATTCCCCAAAATGCACTTTTCCACATAACTTACAATCTTGCGAAGAAGGTTTAACAAACGGCTTCTTACTAGGGCTCTCGCCCTTTATCTTCTTCACCACCTGTTCCACAATTTCCCTTTTTCTCTTCTCACCCCTAGCCTCTTGCCTCTTTAACTCCACCTCCCTTTCCCGACACCTGTTTATTAAATCAACAAGCGTGGTAAATGAGGATGGAGATATGCTATCTCTGAATTCCACTGTTAGCATAGAATAGAACCTATCAATCTTGCCCTTTTCGGTCGATACCACATCCGGACAAAACTTGGCCCGATCAAAGAAGGCCCCGGCCAATTCGTCAATTGACTCAGTCGTCTGTCTCATGAGGAGAAACTCCTCAGTCATCCTGTCCACCGCGGCTTGCGGGCAGTGATATTTCAGAAAAGCCGCTTTAAATTCCTCCCAAGACATAGAGGTCACCCCAGAAACACCTCTCTCTCTACGGAGATTCAACAGCCATTCCTTTGCCCTCCCAGTCAACAGAGGCACACTGAACATTACCCTATCCTCGGGCCTGCATCTAGTCGTTTCGAAATTCGACTCCATATCCACCACCCACCGGTGGCTAAGTATCGGGTCCACCTGACCGTCGTATTCTTTCGGTTTAATCACCATGAAATCCTTGAGAGTACAACCTCGAGGTTCCTTATCTTTCTCTTTCATGACCTCTTCAAGAGAGAGCTTAATAGTTCCCCTCATTTCCTCCATCAAGAGATTTGTGGCTTGCTCAAACGCCTTGGCCACTTCTTCCTTTATCATATCTTGGATCCAACGGTTCTTCGTTCACATCAACATTTTTGTGGTGGTCACCCTCGTCCGTCATCTCTTAATTGAGAAATAGTGCCAAAAACACCTTAACATTCCTATACCTTCAAATCACCTAGGGTATATATATATATATTTACCTACTTATACACATACATATACGATCACCTTCACCTAGTCCTTGCAAATGTTCATTGTCATATGGTTATCATAAAAGCTCTTGCACATCTCGTCTTATTAATCATATTGGCCAGACATGTTTAATAATACGTTATGCCCAAGTGTAATTATCATATGCATATAACAATTCACAAGACAAGTTTCGGCACACATAACACTTTGTCATTCAATCAATCATATGCATTTACAACATATATACATAATCACTTATTAAATCATTACTAACCTTTCATTTCCGAAAGCTCCGAGTCTTAGTCAAGTCCTTCTTGGATTCTCGTATCATCCCCCCCATATCAAGAGCATCCGGTTTGAGTTTGGTGCCACCCACACCAAATCCCTCAAACCATTGCTCTGATACCAAGTTGAAACACACCACTTTTTAAAAGAACAAAACTTTAACGCGCGAAAGTCTTAACCCAGGAATTTTTTTTTTTTTTTACACTCTCGCGTAGCGCGAGAAAACTATCTCCCTCCCTCGCGATACACGAGGGAGTCAAATTTCCAGAAAGTTTTCATTATTTTTTTTTGCAGTTTTCATACTTAACCATTTTTCCAACCTTTTTCACCAAAACATCTATACATAAAATCCCAAACACTTGGGCATTTAAACACACACTTATACCACCAATTTAACACCAAAAACATGATTCCTAGATTCAAAATTTACATCCTTTACGGGAAAGTCAAATTACTTCAAACATTTGCACCTAAAAACATATACGAGAACCCGCGATCACCGTGGACTTGACTTGGACTACTTCGGAGCTTTTTCTACAACCACATAAACATATCACCATTAGTAATGAGATATATATCATAACAATAAGTAATTTCTACTTATTTCACCCATTCACCCATTTTGACCCGTTTGCGCCCAAAGATGCATTTGGGTGCAAACACTTGCATTACACCTTGCAAGTTCCATTATTTACTTAACATAACATCTTCACAACATTTAATAGTGCATATCATCTTATCGAATTAGCGACTACGGTCATTTTCACCCATTTAAACATTTTGACCCGTTAACATTCAAATTGATGTTTGATTGCATACCACTTGTATTTCACCTACAAGTTTTATTTACTCTTTACATTATCATTTCATTTATGACACAAAGGTCATAACTTTCTTTCCATTCTTCATCTTGGTACATAGACCAAGATCTTACCACATTTCCATTATGGTTCTTTGACCATAACCTCCCCTTTTCCATTATGATTCTTTGATCATAACCTCCACTTTTCCATTATGATTCTTTGATCATAACCTCCCCTTTTCCATTATGATTCTTTGATCATAACCTCCGCATATTAGATATAGTATTATAACCATATCACATTCATACATACACTTATGCATAATCAATTCATGTATCATTCATACTATGCACAACATAACACATACATCACATATCACATTACTAAGTAAGTGCAAAGGCACTTACCTTGCGGATTTGAAGATCCCGCACCTCCTTCTAGTTTAGAAATTTGATTACCTAAACATATACACCTAGTTCAGTAATCTTAACATACATAAAAATCACTTTAAAACTGAGTTCACAACCCAATTTCCATTTCCACCCAAAATGACCCGTTTGGGTTATTCCCACATCCAAACACCCCCTTAAAACCAAGAACTCAACCTCTTGAATTCTCCTTCCAATACCTTGACACTAATTTTTCATCAAATTAGTTCTTTAAGTTAATTTGGGGTTTGTTTATGTGTCTAACATCATAAAAACACCTAATCATCAATAATTCAACATTCTAGCATTATGATCCAAACACCCCCAATTTTCACCATATGAACCCTAACTTCTCATAATCAAAATTAAAGGGTTCTAGGATGTTAACCATCATTCTTTAACTTTAGCTTAGCTAGATTATCAATAATCTAACACCATTTCATCACATGCATACAAAATTTCGGGTTTCACCTAAAACCCACCAAGAACACATACATGGTGGAATCAAGAGGAAGAGAATCACTTACTTGATGTTATGAAGGTGTTGTGTGAGCCAAAACCTTCACAAAACAAGTCTCAATTGCATGATTTAGCTCCAACTCCTCTTTTATCCTTTTTCTCTCTTTCAAACATCGACCAACACACACAAATGACCCAATTTTGACTTCACCAAGTCAAATATGGCAGATTTGCCATATTTACAAGTTTAGCCCCTCAACTTTCATTTCACCCACTTCATTCCAAAACTAGTTAAAAACTAGTATAACCCCATTACTAACTTGAAACCCACTTGTTTCAACTTATTTCATAAATATTATTTTCACCATAATATTTATTAAATATTTATTTATTTATTTGAAAACGAAACCCGGATTTTGGTTCGTTACACATTCCGTTTTTTTAAACTTAACGGATGAAAGTTATTATTAAAAAACAAAATTATTATAAATCAAACGGGTTGAAAGTGTATATTCTACATAGTGTAAGAGTTAGAAATGAAAATTAAAAAAAAAGTTGGTCCACTCACATGCTGCTACGTGACAGTAGCAACCAATCAGGGTAGAGTGCTCTTAACGCTCTCACATTTTCACTTTCAATTGTAAGAGTAGTAATGTTATCGTAACTTGCATCTTAAAAATCTTAAAATTAAGAGTTAATTTACCGGTTTAACTATTTGATTATTAATTTTTGTTTTTTTTAATTAAATCAATAACCGAGGTTTCATTTTCTTAACTATTTGAGTCTTTTTTCAATATTGTTAGATTTTTTTGTTAAGTAGAATAGCATTTTAGTCATTTTAATCCTAAAAGGACTAACTATGTGAATTACTAAGATTATTTAATAGTTGGGGTTATTTGTGTAATTTACTTAATATATATATATATATATATATATAATTAATTAATATATATAGTTAATTATAGCATTTTGATAAAACCATTGTGTATGGATAAATATAAAGTTTTAAAGTTAAAAATTGGTAAATATAAAATTTTAAAGTTAAAAACGGGTAAATATAAATTTTAAAGTTATAGAAAAACAATGGTAAAATGGTCATTTCTTAAATAAATGGAAATAGGTATGTATGATATTTTAATATGTTTGTAAGGACGAATGTGTTATTTTTAGTTTTGATTGGATATATATGAAATTCCCGCTTTGAAAGGGGTCTAATTTATACAATAGAGTACAAGACTTTTATTTGCAACTTAAAATTCAACACTACTTAAGTTTTTGTAAGCACTTCAATTTCATACAAAGGTGCAAATTCAAACTATATAACAATTTGAACCTGGATTCAAAACCAATCATTAAATTGATTCGGGTGAAACAGGTCCTAATCCGATTTGATCCGTCAGTTTGAAACCGTTTTGAGATATTTCCATTAAGACCACTTAACCGATCCACTTTTCCTCCCTTATAAAACTGGTTTCTAATCCAGTCTAGTTTGTCTGGATCCACTTTTAACTTTACTTGACATGATCAAACCAGTTTCTAAACCGATTCGGTTTGGCCCATAAACCGGCTTTGTGCACCTTTAATTTCATAATATTTTCGTGGATTTTTAGTCGGCCCAACCCAGAACCTGGTTAAATTCATTACCCATTTTGGATGGACCAGAAAATAAGCCAAAACTAATATGGCCCACAACAATTTCTATGTGCTAGCAGCATCTTTCTTTCCGTTTCATTTTGATATTCCCCCAATTCATCACTTTAAACCCAAAACCTCGTCTTCCTTCTCGATCTATCTCAAGGTGACTAGTAAGTATCTCCTCTGCAACAATTTTCAGATTTCTTCATGTATGTTATTGTTTATGTTGTTCTATTCGTTAGGGTTTTGAAAATCGGCACCGATTCATGGCGTAATTCACCGTCTAATCGATTGAATTTTTATTCGTGCTTCAATTTGTTCAG
Organism: Smallanthus sonchifolius; assembly: GCA_023525975.1. NCBI lineage: Eukaryota > Viridiplantae > Streptophyta > Magnoliopsida > Asterales > Asteraceae > Smallanthus > Smallanthus sonchifolius. The sequence goes on along the minus strand of CM042028.1, from coordinate 70,818,968 downwards.
TAGGTTTGATTCGAACATTTTTATTACGTCTTTGTGGACCATACGCCTGTATTTTTCGCTGTTGAGCTCTTAACGGTTTCGAAATAGTTGTGTTTTGTGTTGTAGATATACTGATATACACCGACTAATATATCATCATCATTCCGATAGGAATCGCAAACCGAGCATTTTGTTTAGTGAAAACATTTTACGTGGTTGATAATTGAAATCTAGGTAGTGATTCAAAGGACCGTAGGTGGATGTTTTGATATTATAATCAGAGCTTATTTGCCATAAGGTATTTGGATGTTGTTGTGTCTAATTAAGGGCTTATTTCATCACAATATCACTTTGATTTAGTTAAAGTATTGAGTAGCATAGTTAGACCTGCATATTTTGGTTAGGAGCAATGAGTGTTACTGAGGATAGAAACTTTGTCGAGTACTTGAGGTTTAGCTTTAACTTTTGGTAAATTGTTTATAAACCTTAAGACAGGCTGATCTCAAACTGTTTCCAAACCAATTTGCGTATCCTCGAAACCAGTTTTCGTACCTCCCTTGTTACCATTAAATTCTTCCGTTGACCTTTCTTCGAATTCCCCTGGCGAACTGGAACATCCCATTTAGGAGGGATGGATCTAGAAATTTTGTCAAGACAGCGAGGCACAATTCGGGAGGGATAGATTGAGAGTTTTCAGCCGATGGATGCCGGATGGTTGTTAAGATGAATCACGCCGGTCGCAAGGGGGTTGCGTTGACTAAGGTTTAACACATGTTGGGGCTTTGAAATGGATGAAGACTATCAAAGCATAAATTGAGTAATTGACTATGATGGTGGTGGCGTTTAAGAGGTTGTCTGCAGTTAGACATGCATATTTTGTCATACTAATACGCTGAATAAGTCTTACATAGTTAGACATGCATATTTTGTCATACGAGGAGCAAATGAGTGTCACGGACAATAGAAACTTTGTCGAGTACTTGAGGTTTATCTTATATTTTGGTAAATTGTTTATAAACCTTAAGACAGCCTGCTGGAGTCACATGTATATAGTTAGCGTTAATACAAATATACAATAACCTATATAGTTATGTCATGTCAGAAAGGAACAAGTATACTTATTGATATAATTATCTATAGAATTTCCCAGTTAGGTCTATAGCCTATTAGCCTTTTAAGTTCATGTGAGCATGAAATGGAAATTGGAGTATATACTTGAATGTTAATTCCCGGTGAGGTATATGTTTTGCTAGCCCAATAAAAGTCAAGAGCAAATAATTGCAGGAACATGCTCTAACTACTTCAAACGATACGTCGATACCAAAATCTAGTTGAAGCCTGCATAACTTTTCTTTTTGCCTTGAATTTTATGTTTCCTCATATGCCATCATTAGCTGTTTCAAATTACTTATTTCTACACCATTTTTTTATGGATTTAAATGAACACACTCTACATGTATTATGTTTATTGAGTAAAAATATATTGTTAAAGACATTACTATAACATGCATTGTAATATGGTTCTAGTTTTAAAAAAATTATTATTTAAACCTCTGATGGACTATGATAATCATTTTGAAGTTTAAGGCGAAAGCAACTAAAGACAACAATGGCAACAAGACACGCATTTAGATATGTCTCACGCAGGTTCTCAAGCAGTGGCAAAATACTTAGCGAGGAAGAAAAGGCTGCAGAGAATGTCTACATCAAGGTAGATCATAAGAAAAATACATCTTACAACTTTGTACTAAGAAGTAAGAAGTCCAATGCATTTCAAGATTCCCTGTGTGCAATATAGATTATTAAATTTTACGTTTTGCATATTAATTTTTTCATAAGAGTAGATTTCAGTGAATATATAGTGTTGAAAATGTGGTGCTCATTATCATTTCTGTTTGTATATATAAAGAGTAGCTTGTATTCTAGTACGTATATGAGAAACGATTTCTTTAAACTTCTATATGGTACTCTATTTCTTAGGCATATAATGTGGACACTAGAAAAGGCTCAATAAACATTTTAACCATTCACTGTATTGCAGTTAAAGTCTAAACATTGTTGAACTTGGAAACATTCGAGAATAAAGTTGAATAAAAGTAAATTGATCGACAGTATAGTTTAGTAGGATCTTGTAATATATTATCGTCCCTACCACTTGCCCTATGTATGCTTTCTCATATCATGCGGTGTTTTTATTAATCTTGTCCCCCATGTTTATGGCGACACACTATTATGCTTATTATCTTTGTGCTGCACCAACTCTCATACCATTTTTGTTATTCTGATTTTCAAACTTTTTTCTTCTTGAGCTGTAGAAAGTTGAGCAAGAGAAGCTGGAAAAGCTTGCACGCAAGGTTGCTACCCTTCAATGCATCTACTCTTTAACAATTTACGGGGAGGCCATTTTGATCCGTTTATAGATAAATGGGCCGATTTCGGTGATATATATTTTTTTAAATTCTTAAATGGGTCAATTTAAAGAAAAATGCTAAAATGGGTCGGACAGGTCACGGGTCAAACATGTCAAAGGTTTTGCTCAAACTGTATTTAAAATGCATATAACCTTTTAACCTGTTTTATTTAAAACAATTAGATTATCATTGTAATGATCTAGATTTTGTAGTCATAGTTAACACATTAATCATCTATTACTTTTTTTTAATAAAAGGCAAAAAAGAGTTTCCGGTAAATCGAACCTGTTCCAACATGTTTTGACCCAAACCCGTTACTCAACCTGTCTGACCAACCCATTTTTTCGCTTCTGCTTAACATACACATCACATAAGTTTCCAATCCTGCCTATGAATTCGCGTTTGACATAATTGAATTCGCAGGGCCTAAAAGCTGAAAGTCCATCAGCAAGCTCAGGTGGTTCAGGTTCAGGTTCAGCAAGCGGGTCAACTGCATCATCTCCCTCCACAGGTGGAGGATCAACGGACAAGTACAGGAACTATGCAGTTGTAGCAGGTGTGTTGACTGGTCTCGGTGCTCTTGGATGGTACCTTAAGTCAAAGGACAAGAAAACCGAGGACCTCCATGATTGAAGACTTGGGTGAAAATGAGAGAGATCGGTATGTGAATTGTTTCCTAGTCTCTCTTGATCTTTTCTGTTGGTCTAATATGAAAAATAAGAATCACCAGTTTGTATGGAACCATATTGGTGATCTGGGTCTGGAGTTTTTAGTAGTGCAAGAGTAACCCAAAAGTGTTATCACACCTAAATCATAATGTTTTTTTTTTCTTTTCAAAACCTGCTTTAGTTGTTTATATGTTTGTTTGTGTTGCATTACTTTTCATGAAATTTAACTATTATTTTGGAATTTAATGGTATTATTTGACTAATTCAATTAATTGTTTTTCATCTTAAACAAACAAACATACTTTTATGAAGAACAAAAATAGTATAATTATAGAAACTAAATTAATTTTCAATGGTTTATAAAAACCTAAACTTTTATGAAGAGATTTTATAAAAACTTCAAGTCAAAATCATTATGAGGAATCATTCTCAAGATGATAATTTTTGGATAAAAGGACTAAGTCAAAAGGGTAGGTATATACTAGAGATGCACAAATCGATTTTTGGGCCCAAACCAGTTCGGTTTGAAACTGGTTTCCGTTTGGATCAAAACCGGTTCGGTTGTGAAACTGGTTCGATGAGAGGAAAACCCCAATCGGTACAATCCGGTTGGGTTCGGTTTGGGACCAGTTCGAGGTCAAACCAGTTTTTAATAATTTTTTTTTAAATTAAAAAAATATATAAAATAAAAAAAACAAAGTTCAATCTTTTATTTATTTATTTTTTAATTTTATAAATTACAAAAACATAAATCTATTACGAAAAAAAAAAGATAGAAACCGCGAATACATTTCATTTTTTTATTTTTAATCATGGCCATCATCGTCTGTGTTCTTTAGTATTTAGTTATCGCCCGACCTATTGCGTTGTGCTTCATCGTAAGCGAGTTCTTCATTGAAAAGTGGGAACACCCTTTCTTCAGCCACCTCTCCTTCGTGTATTTCTTCTTCAACTTGAATTCCGTCTTCAAAACTTGTAATATCTTGTATGTGTTCCTTCGCGTCCAAGTTGTTGGGATTAAACATGATCACACACTATGCAGTTAATGTGAAAAAATATCAGTTATCGGTCAAGGACCGATATCTGAGATATCGGTTCTCGCGGTGAGATATCGGTAATTTTTATATCATGCATAAATCAACTAATGTAACTTGATGTTATCATATCAACATAAACCAACTAATGTAACTGAATTTTATCAACATAAACCAACTAACATACCATATTAACATAAAGATTAATGTAATCGGATGTTATCATTGTTAGGAACAACGTGGCGCAGCGGAATCAACACACACACATGCACAAACGATAATCATGCGGTACAGAAAAATAAACGACACAAGAATTTTACGTGGTTCGGTCCCAGTGGGGGACCTACATCCACGGGCTGCAACTAGGTTATTTCATTAAGCTCAAGGGCACACATATTACAATTACAATATAGGGTATTTATAGATTAAAACTAGGGTTCCTAACTTGTTCTCCAAGTTAAGTCCAAACCGTAGAGATAGGCCCATTAGGGCCGGCTAACCCTAGTTAGGGCCGGCCGCCTCTAAACGAGACTACACACCTAACAATCTCCCACTTGGAGGCTCGAGCAATCCTCAATCCACCATCCAAGCAGACCCTATACCAGTAACTCCAGTAATCTTCAATAACAGAAATCTTCCAAGCCTCCAGTTCTAAGAACAAGCTAACACTTCACTATTAGAAGTTTCCAAGCCTCCAGCTCCCAAGAACAAGCTAAGATTTCAAATAACAGAAGTCCTCCAAACCTTCAGTTCCCATAAACAAGCTAAGACTTCAATCCAATCCTCCTAGTTGCAGCAGCCCACTCCTCAATTACCAGAAGGGCCCGTTGAAGCTCCCCCTAGCTCCAACCCAGCAGTCATCACTGACCCAGCCATGGCAAAACCCGCCATTGACTCATCCTCAATCTCAACCGGCACCTACTCACTCGAACTACCGACTCCAGAGACTTCCAGAGGAAACACCACTCTCCAAAACCTGCAAGTACCATGGAGAAATTTTCCCATTCGGAATTCCGGTCTTCAAAACCCAACGGTGTTTAGAACTGTACCCAGAACACGTCCCATGCTCCCACTGTTCCCAAAACCCCTGACCTGGTTTAAACCTCCGAATGCACTCAGCTGACATCCCCGTGGCTCCAAGATTCACACTTGCAAAATGAATCCACTTAGCTCTACCCGATGCAGCGAGTCAAGACTTTAATACTCGGAAGTTGGTTCCCTTCTTCCAGCGATACATAATCCTGTATCTTCCCAAAGTCTTCAAACAATAGATTCACCAATGCTTCATAGAAGTGAGTAATGAAGCATACCGGAATCTTGAACCCAAGAGTCTCCACTGCCATCACTGAGTCCCAATGCATCAACCCAGACACATTCTCAGAAGCAGAATTTACTATCTTTGACATCGACTCTAAAAGAATGTCACATACCTCCATGCAGCTCCACCAAGTCAACTATGCTCAGCTCCCACTGTCCCTGTTATCCCAACCCATGCCAAATGTCATACCACTGATCACCACCGAACAAGAAACCGCTTCACAGTTCTAGACCAGCTAACCGGCAAACGGTTATAACAACAGCAGAGCTTTCATGAAAGCAAACGGTACCAAGGATTCTGTGATCGTACACCCGATCAGCTAACCCTAACCGAAAAATCTTTCAACCGAGTAATATCACGTGACTTCCCTTTTTTTTTCACTTATGTCGTCACCAGCACACTCGCTGGTTCCATTTTCTCCAGGTTTATCCAACACCAGTACCCCATTCAAGTTCCATTTTGACAGACCCATCAACCAAAATACATAACCGATGAACATTCTAATCATGACCATCCCGTCTTCAGTTATAACATAACAAAGGGAACAAATTAGAAACAGTGAACAGACACAACAATTGCACGGGCCTGAACTTGAAGGCTGTTCTACCGAACACTATCAATGACCGATTTGCCCCTGCAATAAACCTCGCAGACAAATCTAACCCGATACTGAATTTCACATAACCCGGTTCCCCAATTTATGGTTGATAATAAACAGTCAAAAAACAGAACTTAAAAAAAAACTCAAACCTTTGCCCGAAGAATCCAAGAGTTTTATAACCAAACCCTAATCGGCGGCTTCAAAGAGTTTAACCCGGTACCCGAAACAATCAAACCGTTAACCCGCAACACAAACCCGAAACACCCGACCCGACGCTTCACCTGCAAACCCGAGTGAAACCAGCAACTCCAAGAGATCCACAACAGAAACTCTAATTGCAAAATCACTCCAAATCAGTCCCGAACAGCCCTGTTTTCTCCCAAAACAGCCCCGTTTTCCTCCAAAACAGCCCTGTTTTCTTTCCCCTTTTGCGCAACCTAGGATTTGAAAAAACCCTAATTCCGGCGGCCCAAAAAACAAGAAACCAGGCTGCGAATCAGCCCTGGAACAGCAGCAGAAAAAAGAAATTTTTTTTTTCCGAAAACACTGTTCATGCCGGAAAACACTGTTCACGCCGGAAACACTGTTCACGATGGCGACGGTACTGTAGCGGCGGCGACGGTACTGTAGCAGCAGATCTGAATCAACCCTCGATCAGCCTCTACCCTTTTTTCTCGATCGAAAACCGTGCAGACCGTGTGTAAACAACGAGCCAAAGCTCTGATACCACTTGTTAGGAACAACGTGGCGCAGCGGAATCAACACACACACATGCACAAACGATAATCATGCGGTACAGAAAAATAAACGACACAAGAATTTTACGTGGTTCGGTCCCAGTGGGGGACCTACATCCACGGGCTGCAACTAGGTTATTTCATTAAGCTCAAGGGCACACATATTACAATTACAATATAGGGTATTTATAGATTAAAACTAGGGTTCCTAACTTGTTCTCCAAGTTAAGTCCAAATCGTAGAGATAGGCCCATTAGGGCCGGCTAACCCTAGTTAGGGCCGGCCGCCTCTAAACGAGACTACACACCTAACAATCATATCATGAACAAGCTACTCTAACTGAATATTATCAAAGAAAAGCCCGATCGAGTGAAGGATAAAGTGGGATAACAAGCTGGACCGATATTTGGACCGATATCTCGGTATTTTGACCGATATGTCAAACCCTATATCGGCGATATATCGGTAAATATCGCCGATATTATCGCCACCGATATTTGGACCGATATTTGGTGAAACCACCGATATCCGAGATATCACCGAGATATCGGTGGTATCGACTGCATAGATCACACACGAACACACAAACACGAAAGCAGTAATGAACACGGGGTTTAACGTGGTTCGGTCTAAACTGACCTACGTCCACGGGTGGCAACTAGGATATTCTTTATTAGAGGCGACACAATTACAAGTACAAAACATTGTATTTATAGAGACTAAACTAGGGTTAGGAAACTTAATCCCCAAGTAAACCCAATTAGGGCCCAAAACCAATTAGGCTTAGCAACCGGGCTAGGGCCGGCTGCCCTTAACCTGTGCCTGCCCTAAAAGGCCTACGAACCCAACAATCTCCCACTCGGAGGCCTTGAATGCTTTCGTCTGCTCTCTCAAATGTACTTCTGTAATCTGTCAACGGAACTTCATGCTCCTCCTAGTTACCACCACATTCTCATCAATTAACCTGAAGGCCCGTTAAAGCTACCCTAAGCTTCAACTCATCAGTCACAACCAGTGACTCGTTCTCTGTCCCTGCCTGCTCCCACTGTAACGAACCTGTTACACTGCTGGCATCTGAAACATCCTGAGAACTCACACTCTCCATCATAAGCAAGTAATCCACTGGAGAGACTTTTCCAGTCGGAATGCTGGTCTTCTTAACCCATTGTAGCACTGGAGCTGTAACTGAAACACGACCTGTGCTCCCACTGTCACGATGCCCTCTACCTGGTTTAACCTTTCGAACTCGTTCATTCTGAATCTTCACTTTGACTCTGGGTTGCTCACTTGCAAAGCAAACCCTCTTCTGCCCATGAGATTCTGTGAACCGGATTTTGTTTTCTTTCTGAACCGGGATAATTTCTCCCTCAGACGGTATACTGACCATATAAAGCGAACCCCTCTTTCTTCCTCGAGCCATGACAAGATTACCTTTAACCACTTTCCACTGACCGTTCCTAAACTTAACTTCGTGTCCTTGTTCATCCAACTGTCCGACAAAAATTAACCTTTTCTTCAAACTTGGAATTACCCTGACATCCTTCAAAGTCCATGAACCGGTTGAAGTTTTCAAATCTATGTCATCCATGCCCGTAACCTCAAGAACATCATCGTTCGCCAGTCTTACCTTCCCAAAATCCCCTTCTTTCAGACTTGTATTCACCAGCTCTCGAATCAGAAAAACCTTATTAGCAGCCGAAGGTTTCTCGTACATGTTAGATAGGGCTAACATCATTCCACAGGCTGTGGTTTCCTTCATGATGTTGAATGCCACATTCTTTGACAACTCCAATGTAATAACTGCCCTAGCTTTTCTGTCTTTTGATTCCCAATCTGCTGGATCCACCTTTTCTGGTCTAACCCCTGATAACACAACATCTAGATCTTTCTGACATAGTAGTGCTTCAATCTGCATCTTCCACCACCCAAACTCCTTTCCATCAAACTTCTCAATCCTCGTTTTCTCGTTATCTGCCATTGCGAACTGCAACAAACTGAAAAAACAACCCGAAAAACTGACCTCGTAGAACGTGCAGACTGCCCGAAAATCGCAGCAGCGAAAACTGGACAGAAAACAGCAGTTGTTGACTTTTTCTGGTCAAACTCAGCAGACTGTTGACTTTTCTGGTCAAACTCAGCAAGCTGTTGACTTTTCTGGTCAAACTCAACAGGGTGCACTGTAGCGAGGGCACTGTTCCGGCAGCACTGTAGCGTCGGAACCCTAATCGTCGAGTACTGTAGCACGTCTACTGTTCATGCGGCGGTACTGTAGCGGCGGCGGTACTGTAGCGGGGGAACCCTAATCTGGCGGCGGCAAACAGTCAACAGTTCGTGTGATCTGATCTCGAGCCAAAGCTCTGATACCAGTTGTTGGGATTAAACACGATCACACACGAACACACAAACACGAAAGCAGTAATGAACACGGGGTTTAACGTGGTTCAGTCTAAACTGACCTACGTCCACGGGTGGCAACTAGGATATTCTTTATTAGAGGCGACACAAATTACAAGTACAAAACATTGTATTTATAGAGACTAAACTAGGGTTAGGAAACTTAATCCCCAAGTAAACCCAATTAGGGCCCAAAACCAATTAGGCTTAGCAACCGGGCTAGGGCCGGCTGCCCTTAACCTGTGCCTGCCCTAAAAGGCCTACGAACCCAACACAAGTGGTCTTTCGAGAAAATGCACACTTTCATCGCCATGAGAGTGAGCCTTGTTCTTCGTATGGATAAAACCCTGCCATTAAGAGAAAAAATGGATTTTGAAGTTACCATAGAAGCTTGTTCGATTAGTAAATCACGGACCATGACGGCTAGAATTGGAAATTGGGATTCCTTTCCTTTCCACCAAGCCAAAATATTAAAACTTTTAAATTCATCGGAAGTCATAGGGGATAAAAAATCCGTTCCAATATACTTTCCGAGTTTGCTACTTAGGGTGCTACCCCGAGCCTGTTTACTATTTTCATTTCTTAAAGTATTATATAAATCAAGCATTACGTTCCTACTTGAGCTACTACTCGTTGCTGAACCCATTGACTCATGTATCTTTGATGTAAAACCATATTTTGATAGATAAACATCAAACATATTTTTAAAACATTGATTAAAATGATGTTTTGTATTGTTTGCAAAATTGAAGTCTTCTTCATCCAAACCTAAATCCTACATTATGATATCAATTAAAGTTTCAACCCCGGTAACATTTAGGGTTAGGTTTAATAAGGCGTCACAAATAATAACGGGAGACATCTCTTTAAAATATTTTACAAATTTCGCTGTCATTGGTACTATCATTTTCATAAAGATTTCGTTTGCATTTTCATACTCGGCTAATTTGCCACACATTACATATAGTAGTTTAAGCACTAAAGAATTCACGAGGTAATAAACTCTCGATGAAAAGTAGTTGCGGTTTTGAAAATTTGAGCAACTAGGTTATATATATTCAATAGTTTCCCAACCCTTGCTCGGAAAGCCTATAACCTACCCACACAATGCAAGTCCTTCATGAAACATTTGTAAAGATAGTTTTTTTCGTATCTCGCTTTCAACCATTTTACAAGTTGAATTCCATTTAGTACGTACGTCCAATTTGGATCTAAAAAAAAGGGAACTCGTATCGCGACACAATATTATATATTGACAATATCTTGGCCCAACTATCCTTTAGGGATTAGTCCATAAGGCTCATTAGCGTCACACTCATTGTAGGATCTGAGTAGCGGCTAAATTCCCATTCCGTCCTTTGAAGCTATTGCACTACGCAACCTGCTACTTGTGAGTTTTCGTAGCCCCTTTTCTACTTAATTATTTGGAGGAAAATATGCTTTCTTTGATTACTATTTATTTACTTAAATAATGCTCCATATGTTGGTTATGCACTTGTTTGTATGGAGACTTATTGCTCGAGTTTATTATCACTTTAAATCCCCTTATTTTATTCACAACTATTTAGATCAGCGTAATGGGCTGACGGATTAATATTGATAGTACTATCGGGGTGACCTCCCCATTCATTTCTTTGACTGAACGCGTAAATCTGTAGAGACTAGGATGAATGTATATTTCCGTTCTTTATTATGTTAATGTTCCGTGATAAGGCATTAATTAGGGCAGACTTATTGGTCATTAAGGTTTAGTTGTGGGCTCATGAATATTTTATCCTATCTGTTTAGGCATTTCTTACAACATAGCATGACATGGATTCAAATATTTATTCTCAAACCTATCATTTATTATTGTTTAAACCTACGAACTCACCGGCTTTATAGCTGACATTGTAAGCATATTTTTCAGGTAACAATTGATTAGCATACGAACATACATGATATGGAGTACCATATAAGATTTATAGAAATTGTCTTTTGATAGTTATTCGATACTTACGAATCTTCAATATGTACCAAAAACAAGTATCATGTAATATCATCTTGGAAATTAATACATTTAGTTATTTCTCTTATAAACAATGTGTTCGTGATTCCAAACAACTGTTACAAACCGTGTTTCCGCCTAAGACGGGGTGTGACAATACATCAGGGTATCCAAAAATGTTCATATGAACTAGGTAAAGAGGTCAAGAATATTATAGCTTGATCTTCATCATCAAGTGTAACTTCAATATTCTCAAAATCCAATACAAGTTTATAGAATTCGTCTGTATGGTCATCAAGGGACTTACTAGAAGCCATATGAAAGGTATATAGCCTCTTCTTCAGATAGAGACGGTTAGCAAGCGATTTGGTCATGCAGAGTGCTTCCAATTTTCACCAAATACCATCTGCAGCAGCTTCTTTTGACACTTCCCTCAATACTCGATCTCCAAGACTCAACACTATCTCAATGCGGGCATTTTCCATGATTTCCTTCCTTTCTTTCTCTGTTAGGTTTGTTGGTAAGTTGTCTTCTCTTTTCAGCGCATCAACAACTCCATTATGCACTAACAATGCCCGCATCTTAACCCTCCACAGACTAAAATCATTTCTCCCATCAAACTTCTCCAAAGTGAACTTCGTTGATACCATCTTGATCTATAATTGCGGATTAATCGAACAATTTCTTTGATTCGAGCCACACCTTGGCTCTGATACCAATTGTGGTTGAACACTCAAAGAATTATGAAATCAAAGATCAATACACACTCAAACGATTACTTTATTGATGAACTCAATAAACGATTACAACAATGGAAAAATACAAGATCGAACGGGAAGAACAATGAATCGAAACCCTAATCTAAGTTCTACCCTCTTTTAATCTCTCCTTCACGACACTACCAACCTAACTTTAACATTGACAGATTTAGTCCTCCAACTATACAGGACTTACCATTTAACAACCAAAACTTTATGAACTAACATAAACACCCCCTGAAGTTCTGTCCAGTTGACATAGTGTCTGTACATATTTATAGTAGGATGGTGGCGATTATATGGCCAACCATCACAGTGTTTCGCGTAACCACTATATTGCGTCTGTTTATCTATTACATCGGTAATAATATATCTGGAGTATGCATAAGACGAGATTAAACAATACATGTATTTAACAAGAATGATTAAGGCAAATAAACATAGCATAGTTACAAGTGGTAAACAAGGTAAACAATTAGATTAATCCTAGAGAATTTACAAGAGAACTTTGAGGTGTGTTGTGTTAGAAAGGCCACACCGTATTTATACTACTTCTGCTCCAAAATGGACGACTAAGATTTATTTATACTAATGGTAAAGATCATCAAAAAAAGATCTGGAGTTTTACAAGGAGTCTTGAAGACTTCATAATAAGTTTTGGTTCTTCTGTGCTATAGCAAAAATCTTAGGAAGTCTGCTTTATTCCGGATAACTATCAGACCGGAATATACTCATCTTCAACTAAAAGTAACCGCCGCCGCCACCACTCGCAGTCCACCACCACCAGTATCCAATGATGCTGTTAATCAATGGACCATCTTATTTTCCTATCAATCAATAATTTTGTTTGCAGGTTCAAATTCCTTTTGTTTGCAGGTTCGATATTGACACTGATTTTTACTAATATTTACTAAATCAGTTGGGTCATGGTTGCATTTCCGGCTTATATTCACTGTAGTTTTTACTGATTTTTTTTCTGCAGTTTTATGCCCAAATTTCACTGATTTCTACTACAGATTTATGTAGGCTTTATGCAGTTTAATTTATGCAGCTTTTACTGATTTTTAATGCGTTTATGCAGCTTAAATTATGCCAAATTTTACTGGAGTTTTATGTAGTTTTTATGCATATTAATTTATGCAGTTTTATGCAGTTTTTATAGATTTTTACTGCATTTTTATGCAGTTTAAACTTACTCAAATTTACTGCAGCTTTACAAATTTTTACTACAGTTTTATGCACCAAGTTTTGTTTATGAATTGGTATTGAAGTTTTTATTGAATGAAACAATTTTTTAGAGGTTTATTGTACAACATAAAGTTTTGTTTCTGAATTGACATGATACGTCCCAACCTGTTTCCCCTTTACATTTACATAACTCTAGGGATTACATTACATGACTAAACTTATTAGTTAAGATTATTGGACAAATCTTTGGAAAACCCGGACTAAGACGTGTATGAATTTATTATTATTTCATATGCTATTTCAAAATTGGATGAGGCTTTGTCTATCAACCCTGTGAAGCACGAGGCGTTGTGGTGCTAGAAAATGCTCACACTGCAAATGGATTTTTAAACCCTGCCCACGATGAGGCTTAAATTCAGTTTGAACAGACAGCTGAATGTTTCCAAAAGGCAACGGATAAGGTAATATTATTTCTATTATTAGTCTAAATATTATTATTACTATTACTTTTATTATTATTATTAGAGTAAATTACAGAAATCGTCCTTTATGTTTATACCATTTTTCACTTTATGTCTTTTAGCCCAAAAATTGTTAGAGATCGTCCTTTATGTTTACAAATCTTGCACGTTACGTCCTTTGGCCCTAACCAGTTAAGTTTGGTCATGTGTAAAGCACATGAGGGTACCTTCGTAATTTTACCTATTTAATTAAAAATTATGTTAATTAAAATATTTATAAACCCCCACTCTCTCTCCCATCTCCCTCTCTCTCTCCCATCTCCCTCTCTCTCTCTCCCTCGTCTCTCTCTTTCCCCCCCTCTCTCTCCCTCCCTCTCTCTCTCAAGAACAAAGTCAACACATTTCAACAATTCAAGAACAAAGTCAGACCAAAAAAGTGAGATAAAAGGTCAACAACTGGCTGCCATAACTTTAAGAGCAAATTCAACATGAATCCAATAAATACCAATCCTGCATTAAACTAGAATGGAGCTCTTGAGGAACATTTATAAGTATGCAAAATCACTCATAAAATCCTGCATTAAACTAGAATGAAGAGATCTAGGGATCATAAATTCCCTCGATTTGTGTTGTTGAGACTCCACCGGACAGAGTTCAAGATCATGGTGGGACCTCTAATCGAATTAACAATTAACCTCGATTATCTTGTTGTTTCTGTTATCATAGATTAACTCTCTCCGGCAGGCCGTTAAAAAAAAACGCTCTCCGGCAGCGGCACGGTGGATCAACGGAGGAGAAAGAAGCCGGAGGAATTATTGACACCGGTGGACACGAAGACTGATTTTTGCAGAAGACACCTGAACTCACCGGATTTGTAGAAGATTTTTGGCCAAGAGTGAAGGTTTTTGCCTTCGATTTCGATCTGAATTCACCGGACTTGCAGAAGATTTGGGGATGGCGTGGTTGGTGGTGTGGTGGTGAACGATGGTGAAGGTGAGAGGGGAGGGAGCTGGAGTGTGGCGGTGGTGGTCGATTAAGGAAGCTAGGGTTTCATGTTGGTAGTTGCAGGTGGAAGAATCAAGGTTTCTTCAAGAAATCAAGGGTTTCTGCAGGTGGAGGAATCAAGGGTTATGGCGGAACTCTAGCTCGATGGGTGCTATGGCGGCGGAACCCTGGCTGGTGGTGGTGCTCAGATCAAAGGAGGGGGTGGTGCGGTGGTTGGCTGGTGGTGGTGGTTGACTAGTGGTTGGCGATGGTGGTGCTATGGCGGTAGTGGGCAGAGAGAGAGGGAGTTGAATGTAATTTACTCTTTTTCTTTATATATATATATATATTTGTGAGTAAAAGACCAAAAGACCAGGCTCGGCCCAAAGGGAGGGGCAGGGGCCCGGCCCAAAGGGAGGGGCAGGGTGGGCCACGGCTCCAGGCCCGGTCTTTTGAGAGGCTCGAAGTTTTTAAAAAATTTGTATATGTTTTAAATATTATATTTAGTTTATACATTCATTTTGTGTATATCAAAGTTTTCTTAGTGTAATTTAAAATACCATTGCAAGAAAATGTAAAGGTCACAGGTTCAAGTCTTGGCAACAACACTATTTATTTTTCATATGTCCTATTTCTTCTTCTCTTTTTTTTTTCTCTTTAAAAGGTTGTCCCACAAAAACCCATAATTGTTTAAACTATTAAACCAAAACCAAAAAAAGACACAAAAATGTATATATTTAAACCCATTACATATAAAAAACTATAGAGGCCCTTTTTTATTATTTGTCGCGGGCCCAAAACGTTTCGAGGATTTTCGGGGCCGGCCCTGCAAAAGACCCTCATGTGCAAAGCACATGAGTGAAGTTAACTGAAAAACTTAACGCCCGTTAGGCTAAAGAATGTAAACCGCAACAAATTTAAACGTAAATGATGATCTCTGACATTTTTTGGGCTAAAGGACATAAAGTGAAAAATGATATAAACATAAAGGACGATTTCTGTAGTTTACTCATATTATTATTAATCTTATATGTTTGCTTCATATGTCGAGAGTATGCAGAAGTTAAATTTAATCTCAGAATATTAATTTTGTTGTTTGGTTTTAATCATTGATGATTGTGATTATATTTGTTGTAATAGTGTCCAGAGAATGAACATTATCTCCGATCGTTGACTAACTCTTGTAAGGTATTAAATACCGTTGTTAACATTTTAATTCTACTTTGTATATGTACCTTCATTAAGAGTTTATATTGGATCAAGAGTCAGTAATCAATTTAGTGTGTTCTATACTAACTCGTATCAAAACAGACACTTTATTTTTACTAGCTAAATTAAACATAAAAGACTAAATTACAATTTTTGTCCTTTATGTTTACCATAATTATGGATTGGGTCCTTTAAAGAATTGACTTTCACTCTGTGTCCTTTATTTGGAAACTTGCCTCGTTTCTTGTCCTTTACACTAACAACAGTTAAGTTTTTCAGTTAAATCACCCCATGTGCCTTGCACATGAGGGCAATTAAGTCTTTTTACTCCTAAAGGACAATTCTTGTAATTTAGTTAAATTTTATAAATTTATTAAATTATTTTATTTATTAATTAATATATATATATATAAACATAAATTCTTAAAAGAAGCCCCCCCCCCAACCCCATCGTCTGATCCCCACCACCGCCTGAAATCGCCTGATCCCCACCACCACCATCACCAACGCCGCCTAAAATCGCCACCACCGTCACTACCATCATCTGAGACCGCCACATCTGCAAACCCCTCTGCGTCACCTCCATCCCTAAACCAAAATGTAGATCAGGCTCTCCTCTGACGACAGCTTCTCCTCCGGCGACAGCCTCTCCTATGGCGTTGTAAACAACATCTTCATCACATTTAAGAGAGAAACGGTAGAGAGAGAGGTGGCCAACCTCTCCTCCGGCAACTCCCGGCACCAATGGTGGTGGTTTGTGATCACGAAATTGACGGAAACAAGGTCTGACGGGGGTTAGGGTTCCCTTTAAACCCGTTTCTTCTTCTGATGGCGGAGCCATGGCGGGGGAACAGAGGTAAATCCCCAAATCGGTAGTGGTGGTTATCCCTAAATCGGCGGCGGCAGTGGTAGATCTAGCTGCCAATGGCCAGCAACTAAGTCCCTCTCCTCTATGCTCGTAATTCCGGTGAAGTCGGCTGCCAGGGCGAAACCCTAGCAGCGGTGGCTAAGGGAGTTCTGACGGCGAAGAAAGCCTAGCAGGTCGGGAGGTATTTCTGTTGGTGGCTGTAGGTGGCGGTGGGTGTAGTGGTGCTGTTGGTGGTGGTGGGTGTAGTGGTGCTGTCGGTGGTGGTGGGTGATGGCAGAAAGGTGCAGTCCTAGGGTTGGGCGAAACCCTAGCAGCAGCGGCGGCGGCGTTGGACGGAGATGGCGGTGGCGGTGGCAGTGGACTGTGGGGGTGGCGTGATTTTGTATGTATATATGTATGTGTAGACTTTATATATATATAAAAAGAGAGAGATGAAGTTTTTTAATAATAATATTATTATTATTATTATTATGATTATTGTCCTTTAAGGGTAAAAAGACTAAAATGCCCTCATGTGCAATGCACATGAGGTAACTTAACTGAAAAACTTAACCTCCGTTAGATTAAAGGACAAAAAACGAGGGAACTTTTCAAATAAAGAACAATAAGTGAAAGTCAAAACTTTAAAGGACCCAATCCATAATTTTGGCAAACATAAAGGACAAAAATTGTAATTTAGTCAACATAAAAAGATGAGGGGTTTTTAGTGTGAATATTTTGGTTAAGTTTTAATTTTATTATTTTGAAATACGAGGATAGCGGAATTACAAAAAAAACATAAAAGAAAATGTTAATAAAATAAATACGCCGAACAGTCTCAACCGTTTTTGGATTCTATAAGATCAATGAAGGATTCTTAAGTACATTGTACCCGGACTGGGACGAGTATAAAACTAGTTTATAGTAGGATGGTGGCGATTATATGGCTAACCATCACACTGTTTCGCCTAACCGTTATGTTGCTTTCTGTTTATCTATTACATCGGTAATAATATATCTGGATTATGCATGGGACGAGATTAAACAATACATATATTTAACAAGAATAATTAAGACAAATAAAAAACACATAGTTATGTGTGAGAAAAGGCCACGACTTATTTATACTACTTGTGCTCCAAAATGGACGACTAAGATTTATTTATACTAATGGTAAAGATCATCAAAAAAAGATATGGAGTTTTACAAGGAGTTTTAAAGACTTCATAATAAGTCTTGGTTCTTTTGTGCTAACGCATAATTCTTAGGAAATCTGTTTTATTCCGGATTATCATACCGGAATATACTCATCTTCAACTGAAAGTAACCACCGCCATCGCCACCACCACCACTAGTATCCAATGATACTGTTAATCAATGGACCATTTTATTTTCCTATCAATCGATAACTTTAAAAATTGGTCCCGAATCTTTTTTAACAGGCAATGGAATATCCCCTTGCTAAAAGCTGGACTGGACCACTAGTTTCTAACAAGCAAGCCACCATTGGTATCGAAAACAGTCCATTTCGCCACTTGTGTTCTTGTGGATGAAACCGAATCAAAACTGGCCTGTCGTCGGAGGTTCGAACGTTGGACCTCTTAATGTAGTGTTTTGTGTTTATGGGATGATTGTTTTTGTAGAAATATTATTAAACAGAAGACATGATGAATTTATGAAAGTTTACATTGTATATGATTCAAGAGAGCTTTAATTGATTTTAAAGATTTTTCTTAATTTTCATTTAATAAATAAATCTTGAGTTTACGGTGAGTGCTACGATTTACGGTGTCACATTTAATTTCTTATTTCGCATATAACAATTAACAAATGATTAAAATCTCCTAACTTGTAAACTTGAAAATTGATTCAGAAATTTATGAACCTTTTTATATTTTGTGCTTCCACTCTCCATTAAATACACATAATAAAACTAAAATCTATGAAAGTATATTAATTTCAGAATCATAAACAAGCTTCAACTATACAATGTAATTAGTACTACTCAACAGATGATAATATGCCACAAGTTTGCATGAGAAAACCTCAAAACCATGTGATTATTCACAAAACAAAGCTTTCCATCTATGATCATGAGATGACTCTAATATCAGATTCTCTTGTATCATCATCATCAGCAAGATCAACCTTGAGATGTTCATCATCATCACTATCATCATCATCCTCACCTTCTTCACATAACGGTTCATCATCAGACTGAATAAACTGCAGCTTCAACCGCCCATCTTCTCGACACGCATGCAAGAGTTCTTGGGTTGGGATTCTTACCTCCTTAAGAATGAACCTACCATTGCTCCTGTAAGATTTAAGGCACACCCATGGCTTACCGCTCAATCCAATCGAAGAAATCGGTGGTGGGAACTCCATTCCTTTCACCCTTGACCTCTTATCATGCTCACTGCGTAATACTACATGCTTTTCTGTAGTATGGTGATCAAAACACTCATGATTATGATCATTCATATCTTCTTCTTCTTCATCTTTCAACCGTTCCACATCATCAAAGCTCTCGAACCCGAGGCCTTCGGTGCACATGGATAGACTTTCTGCATTCATGCCAACATTGCATGGATGATGCTTTGT
Source organism: Smallanthus sonchifolius (assembly GCA_023525975.1). NCBI lineage: Eukaryota > Viridiplantae > Streptophyta > Magnoliopsida > Asterales > Asteraceae > Smallanthus > Smallanthus sonchifolius. Next base: position 70,799,788 of record CM042028.1, on the reverse strand, counting down.
TTGCTTGGGGGAAAAGTAACCATTACTAGTGGTTTCATCAATGTTATCAGGGAACAAAGAGAGCGAACCGCGAGTGGGCTTGATGTGATTATTGTGTTCCCATGAGGTTGGGGTCTCTAATGGCTTATCAAAGATGTGTTGAAGATTTCCACAGGGAACCATCTTTTGTGTTATCCTTTTAGAGATGATAATTGTGTGAACAACACAAATACACTAATTAAAACAAGTTGGGGGGAGTTGATAAAGTCAAGGTCCATAAGATGAGGGGGGCCATGGGTGTGGTTGATAAAGTTAAGGTCCAAAAGTTGCCTGGAAATCGCACTAGAATTTCTTTGTTATTGTGTGGTGCTGAACAAAAGTGTTGCACGTATTTCTGTTCCTTGGAACTGAACCAGATGTCTCATGTCATGGCCGAAAAAGTAATCGATCCGACACTAGTAGTGTATTAAACGGTTTAAAAAAAAATTAACAACTTTTTTACACCTAAATACTATCTAATCTTGCACTTGCAAGGATTTGAACCTACATCATTTTTATGGGGGTCAAACACCATACCACTAGATGACGGGTATTAAAACGTTTAAATTGTAGTTGAGCTTTTTAATATGCAATTAAACGTTTTAATATGTAGTTGTAATGAATTGAGAAGAACGTTGTTTGAAAAATTGAGGGCTGAGCAAAATTCGACTTGTGTGAGCTTGAGTTTTGTTGGTCGGTTGTGGGTATGTTGGTGATTTTCATATTATTTTAGTTATTGAGATTTTCTTGGAGACCAAAGAAAACCGGTTTAAACATCGATACAAGTTAGGACATGTGGAGTGTATCTTCTTTGGATTTGAAGACTTGCATGTGTTAAATTGAAGGTTTTGGCTTGCTAATCACCTTCTATGTTTGAAGAGGTCACGAATTTGTTTTTGGTTGCCCGAGTGAAAACTTCCAAGGGGTCACCCATCCATGGATTACTCTCACCCTAGCACGCTTAACCGTGGAGTTCTTCTCTCACCCACAACCAATGCGCCCAAAATGCGTTGTTGGTATTTGAGGTGGGACATTCTTTATGAACCAAGAATCTCTCCTGGCCACGACCGATGTAGGATTTGCCTAGGGTGTTACATTGGGTCATGCTAATCTTCTCCGTATTGTTACAATCACCTCCCCTTATGGACTCATCGTCCTCGATGAGGTTTTCCCCACCATCCGAATCAGGGATGTGGGATTTGCATAAGGTGTCCTCATGGACAAACCCGGGGACTCACTATCTTTGATGAGGTTTACCCCCACCATCTCGAATGGCACATGAGTGGCTCTGATACTATTTGTAACATCCGTCACCTCATACCACCAATATTGTCCAGTTTGCCCTCTATGAGCTCACATATTTGTTTTTGAAACTTCCTAGTGGTCATCCATCCCTGGATTACTCCCACCCAAGCACACTTAACTGTGGATTTCTTCTCTCATCCACAACCAATGCGCCCAAAACGCGTTGAGGGTATTTGAGGCAGGACATTCCTTATGAACCAAGAATCTCTCCTGGCCACGGCCGATTTGGGATTTGCCTAGGGTGTTACAATGGGTCATGCTAATCTTCTCCGTATCGTTACATATACCATTGCACATACTCTGTCACATTCATTCAGTTACTTTAAAACACTTTATCAAGTATGGACACTGCCCCAAAATAGGTAAAAGAGGGATTTCTAGAACTCATCTGTAAGAAGTAACTTTATCTGCTATAAGCTGGAAAGTCTTGATTCTCACAGACGCTAGAGCATTCAATTAATCTGGTCAAGGTTCACATATAAACATAGGGTTAACTTTCGTTTGAAACTCCGACTCGAAAGATGGAACTTTTGAGCGAAACATTACCAAGTGAAAGTTGGAAACTTTTGACTCGACGTTCGATCGAGAGTATGGAACTTTCGATCGAGACATACATAAAAAAAAGTTAGAAACTTTCGACTGAACTTTCGATCGAGAGTATGGAACTTTTGATCGAAACATACCTTATTCTTCCTTGTCGAAACCCTAGTTTGCGTGCGACGGCGGCTGTATGTTCTAGGTCTGGAAACATGCCAAGATCCTTACTTTATCGACCAAAAAGTCTTGAAACCATCATATAACACTAATACAACCATTATCCAACTATAACATGCGAGATTAGAACGTAAAGTTTTTACCTTTACGAGTTTGAACCAAAATCGAGATAAACGGGGCAAAACCTTCCTCGTTCCAGCAAGAGAACAACCAGGAATGCTTCACCTTAGGATTTGTGAAGGAGGTTGAGCCTTGATACCATGATAGGAACGATCGTTCTCTCTTTCTTTTTCTCTTGGTAAAACTAAACAGAACACACCCCTCCTCTATTTCCAAGATTACATTTCCTTAAACGTTTAAATTAATCATATTTACAAAATTACAAATATTTGGGATGTTACAGTTCATCAAGATCGAGCCTCGGGACGAGGCTTTATACACTACTTTTTAAATGTCTATTGTTAGTATGAAACGTCAAACTAAACAAGTTGTGTTTATGGTATATAACTACAATGTATTGGAAGTTGATATGTTTTATGTAAAAAGGGATGTGGTTGAGAATTTTATAAAGTTGAAGTAATACGATTATGTGTTTGATTTTGAAAAAGCTAGGTCTCGTTTATGCAATAGATCATTTTATTAAGCTGTTACATAATTCTTAGTTCATGAGTTATAGCCCCAACACAGATTGAATCAAATGTTGGATGCAAAACACCATGAAAACATATGTAGTTTTTAGGTTTTAGAGACAGAGACTATAGAGTATACCCCTGGTTTGGGCCTAGACCAATAGTTTGGGCCTAACGCATGAAGGCCCATGGAAACCCTAGCCCATGTGATCCTTATATAAAGGATACTTTACCTCAAAGGTACACATCTTCTTCTTCCTTTCCTTCTCCATCTCATACTCTCCTTACTTCCTCATACATATTTTACATGTTATTCTGATAAGATGATGATAAACTGACTGACTTGAGCGTCGGAGGGTGGTGGTCTCAGACCCCTTCTAACGAGTTGTTCATGGTTTGGCAGATCTGGATCCAGACGAAAGAGACGAAGTATGGCTAATCGATCTCCATTGTTGCTGTGACGAGCCTGACCTCAACCTTGGCGGATCCTTGTAGCAATAGAGACTAATAAACTAGGGAAGGGCCGTTAGAAAGGAAATATGGGTGTCAAACTTTTTTAATCTACCATTTTTTAAATAATATATTATTCTTAAACTTATCGATTATTACTAAATAACATGCTAACACCGACCATCGCCGCCACCATTGCCCACGAGCACTGCCGACAGCCACCGCCACTGATTGCGGCCCGACCGCCACCGATCGCCAAAGTGGCCCCCGACCACCCATGTCGCCACTACCGACAACCTTCGCCGCTACCGACGACCGTCGCCACCATCGGCTACCCTCCACCGTTGTATACACCTACGCGGCGGCGGTCGGTGGCAACAACGACAAGCGGTGGTCAGTGGTGGTGACGACGGTTGTCTGTTGTCTGTGGCGCTGGCAAAGGCGGTCTATGACAATGGCGAGGGTGGTCGGTGGTGGTGGCGGTCTATGTAACATCTCTGAATTTAATATTCATATTTCAATTCAATATAATGCAATTTCAAATTCAATGTTCGTGCACTGCCTTATTATTTTGCTTACCTTAAACGAAATGCAATGATCCAATACAAATTTACAAGTTTTGCTCGATTATATACACTTAAACGCTATACAAGGAACTATTTATTTCAAACTAATCAAACCTGAAAAAAATTCAAGGACTAAAGTTGAAAAATGTCAAGAAACCCTAGTCTAGCACGGTCGTGCTTCGTCCTGGCACGGTCGCGCCAAGTGCCTCGGCACGATCGCGCGACTGGTCCTGGAACGATTGCGCCCGGTGCCTAGGCACGGTCGCGCCATATTTGGGCACGGTCGCGCCTGTGTAACAGTTGAAACGTAAATGCAGTTTAATCACCCGATCGTTGAGAATCCGTAACAGTTCTACGTTTCTTTTCCATTAACGAATGTATTACCATTTTCAAATTTTACAACGTCCCAGTTTCATACCATTAATCTCGAAATCTTTCTCAAGCAATTCAAGCAAAAAAACTCGAATCCTCCTTTGGACCCAAATCCTCCCAATCAAGAAAGGAATTCGCATCTCCTGAATCTCGTCAAGTCTCTGGACTCTCTGGCCTAGCCGGAATTGCAGCCGAAGTCACCGGAGACCGCTACCGCCGACGCCGGAACTCCCTTCTACCGATCGTTATCAATTCCTTACTGTTTGAGGTAATTGAATCATCCCTCCTTTTCGTTTCGGTCCATAAATCAAAAGCCCTCTATCAATCTGGGCTTTAATTACAGAAATCGTCCGAATCAGAATGATTATTTTGATAAGAAAATATTTAATCGAATCCATACTTAAACACGATTTACATGCAATTAAATTATATGAAAAGACTCGTAATAACTCAGTAATCAAAAGCCCTATCAAATCCAACACTATAAATACAAGATTTGTTCAATTCGTGTCTGATTTGGAAGAGACACGGTCGCGCTAATCATCTAGCGCGGCCGTGCCTCATAGAGCGCGGTCGTGCCGACTAGCAGCGCGGTCGTGTCCTCCTGTCCAGACCTTGTCATGCCCTCTGGGCTAGTCTCTGTTGTGTCTAAAGATCATAGACACGACCGTGCTGGGCCAAGGCACGGTCGTGCCTGTTTGACTAGTCTAGTTTGTGCCTCTGTTGATCAACCCGGTCGTGCCCCGACTAGCGCGGTCGCGCCCCTGGCTTGAGCACGATCGTGCCCTTCCGAGGCACGGTCGTTTGTGACTCAGAAATTGTAACAGAATTATAATTTTATTCCGATTTTATAAAAATATGTTTTCTGTATTTAAAAATGGATTAAAAGTTTAATCTTGGCATAAATATAATTTATTTAAAAGTTTATGAAAAATTAAATTTATATTTAGTATCTTACACTTAAATGATATTTTAAATAATTAAGTTACAAAATTTATAAATAATTAAGATAATGATTATTTATTTAATTTACATTTTAAATCAAAATCATTTATTTATTTATACTTAATTACAATTAATATTTACATCATTTCATAAACTATAATTATATATTTATTCAATTATCCAATTCAAACCTAATCAAATTGTTTCAAAAATATTTTTACTTCAAACTCTATATATTTTATTCAATACTTTTAAATACAAATCAATAGTTTTATACACAAATTCAACTTTCATTTTAGACTTAAACTTTATGCAACTATTTGATTCAATACACATTACTCTTTAGGTTAAATTGTGCATTTCAAAGATCATATTTGCTATCTATAATCCTTGTTAGCTACACTTCCATACCAAGTGAGTATTCACAACCCCTTTTTACTCTTTTACACTTTTGGGGTGGAACATGAACTCTATACACATTACACATTACACATTTACATTTACACAAACAACACAAGTGCAAAAATCCTATTTACATACATGTGTGCAAAATTTGAGCTTTGTGCCCGAGTGCTAGGTGTGCTAACCTTTGTATGCTCTTATGTGCAATCATTAACTATACAAGCCGACGGTTTTCAATGATAGATCTAATGAGTCTGACAAACCCACCCATGGTGCGTTGTGATTGAAACCGACAACACAATTTTTGCATGCTAGTCACAAGGTTTGGTTGTACATGGTTACACAATAGCTGCTCCCCATAAATGCCTTATTTTATCATGTTTTGTAAAGGATTTGTTTTCAACTATATGCTATCTACATACAACTGTGTTATACTCACCAACTTTTTAGTTGACTTTATTTTATTCATGTTTCAGGCCCCAATATGTGAGATTGATTCAAGACGTGTTCAACATAGGATTTGGACTTAGCAATTTAAATCAAGAACTTTATGAATTGTTTTATGTTTCTTGTTTGAATTTGGTTTGTACTTGGATTATTTGTAATGGAAATTTAACTTTAATATATTTCAATTTAGTCAACCATGAGCTATGAACAGTCTTACATGTCCCGCCCCGATGATTCCGCCATCGGTCGGGGTGTGACAGATTGGTATCAGAGCCAGGTTATAGGGAATTAGGTTATTAGACACCTTGACCTAGACTATAACTTTAGGACACCCACTTATACTATACTTCATGATTTTTGTGCTATGTGTTACATGATATGTGCTATATGTTATATGTTACATGTTTAGTATGATTACTTATTATTGCATTATGATGACTTATGTGTTTTAAATCCATGACTTATTAGGATATTCTTAATAATTAAATAAATAATATCCTTTCCTATATTCTAAAACCTCATAATATTTCTATTTTCTTTTCTATCTTTATCCTTTCTTAGCATGTGGAAGAATTCTTGAAGTAAAAATCTTTAAAAATATATTTTTTATTTCTTCGTTAAGGTTTTTAAACTTGTGAAATTATTTGAGGACACGTGCAATCTGGAAGGGTGACACCTGTATTTTGGGTTTTCTGTCTAGGAAAGCATTTCGCATAAATCCCAATCAACCGAGGGACCCGTATGCTTTCCTGGGAATTCCCGAGATGAGTGTTTACTTATAGGCTAAAGCATGTCTCCTTGAAAATTTTATAAGTTTAATTAACCTTAATGTGCCATGGTATTCAAGTGATTTTGTCACTTTTGAGTACAATCCAAACTAAGAATATCTATTTTATTTTGTATCTCATTCTATTAAATCCTATCAAATCTCATAAGTTCTCACAATTTTTCTTGTCTTGTGACAATCTGTAGAATGCCTCCTCGTCGTGCTCCCGCAACCAACGCCAACACCGACATTGCTGCTATTCTCACCCAATTGGTGACACAACTCACCCAAGCCAATGGTGCCACCAATGGCAACAATGGTGGAAATGGAAGCAATAGTGGTAATAATGGTGGAAATGGTGGTAACAATCCACCTCAATGCACCTTCAAGCACTTCAACTCGTGCAATCCCCTAAAGTTTTATGGAACCGAAGGAGCTACTGGACTCCTTCAATGGTTTGAAAGCATTGAGAATACCTTTCTCAATAGTGATTGTCCCGACAACCTCCGTGTTCGTCATGCTACAAGTGTCCTACAAAAACGGGCACTTACATGGTGGAATGGGGAGAAAAGAAATAGGGGTGTTGATGTAGCTATGACCTTACCTTGGGATGAGGTCAAAAGGCTTATGACCGAGGAGTTCTGTCCTCGAAACGAAGTGAAAAAGCTAGAAGCTGAATTTTGGGATCTTGCCCAAGATAGCGGGGAAAGCTTAGCATATACAACTCAGTTCCATGAGTTGAGTCTTCTAGTGCCCCACATGGTCATTCCTTTGTCCTGATGTATCGAGAAGTATATTGGTGGGCCACCAAGACAAATCCAAGATACTGTCTTAGGTAGAAATCCTGCTACTCTGGAGGATGCTATTCGTCTAGCCGCTACCTTAACTGATAATCATGTGAAAGCTGGAACTCTTACCAAAAAGGGTTCTACGAAAGTTTCTGAAACCATAACCCCTCCTACTCACAACAAAGAAGCCACAACCGAGCCCTCTCTCAATAATAGAAAGAGGAAGGTTAGAAATTTTGCTGTGGTTACTCCTGCCGTTCCCGTCAACCAAACTGCACCTATGATTCAAGCGCCGGCTAAAAAGCCATATGTTGGTATCTACCCTCTTTGTGCCACCTGCAATTTTCATCATCCTCAAAACATCCCATGTCGCCTTTGTACTTATTGTGGGAGATATGGTCATACGGTCAGTGTTTGTAGGACCAAAGCCCTTACAGGCCAAATTAACCCTCCAAACCGAACCGTACCTCAAGTGGCTAACCAAGGTGCTCCCGCCATTGCTAATGGGCGTGCTTGCTATGAGTGCGGTGACCCGAACCATTTTCGTGATCAATGTCCAAGACTTGCAAATGCTAGGCAAGGTGGAGCTCGTGGGCGTGCGTTCAACATAAACGCCAACGAAGCTCAAGCCAACAATGACGTGGTCAATGGTACGTTTCTTGTTAATAGTCAATATGCCTCCATTTTATTCGATACCGGAGCCGATAAAAGTTTTGTGTCACTTAATTTTGAACCTTTACTTGCAAAGACTCGGTCCCAATTAGAGAAAACATTTACCGTTGAAGTAGCAAATGGTGACTCCCTTACAATTGAGTCCATTATCTATGATTGCTCTTTAGAACTTAATGATCACACATTCCCAATCAACCTTGTTCCAATGCCACTAGGAAGCTTTGATATTATCATAGGTATGGATTGGCTATCAAATCATCATGCCGAAGTCATTTGCTTTGAAAAGTGTATCCAAATTCCGCTACCATCGGGAGAAACCTTAAGAGTTTTTGGTGAAAAGCCTTGCAAGGGACTTAAGTTGATGTCGTGTACTACCGCCCAAAAGTACTTACGAAAGAAGTACATTGCTTTCTTAGCTCACATTGTTCAAAAGGATGTCAAGGAGAAGAGTATCCAAGACATTCCCATTATTCGAGATTTTCCCGAGGTTTTTCCTAAGGATTTATCCGGTCTTCCTCTAGTTCGTCAAGTAGAGTTCCGCATTGATCTTATACATGGAGCTAACCCCGTTGCTAGAGCTCCCTATCGTCTTGCACCATCTGAAATGCAAGAACTTGCAAGTCAACTTCAAGAACTCTCCGACAAGGGATTCATCCGTCCGAGTCATTCACCGTGGGGTGCACCCGTCTTATTTGTTAAGAAGAAGGATGGATCATTTAGCATGTGTATTGACTACCGTGAACTCAACAAACTTACTATCAAGAACCGTTATCCTTTGCCTAGAATCGATGATCTCTTTGATCAACTTCAAGGTTCTACTTGCTTCTCGAAGATCGATCTTCGATCCGGTTATCATCAGCTTCGTGTTCAAGAAGATGACATTCCTAAGACTGCTTTTCGAACAAGGTATGGTCATTACGAGTTCATGGTTATGCCTTTCGGGTTAACCAATGCACCTGCAGTTTTCATGGATCTCATGAATCGTGTGTGCAAACCGTACCTTGATAAATTCATGATCGTTTTCATTGATGATATCTTAATCTATTACAAGACTAAAGCCGACCATGAAGAACATCTTAGATTGGTTTTGTATCTCTTAAAGAAGGAACAACTTTATGCCAAATTCTCCAAATGTGAATTTTGGCTAAAGGAAGTTCAATTTCTTGGTCATATTGTCAATGACAAAGGAATTCATGTTGATCCTGCTAAGATTGAAACGATTAAGAATTGGAATGCCCCGAAGACTCCTACTGAAGTTCGTTCATTTCTTGGTCTTGCGGGTTATTATCATCGTTTCATCTCAAACTTCTCAAAGATTGCTGTCCCTCTTACCGCTTTGACCCACAAGGGTAAGACTTATGAGTGGGGACCGAAACAAGAAGAAGCTTTCCAAACCCTCAAACAAAAGTTGTGCAATGCTCCTATATTGACTCTCCCCGATGGAATCGATGATTTAGTTGTCTATTGTGATGCTTCTAACCAAGGTCTTGGTTGTGTTCTCATGCAACGAGGCAAAGTAATCGCTTATGCATCAAGGCAACTCAAAGTTCATGAGAAGAATTATACGACGCACGATCTCGAGTTGGGTGCGGTCGTATTCGCGTTAAAAATTTGGAGACATTACCTATATGGCACGAAATGTGTGGTGTTCACCGACCACAAAAGTCTTCAACATATTTTCAACCAAAAAGAACTCAATATGAGGCAACGACGTTGGGTCGAACTCCTTAACGACTACAACTGCGAGATTCGCTACCATCCCGGCAAAGTGAATGTTGTAGCCGATGCTTTGAGTCGAAAGGACCATGTTATGCTTCATTGTGCCCGTATTCAAACCGATATTCAAACCCGTATTTTAGAAGCTCAACACGTCTCGGTAACCGAGGGTAACATGTATGAAGAAATGTCGTGTGGTGTTGAACTTCTTCTTGAATCAAAACCCAATGGCCTACTATATTACTTGAACCGTATTTGGGTTCCCGATCGCGACGATCTCCGTACATTTCTCATGAACGAGGCTCATAAGACTCGTTATTTTATTCATCCTGGTGCGGATAAAATGTACCAAGATCTTCGCCAACAATATTGGTGGCCCGGTATGAAGAAAGACATTGCTCTTTACGTGGCCAAATGCTTAACCTGTTCCAAAGTCAAAGCCGAACATCAACGTCCATCTGGTTTACTCGAGCAACCAGAAATTCCCGTGTGGAAATGGGAGAATCTAGCTATGGATTTTATTACCAAACTCCCTCGCACCTCGAGTGGTTATGATAGTATTTGGGTGATCATTGATCGACTCACCAAATCTACTCATTTCTTGCCTATCCGTGAAGACTATCGGGTTGAGAAACTAGCCCGAATTTACATTGATGAAATTGTGAGCCATCATGGTGTTCCTTTGAACATAATATCTGATCGAGATGCCCGGTTCACTTCTCGATTTTGGCAATCTCTCCAAACTGCTCTTGGTACTCGATTGGATTTGAGCACGGCTTACCATCCACAAACTGATGGTCAAACCGAGCGAACAATCCAAACTCTTGAAGACATGCTTAGAGCTTGCGTAATCGATTTTGGTGGCAATTGGGATTCACATCTATCCCTCATTGAGTTCTCTTACAATAATAGCTACCACACAAGTATCAACATGGCTCCATTCGAAGCTCTCTATGGTCGCAAGTGTCGTTCTCCTATCTGTTGGAACGAGATTGGTGAAGCACAAATCACCGGTCCCGAGTTAATTCAAGAAACATCCGACAAGATTATTCAAATCCGTGACAATATTTGAGTAGCGAGGAGTCGGCAAAAGAGTTATGCCGACAAACGTCGAAAACCCTTGGAATTCCAAGTTGGTGATCTTGTTCTTCTTAAGGTGTCTCCATGGAAGGGCGTGATCCGTTTTGGAAAGAAAGGCAAGTTAGCACCTTGTTATGTTGGTCCATTCAAAATCCTTGAAAGGATTGGGAAAGTGGCTTACAAGCTCGAGTTACCTCCATCTCTTGGAAATGTGCATCCTACATTTCATGTATCTAACCTGAAGAAGTGTCTCGCTGATGAAAATCTCCATATACCGCTTGACGACGTGCGCATTGATGAAACGATGCACTTCGTTGAGAAGCCGGTGGAAATTATGGATCGTGAAGTCAAACAGCTCAAGCGAAGTCGTATTCCCATTGTCAAAGTTCGTTGGGAATCTAAGCGTGGTCCTGAGTTCACTTGGGAACGAGAAGACCAAATGAAGCTCAAGTACCCTCATCTTTTTACTAATACTGTTGTATCCTCTAGCTAAATTTCGGGACGAAATTATCTCAACATGGGGAGACTGTAACATCTCTGAATTTAATAATCATATTTCAATTCAATATAATGCAATTTCAAATTCAATGTTCGTGCACTGCCTTATTATTTTGCTTACCTTAAACGAAATGCAATGATCCAATACAAATTTACAAGTTTTGCTTGATTATATACACTTAAACGCTATACAAGCAACTATTTATTTCAAACTAATCAAACCCGAAAAAAAGTCAAGGACTAAAGTTGAAAAATGTCAAGAAACCCTAGTCTAGCACGGTCGTGCTTCGTCCTGGCACGGTCGCGCCAAGTGCCTCGGCACGATCGCGCGACTGGTCCTGGAACGATCGCGCCCGGTGCCTAGGCACGGTCGCGCCTGTGTAACAGTTGAAACGTAAATGCAGTTTAATCACCCAATCGTTGAGAATCCGTAACAGTTCTACGTTTCTTTTCCCTTAACGAATGTATTACCATTTTCAAATTTTACAACGTCCCAGTTTCATACCATCAATCTCGAAATCTCTCTCAAGCAATTCAAGCAAAAAAACTCGAATCCTCCTCTGGACCCAAATCCTCCCAATCAAGAAAGGAATTCACATCTCCTGAATCTCGTCAAGTCTCTGGACTCTCTAGCCTAGCCGGAATTGCAGCCGAAGTCGCCGGAAACCGCTACCGCCGACGCCGGAACTCCCTTCTACCGATCGCTATCAATTCCTTACTGTTTGAGGTAATTGAATCATCCCTCCTTTTCGTTTCGGTCCATAAATCAAAAGCCCTCTATCAATCTGGGCTTTAATTACAGAAATCGTCCGAATCAGAATGATTATTTTGATAAGAAAATATTTAATCGAATCCATACTTAAACACGATTTACATGCAATTAAATTATATGAAAAGACTCGTAATAACTCAGTAATCAAAAGCCCTATCAAATCCAACACTATAAATACAAGATTTGTTCAATTCGTGTCTGATTTGGAAGAGACACGGTCGCGCTAATCATCTAGCGCGGCCGTGCCTCATAGAGCGCGGTCGTGCCGACTAGTAGCGCGGTCGTGTCCTCCTGTTCAGACCTTGTCATGCCCTCTGGGCTAGTCTCTGTTGTGTCTAAAGATCATAGACACGACCGTGCCGGGCCAAGGCACGGTCGTGCCTGTTTGATTAGTCTAGTTTATGCCTCTGTTGATCAACCCGGTCGTGCCCCGACTAGCGCGGTCGCACCCCTGGCTTGAGCACGATCGTGCCCTTCCGAGGCACGGTCGTGTGTGACTCAGAAATTGTAACAGAATTATAATTTTATTCCGATTTTATAAAAATATGTTTTCTGTATTTAAAAATGGATTAAAAGTTTAATCTTGGCATAAATATAATTTATTTAAAAGTTTATGAAAAATTAAATTTATATTTAGTATCTTACACTTAAATGATATCTTAAATAATTAAGTTACAAAATTTATAAATAATTAAGATAATGATTATTTATTTAATTTACATTTTAAATCAAAATTATTTATTTATTTATACTTAATTACAATTAATATTTACATTATTTCATAAACTATAATTATATATTTATTCAATTATCCAATTCAAACCTAATCAAATTGTTTCAAAAATATTTTTACTTCTAACTCTATATATTTTATTCAATACTTTTAAATACAAATCAATAGTTTTATACACAAATTCAACTTTCATTTTAGACTTAAACTTTATGCAACTATTTGATTCAATACACATTACTCTTTAGGTTAAATTGTGCATTTCAAGGATCATATTTGCTATCTATAATCCTTGTTAGCTACACTTCCATACCAAGTGAGTATTCACAACCTCTTTTTACTCTTTTACACTTTTGGGGTGGAACATGAACTCTATACACATTACACATTTACATTTACACAAACAACACAAGTGCAAAAATCCTATTTACATACATGTGTGCAAAATTTGAGCTTTGTGCCCGAGTGCTAGGTGTGCTAACCTTTGTATGCTCTTATGTGCAATCATTAACTATACAAGCCGACGGTTTTCAATGATAGATCTATTGAGTCTGACAAACCCACCCATGGTGCGCGGTGATTGAAACCGACAACACAATTTTTGCATGCTAGTCACAAGGTTTGGTTGTACATGGTTACACAATAGCTGCTCCCCATAAATGCCTTATTTTATCATGTTTTGTAAAGGATTTGTTTTCAACTATATGCTATCTACATACAACTGTGTTATACTCACCAACTTTTTAGTTGACTTTATTTTATTCATGTTTCAGGCCCCAATATGTGAGATTGATTCAAGACGTGTTCAACATAGGATTTGGACTTAGCAATTTAAATCAAGAACTTTATGAATTGTTTTATGTTTCTTGTTTGAATTTGGTTTGTACTTGGATTATTTGTAATGGAAATTTAACTTTAATATATTTCAATTTAGTCAACCATGAGCTATGAACAGTCTTACATGTCCCGCCCCGATGATTCCGCCATCGGTCGGGGTGTGACAGTCTACATCGGTGGCACAGGTGGTTTATGGCGACGACGACGATGGTCGATAGTCGGGGTGGTTGGTCGCGGCGGTGGAGGTCGCGGCGTCGACGGTAGCGGGGGTGGCGAAGGCAATGTTTGGGGGTCAGTGGCAGCAGGGGGCGACGACGTCGAGGGTGGTTGGTGGCGGCGGTAAACTGTGAGGGGCGGAAGTAGGCGAGAGCAATGGTGGCGGTGAGGGCGACGGTAGTCGGTGGTGATTGAGGATGGCGGGTGGCGGCGAGGGCAACGGTAGTCATTGGTGATCGAGGACGGCGGCTGCAAAAGCGAGGGTTGCAGTGTTGGTGCGGTGGTGACGACGACGAAAACGGTGGCAGGGTGGTCGGTGGAGGTGATGACGTCGATGCTCGGTGGCGGGGCTTTGGTGACGGCACGACGATATGTGGTTAGAGATTCCAATTCCTTTTGTTGAATTCCTTAACAATTTGGAATGATTGTTGAAATCCTTTACTTGGGTGAATTTGAGTGAATTAATTTTAATTTCTTTCTCAACCAAACACGTTATGAATGGAATTCAGATTACAATTCTAATAAATTATATGAACCAAACACATTAACAAATGAAATTCAGATTTCAATGGCATTGAACTATTCGAATAAACACACCCTTAAAGTTAAAGTAAATAACATATTCATTTATTAGTCCTTAATCACAATATTTAAAGATTGAAATTGGTTCTCATTATTATTTATAGTGTTGCATTAGTATCAATTATCAAACACACATGTTTATATGTTTTTTTTGAAAGGCAACATGTATGTGTGTTATTTTTACAAAACGACTTTATATTTAATATTTTAAATCTTAAGGGTGCATTTTGGAATTGATAATTATAAAATGATTTTATATTTAATGTTTTATTAAAGTCATATTTTATATTTAATTTTATAGGGGAGGGTTATACTAAAACTGACTTTTTTCCTAATAAGCCTAAAAAAGAGATTTTAGATATGGTGTTATTTCATTTTAGGTATGATGTTTTTGTTTTATTTATGTAAACATATTTAAAAGTTGAAGAACATCATGCCTAAAATTTAAAAAGCATGCCCTTTTTAGACTTTTTAGAAGAAAAAAAAATCATTTTTAACAAAAAAATCCTTTTTAGTATAACTCAACTCTAATTTTATATTTCAAATATATTAATAAGAACATATAAAGCTTACATTATTATCAGTTTCACGTTCCAATAATCAAGTTTGAACGGATCAAAACGTTATCGTTGCTTTCAATTAGTGAGATATGTTTAAAAACATCTTTGTCAATTTCTTTTACTAAACATGCCTTTATCAAATTGAGTATCCAAGAAATCAAATATATTTATAAATTTTTATAGAGTTAATACTATAAAAAACTATAATACTGTACATTTTACACGAAAAGTTTCTTTCCGGTTTTGGTATATTAAAGTCGCTAGACTTTGCATGTATTCGTAAAATCAACAATAAACATCAATAAAACTGGATTGTAAATGACTTTTTCGTACTTTTTAATATAATAAAACTGGGTTGGAAGATTTTTTTCGTATAAAATAAGAAATAAGATCCGATTTTATATATATATTTTTTAATATTAATACTTGTTATACTCACGTATAAAACACATCCAACCTAACCGTCATAATCCACAAAAGATAAACCAAATTATGACGTCATAAACAATAAATCACAATTTTTAATTAATTGACTCATTCAAGATAAAGATCTAAACGAATGGCCATAAGTGAGCTAGAGTATGACTTGTTCAATAGTCAACACATCGATCTAGTTCATGAGTCCCTTCTTCACTCTCCGTGTCTCACTTCCAACCCTATTTATGAACCACGTCTATTTATCCAACTGTCCGTAACATAACAACAAGCACATGCCATGGCCAGAGATCTCCGCCCACCCGTTTTCCGCTTCTACCCGACCGAAGAAGAGCTTCTCGCATTCTATCTTCCAAACAAACTCGAAGGTCAAAGAGACGACCTTCATCGCGTTATCCCTGTTGTTAATGTCTACGAACACGAGCCTTGGCAACTCCCGGGTAACTATTTTTTTGTTCTTCAAACCTAGTTTTTAAATTGTCTTATAGTAAAAAGAACTAAGGGGCCCACAAGGTACAAGTATAATGTATTTATTTTAGAAAATCTAGATGTTGCTGTTCAAAACAAAAAAAAGGTAAAAAAAACTACACAATTGGACATTTTTTCAAATGGAATCATACAACTACGACGTTTTAGATACATGACGTCACTCGATGTCACCACTTCAGAACTTGTAATGATTCTAAAGTTGATTTTTAGTGTCAATATAATCATATTTCATGGAGCATCATGTAATGAGTTGATGTAAGGAAAATGATTTTTAGTTTAGAAAAATGTAAATTTAAGTAATTATTGGTAAGTAACCTTAAATCAATATACTAATTATCTTATTATGATTCTTTAGGTTGTTACATTTGCTATGAAAATATCCAAACACACTTAATCAACCTTTGTATATTACTATTACAACACGAAATGGTTAAATGAGTCTTTAGAGTCTATACATGTTTCTTTTAAAATATGATATGAAAAACTGATAGATCAGTATTTTTGTTAGAGAAAGCGGGAGAACTATGCAACAAGGACACTGAGCAATGGTTTTTCTTTGTACCAAAACAAGAAAAGGAAGTACTAGGAGGGAAGCCGTCAAGAACCACAACTTCTGGTTACTGGAAGGCTACAGGTTCGCCTACACACGTCTATTCGTCCACGAGTAAGGTCATTGGACTGAAGAGAACAATGGTGTTTTACCAAGGGAAGTCGTCTAAAGGCAAGAAAACCAAGTGGAAAATGAATGAGTATCGAGCAATCAAGGAAGAACTCGATGTCACCAATACTTTCTCTATTCCAAAGGTATACGCGTTGTCGGGTTGACCTACTATTCTTTTTATTTAACTTTATAAATAACTAAATTATTAAAGATGATTAGAAAAATATTTATAAGACAATAATAGAAAGTTTTGTGAAAACAATATAATCCATAGTATGTATGTCCATTTACAATTAACCTTGTTTATCATTTCTTAACATTAGGACCCTGTCAAAAATATCACATAACTGATTCAAGGTTGCTTTTGTTTTGAGGTTTAGATTTTCCATTTTGAAAATTATAATAATTTAAAATAATTTATTAAAACTTTTTAGATTTTCAGAAAATATACCCAAAATATGAGTTCTGAAAAACAACCTATGTGGGTGGGTTTAAAAGAAACAAGTGGGCCCCTCTCTTCTTAAAGATGGAGGGCTTACTAGTTATATTAGCTATTGATATCGACACATTAAAAGATTGAATCAATTAAACCAGCATAAATTGAACCTCATTTAATAAAAGTGTTTGGATGCTTTATTTATCGAGTTTTACTTGACTTACGAGTCTAAATAGACCTATTGTTTATATGAATATAATAATTTTTATTTAATATTATAAATATAAAATTACAAAATAAATATTATTACATGTAGTTATAATAAAATAACTAAATAATATAAATTATGTTACATATATATAAAATTATAATCACACACATACATATATAATTATATGTACACGTATAAATAAATATACATGTATATAAATAAAATACTTAAATAGTTAATAAATAATAATAAATGAGTAGAGTTGTCGTTCAAAAAATAAATAAAAAATGAGCAGAGCTTGACTTTGAAAGACTACTCATGAGTTTAGCTCGAACTTTCAACCTAGAACTCTAAACGATAAAAACTTGAACTGTTGACATATAATGTGAAACAAGTAGAGTCGCGCTTGAGATTATATAACAATATGATTCTCTGCTTAAGGTTTTCTCATAATTTTTAGTTTGGTTTGCTATGGCTAAATTGTAAATAGATGTGTAGTCCAAGCACTCAACACATTATTGCTAGAATGCCTTTATTACAAATGTTTACGAATTTATGATAATGTTTGTAAAATACTAATTAGAATTTATCAATTTATGCAGTTACGAAACGAGTTGAGCTTATGCAGAGTTTATGTAGTGTCAGGAAAGATACGGGCATTCGATAGGCGACCTTTAGGGGTTATATGAGATTGATACTTCAAGTTCATTATCATCTTAACATCATCAACCCAACCACCCATAGATGATGTAGCTTACTGTCTTATATACTTTCTTTTCTATTGAATTTTAGAGGTTCACATTTCAGCTTTTAATGTTGCTCATACATTTGTAAAGGGTATTTCGGTTTGTGTTTTTCTAAAAACTATATTAGTAAGTAAAGCATCGATTACTTGTGACAACAACTATAAAATAGTTGTGTATTTATATATTTATCTCAAGAATTTGGTATTATTGTAACTACTTGTATGGTTATGAAAATTTGATTATCTTTAATAAGTTATGCAATACAAAACCACTTATTACAATCCAATGAGTTTGTAGGATATCAATAGACCCTTTCTACAAACTACTGGGCTTTGGTCTAGTGGTTATGGCGATGAAGACTCAACCTGCCCACGCAGGTTCGAGTCCGAGCCAACCCGGGTTTTAGTCCGGAGTGCGTTACGCTAGCGGGGTTTGGCCCGTGTAGCGGCGCAACTGTTGTCAAGTGGCAGCAGGATCCATGGTTTCCCGGTGATAGCCTATGCCTCTCGTTCTGAACCCGCGGGCCCGGTTCAGACAACGTAGTGGTCAGGTTGAGGGGTACGAATCTCCGATTTAGAGATGTAACTGCCACTTAAAAAATGAAAGTTACCTATCAAAAAAAAAATAGACCCTTTCTAAAGTATCTTAGTCTTCATACGCTATCAGTCTTTTCAATAGAGGAGAATTTCATATATCTATACTATATAATAAATAAAGGTTTTTAAGTGACACGTGTCGCCTCCATATTTATTCTCATCATTTTTTTCCCGTCTCTCTTTTATTTAATGCACTTCTATCTTTTAATAATAATATATATTTAAAGGAAATACTAATTATACTAATAAAACACATTTATTTTAAATTATCTCTTATTATAAAAAAACTTTGAAATTTAATTATGTAACTTTTATTTCAATCAAATAGTAAATGAAAGTCAAATTATATTAAATAGTAATTAACGTATTTTTGAAATCCAATTATATATTAATTTTTACATATTTTGAGTTTTAAATATATATATATATATACATAAAAATTAGAGTAAACTGCCATTTTCGTCCCTGTGGTTTGGTCAAAATTGCCACTTTCATTCAATAGTTTGTTTTTTTGTATTTGGGTCCTCATGGTTTTAAAATATTGCCATTTTCATCCTCGTGGTTTTAAAATATTGCCACTTTCATCCAGTCATCTAACACCGTCCGTTTTTCTCAGTTAAATGAGGGGTATTTCAGTCCTTTTACTTATTTGTTTTATTTTTTCATCTTTTTTACTCTCACTTTTTAATCATCCCCAATTTAACCTCTAATTTAATCATCCACCTGCTGGCCTTCTTCCTCTTTTCCTGACCAGTTTCCGACGAGCACCACTGGAACACCTCCGTCGCTTGTTTCTATGATTAAAAAGTGAGAGTAAAAAAGATGAAGAAATAAAACAAATATGTAAAAGGACTGAAATACCCCTCATTTAATTGAGAAAAACGGACGGTGTTAGCTGACTGGATGAAAGTGGCAATATTTTAAAACCACGAGGATGAAAATGGCAATATTTTAAAACCACGATGACCCAGATACAAAAAAACAAACTGTTGGATGAAAGTGGCAATTTTGACCAAACCACAGGGACGAAAATGACAGTTTACTCTAAAAATTATATATATATATAAATTTTAAATATTGATATTTTTCACCCCGTGTGTAGACACGGGTTCTAAACTAGTATATAATAAATAAAAGTTTTTTCATGTCACATGTCACCTCCACATTCATTCTCATCATTTTTTTCATGTCTCTATCTCTCTCTTATTAAACGCACATTCATCTTTTAATAATAATATATATTTAAAGAAAATATTAATTATACTAATTAAATACATTTATTTTAAATTATCTCTTATGAAACTTTAAAATCTAATTATATAACGTTTATTTTCAATCAAATAATAAATGAAAATCAAATTACATTAAATAGTACTTAATGTATTTTCGAAACTCAATTATATATTAGTTTTTACATATTTTAAGTTTTGCTTTCTATCCGTAGTATATGATACATTTTTACACTTGTAAAATATACACATAAAGATTTAAAAATTTTATTTATTAATATTTTTCAACCCGTATGTATTATATTTTATTAACCCGTGTATTACACGGATTTTAACCTAGTACACTTATAAATATTGGTAAATATCATATATACCCAACCAAAATTAAAAATATTATGTATACCAAATTTAAATGATCTTTTAGTTTATGACCATTCTACCCCTATCCATCATATGATTTTTTATTAACTAATTTTTTAGTTTCATCCCATATGTAAAAAAATCACCTGTTCTACTGTTATTGACTGTGATGTCGTGATTCTCCAAACTCATTCATAAGACATCGTCTATTAAGAGTTCCATTGTTATAGAAGGAAACGGGTTCCTCCGTATATGATATATAAATGAAATAAATGTTATAAAAGAAAAAAATGGCAAAATTATAAAAGAAAGCGAGAAAGTTAAATATAATATTTTGAGAAAACTATCGTTTATGGGTAAATATGAAAATTTAAAGTTAAAAATGAGTAAATATGAAATTTTAAAGTTTTAGAAAAATAAGGGTAAATTGGTTATTTATTAAATTATTTTTTAATGAAATAGGTATATGATATTTGTACATGTTTACAAAGGTATATATGATATTTTTAGTTTGGTATATATGATATTTTTTTCGGTTTACAAGGATATATATGAAATTGCCCCATTAAGATATAAAAGATTATCAATTCCTTCGTATACATATCCATGATAATAGTATAAATATAACAAACGTGATATTAAAAGGTCAAATCTTTAAATTTTACTAGTCGAACTGGGTATAAGAAAACGTTACTATGCCATTATGTCATATTTTTTATAATTCAAATGACTTAAAGTCTTATAAGTATTAAAAAATATGAAGGGAAATTTTACATATCTCTTATTAAACTAGCAAAATACCATATTTTCCTAAATTACAAGTTTCAATACAAAATATACAATACTCTTTAAAATCACAATATAATTAACTGTCTCAAAAAGTTGTCGATCCTTTTAAAATGGAATGGCTTAGCTACAGTAATGTTTTTGTCTTTTATGAAGTATTTAATTAATAAATAGCAATTTTCCCTTTTAAAACACATTTGAGAATCTGGTTGAGTTGGTTAGAGTTGTTAAGTGCTGAATCTATTTCCTTTCACCCAGGTCCCAGGTTCGAGTCCTTGGGTTGGTATTTTTTTCCCATTTTTTCTCCACTCTACTTAAATTTTTTTTCAAAGATTTACGTTTATAAGATCTTTGTGGGTTTGCTTTATTTTGTACTTTTTATCATCCTTATGTTTTTCAAGCATGATTTTTGAATTTTATATCTTTGGTCTCTCAAACACGGAATTTTTTTTTTAATTTTTCCCCACTTTACTTATATATATATTTTTAACTGATTTACGTTTATTTAAGATATTTGTGGGTTTACTTTATTTTGTACTTTTCGTATTCCTTATGTTTCCCAAGCACGTTTTTTGATATTTATGATTTCGACCTCCCAAACATGCGTCTAGGTATTTGATATCGTTTAAAACTTCCCGCGGCAATGCGCGGCCTCAAAACTTATAGTTAGATTTATAGATTAAGGTAATAAATATAAAATCGTAAAGTTTTGTGACAAATTCTAAAACTTTTGAAAGTTGATGGGTTAAAGTATGAAACAATTTTTTCTCGGAGTTGAGAGTCAACCAAGCCAACAGAGGGGTTCTTCGATGCTAGACGTAATCGGCTAATTTTGAGTGTCTGAGAGGAAAGGAAGCAATCGGCAAAAATTGATGGCGATTCTGTACGCGCTGGTGGCGAGAGGTACGACGGTATTGGCGGAGTTCAGCGCCGTATCTGGTAACACCGGAGCAGTTGCTCGCCGGATTCTCGAGAAGTTGCCGGCGGAGGTCGAATCTAGACTATGCTTCTCTCAAGATCGATACATCTTTCATATACTCAGATCTGACTCTCTCACGTTTCTCTGTATGGCAAATGATACATTCGGAAGTTCGTATCTATCCTTTCTCTTCACACACACACACGCACACACTGATATGCGTAATTATGCTCACACCGATATGTTTTACGAGTTAGCTTGATGATTAGATTTTAGGTTGTTTGGAATGATACAAACATAGGTGAATGATTTATATAATAGTTCAATTAACGGAAAGTGCTTGAAGGAATACATATGATCTATTTGGGGAAATTACTAAATTCATAGGTACCAGCAATTTCTGTGTGTCAAAAGGCTTACTCTATCTGTTGGTTAATGTATTTGAAGTAATCATATGTGTTTATGGATGAATTTGAATTTCAAGTTTCAGTTTAGGTTTGGTGCATACAGATGATGGATTGAGAGGCTATTTGATTTCATAGATAGATTAGTTTTATAGTTCACTTCACAATCACAGTTCACTGTGTTTAATTTCTTGTTTGGATATTGGAAAGCTAGCACAGCGAGCAAATAGTTTGTATTTATGTTACAATGGAACAATGGCTTTCGGTTAATTAGTTTGTGATCTCACTCAAAATAGCTTGGTATGAAATCCTTGGTATTATCACATAGTATGTTATGGCAAACAGGTGATCTTTGGAGTTTGGATAATCAGTACGATTAAATGCCATTATATGAACATTTTTCTTGATTGAATACACCTAGTTAAACAACTGGAGGTTAGAGCCAAGTGGATTACTTGATGAGAACTATGCATGGAAAATTATGCACACCTTTTAATTATGTGAACCAAGATGATAAACATAAGGCAAGTAAAGCCCCTTGCTTGAGGCCTCTTAAGATTTAAGGCCCCAAAGTTATTCAATATTAAATTATTATAGGGAAAAGTTTCATCCAATAGTAACAAAGATTCCCATATGTTCTACTAAAGTCAATCTAAGTTTCTCTCTCTAAAGTCACTCAATTTGCTTAGTTTCATAAGGTGTTCCAATCTTGTGAATTTTTTTATAATTATTAATTTTTTAAAATATAAATGACATAAATGGAACATGCTATAATCTTTGTTACTATTTAGTGATTACTTTTTCCAATTTGACTTAAAATGAACAATTATGATACTTGGTTATTATTTAGTGGTTTTTTTTCTTTACTATTACCTCCTACTTCAAGTTAAATTTGAAAAAATAATCACTCATTAATAACAAATATTCATATGTTTTCCATTTAGGTCACTCAATTTTAATATTTATAAGGAACACATGATGAAAGTTGAGTGACTTTAAAGAGATAAAAAAAACCTAGTGACTTTAGTGGAACAGATGAGAAACTTGGTTACTATTGGGTGAATTTTTCATTATCACACAGAGAAAACTGTTTTTTAAAATACCATATTTCATAAATAAATTACTAAAAACTTGTTCAAGATTAATAATGTCACAAAATAGATTGAATATTTTATCAAATAGAAAAGATACACAACAATAAATTATATATGAAGTTTAATGAAGAACTTACACAAAATTAACTTTAAGAAAGTACAAAAACTCACATTTTCTTAGTGCTACAATTTAAAAGATTAAAAATTCTAAATTCGCTTTAGACCTCCGAATCTATTGAGCCCCCTCCCCTTCCCTTCTCTTGGGGAAGTTGATGCATAAAGGAGACATATCTTCTTGTTGACACCTATCATATCAGTCATAGTCAAGCCAATAAGCCCGTTCATCACTCAAATTGTAACATCCGGCCTCTCATACCATTAATATTGTCCGCTTTGCCCACTAGGAGCTCACGGATTTGTTTTTGGTTACCCGGGTGGAGACTTCCTAGGAAGTCACCCATCCTAGTACTACTCCACCTGAGCACGCTTAACTGTGGAGTTTTCCTCTCCTCTCAGCCAATGCGCCTAAAACGCGTTGTTGGTATTTGAGGCAGGGCATTCCTTATGAACCCAACATCTCTTCTGTCCACGGCCGATATGGGATTTGCCTAGGGTGTTACACAAATCGTTTAACATGGTTTTTTGATGTTTTCTTTATCTTTATTATAACTAACTCAAAACATCATAACTTGGTCCCGCTTTATTCAATATTACCCGATCTAACAAGTAGCAACCTGTTTAGCTTCCAACTAATATGTGAAGCTTTTTCCAGGAAGAATCCCATTTTCATACTTGGAGGACATTCAAATGAGGTTTATAAAAAACTATGGCAAGGTGGCACCATATGCACCTGCGTATGCTATGAATGATGAATTTTCAAGGGTTTTGCATCAGCAGATGGAGTTTTTCTCGAGCAATCCCAGTGCAGATACGCTCAACCGTGTTAGGACTGAAGTTGGCGAGGTAAGTATTCTATTTAGCAAATTAAACTTTGATAGACATTTTTGATCAGGCAAACTAGTTGATACAACCAATACTTTGACCACCTTCTTCACTGTGCTGCAAGTTTGTGCCAGGGGTACCACTGCTGTTGTGCTATGAGTGCAGTTGAAACTATTCTTCTAAAATTTGTTTAGATTTTCTTTGTAATACACAAATGTGAATTTGCAAAGAGATGATTATAGCATGTTTGTTAAATTCTAAAAACATATGATGTTGGTGCAGCAAAAATAAGGCTATGATAAGACTGAAGCTGGAAAGTTATTATGAGAAAGTAATGCTTGATTTTGCAAATTAGGGTCAGGTTAGGAAGCACAATTTAGATATATTTTCTTGCTTTCGTGATCAGTTTTAGTTATACTCTTTCGAGTCTGTTTTTTTGTTTAGTACTTGCATTAAATTTGATTAGTTTCCAATTGGAGCACTAGGTAGTATGTAGAAACATCACATACTTTTTCAAGTCTTTAGATACTAAGGATAAGCTTTACATAGTCTAATTCATGTCTGAGTCTCTTCTTTTTTTTCTTTTGCAAGACTCTCAGTTCCATCAAAAAATAAAAATTACATTTTAAAATTTAGAAATCAAGTTCTGTTTCGAATACACATATCTGTTAGCTTATGATGGGTATATTAGCAATCAGTTTTTACACTTTATAAGGCATTATACGTTTTGAAACCTAAATTTCTGATTATACCATTTTCTATGAATTTGTGAACTTTATTTATTGAAGTATGTTGTTTCCATAGTTGTCAATAGAGAATAGCGGTAAATAGCGACAAGCCACCTATACGCTACGTAGCGATAGCGATGAAATAGCGGCCGCTATTTCACGTTTAGCGATACACTAGTAGAAAATTTTAGAAATATTTTATATTCAACTATTGTAGGATTTGTAGCAATTATAATCAATAATCATCTAAATCTTCGTATATTAGGGTTATTAGCAACCCTATTTATATTAATCAACTAAAAAAATAAAAAATAATTTAAAAAAATAAAAAAAAGGAATATTCGCTATATGCTCTCTATTCATTCGCTAAACACCATATAGCGACCATAGGCCGCTTCGCTAGGGCTATAGCGGTCGCTATTGACAACTATGGTTCTTTCTTGCACCCTCTATATTGTAGAGAACTAGAGATGTTCTAATATGATATGAAGTAGACTACGAGGTTGTTTAGAGGTGGCAATTTTGATCTATTAACTTGTGGATGGGTCAATTCGGGTATTTTTTTTATCTCTAATGCGCCAAACAGATATAAATGGCAATGCTAACGATAGCCCTTAGGGGCTAGGGCTATCCGTGACAACCAATTTGTGGTTATTTTTGAAAATAAAGGAATCTTTTACGGTTGTGGTTGATAACCAATTTACATTTATTTTTGTAGATAAATACTTTACCATAAGTTGGTTGAAAAAAAAAATTCTCACAAAAGTAACTGTAAGTTGGCCATTAACAAAAATGGGCTTAAGGGCTATAATTAGTCTCTCTCTTATAAAAATGGGCTTAAAAGGATACAAGTCAAATGGGTCGAAAGTTTCCGCAAGTGTATTTTTAATGCATAAATACTTCCTAAATTATTATATTCATGAAACTAGATTAAATAATTGTTTTTGTAATCATGTTTAACACCTAATTACTTGTAAGTAATTATTTCAAAAGGCGTTTCTGACTTTTTGGTCAACCCGTTTCGACCTGCGCACCAAACAGTTATGGGTTTTGACCAACCCTGTTAGTAACCCAACCTACCCATTTAGCATTTCTAAGCTGTTTCATTTTCATTCTTGCTTGTTTGTGATATCTTAAGACCTCTTAATGTTAACAATTTTCACATCCCTGCATTCAGGTACGCACCATCATGGTGGATAACATCGAGAAGATATTAGACAGAGGTGATCGGATTGAGCTTCTTGTTGATAAAACTTCAACAATGCAAGACAGTGCCTTCCATTTTAAGAAACAATCAAAGCGACTTCGCAGAGCTCTCTGGATGAAAAATGCAAAGCTACTGTAAGTAATCACTATTTGCCTCCCCATATGGTTATCTAAATCACTATTTATGAGCTATGGCAATGGATAATTTTGGTAACCTCATGTGTTTAATGATCTGAAAAAAAAATTCTCCATTATGGAGTTATTTTTGCCATTGACTAGTTTGATTGTTTTGATTTTTCGCTTGAACATAACGTTTTTTCTGTGATATCCAATTTAAAGTATATTATCATTACCTGAAGTGTCTCTTCTTCTAGATATGTGCTTTTAAGTATTATTTGAAAGTTGAAACCATACATGCCATCTAAATACTTTAAAGTCAAACACTGGATGTGCATTAGTTTCTCTGGTCATAAACTCGTTTTGTAATCATGAAAACATTATGGCCTTGCTCTACCAGGTTTTTTTCAGGGAAACTTCATGCATTCTGGTGGGAAGGGCAGGTAGTCTGTCAAGGATTTTTTAAATGAACAAAAAATGTTTACTAAAGAGAGAACCGTATTTGGAAAATGTTATGTTTTACAAAAAAACGGGATTAGTTTATAAACAACTATTAGAAATTATAAAATTTGTTCAAATGCTTTCAAGTTTTTCAAAAATACTCACGTGCTGACTATTTGACGTTAACAAGGTTAAAGTTTAGAACCAGACAACACAGTTTCCGTGTTTCATTTCATGTTTTCATAATGGTCTTGTTACATGTATATGTTTATTTACGTTTTGAGAAAATCACGAAAGTAGACACCTCTATAATCATGCCAGAACAATTTGACACATAGCCATGAGATACGAATCTTTGGTCGCGTATCTACCTATACTCACATAAACCCTACATAACTCCACTCTATACACGAATAATAATACATACGTGATATGGTGTCGCGTATCACATTAGTTTAAGTCATTATTGATGGGAAAAAGACTGATACACAAGTAAAAGTAGACACACGACTCTTAGTTGCGTATCACATGGCTAAATGAGTGATTTGCTTATGACGTGGCTATATAGTTATAACAAAAATCATTTTTGTGATTTTATCTTATATTTTTAATCTTTTTTTTTCATGACAGGGCCTTGTTGACATGCTTGATATTTCTATTGCTGTACATAATAGTCGCAGCTTGCTGTGGAGGCATCACTCTACCATCCTGCAGATCATAACTTGTTTCACTTGAGGTATTGGTTTATTACATGTTATTATGTCTGTTTGTTGAGATTGTCTATATGAGTTCTACATTCCGGTTTTCAGTCTTGTGAAACCATCATCTATGTTTTTGCACTTCTTTATGTCTTTTGTAAATTATATAAATATTTAGTAGTTTTAATGTTTAAACTTCCCGCTTCAAACTTTCGTGTGTAAATGTGATATCACAGTGGATCTTTTTTCTTTTTTTATCTATGATAACGTATCGGCTGGGTTGGAATTCTTGGAAAATGAGTTATTTTGGGTTAGTTAACGGTCCCCACGATGTAGCTTAGCGGTCGGGGACATGCAGTGCAAAGCTGAGGTCCCGGGCTCGGTCCCGAGTCCCGACCTTGTGTCCCTTGTCTGCATTGTTACACGATTTACCGTTGTCATTGATCGTGACCACCCCCACCACTCTCCTGGTTATCTGAGTTTTTCCAGAAACAAAAAAGATAGATATCGATGTATTGTTTTTATTGGATTTGAAGTTTAATCGTAACAACCCACTTGGAGTCACCTAATAATTTGGTAAGAATCAGAGAATTTCATGTGGTCTAATCTTCTATTTCACAACACATGAAAGTGAAGACCATTTAAAGCCAAAACTGATAATTGAAGGGTATTTGGTAAACATATCCCATCTATATTTTTACTCAATGTACACCTCATGCACATTAGTTATTTTATCTTTTTAAACCTTGTTTACAGAAGAATACGAGAGCGACCAGTCGTATATGGGCGTTTACGGGTTGTTACGATTATTTAAAAAAAAATAAAATGGTCTAATACGGGTGTATTCAAGGTCCAATATACGGATGTATAGACATTTATTTAAAAAAATAAAATCAATCAACTCAGTAGAAGGGAGGGGGACATTGAGTAATAGAGACCAGAGGGTACATCTAGTCAACCTCTAATTGAAGTTGATATTGTCGTGTTCTAGACGGTAGGGTGATATAAAATCGGATAATCGAAATAACTGAAATAATTGAGAAATGTTAGTCTTGGTTTCTTGAATCTATACATACTAATAAATAAAGGTTTTTGGGTGCCACATGTCACTCTCTCATGACTCTTCATATTGATTTTCCCGCCTCTATCTCCTAATAAATGCACCACTATCTTATTAAATAATAATGATATTATACATATATTATTAAATAAGAATAATAATTATATTAAATAAGAATATATAATAAGAATTCAAAATATAACTAATTAAAGAAAAATACTAATTTGTTATATACACACACATTTCAACTTGATATATCTCGAGACTATCATAATATTCTGACAAGTTAGGACCTATTTATAAATTTATAAGTTTTATCTTTTTTTAATATACAATCTCGAGTAATACACGGGATTCTAACCTAGTTTTTTATAAACAAGGCTTTATGATCCTGTTTGATTATATACGTGTAAATAACTAGGATAAGGAAACTAAACCACGATTAATAAATGCTTAATTTTTTTTTATCTTTTACAAATAATATGCTATTTGTCGAAAAGTTTTGTTATATTTTTTTATAAATAATATATTACTTTTTCGCTTTCTTTTTTATAAATTAAGAAAACTTGTTTTTTTGTTTGACTTGAACTTGATTGGATTTATTAATCAAAATGAACTTGAAACGTTCACATCAAGAATCAGTGGTTAATCAAACTATTTTTTTTTCTAATTACCAAATAACTAAATCCTTTGTACCGAAAATATTGTTTATAGATTCGGTATTGACTCATAATCAAACCTAACCCATTCTCAACCTAGTCATCTACTCTTGCAAAACCATTATAACGAGAAAACACCAAAAATATAACTTCATCTAAAACTAGTTTTTCCCCCGCGCTACACGGCGGGAGTTTGATACTTATCGGTTCGGCTCGTCAACGGGGATAAAATTTACGTCGAAACACATACTCGTTATAGCGTACGATACAAAAAAAACTCGGATCGCTAAAAAAAAATAAACAAAGCCGTGCATCCCGTTTTAAAAAAAAGTTAACGAATGAAATGTTTAAAAAAACAAAATTATTATAAAATCCAATGGGTTAAAATCGTATATTAGCAAATTTATAAAAACTAAAGTTTTGAAGCAAAAATTAATAAAAAACTCTTATAGCTTACTAAAAAAATAAACCCATTAAATTTTTGTTACAATTTTATAAAAAATCAAACTTGAGGAAAAAAAGAAACTAAAGTTTACTCTATTGAAGTTTTGTGGCAGATCTATAAAAAAAGAACTTTTGAGTCAAAAAAGAAAAATGTGAAACCTCAGTATTCAATCTCACAGCCTAGTTAATTTTTTCCCCAGCGCTACGCAGCGTGAATTTGGTAGTTATCGGTTCGGCTCGTCCACGGTGATAAAACTTACGTTGAAACACAGACTCGCTAAACGATACAAAAAAAACTCGGTTCGCTGACAAAAAAAATAAAAGCTGTGCATACCGTTTAATAAAAAAGTTAACGAAAGAAAGTAATTACAGAAAAACGAAATTATTATAAAATCAAATAGGTTAAAATCCTATATTAGCAAATTTATAAAAAACCAAAGTTTTGAAGCAAAAATAAAAAAAAAGGTTCTATAGTTTACAAAAAAAATAAACCCATTGAACTTTTTTTACGATTTTATAAAAAACCAAAGTTGAGAAAAAACCTAAAGTTTACTCTATTGAAGTTTTGTGGCAAATCTAAAAAAAAACTTTTGAATATAAAAAAAAGTTGAACCTTTTGTGACAAATTTATGAAAAAAAGAACTTTTGAGTATAAAAAAGAAAAAGGTGAAAGTATACTATTTAATCCCACGCCCTGTTAATAATGTTGTATATTATAAATCGTATATAAAAAGTTTTGGGTTCGTTCGTAATAAAGAGAAACTACGTGGCTAAATTATGTCATCGAACAAAGTATAGGGCTATATTTTGTAAAAACAAATCTGAACTCGCCGTCCCGTTACCGAGTCTTGACTCGCAAACTCACTCGATAAAAACACTGAGTTGCGATTGTCGTGCGGTTTACAAATAGCAAAACCTCCTCCGCCACCATCATTTCATGCTTCAGATTCAGCATCTTTTATATCCGGCGTGTGAAATAAAGTAAACGATCAATTTGAAGCGTAGAAGATAGGCAGATGAAGCCAATCAGGCTTCCGGAACCGCCTGGTAGTCCACCGAGAGGCGTACCGGACATCTTTGAAGGCGGTGTTTACGGCGTCGTCAAGCGCGCTGTTATAATCGGTAACGGTTTTCCGGCGTCGGAGAATCAGAGTATTGGATTAGTTAGAGCGCTTGGATTGTCGGAAAAACAAACTCTACATGTAGGTTCTGATTTTCCATTTCTGTATGAATTTTTGTAGTTTTATGGATATGTGTGAAGCTATAAGTGTAATTGATCGGTATATAGCTTGAATAGATGTGTTAACGGACTTCAAAAGTTAGTTTTATTAGATTTAGGATTATTTGACCGGAGAAATTTAGGTTATGGAAGGAAACTCCATCAGTTTCCTAAATGGAGATACACATAGAGCTAATTACCAACTTGTTAGTTGATATGAATTCTTACACATTGAAAAGATTGCTAGCAGCATGAATCTCTGTAGAAGGGATGGCATTTGGAATATTGATGCCTTGATGGTATTAGATTTGTTATATTGTTTGTTGACGAGTCTATTAGAAGTATCTAGGGTTCATGTGGTGTCTCAAAGTGGGTAGATCTTTAACTGATATCCGTTTTGCATATGGATGCTAAGTCTGATCTAAAACAAGAGGAAAGTGTAACTCTTAAAATTGGGACTAAGGGAGCCATGTAACTTTGATTTTATTGTTTTTAGACCATTCAGCTGAACTTGTTATAAAAAAGGATTATCTGTTTCCATGGTTGCTTGTGGGCATCTTTGTTGACCATTGAACAAACTTGGTTGCTGAACATAGTTTACGCGTTAGCAGTAGCCTTTTGTGCATCTGAAAAAGTCTCAACATCCAACTTTCTCAACAGTTAGACTGGCTTGGTTTTTAGTCAAGTAATGAATACATAGCCTGTAGTGCAACGTGTGAGTGTAACCCAGTTTAGAAAGTTTTGTAGGATTTGTGTTATGGTGGGTTCAAAATTTAGTTTCCTTTTTGGTGGTGAATTGTTTTGGGTTGAAAGGCACTTGGCTGCAATATTGCAATTTTTCCGAGATATGCGATCGGTTTTTAGTGATAATGATTGATGAAGATTTTTAGTATGTCATGTCATTTTATCTTTTAAGCCAACATGTTCTAGGCTGCTCACATGCCACTTCAGACGGCAGAAACCTGGATAAATATTAAGATTTGAAGTCCTACGTACATATGTAGGATGAGCAATTGTTGAAAACTGGTGGATAAATGCTTTCTTGATGGCATTCTTTTTATTTTAGAAATTGGATTAAGATTTGTTACTATAGATAATGGTGTTTACATCTGAATGGATTGAATACTTGTACGAGTTATGATTTGGGCCTTTGGATTAGTTAGGGGCCAAAGTAGTGGCAGATCCTAGAATTTTTGTTATCTGAGTTCTCATGTTTCCGTCTTCGGATGTCCTATCAACTCAATTTACAGTTTTATCAAGGGTCGGTCCGGGCCACCAAAATCAAGTTAATATATTTATATTTTTTATTTTAAAAAATACAATATTATTAGAAACGAATAAAATACATTTTATAATTGTTCTATATGAGTTTTCATCTTTTGAAAACAACTTATTACATCTTCGTTTGAAAATTTGTGAAGTAATGTAGAAAATGTAACAAACATTCATAAAATCATCACCAATCCGATTCTACAAATTCCACTTCACAAGCTTCATTGAAGAAAAACATCTCTCATAGTTAGAAAAACCAATGGTAGCTTCAATAATCAATAGACCAATGGATACGAAAGATGGATCTGCTCCTAGGCCAATCCCTTTTTTTAAGGGGGTCTCTGAATGGCTTGATGGTTAAGAGAGAAAAAGACCTTATTCATAGGAACTGTTCAATAGAGCCGTAATTGTCTTTTTCATCCCTTTGATTTCTTGAACTCTGCACAGGTAATTAGATCATTATTCATTCTTCTTCCTTTTCTTTCATTTTGTCTACTTATTTTTGTTTCAGTACCTGTCAGTTACAGGTTCAGATGTGTTAAATTTTTGTATAGCGGTTCTTCCTATTCGTCCTACAGTTTTACCTATGGGTTTTGCATAAATCATGCTTAAATATGGAAATGAAACATAACAGACGCACAAAAGAAATATGAATAATATGAAGAAAATTTGCAAACCATATATTGATGCAGAAGACTGTTTGCATATTTTCCTTCTCATTTATAGTTAACTTGTATTCAAAAGAAATGCAAAAAAGATTGAATTTCCAAGAAATCTGGTTATGCAAATATTACTCTATATAAAGAAGCAGATTTGAAAACATGTAGATACCCTAAGCAACAAATCAACAGCAAATGGAACATATCTGAATCTGTAATTAAACATCAAATCAAACAAAATTCGAAGAAATTGAAAGAGAAGGAACAGGGAGCGATTGAGTTACCTAAGAAATTAAAAGTAGAAGATGAATGCCCATTTATTGAAATTTGGGGAATTTTGTCAAAGTGAGAAAATTATGTCCAAGTGTCTCCCTCGAATTATAAGGTAGGATTTTCTTTTTCTCTTAACCATTAAGTCATTTAGAAACCTCTTTTTTTCTTGGCTTTATCTTGACTAATACATAGGGATGGCAAAATAACCCGAGCCCGACGGGTATACCCGAAACCCGAAACATTCGGGACGGGTATACCCGAAACCCGACGGGTAAGGGGCCGGGTATGGGATTAATTTTAAAAATTTCCGCGGGTTTGGGATGGGTATGGGATTAGGTGATACCCGACCCGATTACCCGAAACGACGTACCCGTTTACCCGAACCATATACCCGAATCATATACCCGAAAATTTTTTATTTTTATTTTTATATTCCCTTAACACATGCTTATTAATGCTTCATTTTAGGAGGTTTATTATGTGGAATTTTTTTTTTTTTTTGAAATATGTATTTATAAATATAAAAAAAAGAGTTATAGAAAAGTACACGACACATACCCGACGGGTATTGGCCGATACCCGCAAAATAACCCGATACCCGATACTAATGGGTATGCCCGATACCCGCGGGTATACCCGATACCCGACGGGTAATTACCCGACACAAACCCGACGGGTAATGGGGCGGGTATGGGACATGATTTTACAACCGGGTATGGGTTTGGGATTAACGATACCCGACCCGAACCCGACCCATTGCCATCCCTACTAATACAGAGGTCCACGTCGTTTAGATGCAAACAAACACCCTATAAAGCCATCCAAAGTTGAATTGCATCATATAATGATTATTAGGCAAAAATAAACTTGGCTCATTGCACTCGTCATTGACTGGTGTTTTAATCATATCCCTTCATATGCAACTTTAATGTTGTTTTAGCATTTTATGATGTAATGCAGCATCTTGTCTATGCAAATTTGTTCATCTTATGTTCTTCTGGCAAATTGCATGCAGCGTGTTACAAGGCCAAGAGGAGGAGTAAATGAATATCTGCATTGGCTCCCAGTTTTACTCCATAAACAGATATATTATATTATCAGACTGATTTATGGTTATTCACAAGCTCTATTTACAAACAGAGGAAGTAGAGTTCAATCTTTAACTGGAGAAAATGGTGGTAGTGTAGGTTTATCATCTGTACTTGAAGCTGATGTGAAGTCGATAGTAAAAATGGCAAAGGGAACTGCTGAGAAGTAAGTTCTTTTTTATAGATTACCATTATATTTATGTATGTTCTTTAATATTAATTTGGAACCTGTTTATGTAACAATAACTGAATGGAATCCTTGCAAGTTATCTGGTCCAGTTGTGGAATGATAAATAGAAGTTGAAAAATATAGCATGTTCAGTTTTCTACAGCTCATGGTAACTTAATTTTTGCATGAATTTTATTATTTTCATTGTTTGCTTCTTTCTTAGGGATGGGCCTCTGTTGGTGGTTGCATGTGGCAGAGACACCATATCGATTGCAAGCTCTATAAAAAAACTAGCATCTGAAAATGTGTTTGTTGTTCAGGTTAGTTCCGACTTTTTTCTCTGTTTCCTTTCATAAATCAGTGCGATAAACATATTTTATCATCTTTGTGATAAAACAGTAATTAACATTACTTTGTCTGGTTAAAGAATATCCAAGTTCTATTTATCAATTATGACTCGTTGAATGGTTTTTTGCTTTTCTTGGAAATTATTTTGGGGGTATGGTTACATCTGATCTCATCCTTTTGAGAAATTGGTTTCAGATTCAACATCCACGAACACAATTGAGTAGGTTTGACTTGGTGGTTGCTCCTCAACATGATTATTATGCTCTGACACCTCATGCGCAAGAGCAGGTTCCTAGGTTTTTCCGCAAGTATATAACTCCTGATGAGCCCCCTAACAAGAACGTGGTATGCATCTCAATCACAAATAGTAGAGGTGGCAAGATGGGTGGGTTGGGTAACGGGTCATATCAGTAGTGTTGAAACTGGTCATTTTTTGTATGGGTTGACCCAATCAACCCTTTGGCTCATTTTTGTGGTTTGACCAATTTGAGATAAAGCACAACCCGAATCGGCGCATTTATATATGAATAGGTTGAAATGGCCACCTCTAACAAACTGTAAGCTAGGTTTATGTTTCGTATTTCTTTAAGGGGCTTTGGTCTCATAATTCATTCCCTATCAGGTTCTTACGGTGGGAGCTTTGCATCAAGTTGATTTTGCTGCACTTCGCAGTGCAGCTATTGCCTGGCATGATGAATTTGCACCTTTGCCCAAGCCCTTAATCGTGGTTAATATTGGGGGGCCCACAAGTAAGTATTTTGTATTTCTAATTCTAATTGTATTTAATATAATTTTTTTCCGTCATTTTGGTCTTTCCTCTATATTGCATTGGTTTTGAGTCTACTTGAAATACCAGTTTGGTTCTCATGGTTTTATTTCTATAGTTTAGCTGTTATTAGTTATTAGAATGGTCTTGAGTTTTCAATACTTGTATTGATAGTTGTATTTTTCACTGTTAGCCAGTAAATTTCACATTCTTGTGTTTCTTTTATACACTTTCAAATAAGTTTAAATATGTGTATTGGGGTTTTCTACAGGTCGTTGTAAATACGGTACAGATCTTTCAAAGCAGTTAACAACCTTTTTGCGTGGTGTTCTTGATAGCTGTGGAAGTGTAAGAATTTCTTTCTCAAGGAGGACTCCAGATAAGGTACTATACTACTATGCCATTAGGGCATATCTATAGCTCAATAACTGTTTCTGCAAATCGTGACTTTTTGCACCTGAAACATTCATTTTTTATTGTGGGCTTATGCCATGCACTATATATCAACAGGTTGCAAATTTTGTGCGGAAAGAACTTGGAGACCTTCCAAAAATCTATATATGGGATGGTGAAGGTAATCTCAGTTGATCAATACTGTTTATGTAGGGATAATTTCATATGTCCCCTAAAAACTTGGTATAATATCATATTTACTTGATAAAAACTCATAATATCAAATATACCCATTTTTATTTCTGACATTTATACCCTTCCTTTAGAACTTGCTTTAGGATATGAAATTTGAAGTGTGAGCAGACAGAAGATTATAGTGATCATATTATAAATTGTATATAATGAAATGGATAAATGTGAAATTTGATGTATTTGAATGGGTATATTAGTATTAATTTTTTGGCTGTTTAAATATGATGTTATGTAAGTTTTCAAGGGTTTATATGAAGTTGTCCCGTTTATGAAGCATTCTCATGAAAGTGAATTCTAGAGGTGGCAATTTCAGCCCATTTACTTATGAATGGCTCAATGTGGGTTGCGTTTTATCTCAAACGGATCAAATCATAAAACTTAGCTAAAAAGGAACTGGTCAAACGGGTTGAAAGCCACCCAAATTGATTTCTAGTTCATACAACCTACTAAATCATTTATTCAAGGAAAGATTATTATTTTTCTCTTATCATATTTAACGCATAAGTTATGGAAAAAGGTATTTGTTGTCAACTCCATTGTGACCTGGCCCGACCTGCCCCCATCTTTCCATCTTTATTAAATTTTAATAAATATGGTCTGTTTGCTATTGCTGTTCTTTAACAACTTTTATGGTTTTGTATATTGTCAATGCAGAACCAAATCCGCACATGGGACATCTAGCTTGGGCAGATGCTTTCATTGTCACAGCCGATTCAGTCAGCATGTTGAGTGAAGCCTGCAGTACTGGGTACACATTACATGGAACATAAACAAATAAAACTACATTCTCTCATATATATATATAACATCCTTATTTTTTTATATTTTTTTTCAGGAAGCCTGTATATGTAATCGGAGCTGAACGTTGTAAATGGAAACTCGGTGAATTTCATAAAACTTTAAAAGAAAGAGGACTGGTCCGGTCATTTACAGGTCTCGAGGATGTAAGTTCCATATAAGGAAACATGCACCAATTTCACTTTTTACGATTAACCAATTTTGACTTCAAAACGTTTTATTTGGCCTTATATTAAAAACAAACTATTATTCTTCTGAAAATGCAAAAAGAAAACTTCACTTTCTAGGGCATTTATGTAAATGTACTTTGTTTTAACAACCAATATTAGGAGTGTTCATAAACTATTGAAAGTTGAAACTGACCGAACCGCCCAAATTGACGCAAGTTGGTCTGTTTGAGATATACGTGGTTCGGTTCACCGTTTTGGTTTTGATGGGTTGGCAGTTTAGACGGTTTGGAACTTGGAACCGACCATGTAAACCAAATCGGACGTTTTGTTATTATTATATTTATGAAGCATCTTTATCATTTTTATAGTTTATAATACAAACTAATGATTTAAAAAAAAGTCGGTTCAAACTGTCAAACTGCCAAAAGCGGCCGGTTCGGTCGACCCACCCAACCTGGCCGGTTTGTTTGCTTTGCTGTTTTCCAAAAACTGTAGTTAGCGGTTTGGCCAAAAAATATTTGTCAAAACCGGTCAAACATTCGACAGTCTCTCACTTGCAATGAAAACATTCGAGAAGCTGATCACACTTTTCTAGTATAAAATACGGTTTTCATTTTAGTAACATTTTGTGGCATTATTTACTCAATTTCACATGTGAAAACCTTGTAGATGTCAGAAAGCTGGAGTTACCCACCTCTAAACGACACCGCAGAAGCTGCAAATCGTGTACATGAAGCACTTGCTGACCGAGGATGGAGATTGCGGCCATAAGAAAACTCTCCAAATTAGTTATGATCCTTTTGATTTTGCTTAATCTGCAACATCTCGCTGATGTATCGACCATGCCTGTCCAAGACTCCTGCAGATATACTACAGACTGGTCAGGCTTTGCAACAACTTTGTCCAAAAGTTTCTTTTCCCTTTTGTCTTGCTTTGGGGATTATATACATAATATAGTTTTGGTACAAACAAGGAGGCGTGCTTGTATTAACCGGCCTTTACAGTTTACACTTTTATTTTGAAAAGAAAACCTCGAGGGAGAGATTCATTTGTGTTCTTTTGACGGACCTGTTTAAGTCAAAGCTAATAATTTGTTAATGGATCACTGATATGTGCAGCTGAGATTTGATGGATTTGAATTAGGGGTGTGAATTTTGGACACGACACAAACCTAACAAGAAATTCACGGGTGTGGGTTTAGTTTAAACAATTTCGTGTTAAACCCATGAACATATTTCGCTAAACGGGTCGTGTTCGGGTAGACCTAGCGGGTTATTGGGTTGACCCGTTTACTTTATAAAAATGTGTTCTATATTATAACTTAAACTAATTGGGTATTTTATGTCAAATTTAAAAGATAAAAAGAGGAATAAGCGTTATAGTATGCATGTAATTATTTTATATACATTTGTATTCTTGTTTGTAAATTTGTAGCTTTAGAGTATTGATATGTTAAAAGAATAAAATTGTTGGTTAAATGGGTCGTCCTTCGTGTCAACCTGTGAAAACTTGTGTGGCGTTCCGATTCACATGTCTGACAAGATTTTATGGTTCGTGTCATGTTCTGATTAACCTGTGAACATGATACATTTAACACCCCTAATTCTAGTCATTTGACCGAAGGGAGTGATCATGTGATTAGTGTATTATGCTGTTATGGAAGCAATCACCATGAGATTCGCTTCATACTCATGTGCCATCAATGGCGCTCTAGCTGCTATTGGTTCCATTTCTTGGGCTAGCAAGTCAGGAGTCGGGTATGGCTTGATGGTCAGTTGTATCATTTGAGTTCTACAATTGCTCGTGTTTAGGTGTCCTTTAACATAGTTCTATGGGTTTGCTTGTTTCAGGGACTTCATGGTCGATGCTCTATTGGATTTTGGATTATTATGATTAAGACGTGTTACCTTCTTAATCTTTTTCTTTTTGTTTTTTAGTGAAAGAAACAATATACGACCTAAGAATGATAAATATATCAAAATCAAGAATATTATTTTATTTTTTAATAAAAACTGGTGAAAATGTTTTTTTAAACGTCGCATCTACTTGAAATTTCAAAGAAAATATGCTTTAAATATGTAATGCAAATGAATTTGACAACACTTATGCATAGAATAGAATAGTGTTGCTATACATATAACACCACCCTTAAAGAAATCATAATCTACAAATCACCTCATATGTTTGTATATAATCTCATTGTTATATATATATATATATAGGGATCTATTCTTTTGAGAACCAAACAAAAGTACAAGAACCATTTTAAACCAATCATTTTATTTATATTATATTTCCTTTTCTAATTCATTAGGGTAAAAGGGTATTTTCACATATTGATCTTTATGAACGTGGATATGGTTATAAGTTCACAAAATGGGTAGTTACCAAGTGGGTATCCGTGAAGATTTGACGCCATCATTATTTTATATATTAATTTGGTATTTTCATTGCTATGTAAGTATTAAACGATACAGGTATTATGTGTTCTTTAAGTACATAACACTTCCCAAGATAGAACTTGCCATACATTTGTTATTTGTAGCAAATATGCATATGACGAAGTTTCATTCAGGTTTAGTTAAGTGTAACTGAAAATGGTAGTGTCATAGTTATTATTTGTTGAACACATTTTTGGGACTCTTGACTTCATATATCTTTTGGTTTTTAGTTAAATCAAACAAGGAATTTCAAATGGTGACATTTTCGATCTTCATGTATAATATATAGTAAATCTTAATTATTTGCATTCATGAACTAATGAGCGTATTCAGTAATGCACAATGCATTGTTACACAAGCAGATTACTGCACGTGTGAATTCGTGTAATGAAAAAACTGCATTAACAAAGTTTTAGATGGTTTCTGGAACCACATATTTTCTATTTACAATCCATTTCTCAGTTCCTAAATATTGGTGCGTTAGCTTTTGATTATGAAAATGCACATATGCATTCAACAAAAGTTTAAATCGGTGTTCAAAATACTGCTTGTTTGACCATTTTCAAGTTGTTACACTAACTATTGAGTGAGTAGTGAATCTGTACACATTAATAATAGTTACTGCACATATGCAGAGATAAAGAACTTGTACAAATAAGTTGACTGTCACTTGATGAAAGCACATATAGTACTTGAACTAGTAATACTTTTTTAGTATATGCACATTTCGCCTTGTTACCGGTGTGACAACGAAATCTTCATCTGAAGTTTCTTTGGCCAAAATGGGTTTGGGAATGATTTTTCCAGTGCTATTCTCTTCCCTAAGTCACACCTACTCTCAAAAGGAAAAACCTCCCTTGGAAATGGAAGTTTAGTTACTTTTCCTCATTATTCGCATTCCGGTAGCCTGTTATGTTTCTCAAAGAGATCAACGATGAGGTTTATACCGAGTGAAAAATTGGTGGCTAGTGTTATTGAAGCTACGGATGAGCAACCCTAGGGTCTTACTACTCGGCTGTCTCTAGACTTTCCTTATGTAATCGACGACGAAGATGAAGGTGCGTGTGCAGGAGAACATCTCTAGGGCTGTTTTAAGGGGAGAGTATCGTTGTCGAGAGACGAGGGTACGGGGTTTCTTCTTCTATTAGAGATACAATACAAGAGTGATAGAAATAAAGAGGGGATAGAATCTTGGTTCGTGACATGTATTTACTTCGAAGAGATATTAAAAGTTGCAGCCATCGATTGAAACAAGATTGATACAAAGTTATTGTATAATACGGAGAAGATGGAGGAATAAGGGGAGAGTGGGGCGGTTATTATGAGAGGGAGAGAGAATATCAAGATTTGATTTTGAATTGATACGGCATTAATATGAAATTAGGTATCTTAGACCATTTTAGAACAGTTATACGAATATTCAAAAATAAAACTGCTATACTAATAAATTACATTAATACCCCTGGTTATATCATTTCTTATTAATTACCATTTAATTAAAATATGTGGACATTAATGGTTCTTGACTAAAACTTGGTTCTTATATCATATTAATGCCGTATCAATTCAAAATCAAATCTTGATATTCTTTCCAATTTTCAAAATGGAATTTGATGAATGTTCTTCACCCAATCGCATATGCGATTTCATTGAGTCTTATCAATCCAATTCCCAGATTTTAGCAAAGTTTCAAAACTCGAACTGCCGTTCAATTCCCAAATCAAACCATGGTGAGTCGGTAAATTTTCAAAATCCGAACCGTACTCCTATTCACACATCAACACAATTTCGTTCCGTTGAAATAGGCTCATCTAGTAAGTCTCCTATTCACACATCAACACAATTTCGTTCCGTTGAAATAGGCTCATCTAGTAAGTCTCAAAATAAACCTTTTTACCGTGAAAAATTAATACAATCCGTCTTATAAAACCGTACTCCTATTCACACATCAAATCAAACCATGGTGAGTCGGTAAAAATTAATCCTGTATGCGATTTTCATTCGGATTGTGGTGATATCAGATTGGACAGAGCATCTCCTTTAGATCAATTTCTTGATTACGGTTCGTTTTTTTGTGTCCTTACCGGATATTCTTGTTCAAAAATATGATATTTTTTATGTAAAGCCTATAACTGTTGATTAATTTTTTATTCTTATTTTAATAGTTTTTTTTTCTGATGTAATGTAGATGCAGCAGCATCTCAGAATGATCTGGGTAATAGTTGCAGTAGTATGATTGATTCTCCAAATGGTACAATGTATTGGATACCTGATGTACCCGTTGATGAGAAGCCTGTGGAGGGCATCGTATATACCTCGTTTGAGGAGGCTAGGAAAATGTATGAATGTTATGCTGACAAGGCAGGTTTTTCGACTAGATTATCCACTACCAAATGAAAGAAAGGTGAGATAACGCATCGTTATATTTTATGTAGCAAAGCCGGTAGGTCCAAGAAAAAGGATTTTGATACTATGGTAGATGGCGTAAAACAAATTGGTAAACGAAGTAATAGGTATAAGGTCTCTAATTGTTCAGCTTGTGTAAAGTTTAAAGCTATTGATGGCACTTCAAGTTATATGTTGTATGACTTTATTGAAGCACATAATCATGAGTTAGTTGAAGTTGAAAATAAAGATCTGTGCAAGGCTAGACGTAAGCTGCAATACGGTGAGCAACAATTCATTCATAGGTTGTCAATGTCAAATATTGGACCTAGTATTGCTTATAGGTTACGAGTTCTGTGTAGTGGGGGTCATACACGTGTACGTGGTACCGCTACTGAATTTAGAAATTTTAGGAGAGACATGGATCTTTTTAATTGTGATAGGGATGCACTAATGTTGGTTGATAAGATGACTAAAAGGAGGCTTCATGTTCCGAATTTTTCTTTTGAATGCAAGTGTATTGATAATGAGTTGGTTGGGTTGTTTTGGGCGGATGAGATTTCTAAAATAAATTATGAGGCGTTTGGTGATGTACTTGCTTTTGATGCTACTTATCGAACCAACAGGTAATATGTAGAATTTAGATGTTTTTAAAATTTATTAATGCATTACTTAATATGAATTTGCTAATATTGTGTTAAGCTTTCAGGTATAGAATGGTGTTCGTTCCTTTTACTGGGGTAGACCATCATAATAAATCAGTTACTTTTGGTGGAGGGTTGTTGAAGTATGAAAATATTGAATCTTTCAAGTGGCTGCTACAGTGCTTTCTGATAGCACATGTCAAACAACCAGTTCTCGTTCTAACCGATCAGGACGGGGCAATGAAAGCTGCAGTTGAATCTGTCTTTCCACTATCTTCTCACAGGCTGTGTATGTGGCACATAATGAACAAATTGCCTATCAAGGTATGTATTTAATTAGTATTTGTCAAAGAAACGTTACAACTTATTCAACTTTTATAATCAGCCATATTTTGTTAACCAAAGTTAAATTATTGTATTTAGATATCAGCGGATATTTTGGCTAACACGGATTTGAGGAAACGTATTAATAAGATAGTTTGGAATACAAATCTACTACCGTGTTAGTTTGAGGAGCGTTGGTGCAAGATCATTGAAGAATTTTGTTTACATGATAACAATTGGTTACATGATATGTATCAGATTAGGCACCGTTGGATTCCAGGCTACTTTAAGGACTTGCCTATGTGTTGCTTAATGAAAACAACATCAAGAGCAGAGAGTTCAAATGCTGCTTTTAGAATATATTCTAGGTTGGATAACTCTCTAGTTCAATTTATGATGTGTTTTGAAACCGCTATGGAGGCTCAGCGGTATACTAGACGGAATCTTGATCATTCCACTAAGACAACCACGCCAAAATTTTTGACACAACTTCCAATTGAAATGTATGCAGCAAAGGTTTACACTCATGAAGTTTTTCTAAAAGTTCAACGTGAAATTTATAAAGGGTTGTACTCTTGCTCTACTAAAAGTGTTGTCAATGAGGATGGGGTTCATGTACGGTTTGTTATTGACAAGGACAAGATGAAGCAAGATGTGTATGAGTTTAAGGTGAAGTGAATATGTTTGTTAATGTTAAATATAATTATGG
The DNA here is from genome assembly GCA_023525975.1 of Smallanthus sonchifolius. Lineage (NCBI taxonomy): Eukaryota > Viridiplantae > Streptophyta > Magnoliopsida > Asterales > Asteraceae > Smallanthus > Smallanthus sonchifolius. The sequence goes on along the minus strand of CM042028.1, from coordinate 70,756,152 downwards.
TTTTTTATATAATTTTATTATACACAAATACATTTTTAATTACATTTATTTGTTTTTGCAGGTTGTTATTTATTTGAATGAATTAAAGATGGAATGTAGCTGTTTAAAATTCGGACGCATTGGGTACTTGTGTCGTCATATTTTTTTTGTGCTAAAGGATTTGGACGTCGACGAAATTCCGGATATTTATGTCCTTAATCGATGGAGAAGAGACGCACTACCTCAGGATTTTTTGAAATTGCCAATGAGTAACGGGTCGATGGGTGACAAGACAGATGATATGTTTTCGGAGGCTGTTAGCATTGTCGAGTCTTGTGCATCTAGATTGCGTGGAGATGTGGATAAGATGACATCTTTTCTGGATAATCTCAAACAAATGAAACATGAAATATTTAATGATATTCCTGAGGAACCTAGTGCAAATAACAAGGAAGAAGTTTTTAAGGCTCTTCTAGGTGTTGAAACTCCAAATCAAATTTCTGTTTTTGCTCCTCGTGGTATTCGAAACAAAGGGTGTGGTACCAACAAAGAGAATGATTGGACCAGGTGAGAAAGTTGTTGCAAAGTTGAAGAAGAAAAAGAGGTTATGCAAGTTGTGTAAGGAATATGTTCATCATGATACGAGGACATGTTTGCTAAATCCCAAAAATATAAAGAAAGTTGCAAAATTGAAGAAGAGGATGGAATCCTTGAAATTCAAACAACCATATGGAAGTTGATGAACAAATTGCGTGATTAGAATTTGGTAGTTTTTGTTGAATTATGAAACTTTGTTTATGTTATGTTTTTTTTTTTGGATGTATGATCATACAATTTTACTTTATGTTGGTTACGTTAAATTTAAGCTTGTTTAGTTTGTGTGTTATTCCGTAGAAGGAATCATATTTTTCCTTTATTATTGTTAGTATGTTATTATATATGTTTTAGTGCACATTCTGTAATCTACCTATAACTGTGTATGCGGATATGCAGATTTATATTAATGCAGTCATGATAATGTGTATGCGGATATGCAGTTATGTAATTTTATAAATATCTTATTTTAGAATCATTTTCAATTTTAAGATACAGTAACTGCAGTCATGATTGGGGAGGTTATATATACGATGCACTGAAGTCATGCAAAAAGGGTTGGAGGAGGGAGGACAAAAAATGTGCATTCACGGGTCCGTTGACACTATTAACGGTACGTTATTTTCATTTTTATTTTTAATTATATATTAATTCATGCATAAATCCCGGATGCAAGAATGCAATCTGTCAACATGCAGTAATGATCTTATTGAAACACAAATAACCATTTTAAGATGCAGTTATGCAATATAATTGTTGCATGAATTGAGATACAAAAATTAATGATTAAATTAATTAAGATGCATTTATGCATTTTTTATAATTGCATATTTGCATTAGTCACTGATGCAGTTAACCAATTTTATAATCAGATGCCCAAATGCATGATTTGCAACATCTGATAATTTTTCCAACCTTGTGTAATAATAACAATTCCAACTTCAGTCATTCATAACAAAATAGAAATACGTACAAGTGGATCAATTGATCTAAGGTAATTTCTTAAAAAGGAATATAGACGAAGCTGGTAAAACTAAAAACATGGAAAACATAATTTTTACGACACGGAAATTGTCAACGACTAACACATCCAACAAGTCTTTAACTTAACAAAGATAATCTTCAACCAAAAGGCTTTTACTTCTCAGATTTTTTGGTACGACTGCATCTGCTTGTTTTCTTTTTTTTTCAATCTTTTCAGATTTTGTATTTCATCACATATGCTTGATGCATCACTCAACACTGTTGCCCTGTGTATGTTAAGTTCTGATAGCAGTATCTTAACAGCGTACTTACATCTTAATCGCAAAATCTGAGTTGATTGCTTCCTACCTTCCGGCTCGAAGCCGCAGTCCCATTGTTTAGATATTCCCTTGTAACATTCCATGTGTCGCATTAGGAAAATCCCACAATCATTGCTGTTTTCACTTGTACTCCATTTTAAAGAAAGTCGCAACGGTTCAGCAGATTGTATTTGGAAGCTTTTTGGGTTGCCAACAATTTCCAGATATTTGCCAAATATGTCTCTCTAAATTGAAATATATTTAGGCGTTACAAATAGTATTATATAATAATATATCATGTACAATTAACTTATTTAGAAAGTGAATATATTAGGACTATGCTATCATAATATGAACTTACATATCTAGTAGGGATGTTTGTTTTTCTCTCCTCCATTGGTCCAACTCCTCCTTCAATCTCCATTGTTGTTTTTTGATGGTTTATGTTGTCTATTACCACTATAGATGGAGTCTTTAGATCAAAGCATATTAGATAATAGTGCCCATTGTCAATCACCGGGAAAAACACTAAGTCGAATGTAGCTAACGATAACAAATCAGACTGACATCCAATGATGTGTAACAGGTTCTCTCTGAATAGCTCTATTATGGTTTCATCATTCATATTTTTATTTTCAAGCATTCCCTGTGACTGTCAAATCATATAGTTATTAATATGTTAGTATAGTTGCCTAACATTTTGTATTGCAGTAGTTGTAAATAAAGATTAGTTATATTGGCTTACAATTACTGATGTTGTGGGAACAACCTATGGGGCGATTCTTTGCTTCTCGTCACTGCATTCTTCTTCTCCTCCTCCTCTTTTTTTTACTCATGATGGTATTCCATCAACATTAAAATGAACCATTTTCTCGAACCCCATTTTTGTTAGACAAACTCGTTGTTCATCGCTGAGGTTATGCATCACTTGGCATAGGGGACGCGGGGAGGTTCTTGTGTGTAGCAATGGTAATAATTTGCAAGATCTTTTTTTTATTTTTTTCATATCCCCTGTTTTTCTTAGCATATGCTCATGTCTTTTGCGTAATACTTCCTCAGCTAATAAAAATTAAATCAAGCCAGTTTCAATGTAATTTTCACATGTTGACAATAACATAATATTAAAATGTATAATAGATAATCACCTATCTCTTTTTTAGTATATCCTCTGGTCTTTTTAGTAGTATCTTTTCCACTTGAAATCAACAATATATAATCTGCATCATGTAGAATTAAAGATCCATTATTTTGGTGGATATGTAAAAAAAATCAGACTATGTAGATAATTTTTATAATATAACAGTAATTGTTTCATTCCCTATAAATACAAGAACCATGTATTCAATCTACATTTGAAAAAAGTACTCCTACAGTTTAGCAATGATATGTACATGTTTATTGTTTTTTTTATGTTTAGGTGGTTTAGACTCTACAACAACCAAAAATATCAAACATAATAAAAATGCTTCATTTATATTTGGTTGTGTTTGTAATGCAAACTCATATCTTTCTATTACATTTTGATTGATGTAAATGAATTAAATGATATTAGTTTTCCTTTTCAATAATACAACTGCATTAATGAATTTAATTAATAAAATTAAATTTACCTGATATTGTGTTCTTTTTCCGTTTCCTGTCATAAACCATGTCATTTTTTGATCCACTTTCTGTATTCTGATCTGCAATGGTTGTTTTTCCTTGCATTTCTTCATTTTGTTTGTCTATTACTCCAACAGCTTATATTACTCATATAAAGACAGTAAGTATGTAATATGCAACTAATTCCCATAACAAATCATGAAAGTTAAAAATAGAGAATTAGCTATCAGTTTATTGGTATACCCTGTTTCATTTTTAAAATAACTTGATGCACTTGAACCCAACAATATAATATCTGTTCATAATTCCATGTTACATCAAAGAGTATAGATTAGAATAAGATTGTTAATCATCGTACATTTGTATTATTAATGACTAGTTAGCAAAATTAATATTTGCAACAATTTATTAGGAGATCTTATGGTCATCATCATCATCAATATTATTATTATTATTATTATTAATATTAATATTATTATTATTATTATTATTATGTAATCGGACTAACAATAAGCATAGTTAATATTGGTATACAATATTACTAGTGTTGCATTGTAGTTTTTTTAAAAGTGACATTAAATTGTGTTTATGTATGATTTAAGCAATTCTATGTTAAACTAAACCTTCAATTTTTTTCCGTTGACAATGTAATTAGATTATAACAGTTATTAGAATGTAATCACATAATCAAATGTTCATAATATTGTTTTCATTAGAGCATCATATAATTTTGTTGAATAATAAGTAACTTTAAATTAATTTAACACCATATTTGTCTAAAATAATATCTGCATAATATATTTAAAATTACATAAACAAAATATTAGGGACTCCAGCGGGCATCCTCCTCTGTTGGGTCATCCTCGAATGGATTGTTATAGGGGCTATCAAGTAGATAATCTTTGAATATCCAATAATCATTAAATTCATCTTCTTCAGAGTTTTCGCTCTTATGTCCGTGCACCGTATGTTTTTCTGATTTATTAACTCTAGGTTTTTTGGTTTCGTCTACAGGTCTGTCTCCTGGTTTGTTTACGGGTGGCTGTTCCGGTTCCTCTATGGGAGGGTTTTCAGGTACGTCTATCCGAGTAGTTGTTGGATCTGAAAATATTTTAGTTTTTTGGTAATTAAATATCTCTTTTCATAATTGGTCATTCTTTTTTTACATAAACACTATGTTGCTGTGGAACGTGTTAAAACCATTAATACGGCCACAAGTGTATGAATGCAAACACTAGTAATTTTAGTTGCAGATATGTTATTGCACTTAAAATGAGCTTACAATTATCAAATTTCTTTTTTTGATAATGTATGTTATCAGACTTTAAATAATCATTATTTCAACTGAATTTCTTTTATTAAAATCTATTAATCATTTTATGTCACTAAAAATATAATTTTACATTTTTTTAACCTCATATATTGAGACCCCCAGAATGCACAAATGCAGTACTAATTCATACCAAAACAATTAATCATATGACAGTAGTTTTTAGGAATTGAAGTACCTTTTGGTTTTGGGCAAGATGGTGTTTGAAGGGATTCGTCTTTATGAACCTCATTCGAGCAGTCTTCTATCACGATTGGCTTCAATTGATCTATTATAAACTTGCTGAATGATCTTTTTAACGCTAATCTTGCACTTTTTCTTTCTGATTTTTACATTTTAACTTATTAAAGTTACAATTACAGTTAAATATTAAAACGTTTTTGTGTATTGAATTGTTAATTATGCAGACATACATGAACTCATCTTCTAAGATGTTATATACTTCAATCGGAGATCCTACTGGTGCTAGATTTTAATAAAGTATGTTAGCAATTTATAAAACAAATCAACAATGTATATTATCGAATTTACATCACCTGTTTTGTAATAAGCTTCTGAAATTAGTGTGGAGTATCTCCTGTATCCAAACCTTCTCTAAAAGAAGATGAAGATGTTACTAGTATTTGCCGTCAACGGAATTACACATTACCATTACTGGTTTTAAATATTTCGGTTGATTTTTGGAGATCGTGGCCCCACACGATCTTTGAGAGAGTTTTACAAATGAATGGGTATTTACAATTATACCCTTTACTCCTTTACGTCCAATATAATAAATGCATTTAAGTTAATTTTTAAATTCCTTTATTTTGAACCATTGATCATCTAATCTAGTGGTTTACAATGCTTCTCATGGTTCTTGACTAAAACTTTGTTCTTATATGAATACATCCCTATATATATATATATGTCGTGTGCTGGCGCAAGCTAAACGAAAGTGGGCAAACACCCAGTGGTTCAGGCGCTTCTTCACCCGCGAGACACCGTTTCGAATCCTAACGCCCCTCCCCCCCTTTTCAACTGCTGACACCAGCAGTTCCCTTGCTGACGTCAGATTGAATTTAAAAAAAAAGTATTTTAATTTTCTTAATAATTTAAATTTTGGGCTATAGTTTTAAAAATATAATGTTTTTTTAAAGAATGCTATATTTGGGTTTTGTCTTTTGGTTATTCGATTTTCTTAAATTATCGCCGTGACATGTACGTTTCAATATTTAAATATGATTCTCTTTACGTGCTTTAACCCGTCGTGAAACGCGGGCCTTATTTGCTAGTTCTACATCAAATGGAAGAGTGAACCAAACATATTTGTGAAATCATAGTTTCGAGCTTGAAAAATGACCCACCTATCAAGTTCGAGCGTTAGACATAAAACTCGAGATGAGTCGAGGTCAAACTTCTACTAAATTAAGCAAATAGAGTTCAAGTTTAAATGAGCTCAAATTAACTTACACCCTACGCGTTCATCTCTGTATAATCTCACCCTCTCAAATTGTCGTCTTCATCATCTCTTCAATAAGATTGTCTACATGTATATTTCACATGTATATATGTATGTAAGTGGCAGACCTTTTCTACCTGGGTCAATTTTTTCTGGTGCTTGAATGTCTCTTAACTCCATATCCAAATTTTCGGCTTGGGTCGAGTCGGGGTACATAAATAATGATAACTTGTCGTTGCAATCCGTAAAACTAAGAGCTACAATAAGGTTTTTAAACTAATCATGACTACGAAAAGGTAATCCACCATCAATAACCGTTAAAAAGGAATAATTGAAATACTTAATCGAATTCATTATTCATTGTTCTTTGCTTTTCGCTTTGTTTTTCAAATTAGGGATGACAAAAAAAAACCCGAACCCGACCGGATACCTGAAACCCGAAATATCTGGGACGGGTATTCGAGTACGGGACAGAGTATGAGATTAGTTTTAAATTTTTTTGTGGGTATGAGACGGTTATGGGATTAGGTGATACCCGACCGGATTCCCCGAAACCATATCTTGTTTACCTGAACCATATACCAAAAAAATATATTTTATTTTTATTTTTATTTTCTCTTGACTCTTGTCTAGTAGCTTTGTACTGGGATCGATGGAATCGAAATTTCCGGTCGTTGGTTAGGAAACAATCGCTAGTTGAATCGCCAGTTAGGTTTGAATCAGAACCCGTGGAAGGAACCCGTGTGGGTTGCAGTGGTTTTCCCGTGAACCCAAGCCGAGCCCGAACTCAAGCTCGACCCCTTTCACCCTTAGCTTTATAGTTTGAGTTGTATGTAGATACATAATGCATGTGGAGTTTGTGTTACGTGAAGAATTAACTTTTTTTTATATATGTATCTAGTATTACTATTCATATTTTAGATGCTATAAAGATTGATATTATCTTTTGAGATTTATATCATATGATATTTACTTACTTTAGATATTTCAAAGACTTCTATGATGATGTTGATATGTATATAACGAGTTAAATGCTAGTAACATTGATAGGGTCTTGGTTTGCTGTGAATTCTTGAACAAATGGCCAGGTGCCTCTCTTACTGCGTGGCTTCGTGAAATATCCGATCATTGTCCCCTTACCTTAAAATGCTCTAGTGTGGGGTTTGGACCGAAGCCCTTCAGGTTCTTAAACTCATGGATCGGGAGGGTTGGGCTGCAACTTATTGTTGAAGGGGCTTTAAGGTGTCCAGTGGCACCTGCGAGACCCGATGCTATGCTTACCGCCAAACTCAAGAATGTTAAATTCGCCATAAAAAATTGGTACTCGGTATTATGTGAAAAGGAGGAGGAGCTTGCTAAAACTCTCAGGGTTCAACTAAACACCATTGACACTATTGCTGAGCTGATTGGTTTGACTATTGAAGAAAGTGAGGAAAAAATGGCAGTCACAGGTAAACTATTGGATCTGGAAAAGAGAAAATTGGAGGATCTTAGACAAAAAGCTAGGGTCAAATGGGCAATCGAGGGGGATGAGAACTCTTCTTTTTTCCACGGATTATACAATGCGAGAAAGGTCACAAACAGAATTAATGGGGTTCTTGTGAATGGGGTATGGTCTACTTGTCCAATGAAAATTAAGGTTGAAGCTCGAGACTTCTTTGGGGCTCGGTTTAGGGAATCAATGCCCAGTAGGCCCAGGTTGAATTGCTTGGGAATTAAAAGGCTGTCCGATGGCGAGGCTAATTCTATCTCTTTGCCATTCACTTGCGATGAGATTCGAGTTGCTGTTTGGGATTGCGGTGGAGATAAAGCCCCGGTCCCGGATGGTTTCAACTTCACCTTTATCAAGCATTTTTGGGAGCTCCTAAAGGAGGATTTTCTGGATATTTTGAGCGCTTTCTTTGAAGATGGGGTTATTAGTGGGGCTTGTTCTTCGTATTTTATTGCTCTTATTCCGAAATAAAAAAACCAAACTCCTTTAATGATCACCGTCCTATTTCCCTTATTGGATGCATTAGCAAAGTTATTTCCAAAATTCTGGCCAACCGCTTAAAATCTGTTATGGGGTCAATAATCTCTGATTCTCAAACAACTTTCCTTGCTAATAGAAACATTCTTGATGGGCCTTTGGTGGTTAATGAGGTTTTGTCTTGGATGAAAAAATCAAAGTATATGGGGTTGGTCTTTAAAGTGGATTTCAACAAAGCCTTCGATTCAATCTCCTGGGAGTTCATTGATTCCATGTTACTGCAAATGAACTTCTCTATCAAATGGAGGCTCTGGGTTAAAGGGGTTCTTGGTTTGGCTAAAGCATCTGTTTTGGTTAATGGGTCTCCTTCTAAGGAGTTCATCTGCTCCCGTGGGGTTAGGCAAGGGGACCCTTTATCACCAATTCTCTTTCTTATTGCCATGGAGTCACTCAATTGGATGATGGATAGGGCTGGGTCCGTTGGGCTTTTCAGGGGGATCAAACTGCCTAATAATGGGCCTGTCATTTCTCACTTCTTATTTGCGGATGATGTTATCATTCTTGGAGAGTGGTCAAAAATGAATTTTATGAATCTTCTTAGGTTATTAAGGTGTTTTTACCTCGCTTCTAGGCTGGCTATTAATTTGAATAAGTGTAGTTTATTAGGTATTAATGCAACAGACTCTAATGTTGCAGAAATGGATGGAATCGCTAACTGTCAAGTTGGGCAGCTTCCTTTTTCATACCCGGGTCTTCAAGTGGGAGCAAATATGAATTTGTCTAAAAATTGGCGGCCAGTCATTGATGTTTTTGAGGCAAGGCTATCGGTTTGGAAAGCAAAGAACTTATCAATTGGGGGTTGGGTGGTGTTGATAAAATCTGTTTTAGATAGCCTTCCGGTTTACTACTTCTCGTTATACAAAGCCCCGGATGGGGTGATAAACATTTTGGAGAGAATAAGAAGGAATTTTTTTGTGAGGGAGGGGGCATGGGACCTCAAGGCGGATAAATTGGGTTAAATGGGATAAGGTTTGTGCCCCGAGAGCAGCCGGGGGCCTGGGTTTGGGGTCTTTAAAAACATTGAATATGAGTTTACTAGCAAAATGGTGGTGGCGTTTTATGTCAGAAGGAAACTCATTGTGGAAAGAGGTGATTTTCAGCATTCATGGGCCTATCAGGGGCTTGGCCTGCATCCCTGGGAGAAGGGGCTTAGCCGGGGTTTGGGGAAACATAAAAAAAATAGAAGTTACGTTTTGCTCTAGGAATTTGAATTTCAAAGATATGGTTGAAGTAAAAGAGGGGGCTTGGCTTTGGCGACACAATGATAATGGCATTTTTTCTGTTAAATCCTTGCGGGAGCTACTGAGTCCGGCATGTGTATCTTCAGATTCATACGTGTTCAGCTGGTGTAGTTCGGTCCCGTTAAAAGTTAACATTCTGGTGTGGCGTGTTGATCTCGATAGGATTCCCACTAGGCAAGCTTTGGTTCGAAGAAAGGTGAACATTACCTTGGATTGTTGTCCTCTATGCAATCAGAATGCGGAGTCTTCGGAGCATCTTTTCACCTCTTGTTATTACGCCACTATGATATGGAGTTTCATTAGCAATTGGTGTAAAACCCCGCCCATCTTCGTGTTCTCTGTTTGGGACATTCTGGAGTTGGCTTCTTCTGATTTGGTTGCTTCGCACAGGGGAAAAGCATTTCAAGTGGTGATGTTAATGGCAGTTTGGTGCATTTGGAAATTAAGAAACGGGGTTATTTTTTATGGGAAGCGGGTCTCGTTCACGCGGTTGTGCGAAGATCTTAAATGCTCAAGCTATTTATGGGTGAAAAATAGAAGAGAGCGGGGTTCTAGATTGGGAGAAATGCTGCTCATTTAATTTATGAGGGGTCATTTTGTTTGGTTGGTTTTTTTCTTTTGTTTGGTTGTTTGTTTTCCATGTTTGTTTGTTTTCGTTTGCTAGTTCTTTCTAGCCCTGCTTAGTAATATTCCGCCGTTCAAAAAAAAATAGAAGGTAAGCTATTAAGTTTTTTTGTATATAATTATTTTATGAAAATGTCCAGGAACTTTAACCGATGCACAAGGATATGCCCGTCCAAACAAACCAATGGAAACAAAGTACTGTTAACGTAAGAGAGAAACTCAGTTTCAATTGTAGAGTATATAATTTGTTGTATTTTAACTTGTTAGTCGTTGTTATAAACATAGTATTATATAAAAACTAGAGCGGTAAGAAAAAAAAATGTATTTGAAAATCTCTAATTTTTAACAAACTATTGATAGTGTCCCTTTGTCGCCAAGTTATCGCTTTATTAAGCTCCAATTCTTCACTGCGATTCCGGTCAACTCTCTTCTTAGGTTAATCAATTTTCATTTTGCTGAATGATATTTTGATATTCTTCAATCTATTGCAACACTTTGATTGATTCTCTTGGCGTATTTAGGTTTTGTTTATTATGATTGTGATCGCAGGTGATTGTTGTGGTTCCTGACCGGAGGTAAAATTCGCGTTAATTTTGAAAGGCCTAGTGTTTTGTTGTTCTTCAATCTCATGAGAATTGTTAGGGGAATGCAGAAATTGTTTCAGTTGGAGAACCAAGGAGAAATCAGGTGGAGCATTCGGATTAGCCGTGGGATTAAGGCCAGAACGCGTGACAAATCCAAAATTAGGGTTTTATTATTATAATAATCATCAACCTTGATTACAGGACATTTGTTGACAAATAAGGGGATGACTCGTGTTCGTGTTGTTCTTCAGAGAGGCTTTGGTTCTTCATCTGATAATGCAAACAGGTCGAATTCTGGTCCAGTACCGACTCATGAAGCTCGAGTACAGGATCTGTGTGAAAACCTTCCATTGGAAGTTGTTGAAACCGGTAGGAGTGAGGGTTTTGATCTGCTCACTAGTGATAAGAATGAGGACCATAGTGTTGTGGGTCCGGAGGAGGATGATTTGAGAAGGATTGCTGGTCTGAGGGTAATTGATGAGGAGGAAGAAGAGATTGATGTTTTGAAGAATGATGGTTCATATCCGCCAACACCACCTGCTCCACCGCCAAAGCCTTCTTCAACAAATTTGAAGTCCAGGAGCAGAATTGGATCGTCTAGAAGAGCGAATGTTTGGCCGGTTGTATCTACTAGGACGTCGCCTACGGGATCTCACCCTTCATCATCGAAGTCTAATGGTGATAGTGAGGGATATAATAGTGCTGATGAACAGACCCCTTGCTATGGATCTTTATATGATAATGCTGTGAGTTTTATTGACCACTGAGAACTCAATAACTATGAAGTGTTAGATGAAATAGGGTTTACCTTGAGTAAATCTTTGAATTATGGCTTTTGCACAATATGTGCAAAATAATGATTTTTGTCATAACTTATATGCCATTGATATTGGTGGACTAATTTGGTACCTCTCTCAGGAAAGGGAGCATCAGTTTGAGATTGATATTAAACGCTTAAAAGGTTGTGAAGTCAAAAATATGACTGAAGATGGGAATTGCCTATTTCGAGCTGTTGCAGATCAAGTGTATGGTGATTCTGAAGCTTATGATTTGGCTAGACAAATGTGCATAGATTACATGGTATAGAGATTCATTATAACTTATCATAGTCATAGTTTCCTTTTTGAGCCCTTCTGCCTAATATTGTGCTAGCATTCTTTCATTATATTTTTTCATTATTAGTAGTTTGTATGAAAAAGCTTCTGATGTGTCTACTTAACAAATTGAGTGATTTATAGAAGCATTTGAAAACATTAAACACCCATGTTAGTTGTTACAATCAGAGGGTAGGCGAAGGTTAGAAAGTTTCTAGCAATCCGGATTTGGCTTGATGACAACATCGAACTATAAAGAAGTCCACACTTGAAGGATGTCGGAATTAAAAACTAAAGAGATATATTTTAGTGCTGAATTTGTGAAGTACACATGGTATATTTACGTGTGTCCTCATGCACTGAAAAATGGAAGCCAAGATGTTTGCTTTTTACAACAACTTTAAGATCAAGTCTCTTTCTTATTATTACTGGAACAATGCTCTTGTTTGGTAGGAATGCATTTTAAGGCAAATGGAAATAGAAGATACATATGCACACATTAATAGACAACATGTGAACTTGTATTATGGAAAAGCTAAACGTTATGCAAGTGTGTAACATTTTTCTTGGTGTTTTTTTTCTTCAAGTTTTCCGACTTCAGCATTGCAGAGTTTAAGATCATTTGATATTTTAGATATGAATCCACGGCCTTGTCTCTTACACCTTTTAAGTTTCTGTTTCCTGTATTGGTGTAATAATAGATGCTTTGCAGATATGTATGATAGTCGTATATGGTGACTGTACTTAAACATGTTCTTTCATGATCTATAATATTTGCTGGAGCTGTGTTCTCTTCACCCAAAAAAAGTAATAAAGGAAGCTTTGTGTATTTTTGTTAAAATTTGGGGTCTATTATGTCAAAACAGTTACTAACAGGGTTTTGTTGAATCAGGAACGCTAAAGAGACCACTTCTCTCAATTTATAATAGAAGGTTTCACTAGTTATTGCAAGAGAAAGAGAAGAAATAAGGTACTGTTTTTCAACATTATAAATCATATGTGCAATTAAAGTACAAAATAAACTTATCTTAGCTGTTGTTTGCTTATATCTTGACACCAACTTTTCTGAATTGCAATGACCACTTGTATATAATGATATTGCTGATGGAACTCTATAATATATCTGATATTTGCAGCATCCCAAAAGTTGATGATGGAACTAATAATAGATATTACTGTAATTCACCCATAAAATATTTTTTTCAAAGTAATAGGCTTAGGGATCTCTGATTTAATTTGGTACATGAAACATTCTTTGTATTGTATACCAGTATGAAAACACGCAGTGGGCAGGTGTACTTACCACTTGGCATTGTATTACACACCTTTTGTTATGTTATTTGAAAATACCCAGAGTATGTTTTTCATTAGTTAAAGATCAAGCTGCTTCTTCATATTTATTTTTTATCGATTATGTGTATCAGGTATCAGGTAACAATGTGGAGATTCAAGCTTTGTCTGAAATGTACAATCGGCCTATCCACATTTATTCCTATAGCCCTGGTATTTAATATGTTATTGAATGGTGTTTCACATTTTGTGCATTTAATTCCAAAATAAAATAATCAAATATATTGTTGCAGAGCATATTAACATTTTCCATGGGAACTATAATACCGACACACCTCCAATACGATTAAGTTACCATCATGGTAACCATTATAACTCGCTTGTTGATCCACGTCGACTCACAATTGGTGCTGGACTTGGTTTTAGCTCCTTGCAGGGGGTAAGCCTTTTTGTGAATCTACAAATGGGTAGAGTATTTTAGATTTCATCTAATTAGATGTGACAATTTTGACCCATGTACTTTGAATGGGTCGATTTGGGTTATGTTTTTATCATTAATGGGTTGAATGGATAAAGTAAATAAATTATCTTGAAAGAAGAATTTTTAAATAGGTTGAACTGGTCAAATGGGCCGAAAGTCTCATAAAGTATATATTTAATGCATAAAACATCCTGAATCATTTTGTTCCAAAAATAATAATGTTATTGAAATAATATAATTTTTGTAATCATATTTGACACTTATAAATTATTTATAAATTTTACAAAAAGTGTTTTGGGTCAACCCAACCGAACCCATATCAATTATCCATATTGACCCAAACAAATTTTGGCTCATTACCTAACCCACCCATTTGTCCATTCAAACGCGAGGAATCGAGGATGTGCCCATTGGATGATGGGAATGAGGTCCATGGAGCCCTTTTTTAAAAAAAAAACTTACTATTGGGCTAATAGGCTCGTGTTAGTATATTTCAATTGGCCCTTATTGTTTGCATTGGACCCCTGTTATTTTCATTCCTGGATTCGCCTCAAATTCCACCTCTAGATTTGATCAAAGAAAGCCAGATTTGTATGATTAACATTTTATGTTTGAAATCCAGTCAAATTTTGATAAAAATCAAGTCAAGGCAGCAATCAGAGCTCAGCAAGACCAACAAGTTGATAATGTAAATACCCTTCTATCAAAATCTTCAAACGATGTTCACATGGACAAAATCTTCTAACCGCTTTGACTATTAACAGGCTCTTCTGGCTGAGGCGCGATTTTACTCAGATGTAGAGCTAACCGAGAAAGAAATTGAGTGCATGGTAATGGAAGCGTCAAGGGCTGAATATGTTGCTGCTAATGAGAGGTTCAAACATCAACTTGGTCCAACAGAATCTTCATCATCCAGTTCTGGACCATCATCTTCTGGAGCCAGTGAGTAACCGATTAAGTAATATTATTAGGGCTGTAAACATGCCGAGCTGAGCGAGACTAAGCTCATCTAAGCTCGAGCTAGGCTCATTAGTACATTTTCAAGCTTGAGCTCGGCTTGGCTCATTTATTATATATATACTTATAGTTATTTTATATATATTCCCCCTCATACTCTCAAGTTAAATTTGAAAAAAAATAACTCGCTAAATAGTAACCAAGATTCATATATGTTCCCTTTAGGTCACTTAAATTTAAAAAAAAAATTAAAATTTATAAAAAAATTCACAATATTGAAACACATATTGAAACTTGAGTGACTTTAGAGAAACGAGGAAAAGTTCGAGGGACTTTAGTGGAACAGACGGGAAACTTGGTTCTTATTGGGTGATTTTTTCCCTTTATAATTATGATTATATGTATCACATAATATATATTATTTAGTTATTTTTATTATATTGTATATTAATTATATTTATTACGTAGTTATATATATTATATTCATACAGATAATAGGCTCGTGAGCCTAGTCAAGCTCGGACTCTTGCTTGTTTATTAAACGAGCTTCAATTTAGGCTTGAGGTTGTTAAAGCTCGCTCGATTTGAGCTTTTAGGAGCTTCATAGTTTTAGTTTCACATAACTGTAAGTTTCTTAATTATTGTTTGTGAAAACTGGGGCAGACAGCAGGAAGGAACAAGATAAGGGTGCTGTCAATGGGGTTCAGCTACGAGCAGGCGATTGAGGCTGACAGCATATTTGGTGGTGATGATGTTGATTCAATGGTTTGTTATCTTTTGGAAATTAACGCCAGGCGTAAAGGCAAGGCCGCCGCCGCCGCCACCAACTGAAAAAAGAAGCAACAACTAAAATGGTGGACATGTGATGGATGCTTTCTTATCTTACTTTTATTGAATCTTAATAGAAAAGTTATATAAAGTGAGAAAAGGTATCTTGTTCTTAACTGAATCTGATATCTCATCTTTTTCTTTTTGCCATGTGGCATTTGCTTTTTATTGGATCTGGTGGTGACATCTACTCATTTTCGTGTTTAATGACATTATATAAGGCATCATCTTTACCTATTGTATCATCACCTAAATATTGATTCCTGAATCTAGACTATTAAAAACAGAATTTACTGACTTTATAAAGTCAAACTTATCTCCAAACAATCCTCACCACCCTCGATCACTGATTTCCCGCATCCCAATCCCCAAATTCTCACTTTATTCAAGATTCACGACAACTGATTCCAGTATATAAATCGGGAGCCTGATTCGATTGATTCTGAGAGTAGATAGATATGTGGCTGGTGAAGGCGGCAATTGGTGATGCGGTGGTCACTTTCATGTGGATAATCTGTGCTTCCACCATTGGCGCCATCACTTCCATCATTGCCAATATGATTGGCGTTCAAGGCATGGCTTCCCTTGCAATAACCACTTCGTTGATATTCGTCATCTCCGTCCTGTTTGGATTGATCGCCGATGCCTTTGGTGGTGCTAGCTTCAATGCAACCGGAGCTATTGATTTTTACATCGCCGATGCCGGCGGAGATGATGATACGCTCATGTCTACCGTCATCCGTTTTCCGGCTCAGGTATGTAACGAAACGTTAGTTTGTTAGGTCATGATTTATAATTGCGTGAACTGTTTGATTGTAGTTGAATTGCATAATAGATCGGTAATTTCAACCTTTAAAATTTGGGAAAATCAGAAGAATACACCTTTTTACCAAATATTCTGGTAAAACTACATTGAACTTTTAGCCCAAACCAAATAAACATATTTAAAAGGACTAACCAGAAAATGCCACTTAAGCTAACCTAAGAGGGATAATTTTAGCCTGGTAGGGGTAACAAAACCGACCAATCGGAAAACGCTACATAAAATCTAGCTGACATCTTTTCCGAACCTAAGCTAACCATCTAAAATCTAGCCTACTATATTTTCTAAACCAACTAAAAAGTAGATGGTAAATCATCGGACCAATCAAAAAATGCCACGAAGCATATTTCCCAACCTGCTAAAATGTAGATGGGTAGCAAGAAGCCGGCTAGATTTTAGCCGACAAGTGCACGTGACTTGTTTTGATTAGTTGATTTTGTGGACCCAATGTGTTTTTTCTCTTTTTCCGTGCCGGACTTCTTAGCCGGTTAGCTTAAGTGGCGTTTTCTGATTGGTTGTTTTTGGATATGTTTATTTTGGTTTGTGCTAAAACTCAATGTACATTTAGGCAAAAAAAAACTTGTCAAAATGTACATTTTTGGTGATTTTCCCTTAAAATTGGCACACTATGACCGGTAGAATGTCAACATATTAAGTTCAACACCAAATTTGAGATGAATGATTTGAATTTTTGATGTGAAATTGTTGGTTTTGGTGTTACATAAGTAACAAATATGCTAGAGATGAAGCGAACAGTTATATGATTGATCTTTTTTTCTTTTTTGAATGGCCAACAAAACCAATTATATTATAAAAAACACTTAGCTATAAGCTAGGTACACCATAATTACATCCACCAAAAGAGCATTAACAGAAATAAAATCCCAAATCAAAGAAAGCTAAAAGAGCAGCATTGGTCCCATGTTAACGAAACGGACTTTGAGCGGGATTTAAACTAAAGAAAAGCAAGGATCTTTATCTCTTCTAAGGTCTTTTCTCGGGAGATCGGCCTCTGGTTGAAAATAATATCATTCCTAGTCTTCCACAAACACCAAACAGTTATATGAAAATCATATGATTGATCTTTTGTTTTTGAAAACTGGAATTAGAATTCTGTGGTATACTTGACAGGCAGTTGGAGCAGTTGGTGGTGTATTGGCACTTATGGAGTTGATGCCATTAGAGTATAAGCATATGCTAGAAGGACCTACTCCAAAAGTTGACTTGCACACAGGAGCCATTGCTGAGGGGGTGTTGACATTTGCAATTACCTTTGTTGTTTTGTTGATTATCATCAAGGGTCCTAAGAGCTTATTTTGGAAGAATTGGATGCTTTCTGGCAGTGATCGTTCCTGGTTCAAGTTACACGGGTCCTTCAATGAATCCTGCCAATGTAAGTTCTACAAAACTCTTTCTGGTTCACATATGGTTGTTGTAAAGTTTATATAAATGGTCATATCTGAATTTATTTTATCCAAAAATTAGATTATTATTTTAATAATATGGTTTTTGTAACCAATGTTTAAAGTGCATTGACAAAAGGTGTTGGCAGTCAATTCAACCTGACTGTTGACCTCTATTACAGTTACCTGTCTTGACCCGTTACCCAACCTGCCGACCCGCCTATTTTCCATCTCTAGTAACAGAATTTCCAGGCTTCTTTAACTGCCTCAGCACCTGCATAACCTTCCAATTTACAAAACATGTTCTCGTGCTTTGAATTTGTTATGTTTTAATTGTCAGTTTGTCACCTTTTAATCCCTCTTTTCCACCAAACCGTCTGATCATCATGATTTATATCACAAGTTATTATTAATGTCGACTATTTATTTGCGATTCTATGCAGTTTTGATTTGCTTAGCTTGATGAAAAATTAACATTTTTGATCCAAAACCTGATTATCAATGAAAAGATATAATTGGCTGATTATTTTGTATTGTGCAGGCGTTCGGGTGGGCGTATGTAAATAGTAAACACAATACATGGGAGCAATTCTATGTTTACTGGATATGCCCCTCATTAGGGGCAATTTTGGCGGCCTGGTTTTATCGGCTTGTTTTCCCACCTCCACCAGCTTCAAAGCCGAAAACAGCCTGAAAACAAGGCAAGGCAGCCGCGCATTTATTAAAAACTGGACATTGGCATGGGGATTTGTTTTGTTAAAGGTGGGGCGGATTTAAATTACAACTTGTGCTCGGCAGGTGGCAATAAATAAATAATTACAATTAAATGTAAATCGTTTATCTATTTAGTACCAAATATAAACCCAAATTTTAAAAGGTTATGACATGAAACCGGTAAAAACATGTTTCGAACGTGAGACCTCTACTAGGAGAATCAAGTGTTTACCACTCCATCAAACATGTTTCAAATAGAATGTTTTTTTAAGTTATTACGTATCGATCCAAAAGGATTTTACTTTTCAAAAAATGAATATACTCGCAATTTCTTTTATACACGTGCATATTTGTGTATGTAGTTTTCAAATGTTTGGATTTAATGCGTAAACTTAACTATGTTAACATTAAATTCACATATATTGATATGTTTGAGATCTTTTAAAAAAAATACATAATTGTTGTATATATTAAAGGGCACGCAGTATCAAGGTGTTGAAATAGTGTTCCTCTTAAGAAGTTGAGTTTTAAGTCCCGTTGTGGACAAATGACGTAGATTTAGTAGTAGGTTTAGTTTTTTTTTTTGAACAGCAATTTGGATCACTGACGGGCCACTGGTCCACCCGATCATCTCCACCACCCTCAGGAGGAAACCCACAATAGATGAGAAACCCACTGGCCCAACCCCTTTTTTGTCACAAGTGAGATTTGAACCCAAGAACTCCCCATTTTAATGAAGTCTTGGGTACATAGTAGTAGGTTTAGTGAGTGTGTGAGTTCGTCCTTAAAAGAAATTGTTGTAAATTATTTTTAAAAAAAAATTAAGGAGAGATGACAGAGAATCAAAGAGTGATGAGAGAACTAATATAAATGAACTAATTAGAATATCATTTATATTAAACACAAGCTAGAAGTGTTTAGAAAGTTACATAAAAGTATTCGAGTGTAATTGCGATGTTTAACTACTTACTCACCAAACTTTATACTTATGAACATTCGTTAATGAACATATTCAGATGAAAAAAATCTATATCTATACTATCTAATAAATAAAAATCATTTATATCATGTGTCGCGTCCACATCTCTTCTCACCATTTTTTTCCCGCATCTCTCTCTTATTAAATACACCTCTCTTTTTTTAATAATGATTTATATTTAAAGAAAAATATTAATTATATACTAATAAAACACATTTATTTATATTATCTCTTATTTTAACCGAAACTTTGAAATTTAACTATGTAACTTTTGTTTTTAACTAAATAGTGACTTAAGTCAAATTATATTAAATAGAAATTAATGTATTCAAACCGTGTAATATACGGGTTTTTAAATATATAAACTTTTTATTACTCAGTATATATAACATTACTTTTTATCAACTTGTGTAATACATGGGTTTTTTAAAATATAATTTTTTTTATTATTAAGTATATAATATTATATTTTATCAACCCGTGTAATACACAGGATTTTATCTTAGACATATATAAAGAGAGAATAATTAGAGTAAACTACACAAACCAACGTCGAATATCACTTTTGATCCCAACTTTTAAAAATTTACGTGTTTGGTCTCCATTGTTTGTTGAACGTTACGCTATAAATAATCATTTATTTTTTATATTTAAATTTTATAAAATTATCATTTTACCTCTCTAGTTGAAAATAATAAAATGAAAAATAGAAATTACGCAACCTCTTCAAGAAGGCCGCTTTCACCTTCCTACAACTTAAGTTTGGTAATATCATAGCATCACCGCTTTTTCCCTTAAGGTATTTTCTTATACCAAGTGTTAATTTCGTATATTCGAACTATCTGATTATTATTACCCTTGTCGAAGACGAATTCCCAACAATTGGCAGCAACAGCAAACCCTTGTCAAAGACTAGTCATATTGATTAGTTCATGCAACTATATGCATCATACATTTGCTTAACTTGATCCTTTTTACTGTCTGTCAACTTGCAGCATACAAATAATAAACGAAAATGAAAAGAGTTTCTTACATCTATGCCGGAAGGACCAATCAAACACGGACATCTGGAAGTGGGTGGGTGGTTGTTTCATTGTTGCGAGTGTTGGTTTGACCGAAGAAGAGAAGAATAGTAATGGGATTCCATTTCCTTAAGACTAGCAGCAGCATCTTCACCGATCCTAGCCAGCATTCTATCAGTCTTCTCAGCCTGCTGGTTCAGCTCTGTGGTTCGCTTATCTACATGGTCATTCAATGATGCAAATCCAGAAAATATAGCTGTCTGCTTTAGCTCTGATACCAGTTTTAACAAAGAATCCGCTGCTTGTACCTGTTGTTTATCAACCTGTACATTAGTTTTCAACAATCGGTTGAATAAAAGCTAGCACAGCCAGGTTGCCACACCAAGACAATTCAATTCTGGTCATGGGTTAATCGGGTAAAACAGGAAGAAAAAGGTCAAAAGTCGCCTCATGATGCTTACAACTTCTTAAATTGTTTTACTTAAAAAAAAGAATATTTTTTTATTATATGTTTCAAAATCTTATTGAAAATACTTTATTCAAAAAAAATATGGACAAAAAGGTGTTTTTATAACAACCCGACCCAAACCATTTTGACTAGTACCTTAAAGATTACATGCTTTGAGCCGAGCCCATTTTGATCGTTGACATCAGAATCAAGGAGTTTTAAAAGGTGATGATGTTTACCATTTTTGCTGCCCGCACCTCCATCATGAAGGCTTCTTGTGAGTTTCTGACAGGAGGATCATTAACCTACATGATATTTATAAATTTAACAATGTCAGGTGGTAGGAACACCGAACATGACATCATACATGTGAAAAAATTAAAACCATTCCAGTAACAGTTTATTGATAACAATTTCTCATGACATCATGCATGTGAAAAAATTAAAACCATTCCAGTAACAGTTTATTGATAACAATTTCTCAATAAATAAACAAGATTGAAAACCACATGAAATAAAAAAAGATGAATCTAGTGGAGACTGGAGACCACTTGTCTCCATTGCTGGTGCTATAAAACACAAGGAAGAAAGTTGAAAACTAGAGATGGTAAAATGGGCAGTTGAAAAACAGGGCTTGATCTTAACACGTTTAGTCCAAAATTTGACTTCACATGTAAAAATTATGCGTTAAATATGATTATTAAACTTGTATTATATCAATAATAATTTACTTTGTTGAACTCAACTAAGTTGACCTGTTTCTTTTAGCTAGTTTTTTTGGGTAAACCCGTTTGACCCGTTAGAGATAAAAACATAACACGGATGAACCCATTCATAAGTAAATAAGTCAAAATTGCCCCTTTAACTGAACTAAAAACCACCTCTCAAACCTGACTAAAGTAACTGCGCAACGATTAGCCTTCAAATTTACGTTTCAGGTTCATATAACTTGGTATGAGCCGGCTCAGACAATTGAATAAAACGAACTGAATAAATAGGTTGATCAACGTTCGAGTCCTTGAGAGGCCAATCATCTCTCCTGTTGACCTACTTTCAAGAGGTAAGTTGCTCTCCCAATTGGAAATGCCAAATCAATTTATCATTAAGCATAACAGAATTACAACCCTAAAGCCCTATTTATAATTGGAAAACATCCTAATCCTAATGCTTGTAGGACGAGTAACTTATTCCCCAAGTTTACTGATAATTAAATGCCTGCCTAGTTAAAACCCTATCTTTTTTTTTGAACAACAAAGGCCCGAACACTCGGGATCACCCTGGCAAACAGATCACCCTTCCGCCCGAAGAACAGAAGCGTGGTGACCAAGCCCCACACCACCCAGGAGGAAACACAGAACTGGGAAAACCTCCTGGAACATTATTTACTCCAATGTAAACAGAACTATACAAGTTTATTTTCTGATTGTTTAGACTAGTTTAACTTTACTCCAGCAGTCCAATTTGAAATTAAATTAGTTTCTACCATGGATGCTTAATCAAGCACGCAAATTTGGCAACTTGAGGACTGATAATTTATCAAAACTTTGAAGTGGATTTTGCAAGTCCAGCAACCTTAAGTGCTTGAAATAATCATAAAAACTAGTTCTGGATGTGAAAAGTTCTTAATTGCTGGAAAAGATAATCATATTACCAGTGACACCATAACTTATGATAATAAAAAAAGTTACCTTTTATAGACAAACATTTATCAAGTAAATCTACAAAGACCACCAAACTTATTATTTTTGTCTCAAAGAACTATACCCTTGTATAAGTTAAGGGATGTTATTTGTACACCACCAATACTTTACAATGCAGAGTTTATGTTGTAATGTGGTGTAGATAATAATGCCAGTGGTGTACAAATCATCTCCCATTAGTTAATCTGTACATGTTTCTAAAGATATCTAAAAATCAATCATGATACGAACACCATGAAATTACGCATACGGAGAGAACGTGTAGTTAATTATGTAAGAAAAGATAATATTATTTTTGGCAAGACAGTCTTATATATAGAACACAGGGAATATTAGCCAAAATAAACTTCAAATGGAACTTTTACAGGAAGTAACACAAAATATATACAAGCGATGCGCATGCACATAAAAAGGACATACCCGGGCAACATTAACAACAATGCTGAAAGTGTCAACAATGCTTCCAATGTCATCATCAACTCTCTTCTGCAATGATTTCTGCTTTTGAGCAGCGGCGGCGGCTGCCGCCGCTGTGGGACCACTTGCGCCACTTGTGCCTCCACCTGCCCCGCCCTTGTTCATTGCAATATTCAATTTGCTGTTTGCCACAGAAAAGACAGGTCATAAGCTAAACAAAATTCCCAAAAGATACCAACTATACCTAACTAGTTGTCTATTAACACTTTTTTACAGTTACAAAACATACACATACACACAAAAATGACACTATTAACAACTAAAATCACACTCATTTACATACTTGTATTTGTAGTTGCTTGACATGGCTATTGAAGAAGAGTAACATCCCTCCAGACACTCCAATCTAAGGTCATCTCTTTATGTTTTAGACTAGTTTCATATCAATCATAGTTGGTTTTATTCAGATTTAAATAGAATTCCAAAACTAAAAAAAAGTAGCATTAGTTCTGTAAGTTTGAACGAAGAACATTCACACTCCATGTAACCGAAGATTGTGATTCAAGTTGACCGTTGTTACATTTCTTCAACATAAACAAACTTATCTTCAAGAAAAACTCTTAGGTCTGGTTTCCTATAACTTTATTGCTTAAATATTGTGCTTTAATACAGAAACTGCTGGGGCAGTATGAAATCATTTTGTAACAAATCCTGATGTCTGTTAAAAGCATTTTTCTTCTCAAAACCTACTATTGGAAAGATGAACATGATGCAGCAAAATTTAAGAAATTAAAAGCAAGGTAAGCCTAGCAAAACGGGCGGTCATAATATGTTCGGGTCAAAACGGGCAGCTTTATTTAAAAAAAAATAACAACATAACTAAAAATAGTTTTATGATTGGGTAGATTAAACACCAAACAACCAAGGATTCATAGACCCCCAAAATAACCTGTGGTTGATTAATGTTTTTGTGTTTCTTGTTCGAAATCAACGAATAATCATAGATTGCAGCATGAAAACAGGAGTAAACGAATTAAACAAATACTCTTCTCTAGCAATCAACATAGAAACATGAATATCGCCTATCACAGCAATGAACAATCTCAAAACAATATTCCAAGTAAGAAACCCTAATCCAGAAATCACCTGATTCAGGAGTAGTTGAAAGAAGAATCCACTTAAAATTGAAAATCTGGAGTTGCGATAGGGATGAATGGAATAGGTTTTGCTTTTGCATACCCCACCCGTAAAATATCACCCTGAAAGCTGATAAAAATAAGCACGTTGAAAGTCGAAACGGTTAAAATGAAATTTTATAAGAAACATATTTTAAAAGTTGTAAGAGGAAAACAAAAAAAATAACTAAAAACAAAACCTCGTAACAGCTTCGACGGCTTGTGCATTCGTGATTCGATGACTTGTACATTATCACGAAAACTCGGTTTTGAATGAAATTTATATTGAAGCGTAAATAAAAATAATCACATCATAACGATATATTTGAAATTTTATAAAACATCATATTTTAAAAGTTATAAAAGAAAAACAAAATCTGTCCAAAATTAATTATAAATATTACCTAAAAGAGGGGTGGATGTGTGTGCGTGTGAATCGCCCCGGGAATAGTGGTGGGAAAGATTCGAACTTGGTGCAAAGATGAGGAGAGGCAAACAAATTTTATGTGTATATGCTCTTTCTGTTCATCATATACACATAAAACATAAAACAGAAAAAAAAAAAAAAAAAAAAAAACAACTAACTTATGTGATGTTATGAACCGTTCACGGATTTTAATATTGTATATAACTATTGTTGTAGTCTTATATATTATATTTTTTTAAGATTATGTTATTATATGAATTATTCAGTTTTAAAAGCATCATACTAGGATTTTTCTTTAAAACGACCATCATTTCTATAAAAAAAATATATATTTGCAAGACAAACAGTTTTAGAGATTAGAATACAACATGAGAACATTGAAAGCTTCTTGGTATCTCTCTAAACAATGGCATTGTGTTGATTATTTCATGATAATGGACAGCATTTAAGAGTGGATCGATATCAATTCAATCGATTAAATATTAAAAAGACATCAATAATAAACAGAACTTACTTGTAGGAATCGCGACCTTAGAAAAAGAAGATGATGATGTCGTTAATCGTTACTGGTTCAGTTAACGTTAGGATATCACTGATTGATGGAGATCTTAGAGAGAAAAGTTATGATGTGTTTATTCTATGTACATAAGGATGTATTTACAGTGACATTAAGAGTAAACCCTAAAACCATATATGGGTGTGCCCATCAAATAGTCCATATATCTTTGGGTCCAATTAGGTCATTTGAATAATTAAAACAAATAGTATGAGGCCACGTTTAATTGGGTTTTGTCCAACATCCCACACTTTGTCGAATAACCATTTATGATTAGTAATTCGTTAAGTTTTGGCTAAATTAAACACTCATCAAGTTTCACATTAAAACCGTAGTAGAAGTTACAGTCAATTGAGTTGCTGACAACTCGAGACCCCCAACAATTATACTAAAGTCTCAACATAAAACATTTATAACTTACAGTCAAAATGACTAGAATAAACCCTTTAAGGTAATTATTTAATTTGCATAAGTTTTGTCTATAGATCATAAGGTGTACACAAGCAGTAGAATAGATAAAATAAAGCATTCGAGAAAATATATAATCATTCATACACGCTATATGCTATCATACAAAGTCTCTGCTAAAACCCATCCTCACTACAAGTTCTTGGGAAATTTTGGGCGGTACACCTTAGTCATCGGATCCGCTACCATACATTTTAGTGTTAATGTATTCGATATAAAGGTTATTTTCCTCCACTCGTTCACATATGAACAAGAACTTCGTATCAAGATATAATCCAGCTCCACTCGAATTATTATTGTTCAAGAAACTAACTGCATGTGACACCCGACAAATTTCAGGTTGATATTCGTACCCGACTGAGATACATATTATATTATTAGACATGCATCACACTTAATTTTATAGTAATTAATTCCATTTCACACTTAGCAAGTCAATCCATCTACACGTGTCGGTAATCTAGAAGATTACCCGGTCAAACACGCGTCCTGCAGCATGACCGTTGGTGATAATTTAAAACAAATACCTATGCATATAATCTGTGTGTGTAAATTATATGTGACACTGTGATTTAATTAATCATGCCTGTGTGAATTTTTCGGTGATTTATAGAAATACTTTTATTTTCAGCACAGTCCGGTAGACACACATTGTGCACTAGCTAGGTGACTAATTTAGAACTGATACTTAGACGTATATTTGGTGTGCACAAATTTCATGTAATACGGTGATATGATATTTTAAGTCTCTGTGAATTTTTCGAGAATTTTCAGAGAAACTTTCTGTTTCAACGCAGTCCAGCCAGTCCGGAGTATGTACCGACAATTTCAAATAAAAATCCGAAAATTTTATATGTTAAACATACCAATGAGTCAAAATATTTTTAAATAATTTCGTTCATGTAAGTTCGGGAATGCCGTTAATAAATCGGTTACTATTCGTTTTCCATCACCCGGAGTCAAATGACCTTATAAATACCCCTAACTCCCCCCATTCTTCACTTCCACTCTTTCACTCTCTCTCTCTCCTCTCTTTGCCGAAACCACCACCACTTCTCCACCATTTTTGTTGATTTTGATCTTGTTCTTCCATCCAAAATCAAGCTCCAAGTGTGGATTATCAAGCTTGCAAGAAGAATCCATCATCCATCCTTCATATTTTCGATTTTGGTAAGCATCTAGAGCCATTTTTATCATCTTTTTCATCTTCATGTTCTTATGAACATGCATCCAAAGAAAAACTTGTTTTATGAATAACTAACCATGGATTCTTGAATAAAATGAGTTTTATAACTAAAATGGTACATATTGTTGGTGGATTTGGACTCGGGTTTTGTTCTTAGGCTCGGTTTCCATTTAAGGAAACTTTATTGTATGAACACTTGTTAGATGATGTGTTCTTGACGATTTGATGATGGATTATGTTGCAGTATTAATAATAGATGAATAATATATGAAAACCTAGTTGTCAAAAGTGTTGGATGATACATGCATGCTCGATTTTGCTATTTTAGGAAACTTTAATTTTGGGTTTCGTGTTAGATGTCATGATAGGGTGATTTGATGATGAAAAATGGTTGGATATGCATAGATAATGGATAATATGTGTAGATTTACTAGTTAGAACTTTTGGTCATATGAAATTGCATGCTCGGTTCTATTTATGAAAACTTTAAATTTTGGGTTTTTGATAAAGGAGGTTATGATGTGATTTGTTTAGTGGAAATTATGCATAAACACTAGATATAGAGATTATATGATTTTTTTTGGGTAAAATCACATGCTCATGATGTTTTTAGGCTCATTTTCTATTTTTAGAAACTTTATTTCTTGACATGTATGAGAACTTGATATTTGGGTTTATTTAAAGCATAGAACTAGTATAGTGAACATTATGGAAGAATGGTTGATGGAAATGATGAGTTAAAATACATGCGTATAAGTTTTAGAGCCCAGTTTCTAAATAAGGAAACTTTAATTGTCCAAAAGATGTGTTTACAAGTTCTTAACATGATTAGAAGCTTTAAGTGACTTAGTAGAACTTAACAAAGTACATTGTATGATAATGAATGATGTTTATCCATGAACTTGACAATTTGACAGGATCTTGCTATAATAGGAAACTTTAACTATCCGAAACTTTAACATCGAATTGGTGATGAACCAATTCTAGGGTTCATCACATTCTGGGTTTAATCGAACACCGGTCTAGACACGATCTCAATTCAATTAATTTTTATGGGTAGTTTCGCAATCTAATACTCTGTAAAAGTCCCATGAATTCAACCCCTTTCATTATCGGATTCAATCAATTTGAATTTGTGTTCTTAAACTAGGGGTTTCGGTATGTTACGGATTAACAAAACCCTTATACTTTGATGATCAATCGTGGCCGAAGTCGTGGGATCTAGGGGGGAGTTTGGATCGGATATTGATGGGGGGAGAACCCACAGGAATTTGATGTTAAAACAATTTGATCCGGGTATTTGTTGCGAAACCCTAGCGGACGGAACTGGTTAGAGTGTGTGGCTGTGGTGGGAGAGACCCGGGTTCGAGTCTCTCCACCCATTTTTATTTTTAAAACAAGTTTTTAAGATATATTTTTATATAAAATCATTCTCTATATTATTCTAATAATATATTAACACGTGTTAACCCCGGAAAACACCTGTGGGCTCGAGTTTGGATTTATAACTCGTTTTTAATTATTATCCCCACATTTAAAAAAATAATATAATTATTTATATTATTACCTAAGCATATGGTTCGAGTAAAAATAATATATATATTATTTTTATCACATAAATAATTATTATGTTATTCTCATAAAAATAATGAGTTATAACACATGTACTTTTAATTAAATATTATTACCTCGTGTTACATAACGGTTGGTACGAACCACATCTATCTTAATTATTAAATTAAGGAATTCCTTGATCCCGATGATAAGTTTACCTACTCGTTTATATTAAACATGTATTAGGACATCCAATCTTTCCGTGTCGTCGTCACAAAATCCCACATGTTCCTAACAATTGTAAATATAATTCTAGGGTATACATAGACTGTTCAGGCAAACCATTGTGGTTTCTATTGCATCCTTGTGTGGTGCTAACTCCTACGCTTTCACAACTCAGATGAGTTTCACGACCCCTTTTTACTGTTTTAATTCTAGGGGGAGAAACATGACACAAACATATGATTTCTGTGATTCTTATATTATCACTTGTTCAACTAAGCGTAACACACATCGAACCATTAATATGGATTTAGCGATGCAATATTTAGTAGTACTACTGGGTCCTGACAAGCCCCACCCACGTTAGTCGCGCTAACTCGAGTGGAGGTCAAACGGGTGAAGTATTGACCTAACACATCACCATGGTTGATAGACGTGGTGGAAGGCATTCAAACACAAAACAGTCAGCTTCGGTTGCGAGCGTTTTAGTAAACATGAACATAGGTTAGCTACCTCTTGATATATATATAGAATGTGCATGATCTAGCAAACATTATTTGAACTGAAACTTGTGAACTCACCAACCTTGTGTTGACACATTTTCTTACATGTTTTCTCAGGTCGCTAAGCACAGGTGCACACCTAGGACATGCATGGAGTCTTGTCATCATTTCAAACATTGATCAAACATTTTATCTGCGTTCTATTAAACTTGACTTTGGCCGCGTTTGTGTTACGCATTGAACACTTTATTTAACGCTTCCGCATTCACTCTAAACATTTATGATACTTAATTATGTCCCATATAGTGTCGTTTGACATATCTAATGTCTGATATCCTAGATTGTCACACGCCTTACGGTAAAACTTCGTTAGTGGATTTTGAGGGTGTGACATCTGCGCGGTTCGTATATATGACGTACGCTGCGCCTACAGGGTGCACCATCATTTAAGTGGGCCACATCATTCTTCAAGCATACTGGCCGTACCATGTAAATTGGATACGGGGTTTAATGCACATACGGGCTGCCGTACCTTCTTGACTTTTACTCCTCCGCTTTTTGTATGTTGGTTTATTGATTATCCGGCCCACAACAAAACCAAATACTTTTAACAAACCAGCCCACAAATTAAACCCTCAACTCTCCATCTTAAACCCTACGTTTTCTCGCACCGGTGTTCTAGGGTTCTTCTCGTAATGGCGATGCCATCTTTCACCTCAAAAGGTGAAGTATTTGTTCATCTGAACCCCATAGGACACCTCAAAGTAAGTCACATGTCTAATTTTTTCGATATCGATTTAGGGGATTTGGTTATTGTATAGATAGCTCGTTGGGAGTCATAATGATTGTTATCAAATGACAGGACGACTTTGAATTTATGATTTTTTAATTTGATTATCATTCTACACAATTAGGTTTGGAGTTGGATTATAAGAAAGCTGATAAATTTACATTGACCTAACTGTTTAGTTATCGGATGTCCTACATGAGATAGATTAGGAAGTTGCTTGATGATTATCATGTATTTAATTAATTGTAATCCTAGATATAGTACAACGCGTTTAGGTTTACTATATATACCGCGTTCAATGGGTAGGGATTATGTATGAAGTTTTGAGTTAAGTTTCTTCATAATAAATTTTGGGTGTTAGCCAATATCATTGTTCAGTTTTTCCGAGTTCTATAACCTGTTACCGATTAATCCTTTTAATTGGTATCAGAGCCTGCAATTAATCAAAGACCTGTTCGTGTTAATCGATTCCTGCGTTCTAGGGACAATCGGTGGTGAAGAGGAATCAAGTCAATTAATTGCTCATTCAGTTTGTTTTTCTTGGATCGAGAGCTTCTTATTCCAAAATAATTGCTCATTAAACAATTAATTATTTTGATTCTTAAATAACAAGTTGGAAGCGGTCCTAGAGGCTGCTGATTGTCTTGTTACAGTCGATCATTAGTAGGTTGAAAACGGGAAACCGTTGATTGTCCTACGCGAGATCGACACGAATCAAAACAAATCTGTTCTAGCCGTGATATAGGGCTGGACAAGTCCCCGTTGCAGACTTATTCGCGTACCAGAAAGAAGTCTCAGATGACTGGGAGTACCGGTTCAGGCGGGTCACTACCACCGGTGAAGGAACCAAGCACGTTGTCGTTTCAATGTCCCATGTTAACGTCAACCAATTACACCATTTGGAGCATGCGAATGGAAGTATTACTTGGGATCCATGGAGTTTGGGAAGTAATAGACCCAGGCTCGGAAGATGCGAAGAAAAACAACATTGTAAAAGGTCTCCTATTCCAATCTATACCGGAGAATTTGATTCTTCAAATTGGGAATCTCAAGAGTGGTAAGGAGATGTGGGAGGCAATTAAAATCAGGAATTTAGGAGCTGATCGTGTCATGGAAGCAACTTCAGACTTTAACAACTGAGTTTGAGGGGTTAAAGATGAAGGACACCGGTACAATTGACGACTATGCTGCGAAGTTGTCCGGAATAGCTTCAAAGGCAGCCACGCTTGGGGAACCTATTGAACAACGTAAACTCGTAAAGAAATTCCTTACAAGCCTGCCAAAACGCTTTATTCACATTGTTGCCTCAGTCGAGCAAGTCTTGGATCTCAAAACCATTGGATTCGAAGACATTGTCGGGCGTTTAAAGGCATACGAGGAAAGGACAAAAGACGAAGATCTTGCAAGCGATAATTCGAGTAAGTTAATGTTTTGTAAAACTGAATCCTCTTCCAATCGAAACCGTGATTTTGGCAGGGGAAGGGGACGAAGCTTGAATTCTTCAAGAGGTCGTGGTCGTGGTCGCGGTCGGGATAACACCCAGGACCGTGGTCAACAGGATACTTCTAAAAACCGTGATGATCAAAACCAAAAGGGCAAGAAGAAAGATCTTTCGAATATTAAGTGTTACCGGTGCGAAAAATTCGGGCACTTTGTCTCAAGGTGTCCCGACCGATTCCGTAATCAAGAGGCGAATCTAAACCGAACTGAAGAAGAGGAAACGAATCATGTAGATGGAACTTTTTTTATGATGCCCCAAATACAAGAAACCGTGTATTTGAATGAATATAAATTAATTCCAACAAAATTCGATTCTGATGCAAGCGAGAAAGATGTTTGGTATTTAGATAACGGCGTGAGTAATCATATGACGGGAATCTGGAATTTTTTGCGGAGTTAAATGAACAAATAACCGGACGTGTGAGATTCGGAGACGGATCGTGCGTGGCAATAAAAGGGAAGGGTTCTATTTTGTTTGAAGGAAAAAGCGGAGATCAAAAGATGTTGACCGACATATACTATATTCCAGCTCTTCAGGGTAACGTGATTAGCCTTGGACAAGCTACAATATCCGGTTGTGATATTCGTCTCCGTGGTGATTTCTTAACTATGCGAGACAAAGGTGGAAGATTGCTAATGAAAGTCCCGAGAAATGCAAACCGGCTTTATAAAACCTGACTAGAAGTTGGGAAACCTTATTGTTTGCAAGCTAAGATTGATGAAGAATCATGGTTATGGCATGCTCGACTCGGCCATATTAGTTTTGGTTCGGTGAATATATTGCACAAGTTAGCAAAAGGGGTACCGGTAATTAAGCACCAAAATCAACTTTGCGAGTCTTGCATGGTTGGTAAACAAACGAAGCACTCCTTCCCGAAGAAAGCAAAGTTTAGAGCGACACGTATCCTTGATATGGTTCATGGGGATCTTTGCGGGCCGGTGGATCCTCCCACTCAAGCAGGTAATGTTTATATTTTGGTTCTTATCGACGACTTTTCAAGATATATGTGGTCGTTTCTCTTGAAGAACAAAAGTGACGCGTTTAATGTCATTAAACGATTCAAAGTGGCAATTGAAAAACGAACCGGAAAAGAAATTAAAACATTACATACGGATAGAGGTGGTGAATTTACTTCACATAACTTTAACCGTTTCTGTGACCAAGAAGGTATAACACGAATGTTAACGGCTCCTTATGCACCTCAACAAAACGGTATAGTCGAACGAAGAAATCGAACTCTACTCGAGATGACTCGGTGTCTTATGAAAGCAAGAGCTATACCAAATTATTTTTGGGGTGAAGCAGTCCGGCATGCAACTTTTATAATTAATCGAACCCCTACGCGAGCACTGATAGGAGTTACACCATATGAAAAATTTTATGGTGAAAAACCGGACCTTGAAGATTTAAAAGTATTCGGGTGCGTTGCCTACGAAAGAATCGTCTCAAAGCATTTGAAAAAACTCGACGACAGGTCGAAACCGTTGGTGTATTTTGGCAAGGAACCCGGTTCAGGAGGATATCGTCTTTTCAATCCACGTGAAAATAAAATTATTATTAGTGTTCATGTTGACTTTGATGAGAAAAGAGGGTGGAAGTGGAAAGACCTACCTGAAAATTTAAGTCAAATGCAAAGTGATCCAGGTTCATTTACTGTTGTGTGGGGTGATACAAAACAAATGGGTCTTGGGTCTTCAACACCTGGGTTGTCCACCACAGCCCATTCGGTGGCCAACGCCAGGCTAACCAGTCGTGAAACAAGCCCAACAGAGGGCAGCCCATCAGCAGCAGGCTCGGAACAACCCACAATCGGGCACAACAGCAGTTCAGATGCAGCTCATCCGAGCCCAGTAATGGATCAGAACAGCAGTGAACAGACCCAAACAGTTTCATTCAGCAGCCCAATTCATGAAAACAGTCCTGAAAATGATGAATTGGACATCGACAGCAGTGTCGCACCTACCCCGGTACGTCGCTCAACTCGTATTTCAGTTTTACCTTCAAAATTAGATGCTTACGAATTGAATGTTAATGAGTTAATGTTAGCATTTGACGAGGAACCGAAGAATTTTATGGAAGCCAAAGATAAACCGGAATGGCTTAAAGCAATGAAAAACGAGATCGGTTCCATTGAGAAAAACAATACTTGGAAACTAACTTCTCTACCGAAAGATATAAAACCTATTGGGTTAAGATGGCTGTTTAAAATAAAAAGAAACGCGGATGGTTCCATTAATAAGTACAAAGCGCGTTTAGTTGCAAAAGGCTATGTACAATAGCCCGGTATAGACTTTGATGAAGTATTCGCGTCAGTAGCTCGACTCGAGACAATACGACTCTTGACTGCTCTCACAAAGGGGAAGGGATGGAAGATTCATCATCTCGATGTTAAAACGGCCTTCCTTCATGGTGATTTAAAGGAGGAAGTGTACGTAACTCAACCAGAGGGATTTAAAAAATCGGGTGAAGAAAATAAAGTCTACAAGTTGGCAAAAGCTTTGTATGGCCTACGGCAAGCTCCAAGGGCGTGGAACATAAAGCTCGATGGTATTTTAAAAAATATGGGCTTTCATCGGTGTTTGCAAGAAAAAGCTGTTTACAGAAAGGTGCATAATAGTGATTTTATCATTGTTGCTGTTTATGTGGATGATCTATTCGTAACAGGGACGAGCTTGGAGTTTATAAATGAATTTAAAAGGAAGATGGCATCACAATTTGAAATGTCGGACCTTGGTGAGTTAACATATTACTTAGGTATCGAAGTATCTCAAGATAAAGATTGTGTAAAGATCAAACAAGAGAGTTACGCCTTGAAAATTCTTAAAGAAGCTGGCATGGATGATTGTAATCGTACAATGTGTCCAATGGATCCGGGGCTCAAGTTGTCAAAAGCAAAGAAGGAACCAGAAGTGAATGCTACGAAGTATAGAAAAATAGTGGGTTGTCTTCGTTATCTGTTACATACTCGTCCAGATTTGTCATATTCTGTCGGGATGGTTAGTCGTTACATGCAAAGCCCGAGAGAATCACATGCGGTTGCTATAAAACAAATTCTACGTTATCTACGGGGAACGGTTTCCTATGGGATAACATATGAAGGTCGTGAAAGTTTGAAATTGGTGGGATATAGCGATAGCAGTCATAATGTTGATCCAGATGATGGCCGAAGCACTACGGGTCATATTTTCTATCTTGGCTCTTCGCCAATCACATGGTGTTCATAAAAACAAGCTACAGTGGCTCTATCTTCATGCGAGGCTGAATTCATGGCAGCAACTGCAGCTGCATGTCAGGCAATTTGGCTCCGAGAGTTACTCGCATAATTGACGGGATGGGAGAAACAAAAGGTGTTAATTCGGGTTGATAATAAATCGGCTATTGCGTTATCAAAGAACCCGGTATTCCATGGTAGAAGCAAACATATCCACACACGTTATCACTTCATTCGTGAGTGTGTGGAAAATGAACAGGTGATGGTTGAACACGTATCTGGAGACGAACAAAAGGCAGATCCATTAACAAAAGCCTTGGCGCGAATCAGGTTCATGGAGATGAGACAGTTACTTGGTGTGCAAGAATTACCCGAGACGACTCAGAAATTCAAGGGGTGATTGTTGGCGAATTCCTGGTCGTCCCGGTGGCTGTGTGCGTGAAGGGCGGCTAGGAGATTGGTGTTTGAGTGCTAGTCAAACTCCTACAATTAATTAGTAATAGTGGATAATTATCGGATGTCCTACATGAGATAGATTAGGAAGTTGTTTGATGATTATCATGTATTTAATTAATTGTAATCCTAGATATAGTACAACGCGTTTAGGTTTACTATATATACCGCGTTCAATGGGTAGGGATTATGCATGAAGTTTTGAGTTAAGTTTCTTCATAATAAACGTTGGGTGTTAGCCAATATCGTTGTTCAGTTTTTCCGAGTTCTATAACCTGTTACCGATTAATCCTTTTAAGCTCAATATATTTGTATGGACTTTAAGAGCTAACAATATAATGAATCTTGAAGGTTTGGAACACAAGTGATGGAAATCTTTTAGCTGAATGGAAGCATCCAAGCAGAGATGATCGTGTTCAGTATGCTTGTATTGCATGTAGCTTTGTTAGAAACAAGGTATTATTTGTACGCCCCATCTATTTCTTTCGGTTAATGGGTTGTCTTATCTCTAACGGGTCAAATGAGTAAAATAAAATAGCTCGATAGGAAATGGTTCAAAAGTTGTCCAAACTGCACGTCTGCAAAGAGTAATCTTAAAGCATAAAAGTATAAAACCTCTTGAATCATTTTATTCACTTGACATCTGTTAGATTATCATTGAATTTTTTTTGATTTCATATTTAACACGCTAATGTTTATAAAAAAATGATTTTTGGGCAAAAAGTGTTTCCGGGTCAAACCGACTTGGCCTGTAACCACACGAACCAAAATTACCTTTTTTGAACTGTTACCAAATCTGCATTTGTAGCTTATCTGAGTGTATAATTCTTTTGCTTCTCAGTGAAGAAAAGAAAACGGTACTTGTTTGGTGGCATATACAACAAATGAAAGTGATATTTACACTATCAGCACTACTGATGCTAAGATGAAGTGGAAGTTATCTAGAACTGAGTTTGGGTATGCTATTATAATATACATTTTAGCTATTTGCACTTTATTATTTTGTTTTTGAAATTTTTAAGGCTTAAAGTCCAACTAGAAGTTGCAATCATCAGTTTCATTGTTTGGGTAAACATGATTCTGATTAATGTTTTTTCTGATTGTTTTTTATTTTGGAGAAGTAGGTAGATTTTTGCGGACGAAAACTGATTATTTATAAAAATGTTAGGTATCAAGAGTTGTTATTGCAGCGGAATCACACACACAATGTCAATTGATAAACAGAAAAGTAGAGACACGAGAATTATAGTGGTTCAGGCTAGATTGACCTACGTCCACTTTGTAACTAGAGTTCTTTATTATTAGGTGCTCAAGGAATACAATTACAATAGAGGGGATATAAATAATACTAGATTAGGGTTATTAATTATGCAATAACTTAATCAGCAAGCTAAGGGCTAAACAGCCCTAAGGCTGCCGCCAGCCCCTATATTGACCCAAAGAACACCTGCAAACAGGCCCAAAGCCCTGTGCAGGTCGACAGCCCAATTAGGCCCAGGCCCACCAAGCCCATTTGGCCCAGTCCGGCCCAATAAGCCTTCACACCCAACAATAGTACGTTGTACGGACCGATTCGGTTTCATCGATGAATTGAAGGATCTCGAGTTCAAGGAAAGGATCATGATTTTGAAGAAATTTCCAGCCTTCGGTTTCCTCAACGGCCTTGAAACGGTTAGACACGAGTTTCATGCACTTGAGGTAAAGATCAGGTGCGTCGCAGAGCCTCGCAAGTTGAAGCGCGTCAATCACGTTGTCAATTGTTAACCGTTCTATCAAGGCCTTGGTGCAACGAGATTTGGAGTTGTGGGACCAAGTATACATGAGATAGGGCCGGTAGATGAATCCCGTGCTTCTCCATATCTTCCTCCGTGTAACTGTCATCGATGGGCATTTTGGTCAATTACTTATTTCATTTTCTTTAAACTTCTTTTTCTCAATAATCGACGGCGTTTGTTAAGATTCGACGGTGCAGATGTTTTTGAATAAAATCTGGAAATATAGAAAATAATGATTATAATTGCCCAAATAGCCCCTATGGTTTGATCTAATTGCATGTTTGCCCTCAGGTTTTAAAAATTGCAAACTTAGCATAAACGTTTGTGAGCTGGTCGTGTCTTTAGCTCCTGACGTTAATACTAGTTAGTTTTTAATGGAAAATTACCTCATGTGCCACTAAAAATGAGTAATAATCAGTAAAAAAAAGTAGTAATTTTTACTAACTTTTAAGATTTTTTTTTACTGATTTTTATTGGTTTTAAATCATTTTTAAGGTTAAGTTTGCAACCGTAAGTCACGTGGTGGATATGGGCTAATTTTCCGTTAAAAACTAATTGGTATTAACGTCAGGGGCTAAAGACACAACCAAGTCACAAACGTTTGGGCTAAGTTTACAATTTGTAAAACATGTGACCAAACGTGCAATTTGATCAAACTACAAGGGTCATTGTGCAATTAACTCTAATCTATATCTGTATCTATATCTATACTTCTTTATAAAAGATATTGGAGGAACAAATTTTAAGACGCCTGAACATTTATTTTTTAAGACGCCGCCGACTGACCATTCATCTCTCAACTCCCGGAGGACCATCCGACTGCCTTCAGTTTCAAAAACCCCAACTCCCAAATCTTTCATCTTCCTCAAAAACCCATGCGTCCCTTATTTCTTCACCTTTCCTTCATCTTCTTTTCCATTTTCTTCAGACACGATTAGATGAGATAGGGAGGGATCGTCGGAGTTCCAAGAGAGGGGAAGTAGGACGCCGGCCGAAGAATCGATCGTCTCAGGCGACGACGTTTTTGGGGTGCCAAAAAGAAGTTTTTGGTTTTTTAAAGATCAATCATGTCTACGGTCACCGTGGCCGACGTCGCTCATCCTGGAGATGGTATCGTCTTTTTACAGGTAATTTCGTTAACGATCCATCATTGTTTTCTCTTGATTTGAAATTGTTTTCTTTAACAAGTGAAAAGTAGGAACCCTAATTTGTTGATTTAAATAGCGTAGAATCAGTTTGTTCTTCTCCTTTTTTTTATTTATTTCGTAACTGGCCCACAACAGTGGTTCTTAATCAGGATTCGCATAACCATCCTCATGGAGATTAGTTCTTTGAGAAAGGTATTGCGCTGTTATTTTGAGTTTGAAATTAGCATCCCGTTGTTATGGTGCAGAGATCAAACAACAGTCATAAATAATCTAATCTTAGACTCTTTGTTTGTTTACGATTAATGTGAATTACAACTTGATAGACATATGATGGAGATTATGATGTTGATGAAAACCTCTCCTCTGATATGGAATTGGGTAAGTTTCTCATGGATAAGCAGATAAGCATTAATCTTAATTTACTTACTATCCAAAATGCTTAAAACCTGCTAAAATGAGAACGGGTCGAAAATGTTGAATGTTGCTTAAACTGTTGCATACATCTTTCTAAACCAGTGTATTAAGAAAATATATTTTTTAATAAATTAGCTTTTATCTAACTTCTTAACTTCTGCATATTAAAAAAAACATTAGCATCTTCATGTTTCATGATTTTGTGTGCAGTTTCAAATGCAGTTAGAGCTCCATCTGTGCTGATGTTCTCTCAGACTCCAAATTAGCAGCCTTGATTTTGCATAAAGTGAGATTCCAAGTAAGAAATTAGCAACACTAATCATATTTTAGTAGATTTAAAGATACAGTTTGAAGCTTTTGCAGAGATTTTTTATAATTTTATATCATTTTTGGGTGATTATATTAATAAAAAAATTAAAAAGAAAACAATGGTTTTGTTAAAAAACCAAAGAAAAAGATAAAGTTTTTGTTTTACTTTATTCACTATGCCTTTGTTGTAATTTGTTACAGTTTTTTCTTCAAAGTTAAAATTGAAGGGAGTGCATGTGAGTGGTATTGTTTTGACTTGATTAGTTTTAGTGGAGTAGTATTGAGTTTAATATTTATGACGTTAATTTTGGTCAACAATGAACAACTTTTTTATGCTTATGTGACATGTAATGCCTAGCTAGCATGGCCTACAATATGTCATTTCAGCAAGTTACAATTAAGATTGGTTAAAATGGGTCAAAATATTTAAAAAAATTGGATTTTAAGCCTGAAAATCTAAGTCCACATTTCCTAGACATGCTGTTCAAGATCAAACTATAACTCATTCAAGAAACACCAAAGCTAATCAGGCTTTAGATGTTCTAAGAATGTAATGTTTGGAATCTATAATTAATCATAGCCGGTATATAAAACATACAATTAGTAGGTATATAAAACATACAATTAGTAACATGTACGAAGGATAATCAATGATACAAACAATGATCTGATCCCTAAACTATTGTACATCTATGTGAGAATAAGTTCACCTCTTATAGAGAAATTTCATTTGCATAATTCATGATCATTTTGATGACCAGGATAAAAGAATGTTCATTTTATAAGTTCCATAATTGTGCCATTTTTCTGTTTTATTCTTGAAATAAAATAATTCTTCGTTGATAGACTAGAAGAAATTAAATAAATAACTACTTAGTGTATGTCTATACTATATATCGCATAGTTGTTTTAGAAAATGTTATTAGTTATCTACGTTAATGATATCTAACTTGAATGACTTTTATTGCTTCTCTTTCATGTATATGGTTAGGAAAAAAAAATGAGGATTTAAGGTTGCGCGTGTTAGGAACAACGTGGCGCAGCGGAATCAACACACACACATGCACAAACGATAATCACGCGGACAGAAAAATAAACGACACAAGAATTTTACGTGGTTCGGTCCCAGTGGGGGACCTACGTCCACGGGCTGCAACTAGGTTATTTCATTAAGCTCTAGGCACACAGATTACAATTACAACATAAAGTATTTATAGATTAAAACTAGGGTTCCTAACTTGTTCTCCAAGTTAGGCCCAAACCGTATAGATAGGCCCATTAGGGCCGGCTAACCCTAGTTAGGGCCGGCCGCCTCTAAACGAGACTACACACCTAACAATCTCCCACTTGGAGGCTCGAGCAATCCTCAATCCACCATCCAAGCAGACCCTATACCAGTAATTCCAGTAATCTTCAATAACAGAAATCCTCCAAGCCTCCAGTTCTAAGAACAAGCTAACACTTCACTATTAGAAGTTTCCAAGCCTCCAGCTCCCAAGAACAAGCTAAGATTTCAAATAACAGAAGTCCTCCAAACCTTCAGTTCCCATAAACAAGCTAAGACTTCAATCCAATCCTTCTAGTTGCAGCAGCCCACTCCTCAATTACCAGAAGGGCCCGTTGAAGCTTCCCCTAGCTCCAACCCAGCAGTCATCACTGACCCAGCCATGGCAAAACCCGCCATTGACTCATCCTCAATCTCAACCGGCACCTACTCACTCGAACTACCGACTCCAGAGACTTCCAGAGGAAACACCACTCTCCAAAACCTGCAAGTACCATGGAGAGATTTTCCCATTCGGAATTCCGGTCTTCAAAACCCAACGGTGTTTAGAACTGTACCCAGAACACGTCCCATGCTCCCACTGTTCCCAAAACCCCTGACCTGGTTTAAACCTCCGAATGCACTCAGCTGACATCCCCGTGGCTCCAAGATTCACACTTGCAAAATGAATCCACTTAGCTCTACCCGATGCAGCGAGTCAAGACTTTAATACTCGGAAGTTGGTTCCCTTCTTCCAGCGATACATAATCCTGTATCTTCCCAAAGTCTTCAAACAATAGATTCACCAATGTTTCATAGAAGTGAGTAATGAAGCATACCAGAATCTTGAACCCAAGAGTCTCCACTGCCATCACTGAGTCCCAATGCATCAACCCAGACACATTCTCAGAAGCAGAATTTACTATCTTTGACATCGACTCTAAAAGAATGTCACATACCTCCATGCAGCTCCACCAAGTCAACTATGCTCAGCTCCCACTGTCCCTGTTATCCCAACCCATGCCAAATGTCGTACCACTGATCACCACCGAACAAGAAACCGCTTCACAGTTCTAAACCAGCTAACCGGCAAACGGTTATAACAACAGCAGAGCTTTCATGAAAGCAAACGGTACCAAGGATTCTGTGATCGTACACCCGATCATCTAACCCTAACCGAAAAAATCTTTCAACCGAGCAAATATCACATGACTTCCCTTTTTTCACTTATGTCATCACCAGCACACCCGCTGGTTCCATTTTCTCCCGGTTTATCCATCGTTAGTACCACATCCAAGTTCACTTGACAAACCAACCAACCGAAATCCAAACCGCCAAACCTTTCGATAACAACCATCCTGTCTCCAGCCATAACAATAGCACACAGAAAATATATCGAAACAGTGAAACAAACACAGTAATGTCACGGGCCTGAACTTGACAGTTGTTCTACCAAACACTGTCAATAAACCGATCTGCTCCTGCAATAAACCTTGCAGACAAATCTAAACCCGAATACTGAATTTCACATAACCCGGTTCCCAAATAGTTGATAATAAACAGTCAAACAGAACTAAACAAAACTCTAACCTTTACCCGACGAATCCAAGAGCTTTATAACCAAACCCTAATCGGCGGCTTCAAAGAGTTTAACCCGGTACCCGAAACAATCAAACCGTTAACCCGCAACACAAACCCGAAACACCCGACCCGACGCTTCACCTGCAAACCCGAGTGAAACCAGCAATTCCAAGAGATCCACAACAGAAACTCTAATTGCAAAATCACTCCAAATCAGTCCCGAACAGCCCTGTTTTCTCCCAAAACAGCCCCGTTTTCCTCCAAAACAACCCTGTTTTCTTTCCCCTTTTGCGCAACCTATGATTTGAAAAAACCCTAATTCCGGCGGCCCAAAAAACAAGAAACCAGGCTGCGAATCAGCCCTGGAACAGCAGCAGAAAAAAGAAAAATTTTTTTTTTTCGAAAACACTGTTCATGCCGGAAAAACAATGTTTACGCCGGAAAACACTGTTCACGCCGGAAACACTGTTCACGACGGTGACGGTACTGTAGCGGCGACGACGGTACTGTAGCAGCAGATCTGAATCAACCCTCGATCAGCCTCTACCCTTTTTTCTCGATCGAAAACCGTGCAGACCGTGTGTAAACAACGAGCCAAAGCTCTGATACCACTTGTTAGGAACAACGTGGCGCAGCGGAATCAACACACACACATGCACAAACGATAATCACGCGGACAGAAAAATAAACGACACAAGAATTTTACGTGGTTCGGTCCCAGTGGGGGACCTACGTCCACGGGCTGCAACTAGGTTATTTCATTAAGCTCTAGGCACACAGATTACAATTACAACATAGAGTATTTATAGATTAAAACTAGGGTTCCTAACTTGTTCTCCAAGTTAGGCCCAAACCGTATAGATAGGCCCATTAGGGCCGGCTAACCCTAGTTAGGGCCGGCCGCCTCTAAACAAGACTACACACCTAACAATCTCCCACTTGGAGGCTCGAGCAATCCTTAATCCACCATCCAAGCAGACCCTATACCAGTAATTCCAGTAATCTTCAATAACAGAAATCCTCCAAGCCTCCAGTTCTAAGAACAAGCTAACACTTCACTATTAGAAGTTTCCAAGCCTCCAGCTCCCAAGAACAAGCTAAGATTTCAAATAACAGAAGTCCTCCAAACCTTCAGTTCCCATAAACAAGCTAAGACTTCAATCCAATCCTTCTAGTTGCAGCAGCCCACTCCTCAATTACCAGAAGGGCCCGTTGAAGCTTCCCCTAGCTCCAACCCAGCAGTCATCACTGACCCAGCCATGGCAAAACCCGCCATTGACTCATCCTCAATCTCAACCGGCACCTACTCACTCGAACTACCGACTCCAGAGACTTCCAGAGGAAACACCACTCTCCAAAACCTGCAAGTACCATGGAGAGATTTTCCCATTCGGAATTCCGGTCTTCAAAACCCAACGGTGTTTAGAACTGTACCCAGAACACGTCCCATGCTCCCACTGTTCCCAAAACCCCTGACCAGGTTTAAACCTCCGAATGCACTCAGCTGACATCCCCGTGGCTCCAAGATTCACACTTGCAAAATGAATCCACTTAGCTCTACCCGATGCAGCGAGTCAAGACTTTAATACTCGGAAGTTGGTTCCCTTCTTCCAGCGATACATAATCCTGTATCTTCCCAAAGTCTTCAAACAATAGATTCACCAATGTTTCATAGAAGTGAGTAATGAAGCATACCAGAATCTTGAACCCAAGAGTCTCCACTGCCATCACTGAGTCCCAATGCATCAACCCAGACACATTCTCAGAAGCAGAATTTACTATCTTTGACATCGACTCTAAAAGAATGTCACATACCTCCATGCAGCTCCACCAAGTCAACTATGCTCAGCTCCCACTGTCCCTGTTATCCCAACCCATGCCAAATGTCGTACCACTGATCACCACCGAACAAGAAACCGCTTCACAGTTCTAAACCAGCTAACCGGCAAACGGTTATAACAACAGCAGAGCTTTCATGAAAGCAAACGGTACCAAGGATTCTGTGATCGTACACCCGATCATCTAACCCTAACCGAAAAAATCTTTCAACCGAGCAAATATCACATGACTTCCCTTTTTTCACTTATGTCATCACCAGCACACCCGCTGGTTCCATTTTCTCCCGGTTTATCCATCGTTAGTACCACATCCAAGTTCACTTGACAAACCAACCAACTTAAATCCAAACCGCCAAACCTTTCGATAACAACCATCCTGTCTCCAGCCATAACAATAGCACACAGAAAATATATCGAAACAGTGAAACAAACACAGTAATGTCACGGGCC
Source organism: Smallanthus sonchifolius (assembly GCA_023525975.1). Classification (NCBI taxonomy): domain Eukaryota; kingdom Viridiplantae; phylum Streptophyta; class Magnoliopsida; order Asterales; family Asteraceae; genus Smallanthus; species Smallanthus sonchifolius. Next base: position 70,712,464 of record CM042028.1, on the reverse strand, counting down.
TGAACTTGACAGTTGTTCTACCAAACACTGTCAATAAACCGATCTGCTCCTGCAATAAACCTTGCAGACAAATCTAAACCCGAATACTGAATTTCACATAACCCGGTTCCCAAATAGTTGATAATAAACAGTCAAACAGAACTAAACAAAACTCTAACCTTTACCCGACGAATCCAAGAGCTTTATAACCAAACCCTAATCGGCGGCTTCAAAGAGTTTAACCCGGTACCCGAAACAATCAAACCGTTAACCCGCAACACAAACCCGAAACACCCGACCCGACGCTTCACCTGCAAACCCGAGTGAAACCAGCAATTCCAAGAAATCCACAACAGAAACTCTAATTGCAAAATCACTCCAAATCAGTCCCGAACAGCCCTGTTTTCTCCCAAAACAGCCCCGTTTTCCTCCAAAACAACCCTGTTTTCTTTCCCCTTTTGCGCAACCTAGGATTTGAAAAAACCCTAATTCCGGCGGCCCAAAAAACAAGAAACCAGGCTGCGAATCAGCCCTGGAACAGCAGCAGAAAAAAGAAAATTTTTTTTTTTCGAAAACACTGTTCATGCCGGAAAAACAATGTTTACGCCGGAAAACACTGTTCACGCCGGAAACACTGTTCACGACGGTGACGGTACTGTAGCGGCGACGACGGTACTGTAGCAGCAGATCTGAATCAACCCTCGATCAGCCTCTACCCTTTTTTCTCGATCGAAAACCGTGCAGACCGTGTGTAAACAACGAGCCAAAGCTCTGATACCACTTGTTAGGAACAACGTGGCGCAGCGGAATCAACACACACACATGCACAAACGATAATCACGCGGACAGAAAAATAAACGACACAAGAATTTTACGTGGTTCGGTCCCAGTGGGGGACCTACGTCCACGGGCTGCAACTAGGTTATTTCATTAAGCTCTAGGCACACAGATTACAATTACAACATAGAGTATTTATAGATTAAAACTAGGGTTCCTAACTTGTTCTCCAAGTTAGGCCCAAACCGTATAGATAGGCCCATTAGGGCCGGCTAACCCTAGTTAGGGCCGGCCGCCTCTAAACGAGACTACACACCTAACAATCTCCCACTTGGAGGCTCGAGCAATCCTCAATCCACCATCCAAGCAGACCCTATACCAGTAATTCCAGTAATCTTCAATAACAGAAATCCTCCAAGCCTCCAGTTCTAAGAACAAGCTAACACTTCACTATTAGAAGTTTCCAAGCCTCCAGCTCCCAAGAACAAGCTAAGATTTCAAATAACAGAAGTCCTCCAAACCTTCAGTTCCCATAAACAAGCTAAGACTTCAATCCAATCCTTCTAGTTGCAGCAGCCCACTCCTCAATTACCAGAAGGGCCCGTTGAAGCTTCCCCTAGCTCCAACCCAGCAGTCATCACTGACCCAGCCATGGCAAAACCCGCCATTGACTCATCCTCAATCTCAACCGGCACCTACTCACTCGAACTACCGACTCCAGAGACTTCCAGAGGAAACACCACTCTCCAAAACCTGCAAGTACCATGGAGAGATTTTCCCATTTGGAATTCCGGTCTTCAAAACCCAACGGTGTTTAGAACTGTACCCAGAACACGTCCCATGCTCCCACTGTTCCCAAAACCCCTGACCTGGTTTAAACCTCCGAATGCACTCAGTTGACATCCCCGTGGCTCCAAGATTCACACTTGCAAAATGAATCCACTTAGCTCTACCCGATGCAGCGAGTCAAGACTTTAATACTCGGAAGTTGGTTCCCTTCTTCCAGCGATACATAATCCTGTATCTTCCCAAAGTCTTCAAACAATAGATTCACCAATGTTTCATAGAAGTGAGTAATGAAGCATACCAGAATCTTGAACCCAAGAGTCTCCACTGCCATCACTGAGTCCCAATGCATCAACCCAGACACATTCTCAGAAGCAGAATTTACTATCTTTGACATCGACTCTAAAAGAATGTCACATACCTCCATGCAGCTCCACCAAGTCAACTATGCTCAGCTCCCACTGTCCCTGTTATCCCAACCCATGCCAAATGTCGTACCACTGATCACCACCGAACAAGAAACCGCTTCACAGTTCTAAACCAGCTAACCGGCAAACGGTTATAACAACAGCAGAGCTTTCATGAAAGCAAACGGTACCAAGGATTCTGTGATCGTACACCCGATCATCTAACCCTAACCGAAAAAATCTTTCAACCGAGCAAATATCACATGACTTCCCTTTTTTCACTTATGTCATCACCAGCACACCCGCTGGTTCCATTTTCTCCCGGTTTATCCATCGTTAGTACCACATCCAAGTTCACTTGACAAACCAACCAACCGAAATCCAAACCGCCAAACCTTTCGATAACAACCATCCTGTCTCCAGCCATAACAATAGCACACAGAAAATATATCGAAACAGTGAAACAAACACAGTAATGTCACGGGCCTGAACTTGACAGTTGTTCTACCAAACACTGTCAATAAACCGATCTGCTCCTGCAATAAACCTTGCAGACAAATCTAAACCCGAATACTGAATTTCACATAACCCGGTTCCCAAATAGTTGATAATAAACAGTCAAACAGAACTAAACAAAACTCTAACCTTTACCCGACGAATCCAAGAGCTTTATAACCAAACCCTAATCGGCGGCTTCAAAGAGTTTAACCCGGTACCCGAAACAATCAAACCGTTAACCCGCAACACAAACCCGAAACACCCGACCCGACGCTTCACCTGCAAACCCGAGTGAAACCAGCAATTCCAAGAGATCCACAACAGAAACTCTAATTGCAAAATCACTCCAAATCAGTCCCGAACAGCCCTGTTTTCTCCCAAAACAGCCCCGTTTTCCTCCAAAACAACCCTGTTTTCTTTCCCCTTTTGCGCAACCTAGGATTTGAAAAAACCCTAATTCCGGCGGCCCAAAAAACAAGAAACCAGGCTGCGAATCAGCCCTGGAACAGCAGCAGAAAAAAGAAAATTTTTTTTTTTCGAAAACACTGTTCATGCCGGAAAAACAATGTTTACGCCGGAAAACACTGTTCACGCCGGAAACACTGTTCACGACGGTGACGGTACTGTAGCGGCGACGACGGTACTGTAGCAGCAGATCTGAATCAACCCTCGATCAGCCTCTACCCTTTTTTCTCGATCGAAAACCGTGCAGACCGTGTGTAAACAACGAGCCAAAGCTCTGATACCACTTGTTAGGAACAACGTGGCGCAGCGGAATCAACACACACACATGCACAAACGATAATCACGCGGACAGAAAAATAAACGACACAAGAATTTTACGTGGTTCGGTCCCAGTGGGGGACCTACGTCCACGGGCTGCAACTAGGTTATTTCATTAAGCTCTAGGCACACAGATTACAATTACAACATAGAGTATTTATAGATTAAAACTAGGGTTCCTAACTTGTTCTCCAAGTTAGGCCCAAACCGTATAGATAGGCCCATTAGGGCCGGCTAACCCTAGTTAGGGCCGGCCGCCTCTAAACGAGACTACACACCTAACAATCTCCCACTTGGAGGCTCGAGCAATCCTTAATCCACCATCCAAGCAGACCCTATACCAGTAATTCCAGTAATCTTCAATAACAGAAATCCTCCAAGCCTCCAGTTCTAAGAACAAGCTAACACTTCACTATTAGAAGTTTCCAAGCCTCCAGCTCCCAAGAACAAGCTAAGATTTCAAATAACAGAAGTCCTCCAAACCTTCAGTTCCCATAAACAAGCTAAGACTTCAATCCAATCCTTCTAGTTGCAGCAGCCCACTCCTCAATTACCAGAAGGGCCCGTTGAAGCTTCCCCTAGCTCCAACCCAGCAGTCATCACTGACCCAGCCATGGCAAAACCCGCCATTGACTCATCCTCAATCTCAACCGGCACCTACTCACTCGAACTACCGACTCCAGAGACTTCCAGAGGAAACACCACTCTCCAAAACCTGCAAGTACCATGGAGAGATTTTCCCATTCGGAATTCCGGTCTTCAAAACCCAACGGTGTTTAGAACTGTACCCAGAACACGTCCCATGCTCCCACTGTTCCCAAAACCCCTGACCTGGTTTAAACCTCCGAATGCACTCAGCTGACATCCCCGTGGCTCCAAGATTCACACTTGCAAAATGAATCCACTTAGCTCTACCCGATGCAGCGAGTCAAGACTTTAATACTCGGAAGTTGGTTCCCTTCTTCCAGCGATACATAATCCTGTATCTTCCCAAAGTCTTCAAACAATAGATTCACCAATGTTTCATAGAAGTGAGTAATGAAGCATACCAGAATCTTGAACCCAAGAGTCTCCACTGCCATCACTGAGTCCCAATGCATCAACCCAGACACATTCTCAGAAGCAGAATTTACTATCTTTGACATCGACTCTAAAAGAATGTCACATACCTCCATGCAGCTCCACCAAGTCAACTATGCTCAGCTCCCACTGTCCCTGTTATCCCAACCCATGCCAAATGTCGTACCACTGATCACCACCGAACAAGAAACCGCTTCACAGTTCTAAACCAGCTAACCGGCAAACGGTTATAACAACAGCAGAGCTTTCATGAAAGCAAACGGTACCAAGGATTCTGTGATCGTACACCCGATCATCTAACCCTAACCGAAAAAATCTTTCAACCGAGCAAATATCACATGACTTCCCTTTTTTCACTTATGTCATCACCAGCACACCCGCTGGTTCCATTTTCTCCCGGTTTATCCATCGTTAGTACCACATCCAAGTTCACTTGACAAACCAACCAACCGAAATCCAAACCGCCAAACCTTTCGATAACAACCATCCTGTCTCCAGCCATAACAATAGCACACAGAAAATATATCGAAACAGTGAAACAAACACAGTAATGTCACGGGCATGAACTTGACAGTTGTTCTACCAAACACTGTCAATAAACCGATCTGCTTCTGCAATAAACCTTGCAGACAAATCTAAACCCGAATACTGAATTTCACATAACCCGGTTCCCAAATAGTTGATAATAAACAGTCAAACAGAACTAAACAAAACTCTAACCTTTACCCGACGAATCCAAGAGCTTTATAACCAAACCCTAATCGACGGCTTCAAAGAGTTTAACCCGGTACCCGAAACAATCAAACCGTTAACCCGCAACACAAACCCGAAACACCCGACCCGACGCTTCACCTGCAAACCCGAGTGAAACCAGCAATTCCAAGAGATCCACAACAGAAACTCTAATTGCAAAATCACTCCAAATCAGTCCCGAACAGCCCTGTTTTCTCCCAAAACAGCCCCGTTTTCCTCTAAAACAACCCTGTTTTCTTTCCCCTTTTGCGCAACCTAGGATTTGAAAAAACCCTAATTCCGGCGGCCCAAAAAACAAGAAACCAGGCTGCGAATCAGCCCTGGAACAGCAGCAGAAAAAAGAAAATTTTTTTTTTTTCGAAAACACTGTTCATGCCGGAAAAACAATGTTTACGCCGGAAAACACTGTTCACGCCGGAAACACTGTTCACGACGGTGACGGTACTGTAGCGGCGACGACGGTACTGTAGCAGCAGATCTGAATCAACCCTCGATCAGCCTCTACCCTTTTTTCTCGATCGAAAACCGTGCAGACCGTGTGTAAACAACGAGCCAAAGCTCTGATACCACTTGTTAGGAACAACGTGGCGCAGCGGAATCAACACACACACATGCACAAACGATAATCACGCGGACAGAAAAATAAACGACACAAGAATTTTACGTGGTTCGGTCCCAGTGGGGGACCTACGTCCACGGGCTGCAACTAGGTTATTTCATTAAGCTCTAGGCACACAGATTACAATTACAACATAGAGTATTTATAGATTAAAACTAGGGTTCCTAACTTGTTCTCCAAGTTAGGCCCAAACCGTATAGATAGGCCCATTAGGGCCGGCTAACCCTAGTTAGGGCCGGCCGCCTCTAAACGAGACTACACACCTAACAGCGTGTGGTGGATGTTAATGATATCAAGGTGCTGGAGTTGACCCCACTCCCTCCCACACCCAACTGACGTCGTTCCACACTTGAACGTTTAGTCAGGCAGAATTTATTCTTAGAAGAATGAGGATATTGTGGGATTCGAGCCGACTTTTGTTAATCCAACAGCGGATGACAAATTAACTTTCTTCCTGGTATGTGTTTGTATATACGTGTATTTCTTTTGCAGTGTTAATATTTTGCTTAGAGGTGGAAATTTTGACCTGCTTACCTATGAATGTGTCGATTCATGTTATGTTTTATCTTTAACGAGTTAAACGTCAATAAAATTAGCTAGAAAAGAAAGGGGTCAAATGTGTCAAAAGTCATGTAGAGTGTATTTTGTAATAGATAAAACCTCTTAAATATTTTATTGTAAAATCAGATTATTATTGAAATAATATAGTTCTCTATAATCATATCTAAAACTATTTCACTGTAAAAAAAGAATATTTATAGAAATTTTTTTGTTTTGTTTTGGGTCAACCAAACCTCACCCATTTTAACCTATTGAAAATTATCTGTTTTGACCAATCACCTAACCCGCATGTTAGCTCATTTTGTTGCCTCTAAATTTATGCATAACTTTTGACAACTTTTTATTTTTTTTATTTTCTTTTGTATTTATTTCTTTTTGATTGTTTTGTTTCTGTTTACTTTCTTTCTGTATATTTCTTTTTTATGCTTTGCATTTTATTTTTTCTAAGTGACATGGAGCTTTAATGGAATAATGGGTGACGTTATGGTGTAAAATTGGATACGCATGAATCACAGACTCTCTTGAACTTAGGTCTGTAACTTTTGAATCATCACTTGACAATTTAAGGTGTTGCAGCTGGACTCCAAGCTTCTGCTACTTTCATGGCTTCAAACCTTGGCTCTTTTGCCTGGAATTTCAAGCCAGCATATAATTTCATGTAATCATCAACTACAAAATTTGGGTAAACTTGTTCATTCTCTGATTCTTCTTTCACCAATTTTTTAGCGGGATAGATTACAGCATCATTCCCTGGGTTGTAAAAGGATGTAATTGACATTCTTGTCCCATTTGTTTGAGCAATCACTCTATGCATCACACTTTTGTACTTTCTAATTTGTAAGGAAACTTCCTAACATGTCTAAGGAATACATTGTTTGTCTTGTGATGGATAAGTATGTTGTCAGCTACATGTTGCATTTCCTTTATAGGAATAGAAAATGATTTCAATAACTTGTGTCATATACTCCATCTATCTGAAAATAAATGCAGGGTTTAACTTAAGTCGGACATTTAAAATGCAGGTGAACCAACTTGGGACGGTGACACCCATTTAAACGTTTGCTTCCTTTATTTACCATTATGATGAACAGATTTAGACAGATGGAAAGTTCTTCACCCCTCCTACAAGAATCTTTCAAGTTCAGCTCGGGAATAAAAATAACCAGAACTCGGCCTCCTTTGTAGTTAACAAGGTTTTCCAACGTCAAAATGTTATGTCGCATATTTTTGCTACTTGGTTTCAGTATATGTCAATATCAAAGACTGTACTTATGGCTTTTGCTATTTGATTTCATTGTATGTAGACACCAAACGTTAATATATCATTGATGCTAATTATCACATGACATTCTAATAGTTGTTTGGAAATCAAGCAAGTCATATTGTTAATAATATACAAATTTTGAAGCTCTTTAACTTTTTGTAGGACGTTCAATTTTTCACGGCAATGCGCGGGATACCTCTTACGTGTGGTGGTAACTCATATAAATATTTTATAAGCAACTTGCATTTGCCTTTGCAAATGAGATGTAATTTATTAAAAACATTCGTATAATTAAACAAATATTTACACAAAATTAATTTGTCGTGATCGCACATCGTGCGGGTTCCCTACTAGTCCTTTATAATAAGGATCGGAGGATACAAATGTCTTTTCACACATAATTTTAAGACGCCGGTTTTTCTCCCTTGACGTCGGACGCCCGCCGGACGCTGTCGGAGACGCATCAGTCACGCTGGAGACGATTCATCATCCACGCCATAAAACCTCCCATTCAATGATATCTAAGCATTACCAGTTTTTCGTTTCTTCCTTGCGGGTTTTTTGTTAGGGTTTTCAACGCTTCACCTCCCCTGCTCTGCTTGTCCTCCTCCATCGCCGCCATCTGACCACCACCATTCTCCTTCTCCGCTGCCGTCACCGTCACCATTCCCAGGTACGCCACCCTACATCTCCACTACCTAACTCTGACTAGAAACAAGCCATCGTCACCGACCGTGTTTGTTTCTATGGTCGTAGTTTGAATTAGGGTTTTCGTAATTATTTGTGTTGGATTTCGAGATAAACACCAGTTTGTAAGTTGTTGTGCTTGATATAGCTGTCATACATAAGAACAATTTAGAAATAAGTTTTGTTGAATTGTGAATTACTTGCTAAATTTGAAGTGATTATGCTCTTCTTCCTGTTTCAGAAGGTGCAATAGCAATCTCTAGAGCAAGTATATGAGTTGGAGCTTTTTCCTATGTGGTTGCGATGGAACTTGAGTTAAACAACATCAATGTAAGTATTCAAAACTGAGTTTTGTTGATTTGTGGATTATTTGCTAAATTTGAAGTATATTTGCTCGATGTTAACAAATTTCAAAATTCCAGGTTTTAATTTGTATAAAAGATAGCTGTTCATGGCAATTGAAGAGAAATCTTCATTATTTGGGTTATCTTCTTCGTTATCCATCATCATCTACTCATTGTAAGTAATAACGCTCCTAAAGTCTTTCTTTTCTGCATAAAATTCGTATGTGTGAACGGGGTTAATGAATCCAAAAACGTATGAATCTATATCCGTAGTGTTGGATCGGTAAATACAAGATGGTTCTATTTTAGTTGAGATTTGCGGAAACAATCACAACTTAAGCAAAGTAAACAAGTAGACAAGAAGAATACTGATAAATGCAATTTGTATTAAGCTTCAAGTGTTACAAGATTACAGAGAAAACTCTTAAGCAAAAAGTATTTTTACAATGAATCTAAGTACTACTTATATAGTAACTTAGAATCAAGACAGACCCTTGATTCTAATGATCAGATCTAACACAGACCGTTGATCTTGTATTGAAGTTATTCTACATATACATACAATAATAATAACTACAAAGGTTAACTTTATTCAAACGTCTTCTTTGCATCATTGCTTGAATACTCAAAAGGAGAGCGTCGTTGTCTTTTATTGTCTTGTGCCAATGACATTTTTTCTGCGTGGAGTGTGTCAGTGTAACAGCAGAAAGTTGTCAATGGTATTGGTTGCTTTATCAAGAACAGTCAGCTGCAACGTTTAATCTTCAGTGAAAAGGCTATCAGCTGCAACTTTGATCTTCAGTGGATAAAGCCTATCAGCTGCAACTTTGGTCAGCAGCAGATAAGGCCTATCAGCTGCAACTTTGATCTTCAGTGGATAAGACCTATCAGCTGCAACTTTGATCTTCAGTGGATAAGGCCTATCAGCTGCAGCTTTGGTCAGCAGCAGATAAAGCCTATCAGCTGCAACTTTGTTGATCCGCAGCAATCTTTGAGATCAGCAGCATTTGTACTTAGAGAATTTTGTAGCCATCAGTCTTTATTTCTACACGTAGAATCATCAAAAATTGACTACATGTCTTGAATTTTGGGTGGGTTATAAGATAGGGTTCTTGAACCCAGATTGGAGATTTTGATTTAATTAAATTAAAGTAATTTAATTGCAAGGAAAGAATAATTTGACATGATGAAAGAACACTAGAACCATATTTATTTATATATTTAGAATTTCAATTACCTTTGAGTGTGCAAATCGCCATTTTTTTTGCAGAATGTCATCAAAGGCTAGGTAATCTAATTTTTACAATTTCAATGTTTTAATATCATTACATAAGACTCGAGTAAAATGTGATATTGGTGAGTGAAAAACTCACAATTTTGATGTATATGAATACTTCAATAAGCTACATATTTATCAATTGTATAGCAAGTGTTTGTCATTAATGTTAATAATGGGTCAAAAATATGAAATTACCCGAGAAATCATGATTTTGTCTAATACAAGAAAGGATATCTTAAATAGTGGTGATCACCTTTAACATGAAATATAGATTTTACTCATTTGCAGAAAAATATGTTACACAAGGACATGAAAACTGAAGATCAAAAGGACATGCTTCATATCGAATGATGACAAACACCAATTCAAACATATTATTAAATACATTTGTGTTGGTGCTTACTTACGTGACAGACTCACCAACCTAATTTTTTTACATTGTTTCAGCAATTGGTAAGTTGAATGTTGGTTATTTATATATTTCTGATGTAAATATGTTAACATTGACTCATACTATGATGCTTTAATAATTTCAATAAATTGCATGCAATGTCTCCAAGAGTACTACATACAGTCTGCTTTTTGAGATAATAGTTCATCTTATGTGCTTCAATGATGATGATAAAGCTATGGGAGGAGTTACAGATTATTATGCCCAATAAATGGGTAACTTTTTTATTTTTACTTTTACTTTTTTGTCTTCTATTATAGATCAAACTACATGAATAGAAACAAACTTTACACTTTCTTTGATTTTAGCAACCAACTATAAATTAGGCATAAAACTAAAAACCAAACCTACATTTTATTACTGATTTTACAAAACCAAGTTTTAATATTATTACCATTTATCACAACTAATGATGTGTTTAAATGCAGCTTCTCAACTTTTTTGCAGTGAGATCTTATTTATCATTTTAGTGTATATTTATGGCATCCAATGTCACTTTGAATAATTATTTTTAAATATTGATACTTATTTTAAACATGTTAGTAATTTCTATTTTCACATAAGCATATTTTGCATATGTGGCGTCTGACATCACATGTACAAGTGTCACATAAGCAATTTACAGGCAATACGAGCTAAAGTAAGGTTCGATAATAACTTATAAGTTGGTTTCTATTTGGGCCTTTTTTAAAGATGGTTCCTAGAAACATGAAAAATTGTTAAATTTGTTGCTATTTCGTGCAGTTTACATTTTCTTATGCACAATAAATGGTTAATTAACGGAGGAATTACCTTTTGAGTGGATCTATAGATAAGTTTTGTGGTGCATTCCTCCTTAAGTTTTATCATAAAACTATCTGTTTTCATGCTGAAAATTTGGAATCTTCATAGTAGTTTGATGCTTAGTGAGATGTGTGTATAATTATACATATGATATGTCTAAACATATGCTTTTTCTTATAAAAAAGAGTGAATTGCTATCTATTTTTAATTTTTAATTTTCTGTTTGATACAAAATAGGTCAATAATTCAATCATTTTTTTGGTAAATAAGTAACAGTTATTTTGTTGTCTATTTGCATAATTGTAATATGAAGTTCTTATGTTTTCCAGCTATCAGAAGTGTATTAAGCATAAAACTTCCCAAATCACTTTATCAAAAGAAAGCAGGGTAGCTTGTAAACGGGTTATAGGCTGGCCATCTGAAGTGTATTAAGCATAAAAATCTTTATTTTTTTTTATTTTTTTTGTTTTTTTAATTATGGTTGTTTTCCAGGTGATTGTAAGAAGCTTTGTTCCTGCAAGTCAGAAACAATCAAAAACAAGAGTAGTTGGTAACGAGGCAGAGGTCGTAAATGGGCCCCGCAGCGAGTCACCAACAGCAATCCATATACTTTGGTCCTTTTTTATATATTTGGATCTCTTGGTTAAATCTGGAGGTTATTGTGAAGATATTTCTTAATTGGAGGTTGCAGTATCAAGTTAAATGTCACGTGTACGTATCAGGATGTGTTATTAGTTATTGCTTCAGGCAGAGTTTGTTTGTCAGCTGTTGTGGTTTTAAGATTTGAATTATCTTCTGATATAAGTTCTTTCCATATCTTGTAGCCCCAGGTGGTCATTGAAGCAACAAGTACCCAAGGTTGTTAAGTCTATTAATAGGCAGCTGCGTGAAAAGTCTATCAAGACAAAGGTACACCATTGGAAGTCCGCGATGCGAAGGTTTGGGTCTAAACATTCTATAGGTTTCATCCTCATTTGATCTAGCAATTGAGGCTTTGATTGAGCTTGTTGGTCGGCATGAGGCCATAAATTATAAAGTCATTACAAAGGCTTGTTTTGTTTGATAATCACAGAATTTTAGGTCAATTGATGATGATTATAAACTTATAGAAAGTCAAACGGGATTGTTAATTGAGTATTATTTCTTTCTATTACTCCTGGCACTGAAGGTTTATTCGGGTCTTGACGTCTTGGTTGGTGGGTGTTAAGAGTTGATTAATTTTGGTATTTAATTAAGTATGCAATCAAGACTATTAATGACCATTTTGATATAAGTATGCATAATCTCATAGTTATTTATTTACATAATGTTTGCTTCCTTTATTTACAATTATAAATAGATTTAGACAGATGGGAAGCTCTTCACCCCCTCTTACAAGAATCTTCCAAATTCAGCTCGGGAATAAAAATAACCATAACTCGGCCTCCTTTGTAGTTAACAAGGTTTTCCAGCGTCAAAGTGTTATGCTCGCATATTTTTGCTACGTGTATATGTCAATATCAAATACTGTACTTATGGTTTTTGCTATTTGGTTTCATTGTATGTGGACATCAAATATTAATATATGGTTGATGCTAATGATCACATGACATTCTTATAGTTGTTTGAAAATCAAGAAAATCATATTGTTAATTATATACAAATTTTGAAGGTCTTTAACTTTTTGTAGGACATTCAATTCTTCACGGCAACGCGCGGGATATCTCTTACGTGTGGTGGTACCTCATATAAATATTTTATAAGCAAGTTGCATTTGCCTTTGCAAATGAGGTGTAATTTATTAAAAAACATTCGTTTAATTAAGCAAATATTTATACACAATTAATTTGTCGGGACCGCACATCGTGCAGGTTCCCTATTAGTTAATAAATAAGAGTAAAGTGTCATTTTCGTCCATTTGGTTTGACCATTTTAGCTAATTTCATTCAAAAACTTTTTTTTTAGCTTTTTCGTCCCTAACTTTTCAAAATCTAACCATTTTCATCCACCTAACTAACTACGTCTACATTTTAACGTTAAATAAGGGGCAATTTGGTCTTTTCAACTTCCTTCTACTCTCTATGGCGTTAAAGAAGGATTTATTTAACAGACTAAATTGCCCCTGATTTAACGTTAAATATAAACGGAGTTAGTCTGGTGGATGAAAATGACTAGATTTTGAATAGCCAAAAACGAAAAAACTAAAAAAAAATTTAGATGAAAGTGGCTAAAATGACCAAAACAAAAATGACATACTTGATAAATAAATAAAATACTGACTTGCCGGAATAAAGGAATCCGACGAACCCCTCCACGGCGTCACACGGAACGCCGAGTATCGGAATACTTTTCTCAGAGCTCGGATGCTTACGTGGCCTATCAATTAAGCTTTCGAACACCGTCGAAGCCGATGCCTGAATGCACATAGCATATTAGCAACCAGACCACAACTTTTTAAGATAATTGAAAACTGAATACAATCAAATCGATTCAACGCCGTGTAGAATTAAGATCTGTAAAACAAATCTCGAAACTACCGGAGATGAAGAATGAAGAATCTCGATTTTACTTATTAACTTTCAGGTTACCAGAATGTTAGCGTGCACCGGAATCCTTCGACCACCGGACGTTACGATCTGGATATAGGTCTCCGTAACATCGCCGGAAACGTTGTCGGATTCGATAGGAGATGCCGGTATTGTACAGATCATGCCAGAAAAGATCAACGGCGGAGAGAGTGAGATTCGTGATACTAATTGCCTTCGTCTTGTTCGAAGATATTTGCTGTTATATCTGTTGTGGTGTTTGATTTTATAGACGGATCAAAGCCAACCATCCAAGATGGAAAGTTAAACTAGAAGTTTACTCCTTCATTTATTGACAAAATGCAAGATGAGTCCTCGAACTTGAATAAGTGTTCTGATAATTTTGATCCATATTCAACTGTTACATGTAATTTTGGTACAAGTGTGGGGATTCATTTTGGTTTCTAGATGAATTTTAAAAATATTTTGGTTTTTAAGTAATTTGCTGGTTAGACATGCGGACACAAAGGATCCATTGTTTTTAAAATAAAGTATTTTTTTATATTTACAACAAAAAAGTACTTTATTTTGAACAAAAAAGTACTTTAAAGTAATTTGCTGGTCTAGTGTCATTAGTGATTACTTCTTACAAAAGTAATGCGGGTTCAAATTTTGTAACTGTAGGTTTATGATACGGATGAGCTTAACACGAAAGAGATGAAAGCAATAAGAAGAACAATAGTCTGCAAAGAAAATCGATAATCAAAAACTACTGATCGTTCAATATCATCCAGAGATTTTCTACACTTAACAAACTAAGGATAGAAACAAACAAAAGACAAAAAACAAAAATAAATCAAATCTCCCATAAAAATAGGTCTAAAATTAAATGACTTTTAATTAAATAAATTAAGAAATTAAACCAAAAAGCATGCCCCCTTCAAGTCTTCGACGGGTCTAGTTCTGGACCTAGAGTCGGGTTTGAATTTGGGTCAGGTGGTTACTATCGGTATCATACTCCCCCGCTTGAAAAGTACTCGCTCTTGAGTCCACAACACCATCATCAACATACGAAGATAAGTCAGCAACATTAAAAGAAGTAAAAGCATTGTAGTGACCCGGAAGATCAATTTTATACGCATTATCATTAATACTTTTGAGCACAAGAAATGGTCCATCGGCACGGGGCCGGAGTTTCCTGAAATGCCCTGTGGGAAAGCATTCCCGATGCAAATGAATCACAACCAAATCACCTTCATTAAAGGCAACATGTTTCCGTTGCTGGTTCGCATGGTTTTGATATTGTTCGTTATGCTTAATAATATGGTTCCTTACTTGTTGATGTAATTCTTTAATATGTTTGACTCAATCATTCGATCATCCCCTTCCACGTTGTACCGTGTTGTCTCCGGAAGTGGCGTGAAGTCAAGGGTCGTGAATGGGTTTCGGTCGTAGAAAATGAAAAACGGGCTTTGCCGGTTGAGTTGTGGTTCGACCGGTTGAGTTGTGGTTCGACCGATTGTAAGCAAACTCGGTTTGTGGCAAAACTAAATCCCACTGTTAGGGGTTATTTCCAGTAAGACTGCGTAAAAGATTTCCCAAGCTGCGGTTGGTCACCTCTATTTGCCCGTCAGTTTGCGGATGGTGAGAGTTATTGAATTGTAATTGGGACCCCAACCGTTTCCACAACGTATGTCAAAAATGGCTAACGAATTTGACATCATGGTCGGAAGTAATGGACTTTGGAACACTGTGTAGCCACTTGACTAGCATCACAAGTCTTTGAACACGCGATAAAATGGGCCATTTTAGGGTTATTACAAATGGTATCAGAGCCAGGGGTCGGCGGGTGTGTCAGCGAGTACGCTGGGCTCCCTAAGGGGACGGATATGTAAATCTCACATCGGTTGAGGAGGAGAACGAAGCCTTCCTTATAAGGGAGTGGAAACCTTCTCTATCGGGGGGCTTTACCTGAGTGAGCAATTCATCAGGTGAAAACAAAATGTGAGTTCCTGGACGGGCAACCTATTGGGGGCAAAGTGGAAAATGCTCTGGCACGACTTACTTGGTTTGTTACACAGTTGAACCCATACTAAAATGTTTTGTTATAATATGTTAAACTGTATCCTTGAGGTCACGAACCCTACTTTCATTCATATTAATCATTGTGCGTCAAAGTAAGTTCGTTTATTTTGTTGGATTCAACCCCAACATGTATATGGTTATATCACCTAATCACATACTCGTCCCATACACGCAAAATTTTTAAAACTAATCTCATACCTGAATACTTGTCCCAGATGTTTCGAATTTCGTTTATTCCCTAGGGTTTTTGCAATCCCTCCTCTTTCTATCTCACTATAATCATCTCTCTCATATATTCTTTAGTTAATACATATATATACACATATACATGGTTAACACTTGTTAAGTTCATCGTCAAAGGATGGTCCTTAAGACTTTGGCCTCTGAACCCATTCTAGCGGATTTATATGATGTCTACAACCTTAACCCCAACTCGGGAAAATGAAAAATGACTCGGCATGATCACTAAAAGCACTTCAAACCAAAAGAATTCCATTTACACAATGTTACAAAGTTTTATGTCGAGTCATGTAGATACTTGTCAATATTATGTAGTATCAATAAAAAAAATGTTTACATATGTTATTATATAATCATCATGAGTGGAGTACACACTAAAGAATCAATTTTTAAAAAGTTAAGTAGTCCACATCTCTAATTCCTATTAGGCCCTTGTAAATTAAAATGAAACTCATTATTTACTTTAGATTTCTACATGTTCATTTTTCCTGCACTTACAAAAAAATTTAAATTTAACAATGAGATTGAGTGACGCATTATGAAAAATGCAGTGTGAAGAAGACTGAAACACTAATGATCTCTTGTTATTAGTTTGAGAAATTAAATAATATTTTTAAAATTATTAGTATGTATAAAAACAATAATTCAATGTGTTTAATCTAAATAATGTAATTTATGTTAACATAAGTTAATTATAATAAACATACATAAAAACATATGTTTTAAACTAACATAGTTGTATCAAAGCTATAAAATTGACCAATGAGGATAGTGGCGTGTTTGAATTTTAGGTCCACTAAAGAGGTGATTGTGATGAGTGGATTTGAGGTTTGTTGGTGGGTCAAAACCTAAAAATCTTTAAGGCATTATTCTCAATTATACATTTATATGTAAGGTACTATAATTCTAGATTTCAAATTACGTTACTTAATATTATTGCATTTCGGATTCAGTGGTGATCAGTTTGACTTTTATAAAAACGGGTTTTGACAGAGAAATTAATTAATTCAGTTAATTAATAAATACGTAGCGGAAAATAAAATCATAACCTATTTAACAGCACTGACAAACCGAACAGGATCTGGTTATGAATACGCAAACACAAAAAAAAACAGTTAATCTATTGATGAGATTAATTATACCTTAGTGGTTAATGATTAACTGGTTGAGACACCGAGGTACAACGAACCGATGCTAGATCACGAACCGAAACGCGAGAGAACGGGAAGCGCCGGAGCTGGCCGGAAACGGGCAGGCAGCGGCTGGTTTGGTGGCCGAAAGTCGCAAGACAAATACTATTCTATTAGATAGCAGCTTTTGAAAAAGGGACAAAAAAATCAACTACTTTCCTTGCGGCCGTTTTCAAAAATTGTAGATCTCAACGATTATTATATATATAATAATTATAAACTCTATTAGTTATTTACGGGCCTAAAGTCCAATACAAGATAAAAAGCTTGTACCCATTTAATTGTTTTAATGAAAGATTAAAACAATATATATATATATATAATTATTATTTATAAACTAGTATAAACAATAATTCACGTCTAACGAATATATATAAAATATATCGTCCCGCTAACAGTTCGTAATTACCAGTTAAACAGGTTAAGTGGATTTAATGTTCATTGGCCTAGGTGTAACTCTTACGAGTCATAGCTCGGTCAGCCGCGTTGTCCATCGGGTCGGTCCATAAAATTCAACAATCTCCCACGTGGACGATCCACGATAAATCAACGCAAACAGTCAGCGGCGCTCTAGCTGCACATGGCTGTCCCTAACAAGGTATGACGCTTTAAATTCATTAACCAAATATCTCGGTGTTAGTAACAGCTAACTAAAGCAAGACAATAGACTTATGGCAATAGTTTTCATTCATCCTTTTCGTATAAAACATCAATTGAATCAATGAGACATGGATTTAGTTCATTCTCATATGGCGTTCAATTATTATTGTTCTCGATCAAGAATCAAAGTGGTCCAATCAAACACACAGTAAGTTTGGGTAAGGCCTTACACTGCACCAGTTTGAATCAACGAGGGCGCCACGATGCTTATCTGTTACATATAATGCAAGAGTACAGAATCCCTTATTGACTACATACAACTCCCACTAAACTTCAGAACTATTCCTAATCAAAGCCTTTATGACTGGCAGTTACGCGACATCGTTTGACAGTGATTAAAGAATGGTTCTTGGTAAACGGCAGTTCTAGTACGTATCTCAGGTCAGAGGATACTAATGAGTATACCAATAGCAAAACATCTTATGACAAAGATCCATGAAGATGATTTGATGCGAGTTACATCCAACGTCATTTAAAATAAGGCCTGTGAAGTTCGGAGTCAACTCCTTGAGCCGAAGTTCAGAATAGTCTTAATTCAGAGACGTTCCCACGAGTCTGACCGACTATGGATAATTAAGAATACAAGATTCATGGATTAAACGTATTAAAATCGAACACAGTTACAAGAATTCAGAATTATATTTAAATCAGTAAATCAAAATAATTCAAAAGTACAACTGTTTAAATGTTCGCACATTCAAAATACTAAATCAAAACATATCACTAGCAAATCTAAGACCAATAGCATCTCTGTGAAGATCGTGCTTTTCCTGAGTCATGGGCTTA
This sequence comes from Smallanthus sonchifolius, assembly GCA_023525975.1. Taxonomy (NCBI): domain Eukaryota; kingdom Viridiplantae; phylum Streptophyta; class Magnoliopsida; order Asterales; family Asteraceae; genus Smallanthus; species Smallanthus sonchifolius. The sequence continues at coordinate 70,693,948 of CM042028.1, read as the reverse complement.
GTAAACGGGTCCGCTAGGTTTTGATCTGTGTCTACTTTGCTTATCACGACGTCTCCACGTTCCACAATTTCCCGTATATAGTGGAACTTCCTTTGAATGTGCTTGGCTTTGTGAGGAGATCTGGGCTCTTTGGCTTGAGCTATAGCACATGTGTTATCACAAAGTATCTCGATTGGTTGGCGAATATTCGGAACCACATCGAGGTCGGTAATGATTTTCTTCATCCAAGCAACTTCCTTAGCAGCATCTGATGCGGCTATATACTCAGATTCGGTGGTTGAATCCGCCACTACACTCTGCTTGGAGCTTTTCCATGAGACAGCTCCTCCATTAAGAGTGAATACGAAACCCGACTGTGAGCGAGAGTCATCTCGGTCAGTTTGAAAGCTAGCATCAGTGTAACACCGTACAATGAGCTCCTTTTTCATTCCTCCAAATATTAAAAACATGTCTTTGGTCCTTCTTAAGTACCTCGGGATGTTCTTGACTGCGGTCCAATGGGCAATGCCAGGACTTTGCTGGAAACGGCTGGTCATGTTTAAAGCATACGAGACGTCAGGTCTAGTGCACAACATAGCATACATGGTAGAACCAATCGCTGAGGCATATGGAATTGCTTCCATTTCCTTAATTTCAATGTCCGTGGAAGGAGATTGCGATTTGTTCAACACAGTGCCTTTAGTCATCGGAATACCTCCTTTCTTAGAGTTTTCCATCCTAAAGCGTGTCATCATTTTGTCTATGTAAGTACTATGACTTAGCCCTAGAAGCCGCTTAGATCTATCTCTGTAGATCTTAATTCCTAGAATGTAAGCAGCTTCTCCAAGATCCTTCATTGCAAAACAAGATCCTAACCATTGTTTGACTTTGTCAAGCACAGGGATGTTGTTTCCAATGATCAGTATATCATCCACATACAAGATGAGAAATGATATAGTGCTCCCACTAGCCTTTCTGTAAACACAAGGCTCATCTTCATTCTTGACAAAACCAAATTCTTTGATTTTCTGATCAAAATGAAGATTCCAGCTTCGAGATGCATGTTTAAGTCCATAAATGGACTTATTCAGTTTGCAGACCCTACTAGGATACTTTGGATCAACAAAACCGTCAGGCTGAACCATATAGACATCTTCATAGAGATGTCCATTAAGAAAAGCGGTTTTGACATCCATTTGTCATATCTCGTAATCATGGTACGCGGCTATGACAAGCAGTATCCTGATCGATTTGATCGTAGCAACGGGTGAGAAAGTTTCATCATAGTCAATACCTTGAGTTTAAGTGAAACCCTTTGCAACTAGCCGTGCTTTATAGATTTGTACATTACCATGCATGTCGGTTTTTCTTTTGAAAATCCATTTGCTCCCTATTGCCCGAGAACCGGGGGGTAGCTCAATCAAGTCCCAGACCTGATTATCACGCATAGATTGCATCTCGGCATTCATGGCTTCAAGCCATTTCTCGGATTCAGGATCTGAGATAGCAGATTTGTAGTTTGTAGGTTCGTTATTTGACTCAGCTACTAACAGGACTTTAGAAGCTTCAAGATGCCATAGGTATCTATTAGGTTCTTTACGAGACATGCTACTTCTGCGAACGCTTGTGTTTATGTCTGATTCGTCAGCAACAACTTCTTGTTGATCAGACGCTCTGATTTCCTCAGTGGTTGTTTGTGTTTCTCGAATTTCTTCAAGATCCATAATATTATTTCCGGTTCCTCGATTTAGAAGATCTTCCTCGAGAAAGCGTCCTTTCCTTTTGATGGAAACAATGTTTGCATCAGGATGATAGAAATAATATCCGCTTTTGTTGTATTAACCGACGAAAACAACTTTTTCGCCTCTGGGATCGAGCTTGTCATCAGAATCGCTGGTGACATATGCATCACATCCCCATACTCTAAGGTAAGACAAATTGGGTTTAGACCCGTGCCATATCTAATATGGGTTTTTGTCCACCTTCTTAGTCGGTGCCAGATTTACAAAGCGGGCGACGGTTATAAGAGCATAACTCCAGAAGGAGTGAGGCAAGTTAGTTCTACACATCATCGATCGAACCATATTAAGTAGGGTTCGATTTCTCCTCTCGCTCACACCATTAAGTTATGGTGTGCGAGGAGGAGTGGGCAGAGAAATAATTCCGTGCTCCTTCAGATGATTAAGAAATTCTAAGCTGAGATACTCGCCACCTCGATCTGATCGAAGTGTCTTGATAGATTTATCGAGTTGTTTCTCTACTTCGTTTTAAAACTCTTTGAACTTTTCAAATGTTTCATGCTTGTGTTTCATAAGATAGACATAAGCATATCGACTATAATCGTCAATAAATGAAACGAAGTATCTTTCATGATTTCTAGACATGGTTCTGAAAGGGCCACACACATTAGTGTGTATAAGGCCTAGTAGATCCTTGGCTCGTTCACCAACATGGGTGAAGGGGTCCTTTGTGAGTTTGCCCGCTAAACAAGACTCGCAATTATCAAATGAGTCATGTCCGGTAGGTTCAAGAATTCCCTCGGATTGGAGTCTTTTAATGCGTGCCTTGCTTATGTGGCCAAGTCGACAATGCCATAGAAAAATATCATTAATGCTAGATTTGATACGTTTAGAAAGATTATATATGTTATTGTCAGTTTGAACGTCAATCTCATAAATACCGTTTTAAGGTTTAGCATTAAAATAAAAGATATCATTTAAGTAGGCAGAAATAGCAATACCATTAAAAACGTACTTAAATCCTTGTTCAAACAATAAAGAAACTGAAATAATGTTTCTGGTTAAACCAGGTGCAAACAAACAATTGTTCAAAACAACCACAAGGCCAGAAGGACATATGCAAGAATTGGTACTCTTTTCCCATCACCAACGATGAGCTCCATGTCGCCTTGTTTCAGCTTCCTCCAACTTTTAGGCTCCTGCAAGACATTAATGATGTGGTATTCACATCCAGTATCAAATACCCATGTGTTGCTAGAAACAGTAAAAAATTCAATAACATAAATGAGAATACCTGAAAAGGTGCCCTCACCACTGGCCCTCTGCAGCTTCAGCTTGGCTAGATATTCAAGACAGTTACGTTTCCAGTGTCCCATTTTGTTGCATTCAAAGCATTGGCGCCCCTCAGGAGAGGGTGCTTTTGAAGCTTTCTTGTTATTGTTAGTGGCAGGCTTGGCAGCAACATTAACCTTCTCCTTGCCTTTGCTATTATAACCTCTTTTCTTGGGGTTAGGTTTTTTAACCCCAGCAGATCTGACCATCAGAACTTGATATTTCTTTCCTTGGATATTCATCTCGGCCGTTTTGAGCATACCATGTAGCTCGACCACTGTCTTCTCCAAGCCATTCATGTTGAAATTCATTACGAATTAAGCATAGGAGCTTGGGAGAGAGTTTAAGATGAAATCAGTAGCCATGCCATCCTTCATGGGATATCCAAGTTTGTTCATCTGGTCGATGTACCCTTTCATCTTAAGTACATGAGCACTAACAGGCGTGCCCTCTTGCATCGTGCAACGAATTAGCTGAGACATGGTTTCATAGCGTTCTTGCCGGGCTTGTTTCAGGAACATGCCCTTAAGTTGCTCAATCATGTCAAAGGCACTCAGGTCCTCCATGCTCTTTTGGATCTCACGGGACATGCAGGCTAGCATAAGGCAGGCCACCTCAGTGGCATCATCTCTTTGTTTTTCCCAGGCCTTACGAGTGGCAGCAGTGTTACCATCGGGTGCCTCAGGGACTGGTGCATCGAGAACATAAAGCTTCTTGGCCATCTTGAGAACTATTCTCAGATTATACTACCACGAGAGAAAGTTGGTGTTATCCAGCTTTTCATTCTCAAGGATAGACTTGAGAGTGAAGGAGTTATTAGTATTATTATTTTCAGTAGACATCTGTCAAGAAAAGCAAAGAAAATAAATTAGTATAAAGAAAGTGAAAAATCCTTATTAATTTATAACCCAATTATAGAAATTAGAACAAGGAGTGAGAATCTAGCTAAATCAGTCACTAATGGTAGCTGTGGCATATAACATTAGTAAGTGGGTAACTAGACTGGAAATTAGTGTCAATTGTGGAAAGATGCACAACTCTCGTGTATGAGGTCGCTAAGACAAGACATGTATATGCATTGATACGTTTAGCCTCATCTATGCCCACTTTTAATCTTTTGACAGATGGGGCATGTAACAAGAGAGAAAAGTAATAGTCGTCCTAAAACAGGTACATATGGAAGGACCGGATGTGTTAATGAAACCCTTGTGCCTTGGAAGGATAAACTACGCATCCAGTGCAGTGCTGTGGCTCCAAACACCGATGTTTCGTTTTATGCTCCAAGTGTTCCTTATAATAGGATGACATAGACCATTGGTTTTAAATATGGGTTCCAATTTTATTGTTTACCGAATAGGGTCAAACACAACGAATGATTAAATCATACGTGTGTTGTAAAAGCCAGTTTTACTATTTAAAGTCATGAAAAATTTGATGAACCTTTTCACCTCTTAGGACACTTAATTTTAAATAACTTATTAAAAATAAGTTTGTCGCGACTTGAATAACTAGTTAAAGTTAATAGTTGAAAACTATTAAGTTATAAGTTTTGAAATTAAATTTAGTTTAAATTGCAAAACTTTAGCGGTTATTTATTTTATAAAAACAAGCCATTTGTTAATTTTTATAAAATTGTGCAAGTTGTAAAATTAGAACTTGTGGTGACATATTGTGATATTTTAAAACTCCTTTTAAAACGTTTGGTGTTTGGTTGGTTTATAATAAATTTAAGTTATAAAAAATTAAAAAGCAACCATAAAGCAAATAAATATGTAAATCTTTTAGGGCCAAGTTTGTTTGATCTTGCTAGAGCCAGTTAGCAAGACCAAACGGGTCACGGGGTCCACAAAATTAAAACAACCACAAGGATGGGCTTCCATGCATCTAGTCGTCTCAAATGACTCCCACTGAATCCATGATTCCTTTTGCGTCTTCAGATTTGTCTTCGGGTTTTTATTACATTACATAAAATAAAATAAAATAAAAACTATTCTATTACAACTTTAAGCCATCAAAAGTGGGCCAAAACCATAAAACCAAAAACTGAATAATAAACACAAACAACTCAATCACATGGGTCGGGCCAGATTTACATATTCAACACAATCACATGGGCAATAAATTTGGTCAAATAAAAATTAAAAATTGACCAAATTAATAAATAAAAAAATGCCCAAAAAAAAGATCAGATTAGAAACTTCAAGATAGTTAAAGTTTGTGATTAATCTAACCGGTGAAACTAGACCGGTTTCGATTTGCGTGTTATAACCCAGGCTCTGATACCACTGTTGGGATTCAGTGGTGATCAGTTTGACTTTTGCAAAAACGGGTTTTGACAGAGAAATTAATTAATTCATTTAATTAATAAATACGCAGCGAAAAATAAAATCATAACATATTAATAGCACTGACAAACCGAACAGGATCTGGTTATGAACACGCAAACACAAAAAAAAAACAGTTAATCTACTGATGAGATTAATTATACCTTAGTGGTTAATGATTAACCGGTGGAGACACCGAGGTACAACGAACCGATGCTAGATCACGAACCGAAACGCGAGAGAAACGGAAGCGCCGGGGCTGGCCGGAAACGGGCAGGCAGCGGCTGGTTTGGTGGCCGGAAGTCGCAAGGCAAATACTATTCTATTAGATAGCAGCTTTTGAAAAAGGGACAAAAAAATCAATTGCTTTCCTTGCGGCCGTTTTCAAAAATTGTAGATCTCAACGATTATTATGATTATTATTATATATATATATATATAATAATTATAAACCCTATTACTTGTTTAAGGGCCCAAAGTCTAATTTAAGATAAAAAGCTTGTACCCATTTAATTGTTTTAATGAAAGATTAAAACAATATATATATAATTATTATTTATAAACTAGTATAAACAATAATTCGCGTCTAACGAATATATATATAAAATATATCGTCTCGCTAACAGTTCGTAATTGTCAGTTAAACAGGTTATGTGGATTTAATGTTCGTTGCCCTAGGTGTAACTCTTACGAGTCATAACTCGGTCAGCCGCGTTGTTCATCGGGTCGATCCATAAAATCCAAGAGTTCATAGTAAACTACTATTAGTTAAATGTATATATGAATAAGTATTGACTAAAATGGGAAACAAATTGTAGTCCACGTTTGAATTTACATTGAGTTTTAACTAACTACAATACATATAAAAAAAATAGTTGAATTTGCTATGTTGGTTAGAATGTGAACCAAGCTTTTAATGACCATAATAAAAAGTTTTAGCAAAAATATCCAAGTGGGGTGTCTACTTAAAAAAATGTTTAAACTATTTTAATTTGAAAACAAAAGTTGTCAAAAGTTGTTATGAATTTCAGCAAAAATTGATGCTTATACTCTTTTAAATTCAAATTAAAATAAACAAAAGGCTAAGATCGATTTCTGAGTTTCATTTTTTTTATGGTTAATCAAATAGTTCTATTTATAAAAGAAGAAAAAGCAGTGTTAGGGTCTTAGACCATCTGCAATGACAACCAATCAATTCTCACAAACTGTGACGTGCAAGAGAGATGGAGGAAATGTCGTCGGCGTGGAAGGTGCGATGAGAAAAGCCACCGTTTGTGGGAGAAGTTTGTACGATTTGTGAGATGGGAGGGGGGATAGAGGAGTTCGTGGGAGAGGCACCGGTCTGTGAGAACTGAGACACCTCACTAGGCAACACTGATGTGACATCCACCACTCTTCCTTAACTCAAAAAGAAAGGAAAATGAGAGTCGCTTATGATACTTGTGAATTGAAGTGGAAATATCATGTCTAGTTATACATTGATAAGAATACGAGTTAAAATTGTGGGTCGGGTTAGGTCCAATGAGTTGAAATTTCATTATTTGATAATTTTGTTATCATCCAATTGTTCTCGAATAGACTCATTCAACGATGTAAAATCTTCCAATGTGATAAAAGAATCTATCAAAAAGTTTTTTTTTTGCAATGAAACCATGTTTTATAATTTCTAAAATTCCTTAAATAAATAAAAAAATGAACTTTATTGAGTTTATTTTATATATTTAATTTAAATGATTTTTTTATAAAAAAATATTGTTTTAAAAAATCGGTAACTAGACCGGTTATTTCGGTTAATCGGTTTAGACGGTTAGGATTTTGGATTTCCACAAACCGGTTTTAACTTTAACCGATCCGGTTAATGACTGAACTGGTTTTTTTAGATTAACCAATTTATTCACCTCTAAATTCATTCCAATACACACAACAAATTTCCATGTATAAATGATTTTATATTTTTAGGGCTTTTGTATGTTTATTGATTATCCGGCCCACAAACAAAACCTCACACTTCTAACAAATCAGCCCACAAATTAAACCGTCGATTCTCCATCTTAAACCCTACGTATTTTCTCTCAACGGTGTTCTAGGTTCTTCCGGTAATGGCGATGTCTGAAGTATTTGCTCATCTAAACCCCAAAGGACTCCTCAAAGTAAGTCACATGTCTAATTATTTCGATGTCGATTTAGGGGATTTGGTTATTGTATAGATTGCACGTTGAGAATCATAATGATTGTTATCAAATGACAGGACGACTTTGAATTTCTGATTTTTCAATTTGATTATCATTCTAGACAATTAGGTTTGGAGTTGCAGTATAAGAAAGCTGATAAATTTACATTAACCTAACTATTTAGTTATCAATTCTGGTTTTTTCAATTTGCAACAATCCTTTAGCTATATGATATCATGTTATATGAGTTTCTAATAACTTTTGTTATTATGGTATATTATTGATTTCTCATTAACCGATTGTTCAAAACAAGAGAGGACACCCTTTATATAATCGTAGGGGTCAAAAGGAAAGGAACAAGAATGACTATAATTAGGCAAACATTAAGGCTGTAAAGATGGAAGTCATAAACCATAAACAAGGAAAAAGAATCGGTCCATTAGTTTCAGTTTAGGGGCTCACTATATTTGTATGGACTTTAAGAGCTAACAGCAGTTGCGGATCCTAGAATTTTTTCCCTCCAATTTTTATAGTGCCGGACATAAAAAATTTCGGTTCGGTTCGATTGTTCGGGTCGGGCAGGGGCGGCTCAACCATAAAAAATTTCGGTTCGGTTCGATTGTTCAACTGGCCATTTCTCACCCTCTATTAATTCCTGATGTTGCATCCCAACATCGTTACAATTAGTCTTAATTACTTTCATTATATGATTGATACCCTTAACTGCTTTCCCCAAATTTTTTTAAATAATCATAAACCTGCTTACACTTGTGTATATATAGTCTCATTTGTGCTCCAAGAACACCCATCATCACCACCAAGCTTTAGAAGCCTTACAGAAACCAAATCAAGAAAAAAATTGTTTGTACAAAATTTTTGAAGTCTTTCTTCAAGAAAATGGATGCCCAGAAGCAAAATATGCTTCAAGAAATTGAAAAGGATTTTGCAGGTGATAAAGGTTCATCTTCAGGGAAAAAGAAAAAGCCCAGATCTGAGATGCCCAGACCCAGTCCACAAGTAAGCCCAATTCGCCAAAAAAATAAAGAATCCATCACCATCAGGCCCAAATCGCTAAAAGAAAGGTTTTGAAAAAATGTTAGTGGGGGGATTTGAACCCACAACCTCAAGGTTATAAAGCAAAGCCTAAGCCATCACACCACTTGTTAAATTTTGTATAGGGGTTCACCCTATAATTTATTTAGGGGTTTACCCCAGTTCTTTTACTTAACGTTCTATAAAAATTTCGAAACTCGGGGGTTAGGGTGAACCCCCTCCCAGCAATGTAGGTCCGCCCCTGGCTAACAGTATAATGAATCTTGAAGGTTTGGAACACAAGTGATGGAAATCTTTTAGCTGAATGGAAGCATCCAAGCAGACATGATGGTGTTCAGTATACTTGTATTGCATGTAGCTTTGTTGGAAACAAGGTATTATTTGTACTCCCGGTCTATTTCTTTCAGTTAGAGGTGGCAATTTCGACTCGTATACCTATTAATGGGTTGTCTAATCGCTAACGGGTCAAATTAGTAAAATAAAAATAGCTTGATAGGAAATGGTTCAAAAGTTGTCCAAACTGCAGGTCTGCAAAGAGTAATCTTAAAGCATAAAACCTCTTGAATCAAGTTATCCACTTGACATCTCTTAGATTATCATTGAAATCTTTTTGATTTCATATTTAACACACTAATGTTTATAAAAAAATGATTTTTGTTCAAAAAGTGTTTCCGGGTCAAACCGACTTGGCGTGTACGGTGTAACCACACGAACCAAAATTACCTTTTTTGAACTGTTACCCAATCTGCATTTGTAGCTTATCTGAGTGTATACTTCTTTTAATTCTCAGCGAAGAAAAGAAAACAATACTTGTTTGGTGGCATATGCAACAAATGAAAGTGATATTTACACCATCAGCGCTACTGATGCTAAGATGAAGTGGAAATTATCTAGAACTGAGTTTGGGTATGCTATTATTATACATTTTTCTCTATTCGCAGTTTAGTAGTTTGTTTTGGAAAAATTTAGGGTTTTAAGTCCAACTAGAAGTTGCGATCATCAGTTTCATTGTTTGGGTAAACATGATTCTGTTTAATATTTTTTCTGATTATTTTGGGACAATTTATTTTGGAGAAGTAGGTAGATTTTTGTGGACGAAAACTGATTATTTATAAAATGTAAATTACCCTAATCTGATTTTTGAGGTTTGAATAATCACTTTTACAATGCACATAGAAAATAGCAAACAGTAAGCATTTTGTAGAGGTGGCAATATGGGCGGCTTGGGTAACATGTCAGACTAATTAAGTTTTTGTTACTTGATGAAATGGTCGGGTTGAACCAAAACACTTTTTGACCAACTTTATATTTTGTTATAAATAACTAGGATGTCAATTACAAAGTTTATCAGTTTATGTTCAATAATAACCTCTTACATGAATTATAATTTAGAATATTTTTGGGTGACTTGCGACGTATTTGACCTGATTTCTTTTTAGCAATGTTTCTTAATAATATATGCTAGAGACTAAACGTTGCTCGAAACGACCAATTCACTTGTATATTGGTCGAAATTGTCATTTCTAAAGTTTCCCAAGTCATTAAACATTTTTTGGACACAACAAAACTTTATAGGGTAGCAGGCTCTTGTTTTCAGATCCATTCTTGATTTATTATTGGTATTGGTTTTCATGTGAATACTCTCTTTTTTAATGTCACCATTTCTTTTTATGAGTTATATCTGAAGTTTTGGACTTCTGTTTATGCAGTGAAATTGCTGCTCTCTCTTTTACAAATAAAGGACGTAAACTTTGTGTTATCAGCACTGATGGTACATTATGTGAAATAAACTCTGAAACTGGGGAAATTTTAAAAGAAACAAAATTTCCTAAGAAGTATATTTCTACTTTGGTATATACTTTTGGTGAGTGTTCAAAATATCTTGGGGTCAAGGATTATCTTATTTTAATATTTTGTTTTGTTATTTGACACTTGTTTTCTTGTATGGTAGATGATCAAATATTAGCTGCATCAGATGGCAATATAAGAGCCCTCAGTTTGGAAGACGGGAACGTGCTAGTGAAGTTTTCTTCAGTTGTGGTATGTTACTACTTTTCTTCCATCACCGAAATTTTTTTAGGGGTAGTTATGTAAATTTCATCAATCTAATTGATTTTCCTTTAGCAACTTGTTGCCTGATTATCCAAATCTCACTGTGCAGTGGGTGATTTAATTGCATTATAAATCTGATGATTTTAAGTTGTAATACTGTAATAGTTAGTTTCTAATGTTTGGATAATTATAATTAATTTTTGGTAATCAATATTCGTACTAGCGATAGAAATACTAATTTAAGAAATATTAAAATTTCTCATTTACCTTTCTTTTACCCATTTTTCATAGTTATATGACAGGGATAATGTACATATAGGTCACCTATTTACTGAAACTACTTTATAGGCACCGATATATGTATCTGATATTCTGATTTCACTTATACAAATTCTAGCCAAAAACATACTTGATAATGAAAATGCTCTCAAATTTATAAAGAAGTCCATGGCTTTAACCTATAATATGTTGACATCTCATCAAAGCGGTTTTTGTCTTAAAGATTTTAAGGGCATTTCATTGTTTTGACATTTTTTTGGCTGGAACTGCTATATATAAACGAAACTTGATAGATACCTTATACATACTTGGGTAAAGTTGTTTGAAATATACAGGATAAACTTTAAAAAAGATTGTTTAACAACTAATTAATAAATTTTTTTTGTTAGTTTGATAAAAAATATTGTCATATATTAAATTCAAATACTTTAACAATATATAAGAGTGTTTGTTTTTGTTATTTTATCTATGAGTTGCTTAAATCATTAGAATTTACCAAATAACCACAACTCTTTCAATAAAGCTGAATATCTTATGCTGATGATCCATTATCACATAATCACATTCGAAATGCACATCCAAGCGATCTTTATTGTAACTTCATATTACAACAATCAATTTAAATGCACATTGGAACACTGTTCAACTGCAATTCAATTTTGCTCCATCTTTCAGGGCCCTGTGCTTCATTTGTCTAGTTTGGAGGATACAAAGGTCATTATTACATCCAGTTCTTCTGACAATCTAAGTGTGCACATAAATGAACCAGGCAACAAAAAAGTAACTGATGGGCCTGTTTTATTGATGAAAGATCGTCCTTTAACCATTGATAGCAAGAATGGCTCCAATGGAGATAATTTTTTTGTACTATCGGTTTCAGAATCGGGAATAGCTTATATTTGGAACATGAAGACTAAATCACAAGTAAATATAGATCCAACTAAGATTAAAGTTGAAGCTAATGATAGTAGCGGAGAAACCAAGAAAAATCACAATTCCATACTAGCCGCTAGATTCATCTCAATCAACAAGGATGATCAAGCTGCAGTTCTTATTGTTTATGGTTCGTTAAATTCACCAAGATTTGCTTTGGTGGATGTCACTTGTGCTGGGGAGGATATTGTTGTAGATTCAAGTGGCAATATTCAAGAAAATGAAGTAAATGATGAAAAAGGTACATTGCATCTTTTAAGTGTCGTATTTCATTTTTCTAAACTAGAGTTACAAAAATGTGTGGTAATTTCTTGGTACATATTGAAACTAACTGGGGTTGGGTTGGCCAAAACACTTTTCATACAATTTTTTTTATTTTTAATTAATAATTTGTGTTAGTTATGATTACAAAAAAAATATTATTTTAATAGAAGTTCTAATTTTTTAATAAAGGCGATTTAGTAGCTTATATGCATAAGATTACACTTTGGACGGCTTTCGACTTGATGGGTTGCTGTAACATGGTAAACGAAGCTTGGGTTATATTACATTTATATAATTAACTTTTGACAGTCTTTCAAAATCTTTGTGGAATCATTATGCTTGCTTGTTTCCATTTAAGACTTCCTTTGAAGGTGTAGATTGTAATCTCCGATTTCCAGGACAATGTTCAATCTTTGACTTAATCAAAGTTAATACAAATTATAACTCTCAAACAATTAGTGCCAAATCATAACTCCTGTGAGCAAGATTGATCTAATCTTCTTCAAAATAATACCAACACAAATCTTGGCACAACACGACCTTTTTCACTTGCTTCTTTAGCTATTTCGTTTCTTATTTTACCCATTTGGCTCGTTGGAAGAAAACATAAATGGAGTTGACCTATAATGAAAGTGGGTCAAAATAGCCACTACTATTATAAATGTGTATTGGGGTTTGTCAATTTGCTATAGAACTTTGTGTATAGGATGGAAATTTCAACCCATGTAACTTAAAAGTTGGTCGATATGGGTTATGCTTTATACTTTAATATCCGGTTGGTCAAATTGGTCAAACAGGTCGAAAGTAATCCAAAGTATTCAAATTCTTGCAACCATTTGACTTGGTCTACCCACAAAGTTGTATCATTATTACAATAGGATATTTTATATAATCATATTTAATACGCCAGGATTTATAAATATAATAAAGGGACAAAAGATTTTACGGGTCAACCCAACCTTTACTTTTTAGTCAGTATTACAAATTTCTCATTTTGATCTGTTACCCACCCCACCTGAGCTGGCCATCTTTCACTTCTGTTCTTGTGTGAATTTAGTTTTAATTTTGTTGCTAATTACTCTGCTCTTACTTCTTAGTTATATTCTCTTATGGCCTAACAATGCTAACTTCTTCACAGACCAAAAAGCCCGAGGCAAGAAAAGAGCAGCATCTGAAAATGCAGGAGTAAGTTATGACAATGGTAAGCAATAACATATATATTTTGATCCATTTTTGTAGAGGTCGCAATTCTCACCATTTACTTATGAATGGGTTGATTTGGGTTATGTTTTCTTTCTTACTGTTAAAAACGGTTAAAGTTTAAAAAATTAGCTGAAATGAAAACAGTTCAAAGGGTCAAACGGGTTGAAAGTCATCCAGAATGCACTTTTATCACATAAAACCTTCTAAATGATATTATTTGAAAAGAAAATATATTATTAATTGACATAAAATAGTTTCTGTAGTCTATTTTGACACCGTTATTTATAAAAAAATTTGGACAAAAGTGTTTGGGTCGACATCGCTGGTATAAGATTATTTATTTTTGACCTGCTACGGCCAGTTTGACACCTCCGCATCTCACTATCTCAGGCATCTTGCTGTGCATATTCTTTTGTTTTGTTTCTCTTCTCTGTTAGATTACATTCTTGAACTCAAATATAATTAGCTTTAACCTTCCAAATATATTCAAATTACTAATAACGATGAGTGAAAATTTGGCTAGCTTAAATGTAATGAACAATGATGGAATGCTTTAGAAATAAGAAACTTCTCCTGCCAACTTTAAGGAAACATGTCAAATGGGTGGAACTGGTAAAAAATTGGTGTTTATTTTTCGCAGTCATTATCAAAACATTACATTGAAATTAGAAATATAAATAGTTTATATAAACGTACATGACACTTGGATTTTTGTAATTTTTATATGAACCATGGACAAAAACTGTTTTTGGTCAACCCCTACCCGATCCATTTAAAAATTACACGTTGTGATCCCATTTTGACACCTCTACAATTGGGACATCTCATTGTGTCTTCTTTTGTTTTTTTTCTATGTCAGTTATGTTCTTGAACTCAAAATTAATCAGCTAATCTTCCAAAACATTCAATTGCATTGCCAAGATAGATCACGGAGATTCAAACCATCGGATTCAAATTGATAACGATGAACCAACGATCGGTGAGAAATTGGCTAGCTTAAATATAATCAACAATAAAGACGAAGTCCAGGAAAAAGCAGAGATGTCTCCTGCAAAGCCTCCCAGTGCTGACTCAGTTCATGTGCTGCTTAAACAAGCTCTGCATGCAGACGATCGGTCCCTTCTGCTTGATTGCTTATTTAGACAAAATGAAAAGGTCACATTTAAGGATAGAACTGTCAAATAACATTTTAACAATTTGAAAAGATCTATTCACAAGTTTTTTTTTTGGTTTGCAGGTTATTACAAACTCAGTTTCACTCTTGAATCCATCTGATTTATTCAAGTTTCTTGAATCTCTCATATCTATGATCCAATCCAGGTGGGGCTTACAGTTCTGCTTTTCATAATCTTGAAAACTAGAGTTGGCAAAATGGGTAGTTGTGTAACAGGCAAATTTGAGTAATTTTTTTAGTGTGGTTAAAATTTAAATAGGTAAGTTTCAGTGCGGGTCAGACTGTCAAAGTAGGCACGTTTTATCTATGGTTCTCATTTTGAGAATCTTGAATATACCGTTGGCAAAATAGACAGGTTGCGTAATGTGTCAGGTCAAAATAGTAATCTTTTAGTACCAGGTCATGTTCATCCGTCAATTCTTTTTGTCTATTTTCTGAATTTAATCAATATATTAAACATTAGCTTATAACAATACATTACCTTTTTTTCATTTTCTCCTATTATATTAGCCTGTTCTAAGTAAACGAGTCGAATTGCTGTTTTATCAGATTAAAGTTAATCTTGCAACGAGTTATTGATTGTATGTGCCGACATTGTGACAACAGGGGTGCTATTGTAGCTTGTACTCTGCCATGGCTTAAAAGCTTACTTCTTCAACATGCAAGCAGTATTATGTCTCAAGAATCATCTGTCATTGCTCTCAACTCATTATATCAGGTAAAAACAGTTTCTGGTTAAAAGTTGCTCAAATGCGTCTCTAATGCATACAACTTACTAAATTACTTTATTCAATAACTTCAATTATTATTGTAATCATGTTTAAAACATTATTTGTTTTTTTTAAAACTATAAAGTTTTTGACAAAAGTACTAGAAATACTTTATTCAATAACTTCAATTATTATTGTAATCATGTTTAAAACATTATTTTTTTTAAACTATATAGTTTTTGACAAGAGTACTAGAAATTACCTATCATCCAACCCACCCATTTCCGTTCCACTAGTGTTATTGATCTTAATATCTCAATTTTTTTTGTAGCTTATTGAATCTCGAATTTCAACTTTTAATTCTGCGGTTCAACTATCAAGTTGTCTAGACTTGTTATACACCAAGGTAAGCAAACCAACTGTACTATGAGATCACAAACAGTTGAACCTTGTCTTGCATGCTTTTTTAATTTTTTTTATTTTGTTTTTGTGCAGACTGTTGAAGATGGAGTTGATGAAGGAGAAGAGCCATTGGAGCCAATTATTTTTGAAGATGTGAGTGATGATGATGATCAGTCTGAAGGTGACGCCATGGAAACCGACGACGAAGACAATGAAGAACATGAAGCTGTGAGTAATGTTAGTGATGATGATGATCTTGAAGGAAGTGATGGCATGGTTGACCTTTAGTCTCAGGTCAAAGGGCTTGACCTTTGACTTAATTTTAGTCAACCCTTTGAAATCAAACTGTTTTGTATGATTATGAGGTCAAAAGTATGAGCTGCGGGAGAATCTAAAGGTGGTCAAACACGCAAATGCATATTGCCAACCCTAAAACATACAGATGGAAATATTTTTAAACCGATAAACATTTTTGTTTCTAGTTGAATTTTAGGCAAAATGGAAAAGAGGAACAAGGAATTGGTTCATAAGAGTTTGTTTGGTTTATTGAAACACACTTGTTCAGATTGATCGCACCTATTGAGGGTTAGTTGCTAAAGTGATAGGTTCAATGGGTTAGGTTACCAATGAACCATTCTGACCCCGCCAGGGTCTCTGCCCCTTAAAACCCGCACCAGGGGCTGCCGCCCCTTGGACCCCCTTTCAAGGGTTCTCATGGAACCCCCACTAAGCGCCAATTAGGTTCCTAATATCACAATAAACTCAAACAAGTGTGCATTCTGCACCTCCGGACTTGTTTGATGTGTTTTATGATTCACTTGGTCAACAGGTCAATTCAATTACACTAAAATAGCTAACAATTCTCTCTCATTTTAGTGTAATATTTGATTAACTTAAATCTTAATCATAAACAGATAACAAACTTATGCATAAATGAAACATCTTGTCGATTGAATTTCATAGTAGTATATCAAACATTCCAAATATTTGAATATTAGGGTGTCTCTATTGATTGAACCTTTTCTATTTATAATGAATACATGAAGATAATATACACAAAAGTTTACATACTCAAAAGTTTAGCCACTTCAAGAAGCTAGGACTTGACACTATTTTTACTATCATTCAATAAACATATCAAAGCCAAGTCATAGCTTCTTGAAGTGGCTAAACTTCATGCTCATATAGGTAGCTCTTCTACTCTTGCGCCTGCATATGCAATTTTTCAAAAGAACTATTAAGAAGTTAAACTTCAACCTCCTGAACTTGCAGGTCTGAACACATACTTTGAGATAATGTTACTAGTGTGTTCTAATTTCTGGATGTTAAGCTTTCCATATTGAATTCAACACCTAAAGTTATTTTAGATGGGAATTGGGTATCTTAACATGAGAAATTTCAGGTGGACTTTAATCCCATCCTTACAACTAACTTTTGCATAAGATCTCCACTTAACCCTTTGATTAGATGATCGGCTAAATTATGTTGAGTTCTCACAAACTCCACTGATACCACACAATGCATGATGACCTCACGAATCATGCTATGTCTAACACCTAAGTATCTAGACTTCCCATTATACACTTGACTATACGCATTAGCCAAGGGAGCGACACTATCACATATGATAGATATAGGTGATATTGGTTTAGGTCACAATGGAATTTCATAAATCAAGTTTTTAAGCCATTCAACTTCTTTACCAGCTACTGCTAATGCTACAAACTCAGATTCCATTGTTGAATTAGTAATGCAAGTCTGTTTCTTAGATGCCCAAGATATAGCACCTCCTCTAAGTAGGAATGTCCATCCACTTGTGAAAGAATGATATTCCACATTGGTAATCCAGCTCGCATATGAATAACCTTTTCTAAAATAGAACGAAATCCAATATAAGTCAAACCATAAGTCATGGTTCCTTTCAAGTACTTAAATACTCGCTTTATAGCTTGCCAATGATTTGGACTAGGATTACTAGTGTACATACTAAGCTTTCCAACAACATAAGCTATATCAGGTCTAGTACTTATCATGGCATACAGAAGACATCCAATAGCTCTTGAGTATTCAAGTTGACATACTGCAACACCTTTATTAGGTAAGAGCTTAAGACGATAGGAGTACTAACAGGAGAACAATCTTGAAAATTAAATTCTTTAAAATCTTCTCAATATAATGAGATTGAGAAATTGAAATACCATTGTTCTCACGCTTAATCCTTATACTAAGGATCACTTTGGCCTCCTCTATGTCTTTCATATCGAAGCAAGACGACAAGAATTTTGTTGGTTTTATCAACTTGATCTTGGTTAGTACCAAAGATCAACATGGCATCTACATATAAGCAAATTATAACCCCTTTACAAGAAGCATCAAATTTGCTATACACACACTTGTCTGCTTGGTTCAATACAAAACCATTAAACAACACAATATCATCAAATTTTTGATGCCATTGTTTTGGTGCTTGCTTCAGACCATACAGAGATTTAATCAACTTACATACCTTGTTTTCATTACCAGACAGAACAAAACCTTCAAGTTGTTTCATATAAATCTCATCATCCAAGTAACCATTCAAGAATGCAGTTTTCACATCCATTTGGTGAATTACAAGGTTGTGTATTGCTGCAAGTGCTATAAGCAACCTAATAGTAGAATCCTTGCAACAGGATCATAGGTATCAAAGAAATCAACACCTTCTTTTTGTCTAAATCCTTGAATAGCTAGTCTGGCTTTAAACTTATCTATACTTCCATCCACCTTCATCTTTCTTTTGAAAATCAATTTTCTGCCCAAAGGCCTACACCTAGGTGGTAGATTAGATAACTTCCAAGTATTGTTTTGTATAATAGAATCCATCTCATCTTGGATTGCTTCGTTTTAACATAAAGGTGTATCCAAGGACTTATAGTGAAGCTATGGCATCTAGGGATGCTGCTTCTTTCAAGAAAGCAACTTCCCTAGATGCCATAACTTCACTATAAGTCCTTGGATACACCTTTATGTTAAAACAATATTTATATCGAGATTCAATCTCATTCCTTGACCCTTCAACTAAATAGTTGAAAATCAGAACCAAAAGACTTAGTTTTTCTTGCTCTTGTACTCTTTCTAGGTTCAGAGGTAACATGCACAACATCAGTAGCATCAAATACATTATCAGTATCAATTGAGTTCCTGCCAAAAGAATTCTAAATCATATCTCTTAGCCTAGGTATAGATGTAACTCTTTCTTCATCAAAATTTGCTTCTCTTGACTCTATAACAATGTTTACAGACACAGAGTCATTAGGTTCTAAAACATATAAACAAGCCTTGGAATGCTGAGCATACCCAATGAAGATACAATCTATACCTATTTCACCCAAATTTTTCCTTTTTGGTTCAGTAAGTCTTACAACTGCTCTACATCTCCAAACTTTAAGATAACTCAAGTTTGGTGGTTTTTTACCACAATTCATACAGGGTAGTCTTAGTCCTTTTATTAGGAATCCTATTTAATAGATAACATACTGTTAATATAGCCTCACCCTAAAATCCTTCACTCAAACTAGAATAGGATAACATAGAATTTACCATTTCCTTTAAGGTTATATTTTTCCTTTCTGACACACCATTTTGTTGTGGTGTATAAGGAGCTGTGGTCTAATGTATTATACTAGTAGATTGGAAATAAACTGGATCATAATACTCACATCCTCTATCAGTACGCAGAGTTTTAATCAACTCATTTTGATGTAGCTCAACTTCTTGTTTATAAATTTTAAATTTATCATGAGCTTCATCTTTAGAATGCAACAAATATACATAGCAAAATCTAGATGCATCATCAATAAAAGTAATAACATACTTTTTATTTCCAAGTGAAGGTGTAACATGAAAATCACATAAATCACTACGTATCAGTTGTAATGCCTTGGTTTCCCTCTTAACATCCTTGAAAGGTTTTCTAGTTATCTTAGTTAACATGCAAGTTTT
This sequence comes from Smallanthus sonchifolius, assembly GCA_023525975.1. Taxonomy (NCBI): domain Eukaryota; kingdom Viridiplantae; phylum Streptophyta; class Magnoliopsida; order Asterales; family Asteraceae; genus Smallanthus; species Smallanthus sonchifolius. The sequence continues at coordinate 70,674,352 of CM042028.1, read as the reverse complement.
ACAACTTTCATTATTCATGTCAAAAGTAGGTATCAAACTCATTTTAGACATATCTTTTAATCTTTTATAATAGACATGTCCTAATCTAGCATGCCACTTATTTGATTCATTTAAGATATTACTAGAACTAGTGGTAGCCGTGCAAACAGTTTCATTAACAAAAGAAACATCAACATTCAATTTAAACACACCATTACAAAGATAACCAAAACCTACAAACGTACCATGTCTTGACAAGATATACTTGTCATTTTCCAACACTTGTTTGTAACCACAATTATTCACCACAACACCAGACAACGAATTCTTTCGAATCCCAGGTACAAACAAAACATTGTCTAAAAACAAACATTTTCCAGAAGTAAAAGTAAGCTACACTTTGCCTAGTCCTTTGATTGGTTCAGTTGCAACATTGCCCATCTTTATAATAGATCCATATTCAATTGGTTGAAAGTCTTTAAACCACCGAAGATCCTTACACACGTGATTTCTTGCACCCGAATCAACCCACCAAGCAAAATCGTCATCCTGCACCTAAGCACCAATTAGGTTCCTAATATCATAATAAACTTATACAAGTGTGCACTCTGCACTTCCTGACTTGTTTGATACATATTATGATTTACTTGGTCAACAAGTCAATCCAATTACACTAAAATAGCCAACATCCATATCATTAGATGGCTCATTACAAGTGTAAACTATTTTTATGCAAGTGCAACAAAAAACATAATGTCACACCCTCAAAATCCACTTGCGGGGTTTTACCGCGAGGCACGTGACACACCAGGATCTCAGTCATTAGTTACACGAAACGACTCTAATGCTGCTCATAGTCACGAGACAACAAAAGTTTAAGTTTGAAAACGTTGCGGAAGCGTAAATAAAATCCAAATGCAAGAATAGTTAAATGCGCAAAACACCGCGCCCAAACCAAAGTAAATAATAGAAATAAATAAATTCAGTGTTTGAAATATGATGGGACTCCATGCATGTCCTATGCTGGTGCTCAATACCTTAGAGACCTGAGAAAACATGCTAAAAGTGTCAACACAATGGTTGGTGAGTTCATAGAGATGTAATTAAATAGAAAGTTCGATGTTTGCTAGATAATGTAATTAATGTATACCGATAGATAGCTAGTCTATGTCACGCTACTACAAGTGTTCGAAACCGAAGCTGACTGTTTGTGTTTGTTTGCCTTCCACCATGTCTACAGAACAATGGCAAATGTCTAGGCTAATATTACACCCGTTCGACCTCCAGTCAAGTTAGCGCGACTAACTCAGGTGGGGCTTGTCAAAACCCAGTAGTACTACTCAAAATCACCTCGCTATGTTCCAATACTAACGGTTCGAGAATGTAAGGACTTGTTGGTATGTTTGCACTTTAGTAAGCAAGCGATAATACAATAATACAGAACCCAAAATGTTTGCGTGCATGCTTTCTCCCCCAAAAAGGAAAGTAAGTAAAGATAGGGGCCATGAAACTCACATGTGTGTGTATGCAAATGAAAGCTAAGAGAAAACTGTAGAACCTCTAACTGCCACCTAAAACCATAGGTTTATAAGTGTGTGTTCGTGCAAGTTGATATGAACCCTTAGTATCCAAACAAGACCAATGTTTAAGTGTTTAGAAAAGGTTTGCAAGTTTGAATCAAGTTTGACCCGACGACCCGTTGGTGACATGCTGTATTAAATTATGTTTGTTCAGTATAACACTTCTATATTATACACATATGATCATGCTATGCACTTAGCAACAAATCCTATTTGTTCTAACAAGATAGCAAGTTTCCATAAATAACAGGTTTCCATAAATAGCAGGTTTCTATAAATAGAAAGTTAAGTATGTTTGGGATTTGTGTTTCTTGGAATTATCATTGTTAATATGCTTGTAAGATTACTATAACATGTTCTAGATCACCACATCACATAAAACTTGTCTAAAACCTAACATGTATGTCATAATTCCAAATAAAGTTTCCATCTTTAGTAACCTATGAGAGATATGCATGATTTCAAGCATCCAACACATTGCAACATGTTATTATGTCCTAACTAACATGTACCAATCATTAAACTATATCATGCATGTCTAAATAGCAAGTTATGAATACTTTTGCAAATTAAAGTTTCCTTATTTAGCAAGTTCGTAAAACCGTGTTAGGTATTCAGAATCTAGTTTCACAATTCATCTACACATGTAACAAGTAGCACATAAACCTCATCACATCATGCAATTCAAGTCTAACATGCAAGTTTCAAAACATAAAAAGTTTCCTCTTTTAGTAAGTTTGCAAAACCGAGCTAGGTATTAGAAATCTAATTTCACAACTCACTTATACATGGATCAAGTAGCATATAATCATCATCATATCATTCAACACATGTCTAGTATGCAAGATAAAATTTCTAAAAAGTTTCCATTACAAGTAAGTTAGGGTTTTTAGGCTTATTTAACTAGATTCAAAGCATCAAATCCATTACATGCCATCTATCTAACATGAATACAACCATAACAAGTATCAAACATCTATAATATGCAATTCTACTCCATTACATAATCAAAAAACTTCATTATCTAACGAGTTGCTAATCATATGAAGCTAGGGTTTTTCAAATAACCATGAAATCAACAAATACATGCAAAACAATGATAAAGTTAGCATCTTTATTATAAAAATCCATGTTCGGATGAACTAGGGTTTTGATCTAAAATTTAGGAATAAAAAAGTGACGGAATTGAACGAAACGACTTACGTAGTATTGTTAGAAACGTCGAGGGAGTCCGCATACGGGTTCAGTTTCAAGATCGGAGCTCAAACGGGGGTGCTTGGGTTGCTTTCTTCTTCTCGGTCGCAAGAGGAGATGGAAGGGGGGGGGAGGAGTGGCGACGATTTGGAGAGAAAAGAGGGATTAGGGTTTTATTTTTTTTTATAAATTCCTTATATAGTGTATTCTATGGATTTTAAAATTAGATAAGGATAATCCATGGGCTATTTTAAAAACATTTAATTTATTAAATTCATCCACTAGATAAAATGGTTTTTAAATAATTATTTTTATAAAAGTTTCCTTATCTATAAAAATAACCAATACAATTTATATCTGATAATTGTACGCGATATCACGAAAGTTCACATAATTCACAGAAAAATCACAAAACATATAAATTCACATAATTTATATTAAAATAATTGTTCGTAATTATTTTTATTAGTTCACCAACGTTCCGGGTTCGACTCGTGTGTGATCCGATAATTCTACAAATTACCGATGCGTGAGTGTTTGTGCGAAACTGACACATCTAATTAACCTAATTAAATGTAATGCATAAGTGAATGTTTGAGATAACTGAGTTTGAATAAATAAATGTTTGAGATAACGATGTTTGTGTTAACGGAGTTAACCTGAAAATGCCGGATATCACACATAAATTATTGTTTTACGCGTTTGCACAAGTGGTGGACAAATTAACACATATATTTGTTGAAAATGAGATTGCCATGCTACTAGTTTCTTAACTAAAGTTAATCCATACTTGTATATTTTGCAAGGATAATGTAGATCCAGAAGATTGGATCAATTAATCATCTGGTACTAGTTGCTCCCTTTTTCTTTTCTTTTATGTCTTTTTATTCATCACTTTTAAAGGAGGTGATTTCATAGACGTATTCCCCTTGCATTGTGGAGATACTTTATTAATATACGGGGAGTGGAGGGTTATCTTAATAAGTGTTTAGATTAAGCTTTACTATAGACCTTTTAACTATTCATTTTTTGGGATTAATTTAAAGGAATTGTATTAAATTGAACAAGAGTTGAGACTCAAGATTATATTGGAACACTATTTAGTTCCCACTGCAATTAGCTCTTCCAATTGCCGGAAGAATCCCATAATTCTGTATATCCATAATTTTAGTTAAGTTTCTCTTTCTTAATTAAATAATAAAAAACAGAACTTTCACCAAATGATGGATACCCGCGGGTACCATTTTACTTAGCGTTAATTAAGTGATGTTAGTATGCATAAAATAATGTAAACCACGTTAGATATTATGTATTATAAATCACCTATATATAGAGATACAATAAGAGCAATTACAAATGAAGCATAATCAAAATACAATTGGTCATTAAGTAAACACAATTACACAAAATAGCTAGATGACACTAAAATCACCAAGAAATAAGTCAATGTGCAATTTGATCAGACCTACAAAGGGCTTGCGTACGTAGAGGTTTGTTTCTTAATCAAGGGTTGTTAAGATTACATAAAAGGTACCTTAATTAGACGAATGTTGTGATTACCTTACATTACACTATTACTTTTTGGCACAGGCAAACATAGTTGTTTTGGATCCCCCAGCTATACCTAGAGCTGTTTCGGTGTTCTTCTATATATGAAACCACTTGTTTAGAATCAAGTCATCATGTGGGTGAAATTGTTTGATGTGTATATGCCGAGAAATAGTACGTAGCCCTGTAAATTCCAATTCATAAACAATTCAAGAAATGATATGCAATCATATAAGTTTTCCATAAAAACCCATCATCTATGTGTGGCTAGTTTTCTTGACAACGTAACAGATTAACGTAGAGATAGGATGCAATCATTTGTCAATACATCATATCTCTTCATAAATGTGACATTTATGGCAGCTTTTAATTTGTAAGAAGAAAAGTGAGATAATGTTTGTTTCCCTAAGCATTTGTAATTGTTAGAGAAATGGAAAATATATGTGACCAAACAATAATGATAAAACAGTGGTCGTATAAGGTCGTTAATTGATACAAATTAACAATTATATATATATATATATATATATTTTGAATATGACTTCAGATCAAATTATGCTAATCCATATATGCAAACAAAACGAATGTTTCATGGGAATTGGGATCATGGTTTTAAGTCATTGATCAAGACTTAATTTATTCTTTGATTCAGAAACATTTGAAATTGACGTGATTCATTACCTTACACAGTATCACCGATGAGAAATTACATCGTCGGAAATTACCGACATAACCCAATAAGTAAAAGAAAACTTAGAAAATCCATCCGGAATCCACCAATGATTACCGAAGAATATCATAACCTAGGAAATAGTTGATTAAGAAGTTTAACGGTACTGATTTTGCCTGGTGAAAAATGCAAATAGTTACACTGTTATGTCAAAGGGACTTGGATGTAGTAATAGAGGATAAACCGGATAAAATGGATCAAGCTGTTTGAGATTCAAAGGGCAAGATGTAACATCCCAAAATTTCAAGAAAATAAAAGTCCAAGGTTAAAAACAAAAAAATCTGAAGTTGGGATAGATATCGGGCCGATATCAATTCTCCCATCGGTCCGACATGAGCCAAGAGTCAGATATCGGACCGACATCATATGAATAGCGGTCCGACATGTAATGGGCAAGGAATTTCTCAGAAGATGACACGTGTTGTATGACTCATCATTAAGATCTGACGCATGTAAAATAGATATCGGACCAACATGAAAGCATAGCGGTCCTCTATGCCCATAACGGACCGACATCATACATATAACGGTCCGCTATGTGCTCACCAAGCCAATAAGCCGCCTCACTTGGATGTCAGACTGACATCACTAGGGATAACGGTCCGACATGGGTCTCATCTCATCCCTATAAATAGACGGTGTTGATGTTCAAATGGAAACAACAACATCACCACCACTATCACACACACACTTGCACAAGGCAAGGCCAGCACGACGAGTACGAGTGCGGCGGTTACGAGTGCGGAACGTTAAAGTTACGAGCAAGGAATGGAGAGACGTTGAAGGCGAGAAACGAACTTAGAAACTACCCGAGGATAATGTAAGTACACTGGACCCGTACCCTAGACACTATTATGTGAATTATGTGATTAAATGTTATGTGTTATGTGCTATAAATATGACGAGGGTACGGGGTAATGACGGGTTAGTCTAAACACTAAATTGGAATAATGGAGTAATCACGAGGTAACAAAGAAGTGGTGGGAACGCTGCGGGGGACCCTATATACAAGCCTCTTTAATATCTCTGGGTGAAACCATTATGAATGTTTAGGGGTATAGACTAAAATACAGTAAACGTACGAGAGAACTTCCGACCGATATGTAGTTATCTGACAAACGGAATGTTCTGTCTAAGGAAAAAGTGGTGTATAAATCTCTCCTAGACCCCTCACTCTTTCCTGGGAACATCTCTGTTGGATGTACTGCTCTGGAAGGATAATCACCCTAGTTTACAATATATAAGTATAAGGAAAACTTGATTCTAAATAAAGGAATATTCTTGTGACCTTAAATAAGTGGTGGGAACGCTACGGGGAACCTTATATATAAACTTATTTAATGTAACATGGAGAAACCTTTACAAGGAATTAGAGTTGAGATGGGATGAAAGCATGATAAAGGATCATGCTACGCATGATAATAAATCATGCAATACATGATGAACGTGAATATGTGAATACGTGATGAATATGAATATGTGAAAGCATGATGATACGTGCTAGTGTAAATGAGTATGATGGAACAAGTCTAAACCCTAAAATGGAGTAACGGAGTATTCATGAAATATTAAATAAGTGGTGGGAATGCTATGAGGAACCCTATATGTAAGCTTATTTAGTATTTCATGGAGAAACCATAAATAAAATAAAACACAGAATCGAGCAACTAGTAAAAATTGTCCGGTTTCGTTCGAGCCATCAAACGAAAAAACCGAATTTGTCTAAGGGATAACGAAATCAACAAATCTGTTATCTCCCACTTAGTCCAAGATCTTCATCTTTAATCATGTCATTGTCCGCCTTGGTCTTCTAATCTTCGTCTCTTTAGGATTACAATATTTATTTACAGATACACTAAAAATAAATAAATAAAAATAAACCTAACTATTACATCGGGGTTCTAAATAACCCATAAAAATACGCAGAAAAATTAACCAACACAAACAATACAACCACAAGTCTCTAGTGCTCGATTCATTCAACACAATAACAATAAACGAAAAAAGGCTTGATCTTTTGTCAAACAATAGTTTTGACAAATAAAACAATAGATCGATATAAAAAAATATGTCTAAACGCGAGTAAAGGTGGCTCTGATACCACTGTTGGGAATCAAGCACCAGTTTTTAACTTTTAAAAACAATAATTATTTAAACCTTTTAAATAAATAAATCAGATGTATTTAACGGAAGCGATTTATGGTACTAAACAGATCAAATCTGGATTCCTGTAAGTGATCTGATTACACGCGTATAAACAATATTACATAAACCAACCATAGGGTGTTCTAGGATAATACCTTTGACAATAACCAGATCAGAATATCTTAGTACAACGAACGTCACGCTAGATGACACGTACACGAAAACTGCAACAAAACGTCACACGAGTTGCGCAGAGAGGAGCCGAACACGGCGGCGGTGTCCGGCTTCACAGCGGCTCATAGTGGAGGTGGTGGCGTCGGCTTCGCAAGGGAGAGGGGGGGCCCGCCGATTTTGAGGTAAGGGGGATTAGGGTTTAGGTAGGCCTGTAAACGAACCGAACGAACACGAACACATAATCAAACACATTTTTTTGTTCATGTTCGTTCATTAAGAAAATGGAAATGTTCGTGTTCGTTCATGTTCATTCATCAAAAAGCTAAATGAACAGTTAATGAACGTAAACGAACATAAACGAACAAAAATAAACGAGCATAATTGAACAAACATAAACGAACACAAACAAAAACATAAATGAACATTAATGAACACAAACAAAAACATAAATGAACATTAATGAACACAAACGAACAGGTCTAATACATTATAATTCATCCAAAAACACATGTAAATTATGAAGTCCGATGGTTTCTCTAGATAATCTAAGAGAATATTAAAAGCCAATATTTTATGGCATGGAAAAGTAAAAAAGCATAAATAGGTTTAAAAACGAACAGACATATAATATATATATAGGGGTATGTTCTTTTGAGAACCAACATTATGTTAAGAACCGTGAGAACCGCATTAACTCTTCCTCTATTTATAATATAAATTGACTAGAATTCATGTACATTTCAATATGTTTAAGGTTTGGTTTTAAAAGACCTCGAATTTATAGTCGTTTTTTTAAATGCATATATGCACTCACACTATATGCACAAATGAATGCATATATGCATATTTTTATACTTTTCTTAAAAAAATTCAGGAGAGATGAGATAAACTCAAACTAAGAGTGGGAAGAGATAAATAAAACATTGTTGTTGAATTTTACTTTTTTCACTAAAGCGATATGTACACGTTTTGTGCGGTTCTTTCGGTTCTCAACATATGGTTGGTTCTCAAAAGAACATGCCCCTATATATATATATATATATATATATATATATATATATATATATATGAAATTTTGTTTTAATAATTAAATGAACGAACATAAACGAACATATATGAATGAACATAAATGAACGAATAAGACATGTGTTCATGTTCGTTCGTTTAATTAAACAAACAAATTTTTTTGTTCATGTTCGTTCATTTATTTAAATGAATGAACATAAACAAACTTCCCGCCGAACAATTCATGAACGTTCGGTTCATTTACAGGCCTAGGTTTAGGTTTGATTATAATGTTATATTTATAAGCATTATAATTACATACCGGTCCCTGAGGTATTAACGGTTAATACCCTAGTAATAATTAACCGTTAATTATTAAACCATTGTATTTTACTAGCTATAAATAATCAGTAAATAAAAACTAATCTTTAAATGTTTAACAGATTAAACATTTATTCTTCATAAATAATTAATTCACCAAGTAATTAATTATCTCAACCACCTATAAATATTTATCTAAATATTTATTCACCGTTTATTATATCCGTCTTTCGTGAACTATAATATTCAACAATTAAATATTATATATTTGTTCGTTGCCCAAAGTGTAACTCTTTGAATCGTACCTCGTTAGTAACGTTGACTTAATTGACGATCGGATATCATATATCCAACAATGTTGAGTATTTGTATTATGATAACTTTATCCATTAATCAAATTACATTGAGAAGATGTTGGAACATTTAATGTGTATAAATCTTATCATCTAAGTACATTAAAGATTGGACAATCGTTGTCTTGTGCCATCTCTTATCAAAGAATGAGGAACTCGTAGTCCAGAAGTACCATAGTTAAATGAAATTGATATATTTTGTTTTGTGCTAGCTCATGCCCGGCATTGAGACATTGGAATGGGTAAAACAAATATTTGGATAACATTACGGTGCAAAAGATATGAGATTATATTTACTAATTCATCGAAACAAGTTTGGTTAGTTTTTGTACATGCAGGAAATGTAACACAACACAATCATGGATATTATGGTATTTATTTACGAGAGGAGACACTAGGATTATTATATGAAGATAATACATCATTGCTGGACATAAAGAGTTGCACATTAAAAGATCAAGTAGCAACTCATTGACTACAAAAGTTTTGAGCAACTTTTTTACAGAAGATCAAAACCCATTACTTGAAGGTTATATAAATCAAGGGGAGTAATTCGTGCTGCACTCTTTTTTCCTTAGCTATGGTTTTGTCCTACTGAGTTTTCCTAGCAAGGTTTTTAACGAGTCAGCATCTTTAAACGTATTAAATAAGTATATTGATAACCAATGGGGAGTGTTATAAATACTATTTATTGTGGTTATAAAAACTCCCAAATGTTATTATTTCTCAATAATGTTGTATTTATTATATGAAGCAGTAAGCACCCTATATATACGAGACTTGCTATTATTGACGGACACTTAATATGAATAAGAACTTTCTCTTCTCTCCAGTGGCGGATTCAGAAATTTTTTCCAAGGGGTTAATTGGTTTTAGATGCTCCAATTTCATAGAGCCGAGCATAAAAAAATTCGAGTCGGGTCGGGTAAGGTACATCATATAACAAAAATACAATACAATAATAAAAAAAACATCGTCATTAGAAATTAAAAAAAACACTTATTATAAATAAAATAGTATTTATGAATTAAAAAAAACTACAGTTGTTCCCTACGAGTTTTTATCTTTTGAAATCCTTGTATTACGTCTTCGTCCGAAACCAGTGGCGGATCCAGGAATTTTTTCGAGGAGGTTCACTGTTTTTAGATACTTCAGTTTCATAGGGCCGGGCATAAAAAGTTTCGGTTCGGTTCGAGTCAGGTAAGATTCATCACATAATAAAAATACGATACAATATTAGAAAAACATTATCATAAAAAACAACTTAGTGATTATAATCTTTAAGATCTAATTTTTTAAAATAGTTGTAAAACTTTATTATAATAGGTATAATTCATTTTTGTTATGTAAATCACTCTTCATAAACTTTATTATGAAAAAATATTATTTTAATAAAAAAATAATTTTTAGTTCATCAAATAAAGTAATAATAAAGTAAAATATGTTTAATAAAAATATAAATCTTATTTTATACTACATAAAATACGTTAATAAACTAAAAAAACATTTAAACTCCATTTGTTTTTTACACAAGGCTGTGTAAATTTTTATTTAATTTGTGACTAGACACTCTTACTCATATCAAGGTGTAATTGTGTGGCTCAAGAAAATAATAATAAAAGTATTATTCATTGGACTTTTAAACAAGACAAATAAATACAGTAATCTTTTACTTCTTTCTTCTTTTCTCATATCTTAAACCATATGTTTCGAACAGTCATTTGCCACTTCCTTCTTCCCCACTTCTATTTGCAGGGCTCTAACCACTGCAATTTCTTACACCTGAAGAAATATTGGATCTACATTCTATCTACATCTTATAATCTGATCTTGATTAATTTTCAAATTTTTGAAGGGGTTCACCTCATATTTTTGAAGGGTTCACCCTAGTTTTTTTATATAGTTTTCTACTATAATTTCAAAACTCGGAGGGTTTCGATGAACCCCTCGACCCTATGTAGATCCGCCCCTGCTTCTCTCATTCTTTTTTCTCTCTATTCTATATATTATTTATTATATATGTATATGGGTTATTATTATGCCGTTGTTCTACAACAATAACGATTATTGGGATCATTTGCAATTAAAATGTCTAAAACAAACTCAGCAGCGACCATCACATTGTGTCGAAGAATTAAGGCAATCAAAGTTTTACGTGGCAAACAGGACATCAGTGATCGAAAAAATGATTATCGACAATTAGAGTAGATTCGGGAATGCAAGGTTTCTCAAAATCTTTCACGAACTCAACCTCTCACTTCGATTCGGTATCAAACAACTAGGGGTGGCAATCTTGACCCATTCTTCAAAGAATGGGTCAATTTGGGTCATATTAGATTAGTCAACGGGTCAATTTGGGTCACCTCATATTAGTTGACGGGTCAATTTGGGTCATCTCATATTAGTTGACGGGTCAATTTGGGTCACCTAAAATTAGTCAATGGGTCAAAATGTATTATAAAACTTGTTAAATTAAAAATAATGCAAATGGGATAGCCTCCCCACCAACGTCACGCCACCACCCACCGCCACCCACTCTACCGCCGCCTCGCCGCCACAACCCCCGCCGCCCACCACCACCACATCGGCACCCCTCGCCACCCCTCTCCCGCTGCTGCGGCCTACCGCTGTACTCCTCCCCCCACCGCTGCCGCGCCACTAACGCCACCCCTTCAAACCATCACCCGACGTCCTGTTGCGTTCGACGCTTTGCCGCCGCCACCACCACCACACGCATTCGTCGCCAACCACCCGCCATCGCCTGTTGCGGCGACCTACCCACCCCCACCACAACCACCCCACCATGCCGCCATCGCCCGATCCTACCCACCACCGTCGCCACCAATACCCACGCCACCCCATCCCACCCCCATCCTAACCCCCTCACCACCCACCCACACCCCTCCATGCCGCCATCGCAAGATCATCCCCACCCCCACCCCACCCTACCTCACCCTACCTACCCTACCCACCCCACCTACCCTACCCACCCCACCCTACCCCACCCACCACACCCCGCCATCGCAAGATCGTCGCCACCCACCCCACCCTACCCCACCCACCCCACCCTACCCCACCCCACCCCAACCCCTCCCCACCCACCACACCCGCCATGCCGCCATCGCAAGATCGTCCCCACTCACCCCCACCCTACCCCTACCCCACCCCACCCCTACCCTACCCACCCCACCCCCACCCATCACACCCCACTACGTCGCCACCGCCTGAGGAAGGGGGTGGGTGGGGTGGGGCGGGGTGGGGTGGGTAGGGGTAGGGGTGGGGTGGGTGGGGTAGGGGTAGGGTGGGGACGATCTTGCGATGGCGGCATGGCGGGTGTGGTGGGTGGGGAGGGGGTAGGGTGGGTGGGGTAGGGTGGGGCGAGGCAGGGGTGGGGGTGGGGTGGGTAGGGTAGGTGGGGTGGGGGTAGGGTGGGGTGGGGGTGGGTTGGGACGATCCTGCGATAGCGGCATGGAGGGGTGTGGGTGGGTGGGATGGGGTGGGGTAGGGTGGGTGGGGGTGGGGTAGGGTTGGGTGGAATGGGGTAGGGTGGGTGGGGGTTGGGTGTGGTGGGGTAGGTGGGTGGCCGCGATCAGGCGATGGCGGCGTGGTGGGGTGTGACGGGTGGGGGTGGGGTGGGGGTGGGGTGTGACGTGTGGGGGTGGGGTGGGGGTGGGGGTGGGGTAGGGGTGGTGGCGATGTCATTTGGACTCGAACCCAATTGATAGTTTTTTTTTTAAAACAACCCGTTTTGACCCGGACTAATTTTGCTCCAAATCCGTTTTGACCCGAACCCATTCTGACCCGAACCCGTTATGACCCTAACCCATTCTGACCCGAACCCGTTATGACCCGTGACCCGAACCCGCACGACCCGCCCAGTTTGCCAGGCCTACAAACAACCTATTATTGATTTGTGTACAATCACACTCTAAAAGAACTAATCAAATACCTGATTTCACTTCAAACTCAAGGAGTCAAGGTACAATCACACCCTCACTTTGATTTTGGGTTTAAATCTTGATTCTTGTGTGCAATTGATTTCTTGCTTCATGCTAGATTGTTGCTAATTTGATTATGGATTTGTAATTATTTACTTGTTTAGATCGATGATTGATTGACGCTAAATTTCTTGTGCGCAATCGATTTTTTTGCTTCCTGGTGATTTATAGGGATTCTTAAAGAAATTAGATATGATAATCTTATTTTGTGTCCATAGATTGTTGATATGCTTCCTGGTGATTTCTTAGTGTTCATTGTTCATATCATGCTAGATTGTTGCTAATGGTAGACTGATAATCTAGTTTGTTGATAATTCATTAGTGTTCATTTGCTAATCTGATTTCTTAGTGTTAGTAGAGTATTAATTGGTTTAATTAAATTCATTAGTTATTAGTTTAATTTCACTAGTTGATTCCATATCAATTAGAAATCAAAAATACGAATCTCATTTTATACGGGCAACCATGTGACACCCAGGTCAATATCCATGTTCATTATAGCATGTTTATATTTTATATTTCCTGAATTATTATTTTGACAAAGTATTGTCAAAGAGACTAGCAAAGAAACACATGTCACATTTTAGTAATTATAAGAATTACTAGGTCATGAACAGTTATTACTCACAGTATAGAGTCATTAGTGATTAACAAATTTTATACAAGTAAAGTCTATAAGTATATTTATTTGTATATACGTATGTGGAATAAATAACACGCATGGATATACTTGAACGGTATTTGAGATTTTATATAATTATTAAAATGTTCTATATATTTTTTTTGTATAGCATGACTAGCTTTAAAATTTGCTAGTGAGTCCCGACATAGTTAATAACTTAACTACTTGATGTATGTTCACAAATAAATAATATATTAGGAACCGTATGAATAAAAGTCTTGTATCAATCTTTATAGATTAATGCCACCGGTATATATTTTGTATAAAATAAATATACTTCTAGAACTTACTTGTATAAAATTTGTTAATCACCAATGATCGTCTACTGCGAGTAATAATGACCGTACCCTACGAGTAATAACTGTTCATGACATAGTAATTCTTATAATTACTAAAATGTGACATGTGTTTCTTTGCTAGTACTTTGTCAAAATAATAATCCAGGAAATATAAAATATGAACGTGCTATCATGAACATGGATATTGACCTGGAATACTGGGTGCCATAAACCAACCCACAGTAAAAAAATGTTTATGATCTCCTAGAGCACCGATCTAAACGTAGGGGTCTCCCTGAATTCGGGAACAACTATTGAAAGTACAGAATTTGATGCCTAAAGCGCTCCACTATTTGATGAAATCTTGGAAAGCATCACAAATCAATTAGTTCACTTACTAGAATAAAAAGAAAAGCAATTACCTATCGAATGGTCCATGTCGGACCTTGTTCGGGCAGTAAATGGAGAAGATTTCAGTACCTTAGTCAGGTTATGACTTACAAGCCAATGGAACTCATAGTTGGTTATGGGAGGAGATTGTAAATCTCCTCGATTTAATAAACTATGTTTTCTAATATAGGTTCTTGAGTTCTAACATTTGAATTTATCTTAGATGAAACTAATCACCTTTTCTTTAGATGGAAGCCGGTTCCACGACTTTAGTGGAAATGATGATCCTTCTCCCCCTGAAAGTATCAACTACCTGAGGCTAAGGCGGATTTGTCAACGGTTGTGCTGTTGGCTATGATTAGAATAGCTATGTTGCTCAAACCTACCGGCGCCTTTATTTAATAGAATGAAGTTCCCGAATAGAAAAAGAAGGAGATCGAGTTTCAAACTAGATATAGATGTCCGGGAAGTGCTTCCTTGCATTAAAGCACATTCCGGGATTGAAAGGTCATAGGGCTCATAGACATTATATATTTCCTATCTTTTCTTTATGGGGATCATAGATCTCTCTTTTCAAAGTTGGCAAAGTGAGAACACTGGTTCCGCAATAACCAAGTCAATCCAATCCTCAAGGGGAGAGGGGTCTGTATCCTGGGGCTTAACTTAAGGATTTAGGGATCCCTCAAAGGACCGAGTTCAAGCTCAACCAAGTCTTCGTCCACCCTTTCTCGAACCAGATCCATGCCTTGGGCTTGATTCCCAGCTTTGGTAGGAGTCCAACCAGCATTATCCATTTTTAATTCTGAAATCCATAGGTGAAAAATTAGAAAAGGTCCCGAGATTTTACTGTCTTGTCCTTCAAAATGATTGAGCCGTCCGTTTATAAAAATCAACCCATACAACCTAACATTTTACCTAAATCAAACCAATTTTTTTGAATCGAACCGACTCAAGAGCTTTACTTATTAGACAAGGCTTAAAAAAACCAATATTTTGCTTAACGATCTTAACAACGTCAAATTTACCCTTTTAGTCGTTATGTTGCTTTTATTTTCCTCACTTCCTCGCTAAGGAATAAGGATAGAAGTGTAATTATACAAGTGGGAATGGAGTCGAGAACAAATTCTATCAAGTGTACAAGTTTTCCATCAGGATGTACAAGTTACCGTACTCGCATCCCGAATATAAACCCCAACGGTTTGCGTGTTACCAAGGAATTTTAAAATTTTAATCTTTAACGTATTCAAGAAAATGGACCCGTACCGCCACAACCACCACCACCACCGTCACGACGAACCACCCTACCCACCTCCACCGCACGCCGGTGGTGGTCACTACCCTCCCCCACCTCCTCATGCCATCCACCGCCACCATGAACCACCTCACGTTGAGCTCTACCCTCCACCACCGTACACGGCAGATTACTACCGTCCGCCACCACCACCACCACCGCAACATATCCACCATGCGCCTCCGATCATCAATCACCACCATACTGATCACCAGAAAAAGCCAGACAAATATACGGACAATAAACCAACAGTTAGGGTTTATTGCAAGGCGAAAACCGATTATGCTATGACGATTCGTGATGGGAAAGTGATTCTTGCACCCTCCAACCCCTCCGATCCTCATCAGGTAACTTTTTATTATCTCATTGCTCAGAGTTAACTTTATAATTTATCGTCTCCCAAAAAACTTAGTGGAAAATTTGCCTATTTTTGATGAAAGTTTTTAACTTTTAACCTCATAAATGTTTATTTAAGTGTAAAATAAGCAAATAATCATTTTTTTTAAAATTTTAATAACACAAATTATTATGACCCAGTGGTCGAAGATAAGAGTACATTCTGGCAATTTTATTATCTGATTTCTCGGAGTTAAACTTTATAATTTATTGTATTTTGGATGAAAATTTTTAACTTTTAACCTCAAAAATGTATATTTAAGTGTAAAATAAGCAAATAATTATTTTTTATTTTGAATTTTAATAACCTAAGTTATGACCTTGGTCGAACATAATAGTCCATTCTAGTAATTTAACCGGTCTAAACATTTCACTTTTGTTTTCCCGAATAATCCCAGTGGCGTAATCACTCGATTTACGCTTGACTTTCACTCGATTTCAATTGTACGTTTCCCCATTTCGTTTATAATCATTATGGTGAGTGAAATTGAGTGGAAATCAATGGTAAATCTATGATGATTATGCGAGTGAGATTGTCCGTGGCAAAAAAAATAAAAGTTTGGATTGTCATTGTTTAAATTGCTAGTATGGATTATTAGCGGTAATGATAACGGGCCGTAGTTTGGATTATTAAAATCCAATTTTGCTTTTATTTTTTTCATCCAAGCACCCAAATTAACTTGATGGTTGTAGATTTTAAAAATCACTTAAAAACCAATCCCAAACACCCCCTTTGTAGAATCTTTCAACCAATTTGTTGACTTTTAGTTTGACTTTGAAACAGCATTGGATTAAAGATGAGAAATTTAGCACCAGGGTGAAGGATGAACAGGGTTATCCCTCTTTTGCTTTGGTCAACAAGGCCACTGGTCAAGCCATGAAACACTCCATTGGTGCAACTTATCCTGTAATTGATAACTTGACTTGCCACTTCATAAGTTGACTATTTGCTTCACATGCCTTTTGTGATAATTATTATTATTATTATTATTTATAACATGTTTGATGTTTATAAGCCTTCTATGATAAAATATCCATATAAATTGTTTTGTAGTAACATTTTCCTTTTAGACCCGAACATAACTTGTTTAGCTAAACGTGTTTGCGGGTGTAACCTGAAACTGACCCAAACCCGTGAATTTCATGTTAGGTCGTGTCAAGTAAGAAATTCACATCCTAACTAGTATGATCAACGGCTGAGCCATAAAATTTAGTGTTGGCTCAGCCGATGATGAACTTCAATTTTTCTTTTTGTTTTGTGTTGGTGAACTTGTAATTTTTTTCTTCAGGTTCAGCTGACAGAATACAACCCTGATAAACTTGATGAATCTGTTCTTTGGACTGAGAGCAAGGACTTGGGGGATGGTTATCGGGCGGTAAGAATGGTCAACAATATTCGACTCAATGTTGATGCGTTTAATGGTGACAAGAACCATGGCGGCGTTCATGATGGCACAAAAATCGTTCTGTGGGAGTGGAAGAAAGACAGTAATCAAAGGTGGACCATGGTCCCTTACTGTAAGTATATCAACTCAAATTTTACTTGATAATATTCTTTTAAAGGTTAACCTTGGATTAAAAAAGTGTGAGGCGCGGGCATCACGTACTCTAGGCGTTGCTTAATGCACAACAAAATAAGCTTTATTTACAACCATTAGTTGCGTCTCTCTCATCTGCTTTACATATCAGTCTTTTTTATTAAGTAAACCTTCCATAATTTCATCATCCCTTTGGTTGTTTTACATATAAGCCTTCTACAGACCCTAATTTTGACTAATTATGGCTCATAAATACATGAGGTGTCGCCTCAAGCCCCCATGTGTTTTCCAGAGCTCCTCGCGCCTTTTAAAACCAAGAGGTTAACTGCACCAATATGTATCCACCTTGTGTACCATTGAATGAGTGAGATAATGATTTGTTACCTTGGAAAAATAAATTTGAGGAAAGTTAAATACCTTTTTAAGCAGTTAAGCCCGCTAGGAAATTATTGAAATTTTCAAGCTACCATGGAGTTATGTAGGTCTTTCACTTATAGAACTATAATCCAAATCTTTTCTTATCATCAATCTGTCAATTGTGGTATGTGCAGGATATCATGTTGTCTGGGATTTCTGTGTTATATACCGCGCTACTACCTCAGTACATGGTGGTCGTGTGTATCCGTGAATGATCGTGTGTTCGAATAATCAACTGTTTAACAACTGCGGGTTTAGTTCTGTGGTTGGTATGTGTTTATACATCGCGCAAATGCATTGGTATGGCATTGCTTTTTATATCTCAGTTTTTGATGGGTCTGCATAAGCTATTTTTTTGCACCAAAGTTTTTTGGAATGGTCAATCTTGGTGTGATTGTGTTATTATGACTTGTACATCAACGTCTCTGCCGTTGCGGCGCGTCAACTCAGATGAAAAAAATTAACATATTCGAAACTTTACATAAGACCTTTACATGTTGCGGCTCGTTAAAGCACGAAATAAACGAACGTCTTCGAAACTTTATATAAAACAAAGCAAAACCTTTACGTAAACTAACTCGTTGCACCGAAAGTGTTAATAATATTTAAAACTTTTATATAAAAAAACGAAATCGAAAAAGAAAGTTAATGTCAAAAACATTTGAAACTTTATATAAAAACGCAACAGTAACAAAATTGTTAGAGCATTCCTAGCTCGTTCTCTATATTCTATTTCTTTATCTTTATAATTATACTAAAAAACACTACTTTTTCTACATTTTATCTCTATTTTATCTCTACTTTTCTCTCTTCTTATCCTTATAATTATACTAAAAACAATTAATTTTATCCTTATATTTACAAAAACCTTAAATATTTTCTCTCTTCTTCACTTACAACCATTTTAAACCATTCCATAAAATATACAAAACTCACTCATATAATTATAAAGAACGGGCTGTGAATGCTCTTAAAAAGACTCGAAACTTCTTTTATAATTTCAAGCACCACCTGACTATCCGATTGCTCCTGTTGGAGATGCTGTTAGAGATTTGTATTATTGCTAGATTATAATTTCAAAACTATTTTTTCTATCCTTGTATTATTTTATTTTATTTTTCTTAACAAATTTGAAGTTAACTAACTGGATTATAATTTCAAAACTATTTTTTCTATCCTTGTATTATTTTTTATTTTATTTTTCTTTACAAATTTGAAGTTAACTAATATTTCCTGTTATTTATAAATATTGGGTGCCACTTTTTATAGAATTTATTTCCATCTCACTTTATTAAAATCTAATTATTTATTTTACACATTAATGATCAATTATTAATTTAAATTCCTCATTAGTATTGTTACACTTTAAATTGTCAACTTTTATAAGAAACTTTTCTAATTTTATTTTTATCATTTTGGTTAACCGACTAATAATGTTTATAATTCAACGTTGCACGTCTTTCTTAATTAAAGGGTTTGCTTATTAAGCAATGAGTCAAATATATTGCTAACTAATACTTTGCTTAGCGATCTTAACTACGTAAGTGGCTTGAGTGACATGCACTTGACATATGGACACTTACACATGATGGTGGGAAGCGATTTCGGTTGCTCGTTACAAATTTGTTAGAGATTTTTTATTGTGTACTTAAATGTGCTCATTTTTTACCAATCAGAACACGTGTTCAACTTTTATTTTATAGATTGGTTCACTATTTTGATGTGAGACGTCCTATGAGATCTAGTTAAAACAATAGGTGAGAGAGAGAGAGAGAGTTATACGGTTACTTAACCGTTTTATATATCACATTTAAAACAATAGGTGAAAATTATTAGATTTGCGTAGTTGTCCCCTTAAAATTGATTTTAAACGATAATATCTCATAACGCCCTGATCTATTTAATAAAAATTTTGAATGATCTAATCGGTTCACTAATTTTTCGCAAACTATAGCGTTATCAAGCAACATACATAATATGATAACTGAAAATTTATATGTTGTGGAAACCGATAAGACGATAGTGAACTAGAGACAAAGTTGAATAAGTCTTGATCCACTTAAGATGCACTTGAAGAATTAGAAAATAGCAAATCCAAGTGACCATGTGATTCATCTACTTGTTTGCTTCAAGTTGAGAGTGAAAGAAGGAAGTCAATCTCTGGTTGCAATTAAAAGGTCCACATGCCACAAATGGGATTTTCATGTGCAAGGTTAAGTTGCATCATTTGGGTGTTTATTTTAATCACCCAATCATTAATGCCATTTCTATTTCCTAATCTCTAGAAACTAAAGTGTACCTCTAAAGTACTTCTATGCCTTATCAAACACTCCATAAAAGTCAACTCATTTGCATCTTGCTAATTGTTTATGTTCCTATTTGTTTTGTAGTTACTCGGGTTTTACCTAAAAGTAATTGTCGTTTTTCTTACCCTTCGCGCTTAAGTTCAAATCCCCGTGACAGTTTTGATACATCCTTGGTTTAAAAAATCGCTAGGCACAAGGGCGCGCATCTCGTATGTGAAGCGTTGCTCAAAGTACAACAAAATAAACTTTATTTACAACCAGAAATTACACATCTCTCATCTATTTTATATATCAATCTTTTTATTAAGTAAACATCACATAATTTCTTCACCCCTTTGTTTTTTTTACATGTAAACCTCCCGAAGACCCTAATTTTGACCAATTTTGACTCAGAAGAACATGAGGCGCCTCCTCAGACCTCTAATGCGCTTTCTTGAGCGCCACACGCGCCATTTTAAACCAAGGATACATTTATAAGTAAATAAGTTATCTCAAACAAGTCAACTAAGATGACGATGAACCGGTTGAAAACCAATAAAAGTGTATAATAAATCCTAAACCCTATAATCAATGGCAAACCCTCTGTTATCTCTCTTCGAAAATATTTGATGAATCAGTGTCACTAGAGCGTAGGATACGTATATAACACATGAAAAAGATTATTGGATACTATATAACACATAAAAATTTCCGATACGGTTTTTACTACTTGCCCTTGTCTATACCATGCTTAATAATTCCAACCTCAAAAAGTATCTTGTGGCTGCAACAAATAAGAATATACAACACCAACAAAGGCAAAATAAAGTTGAATAAAGTAAAGCAGTTACCATATCTTCTCATATATATTTTTATTGTTATTATAGTATGGAAGTAGGCTTCAAGCTTCATAAACTTTCTAATTGTGATTGCATACTTATTTAATATATAATATAACTTAAAACTAAAGGACTGACCAAATCTTGGTAATAATTTTCTGGTGTAAGTAACTTTTATAGTTGCCTTTTTCATTACTCTTCCCATAGAATATGATTTCTTATTAACATGAAGCATGTGAAAAAAGGAGGTAAACATATTTTATTTTAGATTAACAAGTTGGCATATGGTTAAGGCTTTAACTGCCATTACAGTTTTCTCTCACCCATCCTTTATATAAAGGCCTGTCATTCCATACTTTGTTCTTCATACCTTCTCAGCATTCTATAATCACATCTCCTCTTCAAGATAACTTTTGCAGGTCTAAAAATGAAGTTTCTTGAAATCTTATTGGTTCTAACAATCACCTGCATGATAGCATTCCCAGGCGGCGTTCATGGTGGTTGGACTGGTGCCCATGCTACCTTCTATGGCGGCGGTGATGCTTCTGGTACAATGGGTAAGTAACTCATTCAACCTAATTTGGTTATACTATCTTTTATGGTTACAAAAAAAAAAAAAACTGATGTTCTTGTTTATGTGTAGGAGGGGCATGTGGGTATGGAAATTTGTATAGTCAAGGATATGGTACAAACACAGCTGCACTGAGTACTGCTCTGTTCAACAATGGGCTTGCATGTGGAGCTTGTTTTGAGATTAAATGTGTAAATGATAAAAGATGGTGTCTTCCAGGTTCCATTATTGTCACAGCTACAAACTTTTGTCCTCCTAATCCTGCACAACCAAACAACGATGGCGGGTGGTGTAATCCTCCCCTTCAACACTTTGATCTTGCCCAACCGGTTTTCCTCAAAATTGGTCAATACAAAGCGGGAATAATACCGGTTCAATACAGAAGGTATCAATCTTTACATTCCAACTATATGATTAGTATAGTTGACTCGTTTTAACATAGAGATACTAGTCACAAAGCTAGACTTAAAAGGGGGTGGCACAGTGGTGAACGCTTGTTTCTGCCTATAATCCCTTGAAGGCCACCTGCCCAGCGCAAGCTGTGTTTTACCTAATCCCATTGGTTAGCAGGGTCACTTGGGTCTTATAAGTTTTCTATTAACGGGTTCTCGCAGTTACTATAATAAGAAGTCATAAAGCTGACCATATTATCAAATATTTGCAGGGTTGCTTGCAAGAAGAGAGGTGGAGTGAGGTTCACAATCAATGGTCACTCATACTTCAACCTAGTGCTCTTGACCAATGTTGGCGGTGCGGGTGATGTGATCGCGGTCTCTATCAAGGGTTCAAGAAGCAACACCTGGCAAGCAATGTCTCGGAACTGGGGTCAAAACTGGCAAAGTGGTGCTTACCTTAACGGTCAAGCTCTATCTTTCAAGGTCACAACGAGTAATGGCAGAACAATAATTTCTAAAAACGTGGCTCCCCCTAACTGGGGTTTTGGACAGACCTATACCGGAAGACAGTTCTAGATTCTTCCACTCCAAGTTCCTAACTTTAAGGTTTTCTTTTGTGTTTTTTTACGTTACTTATAGTTAACTTTAATGTAATATAGTTATATCAGGCACACCAACTTCATGGGCGCATTTTGGACGGCCCATGAAACTGGATGCCTAAACTAAACTCCAGGAATCTAAAAAATGTCTCTTAAGATTCCTGGAGTCTTTTTAGACCGCGCCCCTAATAAACACCAACAAGGGTTGGTGTTTTGGCTTGACAGGGTCTTTTTTTTAACCTATGCAATACTATAGTCCAAAGATACCTAAGAGTTTGTTCTCTGTAATCTTTTGGGGAGATGCAGGGATAAGTAAGCAGTATTGTCTGTCAATTGTGGTGTCAAAGATTCCTCAATGTATGTTTTTTTTCACTTTATAATGAGAATAACATTTAAAGGTTTGTTATTTATAATCCTATGACTCAATGAGAACTTCAAAGTTGATATTACGGGTGAGCAAAAAACCGAATTAACCGAAAAATCCGACCCAAGCTAAAAACCGACGGTTTGGTTTTGTATTTTTTGAAAACCGAAAATATATGGACTATAATGTTTCTTTTTGAATGTTAAGTATCTTATAAGAAACTAATAAATTACGTAGCCCAAAATTTTTAGACACAAATGATAATCAAGTAATAATTAGTTATCAATTTTTTTTATTCAAGTCTAATTGGTAAAACAAAAAAAAATCGAAACCGAACCAAACCGATCCATGCATACATGTGGATGCATGTTCATTAACCACCAAGCATTGCCAACACAATTATCAGACGTAATTACAGTTACAGAATGCCAATTAAAATACAGTTATATGTTTATGAAACACTTACACAACGAATTAACCCCCAAATTTAAATGAATACCTTTCTTTTGGTAAAAAATAAATAAATAAATACATAAATTTAACAACATTAATATAGCGGGGGGAAAAAAGCTAATCCACCAATAAGCAACATATGATTCAATTTATTATTTATTTTTTTCGCAACTACAGAAATAACCTAATTTACAAAATATATGCAAATCAATTTTTTTCGAAACTATAGAAATAACATTAATTCAGGTGGCTGTTACCGTCGTGGTTCCCTCGCACTACCATCGCCGGCGCCCTCGCCGCCGTCTTCCCGTTCCGGTACCGCTCGGATAAGAATATAAGATCAAGCAGTGGCCTAATTTTAAAAGCCGGATGTTGCCTATAGTTTTGACAAGTACTGACAAATTAGCCCCTTGTTTTTATGGGTTTGCAATAAAAACTCCTTTTAAATCTTTTATCGCCAAAACGCTATAAAAGCTTCTTTGATATTGTGTTTTTTTTAATTATTTTTTTAGGAGAGAGGATATGATGTGAAGGAGGGTGAGAGAGTGTCATTTTGTGGAAGAAATAACGGTAAGTAGTTAATCTAAGCTAGATTAATCTTTTAATTTTATATTGGTGTTATCCGTTAGCTGACAGTTGAAAGATCATTACAAGTTCAAGGCAGCACGTATCGCGAGTAATGGAGATGGAAAGAAAGTGTTGGTCTCTGATTCAATTTTTGATGCAGTGAAAATATTTAAGGCAAAATCAACGGTAGAAGAAAATCGATTTGTAAACAGCAATGAAGAAGAAGATGTTGAATTCGAAAAGGAGTTCCTAATAAAGAATAAGAAACTTTTATGCAATGTTTTAAAAACCGGACCGGACGATGAACCGGATGCCTTACCGGTCCACTGGTCGGACCGGTCCGACCGGATTACGAACCAGACGGCGTCTTAAAAAATATTTGACCGATCACATTCCTAATGTTAAATACATTGCTTAAAAATATGCGTTATAGACTTAAAAGAGGACTTAAAACTTAAAAGGGGACTTACGTGAAAAGTGAAAATATCAAAATAAAAACTGAAAAAAGAAAAAAATAATGATAACGAGAGTGAAAGTCGAATTTAACTAAAATATGTTGACCGATCATAGAATAGAGCATACATGCTCTGATACCATGTTATGATAACGAGAGTGAAAGCCGAATTTAACTAAAACTTTTATTTGATCGATCACATACCATGTTATGATAAAAGTACCTCTCGTTTCGGTCCGACCGGATTCTGTGATATCTTCTCCTTTTTTGTCTTTGTTCCGGATTCGTGTTTCATTTTCTCTTCATTTTCTTGCAAATTCTTGCTTTTCTCGAGTCGATTGGGGTTCTTTTGATGTTTTGCTCCGCTCAAAACATTTCTTTGTGTTTCTGATCATTCCTACTGTTGGATTCCTTCATATTCGTTTTTGATTTCGAGTTATGATGATTTCTGGATCGATTTTACGATTTTCAGTTCGTGCAGGCGAACTTGTGTTCTGTTACAGGATAACTTGTTAAATTCACCTGACAAGTTCGTTTGACAAGTCTGCTTCCATCAAGTTCGCTTGACAAGTTAGCTTGACCTTCTTTTGTCAGTTTCGTTTCCTTGTTTTTCTGGTTATGCCTAATACTTCTGACCCCCTGCCATCTTGGTTATGGATTATTCTAATCCTTGTGTCTTACATTCTTCTGATCATCCGAGTCTTTTACTTGTTTTCAAAATTTTTGACGGTTCTGCTTTTGGGTCTTGGAAACGCGTGTTATGTCAATTGCTCTATCTGCCAAGAACAAGTTTAGATCCGTTGATGGAACTGTTGTCAAGCCTAATACCTCTCCCAATCTTGAGTTATGGAAGAGGTGCAATGATATGATTATTTCTTGGATTCTGAACATTTTGTCTCGAGATATTAGTGATATGGTTATTGCTCGTCAACTTTGGGACGAGTTAACTGATCGGTATGGACAAAGTAATGGTGCAAAGTATTATCAGTTGCAGAAGTCTCTTTCTGACATTTCTCAGGGGAATGATGATATTGCTACTTATTTTACCAAAATAAAGTCTGTTTGGGATGAGCTTAATGCCCTCGAGCCTATTCCTCCTGGAACTTGTGGTAATTCAAGACTTATGGCTAAATGTGAGGCAAATCAACGTTTGATGCAATTTCTCATGGGTCTTAATTCTTATTATGATAAGTTTATTGCTCTAAAAGCTAAGTACTTTAACAAGACTTGTAGTGATGATGATACAAAAGTTGATAACGGAGATGATGAATAGTATACCATGATATTGGGAATAAATTCTTTCAAGAGAAAGAGAAAGAGGAAGAAATGTAAGGATCCATTATGATGCCAAAAGAAATAAAACTTCATTATTTGGTGTTAGAAAAGAGAAACTCCAAAATGATAGAAAATGAAGCAAGAAACTGTTATGGTTATGGTGACCCAACTAGATGCTTCATGATTGTCCAAATATAACATTCAAAAGAAAAGAACTAGAGCTCTCATGACACGAGCATGGGGTGATAGTAGAGATGAAACACAAACTGACAAAAAAGATGAATATCTCATGTTCTTTAAGACAAAGGAAAACAAACATATGACCGAAGGAAGAATTTGTTCACATCCTTCAAAAAACCATGATGAAGGTCTTGTGGTCTTTGGGAGTAATTTGAGTAGTGAAGTTATAGGTAAGAATGATATCATGTGTAAAAATATAATCCTTACAAATGTTAAACATGTGAATATAATCGAAGATCACACATGTTGGAATTTAACTTCGTACAAAACCATGTATTTTGTCGTTGGGGCTGTCTCCATCATTCAAGTTAGCATCATTAGTTTAAGCCGTTAAACGTTGTATTCTCACCCTTAAGACTCAAAGTGAGTAAAATAACACGTCTCTATTCTTATCAACAAAGAGTTAGTGCATATCAAGACATGAAATTTCAAACCCCTTGTTACAACCGAACATCGTAGAGCTTAATATCTTATACCCAAATTTTGTTAAGAGTAAAGTGTCATTTTCGTCCATGTGGTTTGACCATTTTAGCTACTTTCATCAAAAAAATTTTTTTTAGCTTTTCCGTCCCCGACTTTTCAAAATCTAGCCATTTTCATCCAATTGACTAACTCCGTTAAAATTTTAACATTAAGTCATGGGCAATTTGGTCTTTTCAAAAATAAAAACCACCCACACCCACCCCTATCTCTGCGCTTTCTCTCTCTTTCCTCCTCCTCCTCTCTCTCTCTACAAGACCACCACCACCGGTAGAGCTTGGTGGTATTAAAAATCAAAGGATTTCATACCATTCCAAGGCCAAAGAAACTTGTTAGGGGAATTTGATTCAATTTGAGTTCGAATGCTACCTGAAATTGATCTTTTATTTTGATTTAGTCCCACGAAATCGATCAGAGAGACTGAAATCGATTTAGCCTTATGAAAGCCTTGGTTTCTTGTTCGATTTACGCACACATCAGACCCAACGTGGTGGCCGGCGGGGACGTTCAAGAACTCCAATCATGACCAGAAACCCTAGATCGAATGGGGATGAGGAGATCGAAGTCGGCTGTTCATTTGGCCAGAGATCGAAACCAGAAAGATAGATCAAGTTTCCAGTTGCAGATCTCGGCTAATATTTTGAATGCTTCTTCCTCTTGGTTCCAACGTTCAACCCAAACAAGGTAACGGCGTCACAAAACCGGAGATAGTAGTCACATGGTCACGGAACAAGCTCAGCGACGACGGCGGAACTCGACGGCAGCGGCGGTACAGGACGGTGGTCACGACGGCAGAGGTACAGGACGACGGTGACGACATTACCGGACGATGACGACGGGCGTTACCGGAGAGATAACGCTTCTTCGTCTTGGTTCCAGATTGATGGGGAAAGGTTTTGAGGGCTTGGGACTAAAACCGGGTTTTAATAAGGGGATAAAAGGGGATTAAAATATGGTTTTTATTTTTGAAAAGATCAAATTGCCCCTGACTTAACGTTAAAATTTTAACGGAGTTAGTCAGTTGGATGAAAATGGCTAGCTTTTGAAAAGTTAGGGACGAAAATGCTAAAAAAAAAGTTTTTGGATGAAAGTGTCTAAAATAGCCAAACTTTAAAGACGAAAATAACACTTTACTCTTTCGTTAATAATATCATAATTTGTTGAAAGTCATGTTATATTGTCATAATAAAGAATTTTACTTAATTCAAGTATATATAGAACTGTAAACAGATGTATATTATAATAACTTTGACACTATTCAATTTCAACGTTACATTATAAAATACAGGTAACTGTTATAAAACATGAATCGAATAATATTTATTTTTATAAAATGAAGCATTTGATTTTAAAAATTAAAACAAAAAATTACAATTTTGAATTGCATTGGAACTAAAATGGTGTTTTGACTTGATTCCAAGCTACCAAACAAACACTCCGATTACCTTTTTTCTTCTTTAAATAAAAACACCAGATTCAAAGTGTCCAATGGCGGACTTTAGAATTTGAAATTGTTACTCAGTTGACCAGCATCTTCCCCCTTTGTTTTCGCCAAATCTGCCATCATTTCTATCATCTGGTGAAACCCTAACTTCATGTAAGTGCCGAGTTGCATCTCCTCTTTCTCGTAATCCTGTTTTTACAATGTTAATTTAACTCAACTACTTGAGCTAGATTTGTATCATTTTGAGTGAAATGAAGTATTATTATTAGGGCATAATGTTCTGAATTCGAATTGAAGTTGCTTTTAGTTTCATGCTACATTCAAATCTCTGCTTATGTTACTGATTTCCTGGAAGTGATTAGTTTGCTGTAGTGACTGATAGCAGACTTGAAAGATACATGATCTAGTAAGTTACTAAGTTTATAACCGATATTTTCCCCAATTTGAGTAGTATTTTTAGGTTTTTATGTGGGTGATTGTGAAGCTGTTTCCATCAAGTTTATAGTATTTCTTTAATTAGATTGCATTGTTGTTATAAGCATATAGTAAGTTTGATCTGATTTATCTTTGGCATGTTGACACTAGTATAACTTCGTTTTTATGAGCCTATGATATTGATTCTTTGAATTGGTCTAGGGTGTGTAGATTGGTGAACACATATGTGGCTATTTTTTATTCATAGTAGTCTAAGGCTCAAGGCGGACTCAGGCGCAAAGGGTGAGCCATGGGCCTAGGCACAAGGCGCTTAAAAAGCCAGGAGCTATTTCAGCAAGGCGCACAATCTAAATTTACCGTTTTTAGGGGTTTTAGACATGTTTTAGGCTGGTTTAGGGCTAGTACAGGATGTTTTAGGATGATTCCAGGCCTTTTTTGGATGTTTCAGACCTGTTCAGACCGGAATTTGGCCGGGAATTCGCTTACGCGCCTTGTTGGCCGCAAGGTGGTTTGGCCTCACCTCGCCTTGCCTGGGCGCCTAGGAGCACGCCTGGGTTGCCTTTGACTACTATGATTTTATTATGATCTGATAGTGACCAAGAATTATTCTTTATTTTTGCAGGATGGCACAGCCAGCATCTGGATCTGAAAATTGTAATAATAATAATAATCTGAATGGATCACGAGATGAGCTACATGATAACCAGGATGAATGGGTCCTCTTTCCTGGTTTTACCATCAATAACAATAATGATTTTGAAGATCATACTCCTATTACCAAGATTCCATGTGGGACTGTTTTAAATTGTACCAATTCTGCCAAGTCTAATGCAGAAAGCTCAAGCACTGCTACCACAAAAACCCCTCCAGCTGAGCCATCTGTGTCTCCTGAAATCCAATCCAATTTGTGTCATTCTGTGCTAGTTTCAGGAGCTGCAACTTCTACTTGTTATGGTGCCGGGCACGTACTTTCTGGTGTCACCGACAGAAGAAAATGCAAAGCTAGGGGAATTCTTTCAGTTGGTAAAACAGGGCAAAAAACGGTTACAAAATCTAGACCCTCTTTGATTCCTTTTCCTCCTGTTGAAGCTTCAGTTAGCTGGCATTTGTCACCATCTCATGTAGATGAGGATGTGGACGATGGTGTCGTTGCCACCATCAATCATGAACATGTTATTTCACTAGAAGAGAGACTATCATCATTTGATTTCAATGAATGTTCCCCATTTTCTGCAGGCTCGTTAGGTAGTGTGAATATTATGCAAACTCCAAACTCAGACTCGAGTTTAGAAAGGCATGCGAGTTTATCTTGGCTGAAAGAAGGCATTCAACCGAAACATCAGTTTAAATCTGAACTTGATCAGGCGACAGATGTTCAACATGAAAGCTTCTCTCCGTATGGCAACTCATCACCATGGGACCCACCTAGGTTAAGTTTTGAGTTGACCGATTCATCCTCACCTTCTGATCTTACAAACACAAACCATCTTATAGAAAACTCAGGTATTCATGAGTCATGGATATCCAACTCAACTTCAGAGACAGTGTCGATGTCCGTGTCAGAGATACGAGTATCTTGGAAGGATGAGCTCATAAGTAGTATTTGTGATAAGGAAGATTTGGATTGCTGTAGATTGTTGTCAGATGAAGAAATTGATGCTGATGAAGTGTTAAAGTCTACTAATTTTATTGATCATGAACATGAAGTAAGAGTTGATGAAAAAGTCAAAGAAATGCCACCTGTTCGAGTCAACCCTTGTGCTGAGACTATATGCACCGACGGTGATGGACTAATTGCCTCTGGGGACTCTGATTGGACTCTCTACTACAAAAACCGATCATTTGAATTTTGAAATTTGAACTTTGCTAGTTTGCTTTCCATAACCGTTCAAGTAAGTACGTCCATCCTTTTTATTTATATGTCATCTTTTCAGCTAGAATGTAGCGCATTATTTATTTCACTAACACCAATATGAAAGAATAAATTGATGGAAACAACCAAACAAAGTCAAAGATCCATGCCATTTTTCGGTTATAACCATAATATATGAAACAACATAGCATCCACATTGATACTATCATACTATTTCAATAGTGGAAACAAAGAAACCAAAAAGTCAACCAGAAACTACAAATTAAGAAATTTAAAGCAATATACATTATACATACAATTCACAGTTTACAAAATTATAGGAAGAAGATCAAGGCCAGTGATAGAAAACGGTTTTATTGATATCATAAGCTTGACTTTGATCACAATGATAAAGAAGATGACCCATTTAAAGTTGATCTCCAATCTTGATTTTCTTCTGTATAATCCTTGTGTAGTTCTTCTGGAGGAATAAAACAATCCATAGAGAGGCCAGGGACATTAAATGCCAAATCATCAATGGTCCACTTCTCCTCCATCCTTGTGTTGATGGGGCCCGCCCTCAAGTTATCTCCAAATCTAGTAATTATCACGTCTGATTGGCCAGAATGCGCGATCATCACACCCTCAATGATTCTATAGTCCTTAATTTTTGTAGCCATATATGTTTCCCAGTACATAGGAAATGAACCCGGTGCTTGAACCCTGGTTAAATAAGAGTCCTCTAAGTGCACCAATAACCCATTCTTTTGGCTAAAATAACCAAACATTACATGTTTAATCATCTCTGCAGTACTGTCGCTTCGGTCCGCCAGGTCAGCATCATCTGCTGATATTTTTAACACGAAGCAGTCGACGTCCCCAATTCGTTTTTCTCCCATGTATTGTGCTTCGGAGAACACACTTGCCACAGCCATAGGATCTAAGCCCTACATACATGAGCAAAAGTTATATGGATCTTAGTGACTGAAGCCAATAGTCAATGGACTAAAATGTTGTCAAGCCAAAATAGAAGGAGCTAAAGTGAAATATATACTTGCAAATTGTGTCTATATGTTAGTATGTTACATTGCACCAACCATTGTCATCATTATAAGATTTAATACATAACATCTACTCATGAATGATAAATCTCCAACCGTACCCAAATCGACAGTTCACTAACCGTTGTTGTCCCAAACTAATTACTTTCACTTTTGCAACTGTATACTATGTTATATGAATATTAATCTGTTCATAATTACATTTCCAATGCTTGAGATTTGAGTATGCATTTGTCTATGTGTGTGCTAAATACCATTTGAATTTTGTTATATATATATATATGTGTGTGTGTATATATGTATATGTATATGGTAGAGCGCTCTTTTCAGAGCCAGTAGTATGTTAATAACTAAGAGAACACCATAAACCGTTGAGCTATTTATTATATAAATTGACTAGAATATATGTAGATTTCAATATATTTAAGATTTATTTTAAAAATATTATGGTATTGATAGTCTTTTATCTAAATGCAGATATGCATATGTATATATATATATATATATATATATATATATATATATTATATTCACATGTATATGCATACGTGCATATTTTTATACATTATTAAAAGAAATTTAAGAGAGGAGATAAAATATTAAAATCAAAGAAATAGTAGGGAAAGATAAATAAACCTTTTATTTTTTTTTCAATTTACCCTTTTCATTGAAGTGATATGTACACGTCTTATGCGGTTTCGCGGTTCTCAACATATTAACACGCCATACACACATATATATGTATGTGTGTGTATATATGTATATATGTGTGTGTAATTATGTATGTATGTATGTATGTATAATTTTAATATTTCTCAATTACCTTTTCTCTAAGGATCTTTATGCTAAGGTTTGAGTGGTCTTACTCTTGAGGGCCACTTGTCAGTAAAAGTTGACACAGTTGTGACTTAATTTACATGATTGGGAATTCATAGGGACTGAATCTGTTAACTTTATAAGAATGTGGACCATACTTATACATGTGGTTTTGATCCTTGACAGTGAGAAGCCATTGGAAAAGTAAAGTTAGTTGAAGAATATTGAGTTACCTTACAAAATTGGAAAATGACATACCACACCCACCAAACTGGGCCACTTGCTTAAGCTGTTTCCCACTTTCTACTTCCATATTTAAATATCTAATTCTAGAAGAATTACATGGAATAATGTCATAACCACATCTTTTTTAACATCAGTGAAAAAGTTTGATAGGCCAATTATAAGATTTATCATTGATGCTAATAAGTAACTATTGAACTATAGTTTGTTAGTTATTCACATATCAATTAAGTTTTATTCAGAGATAATTCATATATCCCTTGCAAAACTTGATATAATATCATGTTTACTCAATAAAAACTTATAATATAAAATATACCTGTTTTCATATTTATGATATTTATACCCTTCGCTTAAAATTTACATCAGGATATGAAAGTTTGGAGTGTAGAAGAAAGAGAAGGGTATAATAGTCATATTATAAATCGTATTTAATGAAATGGGTAAATTTTATATTAATTTTTTGTTGGGTAAATATAATATTTTGCAAGTTTTCAAGATATATCTGAAATTACCCCTTTTATCTAAATGTGCATTTTCAGTTTTGTACATTTTGTTCTAAGATTGTTTACATGTTTTCTTCTAATTTAAATAACTTGACTGAAAATGTTAATAAATATATGCTTATATATGTTCTTGCCTGTAGAGCGCGACGGAGAGGGCGAACACCTCCTTTGGCAGCATGAGACCCAAGCCACGGTGTATGCCGCCAAGCGACGTTACCATCACTACCAGCAACCACCTTGTGGCCGCCAACAACGAGCTCAATCAACCATTTGTTTGGTACCATTTGCCACATAACAAAACAACCCTTTTGTGACACCCGGATATTACTAATGGTTGTTGACCCATTTGAGCTGAGCTCATCCACCATGGCCATGGTAACTTTTCCTGTGACATACATGTTTCTTACTGTTCCTTCTAGCTTCCGGCAACCAGTGGCCGCCGTGAAATGTTGTATTATGTATTGTGAAGATGACGAAACCTAGCAAAAACGATTCAGTTTGACGGTTAAATATTCTACATTTTTGAATTAATCAAGTTTGTTGCAGTAGATAATAACACAAGTCTGCTAGTAGAGTTAAGTGCAGTGTTTTGAAAGCCGTACCAGACTGGCCAGTCTGACCGGTTAAACCAGGACCGACTTTAACATAAGTGGACTAACCGTATTTTAAGTGAACCATATAAAAGTCGTGGAAAACTGTCGATGCTTACCTCCTTTCTTTACAGTCTTATTTTCAAAACATTAGTTAAAGGGAATAAAGGGGAATCATGCACCCTTGTTAGGAATGTTCTCTAACATAGGTTTGGTTCTCAAAAACCTGTTTAATTTGTTTTTATGTTTGATTTGGCTTCTTGTTAAATCTAAAACCCCTGAGGAGTGGAATGTTTGTTGGAAAGTTAGGTTGAAAAATTTATATAAATGTTGGTTCATTTAAGAAGGTACACAGATTGATATAGACTGGTGGCCGGATACAAGAAAAACAAAAAACTGTAGGGGCCTTAATGGCATTTATTGATACTTGCAACTTTACCAACATTATATTTTTTATCTTTTATATACGTAAACACTAGACTTCCGGCCCTACCTAAAATTTACTTTCAAGGAAAATGATAATTTTTTTATATTAATTTCTTTTAATATATCCTTTTATTATTAATAATAATAATAGTATTTAATATCTTTATATTTTCTCAACTTATGGTTTTTTTAATTAATTTTGTCAAGTTAGAAGATTTTGTAAAAGAATATAACTTTCCCTTACTTTAAAGCTACCTTTTTCTGTTTTCTTTACATTCAACTTTTATTCTCTTAAAAGACATATATATATATATATATTTTCTGGTAAAAATGATATTAAAAAATGAGAAGATAACCCTACCTTTATATATATAATAAAGTTTCTTTCTACCTTTTTATGACTTTTATTTTCACAATAATTTAAATATGTATATATAAAAGAACTTTTAATATAAAACTATGTTTAAATAGAGAATTAAGAGAAACGAGGAATAGATATAAATGTTTATACAGTTCTCATAGTTTTCTATATATATATATATATAATATAATATAATATAAATATATATAAAGTTTGTGGTAAAATTGTTTTACAAAAAAATTAATTAAAAAGATAATATGTTCAACCCATACACACACCACTATAGAATGTGAAAGAACCAATCTCCACAAAAAGAGGATCAAGATTCCTAGTCTATGATAACAAATATAGTTGTGGTAGTATTTTTATGATTTATCACACAATTGTCTTGTTTCAATTATTGTGTTGAATTTTGCATTAAGAAACATCATAGTTTATAAAATGAACAAGAATTAAAATAAAATTTATGAAAATATAAATGTATATACAATAAATACATACATACATATATGTATGTATGTATACATGCATTACCTGAGAAAATGATGATTGGGAGGGAAGTTGGGAGACTGGAAAGAGAGGGCAACCCAAGACACTTAGAAGAACATTGAGATAATTGGTGTGTTTGTGTTTGTTGGGCAACGAGAAATAGGTTTTGAGCCATGTTTGTGCTTTCTTTGATGATGTGTACCATATGCTATGATGCTTGTACTCTCCATCTTCATCAATTGGTTCTTCTGATAATGTTGCCAATCTCCCCCTGCTACTATTACTATTACTCATCTCTCTCTCTCTTCTGGCTTCAAAGAAGACTCAAAGTATAAACTACTTAAATGCACATCACAACTTCTTTTCCATTCCCTTTGCACGTGCATCTCATGCTCCTCTTTCTCTATCTCAAAATAAATAAATAGGAAGAATTATTTCATCTTATAAAAATTGTATCAACTTTTGTGATGTCTTAAAATCTATAATTTTAGCGCCAAGGTGCGATTCAACCGGTCTAACAAAAATTATGGGTCGAACAGTCAAACTGTGAAAATAGAATTGTGAACCGAACCGTTTGGATCTGAAGCTGACTGACTTGCTTTAGTTTGGAGGGTTTGGTTGATTTTAACCTTTTTTTAAACACTCCTAATTTATGTTATCAGTATTTAGAATTTAATAAAAACATTGATTTGAGTTTTGAATAAAAATTAAAAAGATTCTTTATAAATAGCTAAAAAGTAATAAATATTTTTCATAAATGAAACTTGTAGTTATAGATTAACAATTAATTATGGTCTTATAAGTTTAAAAATCATTTCAACTTTTGGTAAAGACACAACTTAACTTTTGAAGTCTTGATGAAATCATGAATCATGAATACCATTGGGGGTTATTAATACATTTTTGTGATTTGGAAAAAAAGAGAATAAAAAGTTTGGGACTTTTGAAAGAGTTAATTACACGGTTAGACATGTGGTTTGTGAAAAGTAACAGATATTGATACTAAGGGTTTGAAGTTGCAAGTATGGGTATTATGCTTTCAATTTTGTAACATGTTTAGGTATTAAGACTAATTGACGTTAGTTTTTCTGTTAAGTTTGTGTTAAATGACCAAAACGCTCTTTATTAAAAATAATTATTAAACATATATAATACATTATAAATATATATACACACATATCACATTTACACATATATACTTATAATCTTGAGAGCAGGGTTCAGAGGTTTGCACGCCGCCGCCGCCGCCGTTGACCACCACCACCACCACCGTCCGTATCCACCATGAGCCACTCTTTGCGACTTTCAGTTTGCTCCTAATTGTACAACGCTCTTTTTTGCCGTCCCTCCACCTCTCCCACCGTCCTTCGCTTCCACGCCGAACATCAGCCGATCAATTTCTTCGATTACTTGCGTGATTTGATGAATGACGATCTAGAGAAAGGGGTTAAACGACGGTTGGTCCCTGTTTCAGATTTGGGTGGTGTTTACGTTGAATCTGATTTTGATTTAGGGTTTGGAGGATAAAGGGGGTAAACGAATATGTTTTGCGTTGAATTTGATTTTGATGACATGAATGTTTGGATGTTAAAATCACAGATGGTCCCTATTTTGCGTTGAATCTAGAGAAAGGGGGAAGTTTTCAATGTTTGGATGTTAAAATCATAGATTTTAAAATCACAGATGGTCCCTGTTTTGGTTAAAGGAGGACGGTTGTGGGGGTGGTTAGAGGAGGACGTTGGTGGGGGTGGTTAGAGGAGGTGGTGGCTACTGGTGGTGGGTGGGTTCGGGTGGGTTCAAGTGGGTTAAGGAGGAAGTTGGTGGCCGGCGAAGGTGGTGGTGGACGGTTATGTGTGTGTGTATATATATATTTATAATTTATTATATATGTTTAATATTTTTTTTAATATTAATAAAGGACGTTTTCGTCATTTAACACAAACTTACACAGAAAAGGGACGTACATATTAAAAGTTACGCCACTGACGTACATATTAAAAGTTACTGAAAGTGTAAAGTGTTATTTTCGTCCTTTTGATTTATCAAAATTGTCACTTTCATCCAATAGTTTGTTTTCTTACATATGGGTTATCGTGATTTTAAAATCTTATCACTTTCATCCAGTCAGTTAACATCATCCATTTTTCTCATTTCAATGAGGGGTATTTCAGTCATTTTTACGTATTTGTTTTATTTCTTTATTTTTTTACTCTCATTTAATCATCTCCAATTCAACCTCGTTTTTAAACCCTAACCATCGACGATTTCATCCCTCATTAATCAAGATCATTCAAAACCTTCTTTCAAAATCAAAACAACATTTGACTGAATCAATCTAAGTCTACAGCCTTTCTCGATAAAAAAAGCAGCAATGGATGAAATGATAACCAAAATATATATATAAATTTTCAATCAAGGTCAACCAATAAGATTTATGATGGAACAAATTATTATTAACTAACTTTAAAATACAACTTCAATAAATTAATATTTTTTTCAACCCTCATATTATATATAATATACACTTTTAACCCGTCTACTTATCTAATAACTTCGTTTCTCTGTTATAACATCCGTTCTTTACTTTTTTTTATTAAAAACGGAAAGCGCAACTTTCTTTAGTTTTATTTTGTCAACGTTCCGATATAAATTTTATTAAAAACGGAGTTTTATTCAAAAACGAGTATTTTTTCGTACGCTATAGCGACTGTACGTAAGTTTTAGCCCCGCAAACGAGCCAAACCAAATTCGACAATGTCCCCGCCGTGCTGCGAGGGGAATCATTTTAGCCCCTCATAGGAATATAATATACGCTTTTAACCCGTTTAGTTTTCTATTAATTTCGTTTTCCTGTGCTAACTTTCGTTCGTTTTTTTTAACGGAATGTGCGGTTTTCTATGTTTTTTTTGCCAACGTTCAGGTATAACTTTTTTTTAAAACGGAGTTATGTTAAAATTCAAGGGTTTTTTTTCGTATGCTATAGCGAGTCTGCATTTCGACATAAGTTTTATCCACCCAAATGATCCGACCCAAATAACGACCAGACTCCGGTAGCGAAACGCGGGTGAAAAAAATTCTAGTTTATTAAGATAAGAGATTGTGAACGTGCTTAATGATGGATATGAGCGTTCATCATAAAGTAGGCATGGCATGTGGTCAAAACTCATGTGTAGCATTCCTTTGTTTAAAAATTAAAAGTGGTCACATAAATAATGGCAATCAATGTCTCCTTTTAATTTTAATCAAGTCATTTTAAAAGTAATTAAAACTTAATTTTAGAAAAAAAGATTATGATATATATGTTAGAGTTTTAGCAAGGTTTCAATTTTTATGCATTTAAATAAACCAAACGTTATACTAAATTTTATGCAATAATAGACAAATCATGTATGAAAAATATAATTACCCTCAAAATTAATTTATTTTTAACACTAAATTTAAATATCAAATTTATTATCAGAAACTTTATTAAACAATGAAAAACTATAATTTTAATATATATATATATATATATATATACAGGGTAGAGTAGGGTGGGGGTCGGGTGGAGTGGGGTGGGGGTCGGGGTGAGAAATGGTGCTTTTAAGGGAGGCAAGGAAGGCAATGTGTCTTTATCCAAGTAGCATTTGTGCCATAATACCCATTCTTGGTGATGGTTGTTTCCTTCAATTCTATCTTTTTAACTATACTCTTTTATTTTCCTTTTTTGTTGTTTAAACTAGTTTTAGTTTTTTAGTGAATACATACCTATAAGTGCTTAAATTATAAAGATTAGCAATGAAATAACTTGTAGCTTTTATTATAAAGTTATTTTGATGATTTTTTTTAATTTGTTAAAAAGTCATTGCCATCTACCATCAAGAGCGTAAATGATTATGCGGATCGTTATAAGATTAACTCTTTAAATACTGAATTGAACCGAGCTTAAACAAACACTAGCCGAACTCAACCATAAATTGAAGCTCACTTAATAAA
This sequence comes from Smallanthus sonchifolius, assembly GCA_023525975.1. Taxonomy (NCBI): domain Eukaryota; kingdom Viridiplantae; phylum Streptophyta; class Magnoliopsida; order Asterales; family Asteraceae; genus Smallanthus; species Smallanthus sonchifolius. Next base: position 70,635,613 of record CM042028.1, on the reverse strand, counting down.
GGAGCCCGAGCTTTATACACGGGACTTAATTGGGCTCACTAGCTTATAATTATAAATATTGTGTGTGTACATATTAAGATAAAAGCACTAATATATCATTTTTACATTATTACAAATGTAAATATAAAAACTAAATACTTACATAAAAGTAATTAAATAATAAATGAGTTGATTCCGAGTCAAACTCGAGATTGTAAAAATTACTCATGAGTCAAGCTGTAGATTTATGCATAGAGCTTTAAATTGAGCCGAGCTCGAGTTGTATACATTTCAAAATGAGAAAAGCTCGAGCTTAGTTAAGTTCGGATTCGACTCTACTCATTTACACCCATAATTACAAGTTAATACTTTAAAAAACTCATTTTAAACACCCCCATCCCAAACTTTTTTCATATAATTTTATCCCTTACTGTTTACATAAATTTTCACACCAAAGTTTTTACAATAAAGTTTTATAATATTTTAATAACAATTGGTTATACCACTAGTCAACGTTGATTTTAAGATCTACTTATATTATGAATGACAAATTAACTTTATGATTATAATTAGGGTTGAAGATCATTATGAAGGGTGGTTTTTTAGGGGCTGTTTATATATGCTTATTTTTTTAAAAAGCAATATCTCATTTTAAGATCACCTAAACTACTTCTAATAATTTATACAAATTCGTCTATTACGAAGCTCGAACCCTTGACCTCAAGAGGAGCTTCAACACTTTAACTCCAAACAGCTTTGCTATTGGACCCAACCCCCACCCTGTTTATATGCTTATGATACGACATAACTATGATATTACATGATAACGATTATAATATGATTGCATGGTAGAACCATGCATACGTGTTGATTCCTTATGTGGGGTTATACGACATGTATCATGATTCATTAGACTAGAGACAAACCTAATAATTAAAAGATAAGAATATATAAAAAAAGAATACAAAGTTGGTTATGAGATGCGCCTACTAACAATGATGGATTATAAGAGATGAATATAAAAAGAAAGATAAAATGAGTGACAATATATACTAAAAACATATTGAAATGAATAGGCAATAGTTGAAGATTACGATTATAGGGCACCAGACATTCTAGGCAAGGTCTGTTATGCATGGTGGCTACGTGATGGGTCATATAGCCATGCATGTGGCTACGCGATGGCGAAAAGGTGTATGGTGGTCACATGATGGACAATATCACACGTTAGGGCTTTATGTGACGATATAGGTGGTCCTAGACTCGGTATAATGATGAAATGTGTACTATTTATGTGCTTGTGGTGGCAATTAACTATTAAGTTCTTTGTTACAACTTACACATGGGTAACACTCTACGAATAACCGGTGGACTATCCCACATGTGGTTTACAATAAAATGATTCATAAATAACATGAGGATATGATAAAAAGTAAAGAAATAAATCATGTCATAAAGATACAAGGTGAAGATGACAAGAGAAAGATACACAATGAAGATGATACAATAAATATAATATGATATGATACATGATTTGATTCAATATGAATAACATGATAAACATAACCTTAAGACTTGCAAGATATGATGAAAATGAAGAACAATTCTACTATCTTATATTATAACACATTGTCTCATTTATATTTATAGCTAAGATTTGATTTTCGCCCCTTCTTGGACCCTGTGAAAATGCGGGAGCTAAGTTAAGTACCGGGTAAGCCCTTTTTATATTTGATTTTCGCCCGGATAGACATGTATTTTTTTTTGCATATTGACTACCTGCGACTTACGTGTTAAGAAAGGGTAAATGATTAATAAAGAGATAATATGACACCTTAGCATTATACTTCCATCTAATGTTTCATTTATGATGCGATTTAGTGGACCTAATGTGCCTTATTCTTTCATACATGTCAATCGCTTGTAATGAGTTACTATAAGTCATAACGGCTCCTAAGAAGTCTTAATGACTCATTTATGTCCATGTTAGATGATATGTTCACTAACTCACCATTATGGGTCTTATTGTGTGTTATGAAGTTGTATTAGGCTACATCACCGTGCAAGTGTAATATAATAAATTTATACAAACTATATATATAATAATCCAAATGTAGGTCCTGATTCTATTGCAGAATCACTCAGATGATCAATTACACACACACAGGCGGAATCTGTGTGTATGGTGGTGAGACAGAGGTAAGAAACAGAATATGGTGAAGATAAACATGCTAACCACACTATAATCAACACAATAATGATGTGAAATTGTAAGAACAACAATTGAATAAACTTCAAATGTGTATTGATTCAGAAAAAAACCATGAAAGAGAGAATGCAAGGGTTACAGCCGCTATCCACACCCTAAACATTATCATACTAAGCTATTTATACTCAGCTGACAGACATCGAAACTATGCTCACCGAAACTACTAGTTTCAATAGAGCATTTACACAAGTGAACATCATGTTGAAACTTCATATCTATCGAAACTGCTAGTTTCGGTTAAACAACCTCAACCGAAACTATGTAGTTTCGATGGCCCAGACTTAGGCTAAAAACAGAAATTACATCAAACTGAAATAACTGAAATACAGGGAAATAAAACAAAGTACAATTGTTCAAAACATACAATGATGGCTTAGCTTACAAAATATTCAACCCTACAATCTCCCCCTAAGCTATTGCATCATTGTCTTCAACTCTCACTAAGCAGTTGGTGCATCACTTGATCTTTGAAACTGGGGCTTGGCATTCACAGACACCACCCTTTGATAGGCCTTTTCATCCGCCTCATCATATTCATGTGAAATTTGGATGGGATGGTTGAACAGAACTTCTAGATCTTCAGGTTGGAATTTAAGCAGCTCCATTGGCTCAAAGATGTGGATGTCTTCTTTGTCTTCACATTCAATGACTGCACTTCCAATGGTTGAACTATAAAACCACCTTCTGAATTTCTGGAGCTGAATAGGTACAGACCTTGGCAGCAAGATAGATTTGACAGTTTTTGCCGGTTTGTACCTCAGGTTTACCCAAGGCTTCTGAGTTCTTGGATGAATCTTGGTTTTGGAGATGATTCTTTCAGGGAGTGTGGTTTTCATTGACCTGAAGTCAGTTAGGGCTTGTTGTTACAGGAACAGCTCAAAGTTACGAGCTTCATTGACTTTATAAGGATTTTGAAGGGGTAACTTGGCTAGAGCCCTCAGGTCATATCTTGGGAGGGAGCTGAAATCATGTGAAGTTTTAAAGTGCTCCACTCCTCCTTTGTACCTTCTTACAATGTAGAGGGACCTCTCCTTATCATACTTCCATCTGACCGGAGGTCTTTTAAGTTCCTGGTATTCAACGAACCATTCATAATGCTTGGGAGGCTCCTCAGCAGGTAGCCTCTTCATCCAAGGCCTCTTGGGATCAGGATATTCAGGGTTTGGTTTTGTCACTTGAGTTAGCTCAGTTGGAGTTGGTTCGGTATGAGATGCTTCCTGAGTAGTGCCTGTTGGCCCAGTAGTGGTTTCAGGCTCAACAAAGGCCACTTTCACACTTGGATCCTCCTCATCTGTATCTGTCAAGGCTTCAATTTCATCTCCGGTCTCTGTGAAGTAACGGAGCTTCTCTTGGTGTTCCTCTCCCAGTGTCACAATCTCTGGGAATTCATCTACAGTTCCAAAGTCGTCAATCTGTTTTAGAAGCTCATCAAGCTCATGATCAGATCCAATTTCCTCTTCATCCAGATTAACAACTTCAATGTCAGCTTCATTTCCCTTTCCTTTGCCTCTTACGGCTCTTCTTTGACTAGCTGAAGAAAGATCATACTCCGGTTCTTCTACCTTTACTTCCACAGCTTCCTTTGGTTTGTCAGTTTCTCCTGTATGAATAATCAAAGGGGATTCTAGGTCAATTACAAAGGTAGGGGAAGTAGGACCACCAGTTGCTGTGGTTGGAGATACATGAGTCTCCCCTGAGCTGTGGAAGAAGGTTCTTTTTAAGTTTCAGTTTGTTGTGAAGACTGCACCATGGAGGCTTTGATTTGTTTAACCAATGTAGTTATAGCAAGGAGTTCTTGTTGTTGCTTTGATAGTTGTTCTTGTTGCACAGCAAGTTGTGATTGCTGGATCTCCAGTTGGTTCTTCAAAGTAATCACTTCAAGCTTCAGGTCCTTGACCTCTTCCTTTTGTTCTGTCAAGTCAGACTTCAGACCTTTTATTTCCTCATCCTTTTTAGCTACTTGTTCATTGAGTTTCAATACTTCTAAGCTCAACTTCTTATCCCTTGGAGGGGATGTTTCATGGTCAGGAGAGGCTGGTGGAATTTGTTGAGGGGTAGGTTGTGGAGTTGGTCCAGGAGTGATGATTTTATGAATGGGTGAAGGTGGAGGTGTTATGTGTTCAGGTGTTCCAAAAATTGATTCTGAGGATGAAGAAAGAGATTCCAGCCTGGTTTTGATCTTCTTGGCTCGGGGCTCTTCCAATTCACAATATGATTCAGATTCAGCTGGTCTTTTGGATGATGAGGGAGGAGGTTCCACCATCTCCTCAGATTCAGTTTCTTCTGTTTCATAGATAGCTTCGTCTAGGGTCTCACTTGATTCTGCTTCACCCTCTATGTTTGCTTCAACTTCAACATTGGCAGCTTGTTCTTGAAAGTATAAAAGATCCAAATTCTCCATCTCTTGATCAAGGAATTGAGCTTCCATAATTGGCTGCTCAACTTCCTGTTCTTGTTGTATTCCAGCCTCAACCTCAATTTCTGCTTCTTGGTTACCCTGATCACCTTGCTCTTGTTCTTCTTCTTCTTCGGATGATAATGATTCAATTACTTCATCAGGGTCTATATCAGGGACTTCAGGTTCTTCTTCACCAATCACATGCCCAAACAAAGGAATATTGATGATGATTCTGTTGCTTCTGGAACTTGAACTCTTCATGTAACTAAAAGTTTTGGCAATCATGTGATCTAGGACCAACAATTGTCCTTGTTGAGGCAGATTTGGGTGTAGATGGTTGATTAGCATTTGAAGGAACCTCGGGTAGACTAAGAATTTGTCTTTGACTTTGCCGGAGAGATTCTCTATCATTTGTCTAAATACCAGCCCGGAAAAATTATAATATCTTCCATTGATCAGCCCAAGTATAGCAGAAGCCACCATGTCATTTGCAGAATCAATGCCTCCTTTCCTGATTGATATACAGTGAATCATCACATGTACAATATACCTCCAGTGAGGAGCAAGGAAGGTCTTGGTGATCTGGCCACTCTTAAACTCATCCGGGTGACCCATCCTCCTAAAACTCTCACGGATGAAGAAGTTTGAGTATTCAATAGGAGCCTCATGATTATGACTAAATTGTAGTACTTCTCTGATGAGGGCTTCAAAAATTAGGACTTCTTAGTTGTACACAGTTGCCATGATATGCACCACATTGTTGATGGTTACTCTAGCAGCAGTGGCCCAGAATTGTCTGATTGTGGCTTTAAATATGAGCAAGTTGTGGCTTATAGCAAAGCTCACATTTGAGTTAGCTAGAAAATTGAGCACAGGAACAAAGTCTGCGCTCTTGGGATCAGCAGCATTAAGAAAGGCACAGATATTATACTTCTTCACAAATAGAAGGTCCATTTCTGCCAAAAACAAAAATATCAAAAAGTCAGTCCAACACTTAGAAAAAATTCAGAAATGTCTGACCGAAACTACTAGTTTCGGTTGAGAAACAACCTATCGAAACTACATAGTTTCGGGAGAGAAAACCTTATCGAAACTACATAGTTTCGGGCAGAGCTTAGGTATCGAAACAACTAGTTTCGGTTAGCAAAACTTGTTCAAACTCATAATAATAATAATTTTAAAAACAAAGATCCTTTTTCCTGAAACTACTAGTTTCGATACCAAACCCTGAACAGGTAATCAAGGACTCAAAAAGCAATAGAATCAGATCAAAAGAATATATACAAGGAATATACAGATAAGAGAAACAAAAATAAAAGAAAATGGGTTAAGATGATGTAAGGCCCCAAACCAGGCACCCTACAGTTGGTTCTCATAACTAGTTAAACTCTTTAAAAACATCTAACTTTCATTTAAATAAACAGCGGAAGTCTTTCTCAAAATAATTTTTTCTTTTAAAACTCGTTAAATTTCATAACGTTACCTGACGAATGCATGCGCACCAACCCGAGTAGTCCCGCTCCTAAGCCAAGATACCCCATCTAGCAGACTCACCTGTAAAACAATCTAACGCACATACAAAGTCAGCTACGCTGGGTGAGTTCTAATAGTTTAATTTAACAAAAGCTAACTCGTCTTGTTTATTGTCTATCTCTACTCAAGACCCTCTGGTCATTAGAAAATAGTTGTATAGATTTTCATCATATAAATAACCCCCGTTACCTCATAATATCCCAAAGGATTCACCACCCTAGACTCTACCCACCATTTTAACTCAGTAAGTCTCTCCGATATGGAACGAGTTTACTACTCTGATAACACGCAATCTACTATACATATATTAACCATACACTGGTTAACTCAACCAATCTCTAGACACCGACTTACCAGTCCTAACCAAGCCTCTCATAACCCGACTGACTCAACTATTGTACACAATGTACTCATCCCGACACAACGGTCAATCTAACTTGACACATCACATTGATTCCATCTATTTATCACATCAATATCATCTCGTACACAATTAATATAACTCATCACCTGCATGCAAATTGACACATATATATGCATACAAACACATACCTCGTCACTGCTCCCTCGTCAGGGTTATCCCCGTCGGGATACTCGTAATACATAGTTTTAAGGGTTGTATTACAACGATCACGAAGTTTATTGGGTAGTATCTATGAATATAAGTTTATGTTTGTAGTTTTTAAGTATAATCTTGTAAGAATTTCTCCTTGAAGGTAACTCCTTCAGGTCATGACGAGTAAGCATGCTGTCATGTGACAAGACGGGACTTTAAGAATCATAGAATAAAGATTATGGAGGAAAGTTTTTGAATCATGAATTTATGAAGTATTTAGTGTTTGAGGTAGTACTCATTTAGTGCATATCACTAAGTAAGTACTTTGACATATCAAGGGAGATCTAAGCTCACTAATGTTTTAGAGAAGTCATGCATTCCTATAGGTGAATACTCATCCCAAGAATTCCCACGAAAGCATACGGGTCCAACGGTTGATTTGGATTTATACGAAATGCTTTCCTTGACAGAATTTCCCAGAATACAGGTATCTACCCTTCCGGTCCGCACAAGTTCTCACACATTATCTAGAACTTAAATATTCTTGACGAGAGTTTAGTGGTGGATTAGGCTTGAAGCCTAAGAACGTGTCCTCGACGTAGTAAACTCTTGTAGCACGTAGGTAAGTAGAATTTTCCAAGCGTTCACGTATAAGAATTAAGAATAGAATGAGGAGAAAAGTTCCTAGAAAAAGGACATGAGATAACTCATGTTTGGGTCTCCTAGGTTATAGTCTAGGTCATGTGTCTAATAACCTAATTCCCTATAACCAAGGCTCTGATACCAATCTGTCACACCCCAACCGACGGCGGATTATACGTCGGGGCGGACGCGGTTGTTCAATAGCACAAGGTTGACTATTAAAGTTTCAATATTTCATTTATAATAGATTCGAAGGTTTAATACAAAGGAAATAACAAGTATACAACATTTATTTAATAAGTAGTCTAGGTCCAAAGCATCCTATGTGATCACAAACGAGTCTCATGATGTAGAACCTGAAACACGTGAAAGAATCTGTCAACTACAAAATAGTTGGTGAGATACAAAGGTTTTGACACAGTTTAACAAGTATTTGAAAGAGTTACAATTCACTATGATATATGCATTCTATAATGTAAGTATGAGAAAACAAGTATCTTAAACATTGTGCATGTCAAACCTCCAAACCAAGTGTAGGCATAACCCGCAGGTTACCCTTATAGTATCAAGTTTAATAGTTTAAGTAACAAACACCAAGGGCTCCCCCCGAAGGGTCAATCAATCAAGGTGGATTGGTTAAATGCAATAGATCTATCATTGTTACTATCGGCTTGATCAAAGTTAATGAACATGCTAGAATTAAGTTTAATCTAAGCATACAAGTCTCAAGTTTAACATAAGAATAAGCATCTAGTCATAGTTTGTATAAGAATTGTATAAGTTTGAAGTTTGAACATGTTTCACCCCAAAAGAATGTAAATGAAAAAGGGGCTAAGTATACTCACTTGGATTGATGAAGAGTATCCGATAAGAGTAAGTTTGCAAGACTTTGAGAGGGAGAATATCCTCACAATAAGCCTAGGAATATAAGTCTAAAGTTTCAAGTATGATCTTATAAGACTAGGACAAGAATTTTAAGATTTCAGGATTTGACTAGGGTTCCAATGGGAGATGGGTTGGTGGTGTTTATGAAGTTTTTAAATCAAGTTTAAAACAAAAGGTTTTTTTTTAATGGATGCTTCAAGACTTATGTATCAAAGTTTAAATAAGTTTATAGCTTAAAATGATTTAGTAAGATCATTATTCAAAAGTTTCACAATTAATACATCCAATTGGTAATAATAATTAAGATAGTTTTCTAAGTAATTGTACATATTGCAAGGATAAACAAATAGTCTTTAAATTATAAGTTTATAAATTATAAAGTTTCTTAGGTATTAAAAATGAAGTTTGTATATTTGAAATGTTTAAAGTTTCTATTTAACATTTATAGGGTTTATAAATTTAGGATGAATGAGTAAACGATTTTTCTATCTTTATAAAGTTTATAGATTCATAGGTTTTCTAGTTTTAAATAAACGATTGTTTATTTACTTTTCTTGTTTTAAAATAGATATACAAGTAGCCTTGATTTAGATTCCTAATAATTTACAAAAGATTATAATTTTATGTTTTCTAAGTAGTGTACAAATTTTATAAGTTTTACTTATAAAATTTATATAAATTATTTATTTAAAGTTTTGAATAGAAAGCAATTAAAGTTTTTATGTTAGATTAAAGTTTCAAGTTTTATAAATTATTTTCTGTTTAATAAATAAGTTTAATAAAGTCTTATAAATGTTTTTATAATTTTTAAACCTTTAAAACTATTTTTAAAGGGTAAAACATTATAGGTTTTAACCAATTTTAATTAAATACAATAGCCCTGTTATGCAAAAATGTAAAAAGAATTCATTTTTATGATTATAACAGTTTATTATAATTTATAAAAATCATTAGAATTTTTAAAATCGTAAAAAAAGCATCAGAAAAATGAAGAACAAAAAAATGGGGCGCGCCTGGGTCGAACCCGGGTCTGTGACCGGGTCACCCATCACACACGAAATTAACAGCCCGGCTACGGGTCTTGCTGTTAATCTAGCTGGAAAGAAAATTTAAAAATACAAACCCAAATCGATCCCAATTTCATTATGAACCCTAGAAACTTAATTCGCCAAATACACTATGATTAGCCATCTGTTAATCGAATAAAACATGGGGCTTTCGATCACAGAGGGATTTCGAGTCGATTGGTCATTGAGATTACCTGAATTGATGCAGAAATGAGGGAGAACAAGCTGGGTCCTCGTCGGCGGCGGTCGCAGGCTTCAATCGAGTAATGCGGGTGTTAAACGGAGAAATTGAGAGTGAAGGAAGTTGTGGTGTGATGTTACTGAAGATTTAAATCAATATTTATAGCCGATTTCGTGGTTAAATGCCGAATTAGGTGGAAGGCGACGGGTGGAGCGGAAACGGATCGAATGCGTGTCTCGGGCCGTGTTCAAGCATTGATGGTTCTTGGGTTTCGATCGCACGCCTCACGCGAGTCTCGAGGTTCGTTGAATGTGGACGGAAATCGCGATTTTGATGAAAAGGGGCTCAAAACGGCCTCTGCGGGACTCGAACCCGTGATTTGATTCTGGGTTCGAGAGTTTGGTGGAAGGGTAAAACAGGCCCCTGAAGTTTTGGGTTTTTGTCAAAGTATACAGTTTAGTTTAAAACAAGTTTCCCTAATGACAGTTTCAGTCCCTTGATTTTCTAAAATAATTGGGTTTTATATTTTCTTTTATAGAGTTAAACAAGTTTTATAAGTTTCATATTTAAAATAATTTATGAAATTTATTTATAGAATAAGTTTATGAATGTAATTATAAACTTATAAAGTTTTAAGGTTTTAATACATATGTATATATATATACTTTTAAATAAGTATCGTATATATATATATATATATATATATATATATATATATATATAAATTCCTTAACTATATTTTAGTCAAAATCGATTTTTTTATTATGCATTAAATAGTTTCTAATAGAACTTAAATTCAGAAAACGATAACACGTATAAGTGTTTTAAGAAAATATAGATCGAAAATCCTTGGATATCACAGTCTCCCCTACTTTAAGAAATTTCATCCCGAAATTAAAGTAGAAGGCCTCTGTTTCCAGGATTTAAGTTTATGATATGTGTAAGGATAAAGGGGAAAGTACTTTGCATTCCCAAGTAAACCCTGGGATTCGTTTAGAATTCTAAAGGGAATGTAACGATAGGAATAAGATTTTTGCTTGAGTTTCTAAGTTTTCAAAGCATATGGTTGCCAAGAGTTTTTCTAAGAAGCATATAGTTTCATTGAGGTATATGAAGATTCGTTTTTTGGAATGCATTTGAGAGAATATCTGCTGAATTTCCATTCAGGATTTCGAGTGGGATGCATCACTTAGGATGGATTTGATGATAGTTTAATGATTAGAGTTTGTAGACTAATACGTTTAAGGATTGCTACGGTACCTAAGTTCCGTGGCTCCCTTTTGCGATAAGTCTTAGATCGTAGCACACGACAGAGTTTACTATGTCTTTCCATACGCTGATTTTCGTACTTACGTGTGCACCCGCAAGCATTCAAATCGTCGCATAGTCCGCATAGGTCCTTCCGTTTGTGTGTGGATCCAGAAAGAGTACTAGGATTGGTTTAACACACGACTAGAGTTTCCACATAAGAGTGATCATTGATTAACGAGTCCCTTAGAGAGAAACGTCATTCAATAATTAAAGAGAAGGAATGTGACAAGATTTAGAGTTTCAAGTTTCCTCGTGATTGATTAAGAATACTTCAATCATTGAGTGGTTTAAAGTCTTTACACTTTCCTCGGGTTTGATCAAGAATACATCAAACCTTGAGTAGTTTAAAAGTCTTATATGTTTCCTCATGTTTGAACAAGAATACGTCAAACATGGAATAGTTTAAAGTCTTATACGTCCATCGTGTTTGAACAAGCATACGTCCAACATGGAGTAGCTTAAAGTCTTATACGTCCATCGTGTTTGAACAACCATACGTCAAACATGTAGTAGCTTAAAGTCTCATACGTCCATTGGGTTTGAACAAGCATGCGTCAAACATGGAGTGGCTTAAAGTCTCATACGTTCATCATGTTTGAACAAGCATATGTCAAACATGGGGTAGTTTAAAGTCTCATACGTTCATCATGTTCGAACAAGCATACGTCAAACATAGAATAGCCTTAAAGTCTCTTAGTTTAGCTCCAGTGTATAGAAGTATACGACTACGTTTTGAGTATAAAGTGGTTATCTAAATGCTCTGATACCAATCTGTCACACCCCAACCGACGGCGTTTGGAACAGGATTAACCGTTATACGCTTTCTCACAGAAGGTTCGAGTTGTCCAGAAGATTAGTGGATCCCGATGTTTGGTTTAGTAAGGAGTCAGGGGATGTACTCTGCTAAAGAGAGTAATGTCCTCATTTCTGCTAGAGTCTAGTATCATGAGTGAAGTTTTCCCGTGTATATAGAAACGAATGTTTTATCAAGTTTTACAAGGTTTAGTTAAGACGCACACAATGAGTTTTCAAGACTAAGAATTCAAGTATGAGTTTTAAGAATCCAAGCATGAGTTTTAAGACTAAGAATCCAAGTATGAGTTTTAAGAATCCAAGTATGAGTGTTAAGAATCCAAGTATGAGTGTTAAGAATCCAAGTATAAGTTTCAAGACTAATAATCCAAGTATGAGTTTTAAGACTAAGAATCCAAGTATAAGTTTCAAGGTAGGAAAAGTCACAAGTTGCAATATTAAGCTTTACATGATCCTTTATTGATCATGTTTAGTTTTAAGAATGTAGGTTTGAGTATTTGTATAAGTTTTTGCATGACTCAAAAGTTTCTGACCTCATAGTTGTGTATATGAAGTTTAATGCTTTAGCAACGTGTATTTAAGCTTTTTAGTTCCCGTTATGATTTATAGTGAGTCTTTTACGTGACAAGAGTTAAATGAGGAAGGTCTCCAAGTATAGGGTAACGGGAAAGTTTCGATAAGGTTGATGATAGTGTGTTTATAAATGATTTCATCTTGTTTCATAACAGTAGGTATAGTTTTCTTCTATATGGAGTGTAATTAAGATGTTTTAAAAATGACGAGTTAGGCATCGATAAGTAGTACAAGTAAGACTTATAAAAGATAGGTGTGATTGTCAAGCGAAAAGCTGGTTAAGTTTACAAGTGTTAAGTTTATACAAGAAGTAAGGGTCATGGTTGTTTAGGGTAATGATTCGTAAGGCGGGTTGTTTTTTTTTGAAAGTGTGCTTACGAATTAGAAGATTTGTTCAAGATTTATTCCTCAGGTACACGTGTCACTTAGGATTTTTATAGTTTAATGCAACGTTGTTAATTATTTCAAGTACTAACGTAAGTAGTTTTTTACGAAAGTGTTTGGGTAGGTGTGTTAAGTTTACAATGATAAAAGGAAAGTTAAACTAGTAAATGATGACAAAATGAAATTTCAAAATGGTTTCCGTTTAGATGTTTCAAAATTGGGACTTCTAGCCCTTACATAATACAATTTAAACGGAAAATTAAAGTGTGTAAGTAAGTTGATTAAATATGTTCAAAAGGGTTTTTATTCATAATACTGAGTCATCACAGTACTATTAAAATGGTTTTTGGCTTGACGTTGATGGCTGACGAAGAGAATTACCGGAAGAAGGGGTGGGTCACAAGGACTCACTTATGTACCCTATTTCCATATCCAGAATTTCCTCATGAGTCTACAACTTTTTAGTTATTTTCACCGATATTTGGGTTTAAGGTACTATGTCGAGGTTTATTGTGGGTTTAGAGTCTTAAATGTGAAGCTTGTTTATTCTATAGTAGGCTTCTTCCTCTATAAGGAAATTACTTAGGTTACGAATTTCTTTGTTAAGGTACTTTGGGTTTAAAAGACGTTAAGTTTTTTTACAAGAAACGGTGATGTGTAAGTTTTAAGGACGTATGAAGGTTTTAAAAGTGTAACAAAGTTTTGAGTTAGTCATAAAATGAAGTTTGCTTGAGTGACGAAAAATGAAATGAGACACAAGGGTTTCCCCTTATGTGCCAAACATAATGAAGTTTGTAAAAAGGACTTGTAGGATAATACCTGGTTTTAAATGTGTTGGTATTACAAGGTTCATGAAGTTTAAGGACGTATGAACACTTTGAGATGTATAAAAGTGTAGCAAAAGTTTAAGTGAGTTATCTAGAGTAGTTTGGTTGAGGGATGAAAATAAGATGAAAATACAAGGGTTTCCCCTTAAGTGTCATGTTCATAAAATAATGAAGTTTATAGGAGAATTTGTAGAGTAATACATAGTTTTAAGAGTTGTATTACAACGATCACGAAGTTTATTGGGTAGTATCTATGAATATAAGTTTATGTATGTAGTTTTTAAGTATAATCTTGTAAGAATTTCTCCTTGAATGTAACTCTTTCAGGTCATGACGAGTAAGCATGCTGTCATGTGACAAGACGGGACTTTAAGAATCATAGAATAAAGATTATGGAGGAAAGTTTTTGAATCATGAATTTATGAAGTATTTAGTGTTTGAGGTAGTACTCGTTTAGTGCATATCACTAAGTAAGTACTTTGACATATCAAGGGAGATCTAAGCTCACTAATGTTTTAGAGAAGTCATGCATTCCTCTAGGTGAATACTCATCCCAAGAATTCCCAGGAAAGTATACGGGTCCAACGGTTGATTTGGATTTATACGAAATGCTTTCCTTGACAGAATTTCCCAAAATACAGGTATCTACCCTTCCGGTCCGCACAAGTTCTCACACATTATCTAGAACTTAAATATTCTTGAGGAGAGTTTAGTGGTGGATTAGGCTTGAAGCCTAAGAACGTGTCCTCGACGTAGTAGACTCTTGTAGCACTTAGGTAAGTAGAATTTTCCAAGCGTTCACGTATAAGAATTAAGAATAGAATGAGGAGAAAAGTTCCTAGAAAAAGGATATGAGATAACTCATGTTTGGGTCTCCTAGGTTATAGTCTAGGTCATGTGTCTAATAACCTAATTCCCTATAACCAAGGCTCTGATACCAATCTGTCACACCCCAACCGACGGCGGATTATACGTCGGGGCGGACGCGGTTGTTCAATAGCACAAGGTTGACTATTAAAGTTTCAATATTTCAGTTATAATAGATTCGAAGGTTTAATACAAAGGAAATAACAAATATACAACACTTATTTAATAAGTAGTCTAGGTCCAAAGCATCCTATGTGATCACAAACGAGTCTCATGATGTAGAACCTGAAACATGTGAAAGAATCTGTCAACTACAAAATAGTTGGTGAGATACAAAGGTTTTGACACAGTTTAACAAGTATTTGAAAGAGTTACAATTCACTATGATATATGCATTCTATAATGTAAGTATGAGAAAACAAGTATCTTAAACATTGTGCATGTCAAACCTCCAAACCAAGTGTAGGCATAACCCGCAGGTTACCCTTATAGTATCAAGTTTAATAGTTTAAGTAACAAACACCAAGGGCTCCCCCCGAAGGGTCAATCAATCAAGGTGGATTGGTTAAATGCAATAGATCTATCATTGTTACTATCGGCTTGATCAAAGTTAATGAACATGCTAGAATTAAGTTTAATCTAAGCATACAAGTCTCAAGTTTAACATAAGAATAAGCATCTAGTCATAGTTTGTATAAGAATTGTATAAGTTTGAAGTTTGAACATGTTTCACCCCAAAAAAATGTAAATGAAAAAGGGGCTAAGTATACTCACTTGGATTGATGAAGAGTATCCGATAAGAGTAAGTTTGCAAGACTTTGAGAGGGAGAATATCCTCACAATAAGCCTAGGAATATAATTCTAAAGTTTCAAGTATGATCTTATAAGACTAGGACAAGAATCTTAAGATTTCAGGATTTGACTAGGGTTCCAATGGGAGATGGGTTGGTGGTGTTTATGAAGTTTTTAAGTCAAGTTTAAAACAAAAGGTTTTTTTTTGAATGGATGCTTCAAGACTTATGTATCAAAGTTTAAATAAGTTTATAGCTTAAAATGATTTAGTAAGATCATTATTCAAAAGTTTCACAATTAATACATCCAATTGGTAATAATAATTAAGATAGTTTTCTAAGTAATTGTACATATTGCAAGGATAAACAAATAGTCTTTAAATTATAAGTTTATAAATTATAAAGTTTCTTAGGTATTAAAAATGAAGTTTGTATGTTTGAAATGTTTAAAGTTTCTATTTAACATTTATAGGGTTTATAAATTTAGGATGAATGAGTAAACGATTTTTCTATCTTTATAAAGTTTATAGATTCATAGGTTTTCTAGTTTTAAATAAACGATTGTTTATTTACTTTTCTTGTTTTAAAATAGATATACAAGTAGCCTTGATTTAGATTCCTAATAATTTACAAAAGATTATAATTTTATGTTTTCTAAGTAGTGTACAAATTTTATAAGTTTTACTTATAAAATTTATATAAATTATTTATTTAAAGTTTTGAATAGAAAGCAATTAAAGTTTTTATGTTAGATTAAAGTTTCAAGTTTTATAAATTATTTTCTGTTTAATAAATAAGTTTAATAAAGTCTTATAAATGTTTTTATAATTTTTAAACCTTTAAAACTATTTTTAAAGGGTAAAACATTATAGGTTTTAACCAATTTTAATTAAATACAATAGCCCTGTTATGCAAAAATGTAAAAAGAATTCATTTTTATGATTATAACAGTTTATTATAATTTATAAAAATCATTAGAATTTTTAAAATCGTAAAAAAAGCATCAGAAAAATGAAGAACAAAAAAATGGGGCGCGCCTGGGTCGAACCCGGGTCTGTGACCGGGTCACCCATCACACACGAAATTAACAGCCCGGCTACGGGTCTTGCTGTTATTCTAGCTGGAAAGAAAATTTAAAAATACAAACCCAAATCGATCCCAATTTTATTATGAACCCTAGAAACTTAATCCGCCAAATACACTACGATTAGCCATCTGTTAATCGAATAAAACATGGGGCTTTCGATCACAGAGGGATTTCGAGTTGATTGGTCATTGAGATTACCTGAATTGATGCAGAAATGAGGGAGAACGAGCTGGGTCCTCGTCGGCGGCGGTCGCAGGCTTCAATCGAGTAATGCGGGTGTTAAATGGAGAAATTGAGAGTGAAGGAAGTTGTGGTGTGATGTTACTGAAGATTTAAATCGATATTTATAGCCGATTTCGTGGTTAAATGCCGAATTAGGTGGGAAGGCGACGGGTGGAGCGGAAACGGATCGAATGCGTGTCTCGGGCCGTGTTCAAGCATTGATGGTTCTTGGGTTTCGATCGCACGCCTCAGGCGAGTCTCGAGGTTCGTTGAATGTGGACGGAAATCGCGATTTTGATGAAAAGGGGCTCAAAACGGCCTCTGCGGGACTCGAACCCGTGATTTGATTCTGGGTTCGGGAGTTTGGTGGAAGGGCAAAACAGGCCCCTGAAGTTTTGGGTTTTTGTCAAAGTATACAGTTTAGTTTAAAACAAGTTTCCCTAATGACAGTTTCAGTCCCTTGATTTTATAAAATAATTGGGTTTTATATTTTCTTTTATAGAGTTAAACAAGTTTTATAAGTTTCATATTTAAAATAATTTATGAAATTTATTTATAGAATAAGTTTATGAATGTAATTATAAACTTATAAAGTTTTAAGGTTTTAATACATATGTATATATATATACTTTTAAATAAGTATCGTATATATATATATATATATAAATTCCTTAACTATATTTTAGTCAAAATCGATTTTTTTATTATGCATTAAATAGTTTCTAATAGAACTTAAATTCCGAAAACGATAACACGTATAAGTGTTTTAAGAAAATATAGATCGGAAATCCTTGGATATCACAGCACGCACATACCCTGCCATGCAAAACCCCCCAACTCGTCATGCAAACCCTAGCGTCACTCGAGCCGATCCTTGCACCACCACGCATCACCGTGCGGCTCGTCTTCTTTGTCCTCACCACCGTGCACCACCGTGCACGTCCTCCATCTCCTCTCCATGACTAGACCCCACCCGGATAACGCCACTGCTACCTTGCTGAAGGACTCCACCGAGTCTCCTCCTACGTCGGGAATAACCCCATCCCCGTCTCCCACCGTTAGCCGCCGTAAGACACCACCACCGCCGGCACCGGCAGCGGTTGGGCACCACTACCACCCCCTCATAGATCATCCAAACCCGCCACCCTCCTGCTCTCTCTCTATCTATCCTTCTCGGCAGTCGATCCTTCCACAAACCGGGTACCACCATGACCCTTCCTGCCACCTGTCACACGCTGTTGCATGGTCATCACCGTCAACTGCTACCACTCGTAGCCACTGCTTCCGTCGTCACCATCGTAGTCACCACCGGCCGTCAACCTTTTCCGATAACCACATACGTAAAACAATCACAAGCATGTAATAAGAAGTAAACGGGATTACCTTAAGTGATACGAAAGTCGTACCTGCGGAACCACCCTTGCGTCGCCGGCCTCTCCCTTCTTTCCCATCTCCGGCCCTCCTCCCTTCTCTCTGATGGCAGCCGTCGCAAGTATCCTAGGTCGATTGGCCTAGGGTTTCTCTTAAGAAGGTATTTAAACCCTTGTATGTTACTGATGTGCGTGGAGTATATATATTTTTAATAAAGATTTTTCACACAAATGTCAGTTTTAAAATTGGTTTTCACCTAAACTAAACCACACACATGAAGGCAAGTGCACCTGTCGGGCGGAAATATAGTATTGATAAGAACCGGATGTCAATCCATGGACACAGTTTAACGTTTCGATCCAAGCTTTTAATTCGTTTGATTGAATAGGGAAAATAATTGTTGTTCCAATTTCCTTTTAGTAAATTCTTTTATGAAATGACAGTAGTTAATTTTTGCAAAGACTTAATTGATTAAAAGTGGTGAATATTTTTGCGAGACAATCATCTTAGTTTAGAATCCACTTATTTAATTATGTCGAAACAAATTATATGGAAAAAGTTTGTGATTATGTTAATGTTCTTTGAAGCGGTTGAATTAGAATCCTGTCAAGGTTTTTAATTGCATAATCATTAAGAAAGACATCTATGAGTAAATTACATGTTGCCCACTTAAGATTAGTTTAATTAGATAAAATTGTGTAATTTCTTAACTTATGAAATTCTAGGACTAAGTCATATAAATTTTAAGCTTGAGTCATCAATACTTCAATTAACATAACTATTGTTTAAGAAGAGTCATAACATTTCTCTTAGTTTTTCCAAACACGATCAACAGGTTTGCATGTCTCAATATTTATTTCACAATAAAGATTTCAAAGATTTATTCCTAATTCTTACCTATAACATCATACCAAAAGATAGTAAAGTTATAAATAAATGGTAGTCTTATAGGTTTTCCAACACAATATAATTTCTCATTTATAAACCTTTAGTTGATTCATAAACATTTAGACATGCAACTCCATCAAGAAATTAACACAAGATTATCATTACATTAACATAATATTTTAGCCATAGTCATAAGTTCAACTTAATTAATTAAGCTTCATCAAACTAAGATGATTGAAAAGATGTTTAGCCCATAGTAAGATTGCAAACAACAACAACACAATTGGAATACATGCAAATCATGATAGGATCAAAGATATAACCAAAGTTTCCTAGTGGACTGGTGTAGTGGTCTTCTAAGTGGAATTTAATGATGGAATGAACCTTCCTAAGCCTCCAAATGGTCTCCCAAGTCTGGTTCCCGAGTGTTTAGGTGAGTGGAATTTTCTCCAAGAGGTCTCTCTTTCAAATAAGCTCAAGAGCTCAATTTATAGTGTCTAAGCAAGGAGGCACGGCCCGTGCCTGGTGAGGCACGACCCGTGCCTGGTGAGGCACGACCTCATGTTGGGACCACAGTGCAACCCTTTTGTTTTTTGTCATGAATGTACTGGGCACGGGGGCGTGCTTGGTGGGGCACGACCCCGTGTTACACCTGGTCGGGGGACAAAGGTACACTGGTACAATTCTAAGTTGACCACGAGGTGTGTTTGATGGGGCACGGCCCGTGCTTGGCTGGGAGACTTCTGTTTTCTTCTATAAAGTGGAGCACGGGGGTGTTCTTGGTGGGGCATGGCCCGTGCTTGGTCTTCTGAGTTGTCCAATTTATTCATTTTTCGCCGCTTATTTGCTTGATTGTTCCTTTTAAGCCGGGAGTTCCTTAGAATTTAAATAGAAGCTGAGCGACAAATTCAATCAATGTTTAGAGAAATTGACAATAAATGAGGTGCAAATGATGTGAAATATATGTATAATTTAGAGCACATCAAACCTCCCTACACTTGAACCTTGCTTGTCCTCAAGCAATACTTTGAATAATTACTCCAAATGGCAATTTCAAAAGCAAATTCGAACAAACTTTAAGCAAGAAATAATTTTCCTTCTTTAAAGAAGGAACACAAGCAAACAAGTGTCAATCGAGCAAATTTGAACTTATGGAGTGATATTCTTGAGGCAATGGTTTGTTTTATTAAGTTATAGACAAGCAAGACTTTGAGCACTACTCACAATGTTCACACACACTCGGCTAAATATTTGTAGTCATACGTGTAATGGTGTATGTATAGAACACTCGATTATCAATATGAGACGTGCTATGTTATATGCTTGTTAAGAGATCAAAACTCCATCACTTTATAGGAAACTTTTTCATGAATCAAAAGGTCTTTTGGGGTTGTAGGTATTTTTGGAAGGTGATTTGGTACTTGGGGCTTAACTTTGGCTTTTTTTTTTACTAAAAAGAAAAGATAAACTAAATCTAAAACTAGAAATCCCTCCACAATTCTCGGGTTAGAAGGGGTGTTACTAACTTGAGGACTCGTTTAAGGTCAGATTGTCAAGACCAAATCTCATCTTTAAAAACCTTACTTCCTCTTTGACTTTGAGGTACACATAGCTATCCTTCCTAAGGGTTCGTTCGGCTTGTAGCCTAATAGCACCCAACCTGATCAACTCTGTATACTCGTGCTGGGAAGTTGTTTGGTTTTTACTACATTTTTTCATCATGAGACCAATTGCCACACTTAAGGCATCTTTCGTATCTTTTTGCCCTTCTTTTCATGGCACTTTTTGAAGTTCCAGAATATGGCGGATTTTGTTCCATTTTTCTCCAACTCTTTCTTGATTCAAACATAAGTACAAAGAGATGTTCTCGAATTTCTGGGGGAAGTCCTGGTTTTGCGAAATGAAGACATGAAAGTAAATTGAAATCAAAAGGATGCATTTTTTTTAAAGTCGAGTCCTTAGCAGCAAAGGTGAAGGGTTGTTGGTGAGGATGGGTTGAATAGCTTTGATGGGGCAGGCTAGGTGTTTTTGGTTGTTAATGAATGTTTGGGTAAAAAGGTGGGTGTCCTAATACCTAGATCGTTTTCATGCAATAATCTCCTTTTTGTGGTTTTGCCCTGTATACCCAAAACAAGTTCTAATTTG
Organism: Smallanthus sonchifolius; assembly: GCA_023525975.1. Classification (NCBI taxonomy): domain Eukaryota; kingdom Viridiplantae; phylum Streptophyta; class Magnoliopsida; order Asterales; family Asteraceae; genus Smallanthus; species Smallanthus sonchifolius. The sequence continues at coordinate 70,614,824 of CM042028.1, read as the reverse complement.
CACAAAAGATATGATACCCTCAATAATCTGATAAAAATGAAAGCATCATTGTTGTGAATGAAAGCTGTAAAGGCTTGAAAATGTCCTCACGGAAACGGATGAATTTGGGTAAAAGTGCAAAATCTATGCATGTCTATTGTTTGAGCTTAACTTGTCGTGTCTTAGAATGATTTGTGTCATTCTACTCGTTGGTTTGTTTAAAACTTGTGTTTGAAAAATGCATTTCTTACTTGTAGTTTACAGCAAATTTGAAGTATATTTTGTACCAAATGGAGTTCTTTTTAAGATTTATGTGATCAAAGTTCAAGTGCTAATCATGGTGAAACCCCCCTACACTTTAAGCTTACATTGTCCTCAATGTACATGTTTTTCAAACAATTGTAAAGCATAAGAGAGGTAAAGGGACAAAAGAACTCCCCTGAAAGATGGTGTATCCAATGCTTATGATCGGTACTCACAGCGGCCTGAAAAGCATGATTCCAATGTGGTCACACAAAATTATTAGTACTGAATTTCAGAAAATTAACATCCTACAAACAAAAGTAAACAATTTAAAAAGGCACGGATCAGCCAGGGATAATACTTAAACACACAAAATAAAATAAAATAAAAACATAGCCGAAGAACACAGATTCACTGTGACAAAAATGTTGCACCAATGGGATCTTTAACCAACTATCCCTCATCGGTCGAGGTTTTCCTCGCCCCAGTTCATGCTCATTCTGCGCCTCATGTAGGAGACATCTTCCCCAATTAAATCAACCCTGTCAGATAAATTATCGAATCGCCCAGAAGTGGATTCACAAATCTCGAAAGAACGACGGGCATAAGTGCTGGCTGTCAGGATGGATTCATAGAGGTCCACCATGGATGGAAATCTCGTGTTGCGGGAAGATGATGTTCCGGTGTCACGGTGGTGCTGATGGCGAGGAGAATACTGATGGTGGGGAGAGTGCTGAATGTCAAGATCCATGATAACTCGCTCTGGATTCTCGGGATCCCAAATTTGTCTTTTGGAATCCTGAAAGCGTGCCCGACCATCGGGCAAGTAAGTAATCATGCCCATGCTAGCACATAGGGACAAGTCTAGTAATCCCGGAGATGGTCTGTCGGTGCCACGAGTTGGTTCATCATTGTACTTGTAGAGTTGCACAATCCAGCCGCCACCAAACATGGGGGTGTTTACCCCGACTGTGGAGTTAGTTACGAAAAGGCGGCATAAAAGGTATGCAATGTTGCAAGGCTCATGCCTCACTAAACAGTATAGGACATACAAGTCCCTGAGGTTGACCACCCCCTCGCTTTGACCGCACTGGGTGGCTGAGTGACTGAGCAGACGGTGAATGTAACGAAGCAGGGGATCCTTAAGTTTACTGCTTTTGGTTCGGCTAACATTATACCTCCCAGTTCCGACTTCGTTCTAGAAGGTTGTCCTAGTACTTCCATAATTGGGGTGATGCCTGTCTTCCTCGTCGGGAAAGCTGTGATTTGATGCTGAAAAGGTGGGTTCATAAATTTCTTCCTCAGTGTAGATTCCTAGAGCAATCCCAAATAGTGCAATAGAGGTGCTATGACAAGTTCCTCCTAACCAAAAGGATACAACATCCTCATCCCAATAATCCAGATTGTTTTGCTGAAAGTTGAATGTTGCCAAAAATTCCATTGTGAGTTCCCGTACGGAATCAAGATCATTTTCAAATACGAGTCGCCGTGGAGGGGTGACAAGATTGAGAAAGCACCCCCTCTGCCCGACGGTGTCTAAGGTGTCATAGCAAACTCGAAGATGTGATTCTTCGTCCCGTCTGCGGAGTGTGCGCAACCTTTCACGACACCAAGCTTCATTTTGGTTATTGAACACAAGGAACGGATGAGCCATGATCCTGAGAAATTAATTAGCAAATCAGTCTAAACAAATTAAACCACGAGAAATTGATCTGAATCTGATCAGAGGGTGGAGCACGGGGGCGTGCCTGTTGGGGCACGACTCGTGCTTGACTGCAAGACCTAGGGATGTTAAACGGGAACACAACAGACCTACTGATGGTCGAACACGGGGGCGTGCCTGGTGGGGCACGACCCGTGCTGCACTAAAAAGGGCAGAATCGAAGATTTGAACCCGTGTACATGTCCGTATATGCAAACCCCTGATTTTCTATTTTGGGTGTTAATGGAACTTTTAGCCAAATGACAATGGTAACAAAGATTGAAACAAAAATATGAACAAATGGGTCAGTCCGGGTGAAAACCCCAAATCAAACCCGAAAGTTGTAAAAACAACAACTAAAACTAAGAATCAAAACCCTACAAACTATGGATTCAAGAGAAATGACTCAAGAAAAGGGGTGAAATCCGGTTTAGGACAAGAATCACCCGAAAATTGAAATAAAAACCCTAAATATACAAAATCGAACGATCTAAACTGTCACACCCTGGCCGGCGACGGATTATACGCCGGGGCTGACACGGTTTTTCATAAGCACATGATCGTCGATTAAATATGATAGTATTTATTATTCAAATTTAAAAGCATTCATTACAATTGTAGATAGGTAAACAAGTATTCAAACATAACATAATAAGATTAAATTAAACTAAGTCCATGTCCTATGTGATCAAGTAGTGTCCTCAACTGGTGTACCTGAAACATGTGAGTAAATGTCAACTACAAGTAGTTGGTGAGTAACATAGGTTTTGACATCAAACAAAGTTAAGTAAAAAGGATTTGGAATTCAATATGTTCAAAGCTTAACTAAGGCATAAATGTGAAAACATACAAGGTTCCAAGTGTACAATCAAACCGTATAAATAGAAAAATGTAGGTACAATCCAACTGATTGTCATTTTGAAAATGTAGTAAGATGTATACACAAAACCCGCCAAGGTTCGTGTTATGTAATGAATGGGATTCCCGTATAAATGATCATATAAGGTACTACCTTAGGCTTGCAACTCAAGTTAGTGATTGTACTAAACATGAACACACGTATGGTCGCCAAGTAGTTTAAGACATAAAGCACATAGTAATAGCATGAGAACAATGGTATTGAATTTGTATGTATAGTAATGTAAACATGTTCCACCCCGAGTATTTTGTAATCAAAAGTAAAGAGAAAGGGGGCTATGAAACTCACTTGAATCAAATCTGGAAATGGTATGAATTGTTAAGGATGGATAGACTTCGTGAGGGTTCCTCACAATCAACCTACACAGATAAATTGTATTCTAGACTCAATGAGAATAAACAATTCTACATCTATTTGAGTTTCTAGGGATTTGGAGTTTGGGGTTGGATGTGGGGTTCGTACGAGTTTTTGTAAGAAAAATATATGTTTATGTAAAATAGTGATGAGGTAATATTAATTAGAATTTATTTGAATCTCTAATTAATTGTATGATAATAATTATTCTAAAATGATTTAATAAATTATGAAATAGATAGATGTTTAGATAATACTTTATAATTATTCTAAGAATAATCAATAAGTAAATTATCAAATGAAAAGGTTTAAACAATAATACCTTGGGATTTATTTAAAAAAAATAGCTAATAATTAACTTATGAAATGGAAAGGGTTTGAATAATTTATTTTATGTAATTAAAATAATTAGTTAAACTATTTAGATACTCTCTTTTTATATTCCAAATATAGTTTACAAATGTAAAGATCTCAAATAAATAATTTGTTAAAATAATTATTTTAATTAAACAAAGTTATTAAGTTTAGAGTTTTGTAGTTTTATAAAATGAATTTTATGAAAAGGAATCTTACTATATAATAAATAAAGGTTTTTATGGGACACTTGTCATTCTCTTATACATCCTCAATATTTTTTCTCGTCTCTCTCTCCTATTAATTATATAAATTTCTTTAATTATTTTTATAATTTTTTTCTCATTTCTCTCTACTATTAAATGATAATGATTTACATAATTGTTTTTATAAAACGTTTTTTATTTAAAAAATACATTTGTTCGTAAAATATTTTTATAAATTGAACATTTCTTTAATTCTTTTTATAAAACATTTTTAAAAAATAACTATATAACGTTTTCTTAAAATGTAAATATGTAATATGTAAATATGTTTTACATATTACATATAGTTAGTTAATAACTATGAAATATGTAAATATTTATTACTAAGTATATAACATTGCATTTATTCAACCCGTGTAATACACGGGGTTTCTAACCTAGTTAGTTAATAAAATCGGGTTTAAAATTATGTTTGTCATGTTTTGTAATAAAATAAAATACACGTATAAAAATGCTCAAATACTGATCGTTATACGTTTGTGATAATTAGAATAATCAAACATAGTTATATATACATATATATGTATTTATGTTTATTTATTTGAAAAGGATAATAATTGTAAGCTTTTGAACGTTTCGAAAAGATGGGTTCGTAAAAATAATTGTTTATAAGGAAATCATATGTATATATTTATTTTTTTACGTTTACATACCCATAAAGGTTATAGATTAATGTAGATATATATATTAAAATTTATTTGTATACCTTTTGTCATAACTAAAAGTATATATATCTTCCCCTTTATATAAAAAAAGTTCATATGTTTTGTAAATATAAATATATATATATATATATATATTTTTATAGATGTGAGAGTGCATGGGAAAAAGAAAAAAAAACAAGTAACAAAAATAAGAAGCTGAAATTGGTTTGAGTGGGGTTTGAACACGTGACTTCAAGTCTGCGAGGGAAGGGATTTAGCCAATTGATCTGGGCGTTTGCCTTGATAAATACCCGAGTCCCTATTTATTTAACAAACAGGTTCTACTAACCCTTCTTCCCCAAATACGAAACCAGCAAAACCTTAGCCCTTAATTCGACCCGCAATCTCAAAGATACGAACTCAAAACGTTAGGGCTTTCATTCCAGAAACCAAAAAGAGTAGAATGATAGTCGAAATACCTGAATTGGTTGTATGAATATGGAGTACGACTGGTCTGCGTAATTCGGGTTTCTTGGACTGAGAATCGTGTTCTGGAAGTGCTTGGTATGCATTTGAGCGTTCAGGAGGAATTAAGGAGGTGTCGCGACGGTATGAAACCCATTTACAGCATCTAATTTCATAGGTAATGCACGAATTTATTGTGGGTTTGATTGGGACAGTTACGGAATGGTTCGGAGTCCAAATGCTCGATTACGACTTAATTGCTCCATCAAAGGCATTCTGTTTAGGTCGTATAACGTTCCTGAAGGATTAGCGGGCATTAACAACTCGCGATTTGGTGGAATTGGGATCGATTGGGTTCTGTTGACTTTCAGAAAGTCAAGGTACGAGGAGGGGACGAGTCAAAATCAAGATCAAGTCCAAATTGAATTGTGTGGGTTCAAAATGAGGGTTCAATTGTTTGTGGGGGTTCAAGACTAAATCTCCATGTAAATAAACATTAAATTGTGAAATTTTCTTTATAAACCTTTGGAATTTGGAATACATAACATCATTTATAATTTCTTTTATAAAAGTTATATATATAAAAAAAACTTTAAACGATATTTGTTTACTTATAAATATTTTGAAAATGGATCATTTCCATTTTTTTATAAAGTTACATTTTGTGACATTCTTGATAGATCTAAAAAAGAACGAACGAACTTGTTAATATAGCTCGTGTAGTGATTTCGAAATAATTATAAATATGTTTATATCCTTATTTTTATAAATGATAACTTCACATAAATCTTTATATTTATATAACACTATATATAGATATGTACATATATATGCCTATAAGGAGTGTGGTTACAAGATCAAAGTTCAAAGGTTACATTTTGTTTTAATTGGCCTAACAATATATATATATATATATATATATATATATATATATATATATATATATATATATATATATATATATATATACACGAGCATTTATTGAAATTCTAAAATGTGAAATTGTATGGACGTAATCCGAATGTGAAATACTCGTGATCATGTTTAAGGATCCACAATGCATTGAGTTAGAATGAAATTTTAAATTGTTATTATTGTACACAAATATATGGCCGGAATTTCATGGACATTACATAAACATACTTTGGTGGAAAGATTGAGTGAAATCTTGATGAAAATGGTGTATTTGGGGTGTTTGGTGGCTAGAACCGAGAGAAATCTCGTTTGAAATGGTTATGGTTGAATGAGGATAAAAGATGGGATTTTTGAAAAGATAAAAAGCTGCAGCAACTGTCGGGCACGGGGGCGTGCCTGTTGGGGCACGACCCGTGTTCCAATGCACTGTTTGAAAAAAAAAATTGGTTAAGCTACATGATTTTTCCTTAATTCCACCAATAATTTTAATTATCATCAAGATTAGTTTAGATCATTCAAGACTAAGAAAGATGAAAATCATAACACTAGGAAGTACCATTGATTAGAATTTAAGAGTACAAGCCGAGAGTCTCATGCAACAAAACGAGACTCTAACAAACATCCTCCCTACACTAGGTGTTTACATAAATCCTTCGAACATCTCATGCGGGAGCATGGGCATCGGGTATTGGGAGGTGCGGTTGAAGAGGTCCGTAAGTTGATGTTTGAGCGAGAGTATCTCTTCCTTCGTTTGTTCCATTTGCTCACACAACTGCAACAAGCGCATCACAGCAAGCACATTCATGTTAGTCAACTCTTTGATGAGTTCCTTCAACTTGAGGACTACTTCCGTGATTAATGGCTCACGAGTCTCGGTCCTTGGCCTCCTCACCGGGTTCCATTCGGACGTACTCTCCATGGAAGGCACCTTCATTTGGTTTTGATTGAACCAAAGATCAAGAAGTGAATTTATAGGGAGATCAGGTGGAGAGGCACGGGGGCGTGCCTGGTGAGGCACGGCCCGTGCTGACATGCTACGATGTAGGTATCAGGTCTGAATCAAGTACGGACTCAGCGGAGATCGTGGCCAAGATTTTTGGTCAGACACGGGGGCGTGCCTGCCCAAGCACGGGGGCGTGCGTCATCTTTCAGAATCAGATTTGAACAAAAATTGAAGTTAAAGCTATTTACAAGATGCTAATATTTAATTAAGGGTCTTTGGCTAGACCCTCCCTTTTGTTAGTTGCTTTTGGGATGGAGGTTGATGACCTCCGAGAGTATTTTCGATTGTTCTTGAATGTAAAGTTTCAAACGATGACCGTTGACCTTAAAACTTCTCCCGTCATCATGTTCGACTTCAACTACTCTGTATGGGAAAGCTTCTTTCACAGTGTAAGGTCCGGTCCATCAAGATTTTAACTTTCCTGGGAATAAACGAAGGCAGGAATTATAAAGCAAGACACGATCTCCTGCTTGGAATTGTTTATGCTCCTTCAGACGAGAGTCGTGTAACCTCTTTATTTTGTCTTTGTAAAGTCTGGAGTTTTCATAAGCTTGACAGCGTAGTTCTTCGAGCTCGTTGATTTGAACGAACCTGTTTTGCCCGGTTTGTGCCAGGTCAAGGTTAGCAGTTTTTAACGCCCAGTAAGCCTTATGCTCCAGCTCCACGAGAAGATGACATGCCTTCTCGTAGACCAATTTGAATGGAGTGGTCCCGATGGGGGGTTTTGTAGGCCGTACGAAATGCTCACAATGCATCGTTGAGTCTTTCGGACCAATCCTTTCGATTATGACCGGCGGTCTTCTCTAAAATTCTTTTGATACCTCGATTTGTTACTTCAACTTGACCGCTTGTTTGTGGGTGGTATGGTGTAGCAAAACGATGATGAACTCCATAACGCAATAGAGCTTTTTCTAATTGTGCGTTACAGAAATGCGTTCCCCTATCACTAATGAGAGTTTTTGGTGCACCGAATCGTGAAAACAGTCTTTTAAGGAATTTGACTATTGTCCTGGTGTCGTTAGTGGGTAGTGCCTGAGCCTCTACCCATTTTGAAACATAATCGACTGCCACAGGGATGTATCGGTTCCCAAAGGACATAGGAAATGGTCCCATAAAATCAATTCCCCAGACGTCAAAGATTTCACAAACGTGGATAGGTTTTTGGGGCATCTCATTTCTTGAGGAGATGTTACTTGCCCTCTGGCAAGCGTCACATTATTGCACCATGTTTTGAGCATCCTTGAAGATTGTAGGCCAGAAAAATCCCGAGTCAAATACTTTCTTTACGGTCAAGGTAACTCCATGATGTCCACCGGTTGGGCCTTCATGGCAATGCTTCAGGATTTGTTGTGATTCTTCTCCAAACACACATCTTCGGACGAGTTGATCGGCTCCGATCCTGAACAGGTATGTGTCTTCCCAAAAGTAATGTCTGACATCTGCAAGGAATTTCTTCTTTTGCAGATATGATAATCCTTTCAAGATAACTCCACTCACGAGATAGTTTGCAAAGTCAGTGAACCAAGGGTGTTCGTCAACAACTGTATCTATGCTCATCAGGAATTCATGTGGAAAGTTGTCATTGATATCCACCTTCATGTTTTCCGCTGAAGCTGGACGTTCCAGTCGTGAGAGATGATCTGCTGCAACATTCTCTGCTCCCTTCTTGTCGCAGATTTCGATGTCGAATTCTTGCAACAAAAGTATCCATCGAATTAATCTGGGTTTGTCATCTTGTTTATTGAACAAGTAACGAAGAGCTGAATGATCCGTGTAAACGGTGGTTTTGGAAAGAACGAGGTATGAATGAAACTTAATGAAAGCAAAAACTACTGGTAGGAGTTCTTTTTCGGTGGTGGTGTAGTTTTCTTGAGCATCGTTCAACGTTTTGCTTACATAGTAGATTGGGTGGAAATGATTTTCCTTTCGCTGCCCTAAGACAGCTCCTACTGCAAAATCACTCGCATCACACATCAATTCAAATAGTAAAGTCCAATCGGGGGCTGCCATGATGGGTGCATTGACAAGATTTTCTTTGAGAAGTTCAAATGATTTGTAGCACTCATCAGAAAATACGAAAACAGTGTCTTTTTCTAGGAGTTGAGTCATAGGACGAGCTATTTTTGAAAAGTCTTTGATGAATCGTCGGTAGAAACCGACATGTCCTAGAAAACTCCTAATTGATTTTACGGAAGTTGGAGGTGGAAGTTTTGAGATAGTGTCAATTTTAGACCTATCAACCTCTAGTCCTGCTTGTGAGATTTTAAGTCCTAGAACTGTGCCCTCTGTCACCATGAAATGACATTTCTCCCAATTGAGAACAAGATTGGCATTCTCGTATCTGGCCAAAATTTTCTTCAGATTACATAAACAGTGCTCAAAAGAGTTACTGAAGATTGAAAAATCATCCATGAATACTTCCATTGAGTCTTCAATCATATCATGAAAGATTGCTACCATGCACCGTTGAAATGTTGCTGGTGCATTGCATAAACCAAAGGGCATGCGTCAGTAAGCAAATGTTCCATAAGGACATGTGAATGTTTTCTTTTCTTGATCCTCAGGTGCGATGGGGATTTGAAAGTATCCAGAGAAACCATCCAGGAAACAATAGTACATTCTTCTGGAAAGTCTTTTTAACATTTGCTCTGTGAATGGAAGTGGAAATGATCCTTCCTGGAGGAGTCGTTTAACTTTCGGTAATCGATGCAAACCCTCCATCCGGTCACAATACGAGTTGGAATGAGCTAGTTTTTTCTCATTTTCCATTACTGTCATTCCTCCTTTCTTTGGAACAACTTGTACCGAACTTACTCAAGGTGAGTCAAAAATGGGGTAAATTAGTCCGGCATCTAGCAGCTTTATGACTTCTTTCTTCACAACTTCTTGCATGTTAGGATTTAACCGTCTTTGGTGTTGGACGACTTGTTTAAAATCATCCTCCATTAAAATTTTATGGGTACAAAAGGATGGGTTTATTCCTTTGATATCCATAATTTTCCATGCTATGACTTTTTTGTGTGCCTTGAGGACTTTAAGCAGTTTGGCCTTCTCGTTACCTGTTAAACTGGACGAGATAATCACTGGAAGATGAGATTTTTCTTCCAAGAATGCGTATTCGAGGTGCGATGGAAGCTCTTTTAGATCTAGAATAGGCGGTTCCTCGACGGAGGGTCTGGCCTTGGGTTCTGAGTCTCGATCAATGACCTCAGATGTTGTTCGAGAGCTAGCATTCTCTTGGTTTTCTATGTTCAAAACTTCTTCCTCCACACAACTGTTATCAAGAAGGGTTTCCTCAGTCAACTGTGTGTTGCATGCTTCTTCTTCTCTACTTTGACGAAGATGACAACTGATTATGGAATCACATACGTCAATGAAATAGAGTGAGTCATCATGATGCTGAGGATGTTTCATGGATTGCCCAATATCGAAGGTGATTTCTTCATTGTTTACTCTCAAGGTGAGTTTTCCTGTGCATACGTCTATGAGGTCCTTGGCTGTAGCCAAGAAGGGTCGTCCCAAGATGAGGGGAACGTTTTTTTCCTCATCCATATCCAGGATTACAAAATCGACAGGAAAGATGAACTTGTCAATTTTAACTAACATGTTCTATACCATTCCTCGTGGGTATTTTACTGAACGATCAGCCAACTGAATGCTCATACGGGTTGGTTTGGGTTCCCCCAACTTCAGTTTCTCAAAAAATGCGTATGGCATGAGATTAATGCTTGCTCCTAGGTTGACTAGGGCATTGCTGACTGAAAGATCTCCTATTAGACAAGGGATGGTGAAACTCCCTGAGTCAGTCATTTTTGTGGGAAGCTTGTTTTGTAGAACAGCTGAGCATTCTTCGTTCAGTATTACTTGTGACAGTTCTTCGAGTTTCCTCTTGTTTGTCAGAATTCCTTTGAGAAACTTTGCATAATTTGGCATTTGAGCAAGAGCTTCAATAAAAGGAAGATTCACATGCAATTGCTTGAAAAGTCCCAAAAAATTTCCATACTCTTTTTCCAGCGTCTCTTTTATCAGGCGTCCTGGATATGGAAGCGGCGGGACATATGCTCGAACTGGCTCCTTGTTTCGTTTCTCAACAGCTGGAGTTGTAATCTCACGTATTCCGATTGGAGATTCTTTTTCTACAACGTCCTGTTCTGAAACAGGAGCTGTTCCTTCTTCAGTGGTCTTACCACTCCTAAGTGTGATAGCTTTCACATGTGCGTTAGGATTGGCCAAGGTGTTTCTGGGAAGGCTCCCTTGATGCCGTTCTGAGAGAAGTTGTGCCATTTGTCCTACTTGATTCTCAATGGTCTGCATTGATGCTTTTTGACTTCTCATTTCTACTTCATGCTTTTGGAAACGCTCTCCGTTTCTCTGGTTCTACTGCTCAATCATTTTATTGGATGTTTGTGTACTAGCAAGGAGTTGTTGTAACAAACTTTCAACGCTTGGTTCTTCGGTTCGTTGATTACTGCTACTTGGGCCTTGGTATGATTGTTTGGGTGGAAAAGGTGCATTTTGTTGCTGGAAGGCTGGTCTCCTATTAAATCCTAGGGGGTTGTTGATTATTACCCCCCTCTCTGAAGTTTGAGTTGTTTCTCCGGTTAGAATTGTAATTGTTTCCATAAGAGTTGTTCTGCCCTCCTACATAGTCAACCTCTTCTACTATCATTGCTTGTTGACATTCACTGGTTTTGTGCTGTTTTTCGCATGTGTCGCAACGAAGCTGTGCTTTCTTAAATTCAGTTTGCATTTGTTCAAACCATTTGGTAAGTGCTTCTAATTGTGCTGCAACCAAAGTATCAGAGTCAACGTGGTGTATGCATATTTGAGTAGGTTTGGCTCTCAGAGGATTGTAACTAAAGTTTTTAGTGGCGGCTTTTTCCAATGCTTGGAATGCCTCAGTTGGGGTTGCTCCTCCTAAATCTCCTACGGCACACTGGTCAATGGCTTGTTTGTGTGCTCCTGAAATAGCATCATAGAATGTCTGACATTGCAGCCATAGATCTAGCCCGTGATGTGGGCATCTTCTCAAAATACTTTTGTATCTTTCCCAAGATGCATGCAATGATTCATCATCATCTTGACGGAAACCGGTGATACTTGATCTTAACTTGGCTGTTTTATCGGGTGGAAAGTATTTCAATAGGAATTGCTCGGCCATTTCGGCCCAGGTTGTGATGGTGCCAGGTGGCGGTGCATCTAACCATTCCATGGCGCGACCACGGAGCGAAAATGGAAAGAGCCTAAGTCTAACAGCGTCGTCAGAACAGTTATGGATTTTGAAAGACACACATATTCGTAAGAACCGCGCGATGTGAGCATTAGGATCTTCGTCTGGTAGACCATTAAACTGAGCAGAGGTTTCCACAAGGTGAATGATGCTTGATTTTATTTCGAAATTGTTTGCGGCAATTGCTGGTTGAGCGACACTAGACTCGTAACCGTCAAGGGATGGTTTGGCATAGTACGTCATGTTCCTTTCTTCTGCATCTGCCATGGTTTCTTTTGGTTGTGTATCCTCCACTGCTTCTCATGCTATCGCTTCAGCTACTGCTCGTGTCCATTCTTGTAATCGATGAAGGAAATGTCGTTCGGGCTCTGAAAGTGGTGTGACGATGTCAGGATCAGTTGTGGTGGACATTCATTACCTAAATTAGTTAATTGGGATATTTTTACAGAAGAAAAAGAACTTAAGAATGAAAACTGAAACTATGTTCACTAGTATTTATGATTTTTAAAATTTTGGATTTTCTTGTTGAAACCGTGTCCCCTACAACGGCGCTAAAAACTTGATGTGATTGAAGTATATATATTTTTAGTAAAGATTTTTCACACAAATGTCGTTTTTAAAATTGGTTTTCACCTAAACTAAACCACACACACGAAGACAAGTGTACCTGTCGGGCGGCAATATAGTATTGATAAGAACCGGATGTCAATCCATGGACACAGTTTAACGTTTCGATCCAAGCTTTTAATTCATTTGATTGAATAGGGAAAATAATTGTTGTTCCAATTTCCTTTTAGTAAATTCTTTTCTGAAATGCAGTAGTTAATTTTTGCAAAGACTTAACTGATTAAAATTGGTGAATATTTTTGCGAGACAATCATTTTAGTTTAGAATTCACTTATTTAATTATGTTGAAACAAATTATATGGCCAAAGTTTATGATTATGTTAATGTTCTTTGAAGCAGTTGAATTAGAATCCTGTCTAAGTTTTTAATCGCATAATCATTAAGAAATACATCTATGAGTAAATTACATGTTGCCCACTAAAGATTAGTTTAATTAGATAAAATGGTGTAATTTCTTAACTTATGAAATTCTAGGACAAAGTCATATAAATTTTAAGATTGAGTCATCAATACTTCAATTAACATAACTATTGTTTAAGAAGAGTCATAACATTTCTCTTAGGTTTTCCAAACACGATCAACGGGTTTGCATGTCTTAATATTTATTTCACAATGAAGATTTCAAAGATTCTTTCTAATTCTTAGCTATAACATCATATCAAAAGATAGTAAAGTTATAAATAAATGGTAGTCTTATAAGTTTTCCAACACAATATAATATCTCATTTATAAACCTTTAGTTGATTCATAAACATTTAGACATGCAACTCCATCAAGAAATTAACACCACAAGATTATCTTTACATTAACATAATATTTTAGCCATAGTCATAAGTTCAACATAATTAATTAAGCTTCATCAAACTAAGATGATTGAAAAGATGTTTAGCCCATAGGTAGCTTGCAAACAAAAACACAATTGGAATACATGCGAATCATGATAGGATCAAAGATATAACCAAAGTTTCCAAGTGGAGTGGTGTAGTGGTCTTCTAAGTGGAATTTGATGATGGAATGAACCTTCCTAAGCCTCCAAATAGTCTCCCAAGTCTGGTTCCCTAGTGTTTAAGTGAGTGGAATTTTCTCCAAGAGGTCTCTCTTTCAAATGAGCCCAAGAGCTCAATTTATAGTGTCTGAGCAAGGAGGCACGGCCCGTGCCTGGTGAGGCACGGCCCCGTGGTCGGACCACAGTGTAACCGTTTTGTTTTCTATCGCGAACGTACTGAACATGTACTGGGCACGGGGGCGTGCTTGGTGGGGCACGGCCCCGTGTTACACCTGGTCGGGGGACAAAGGTACACTTGTACAATTCTAAGTTGACCACGGGGGTGTGCTTAATGGGGCACGGCCCGTGCTTGGCTGGGAGACTTTTGTTTTCTTCTACAAAGTGGAGCACGGGGGTGTGCTTGGTGGGGCACGACCCGTGTTTGGTCTTCTGAGTTGTCCAATTTCTTCATTTTTCGCCGCTTATTTGCTTGATTGTTCCTTTTAAGCCAGGAGTTCCTTAGAATTCAAATAGAAGCTAAATGAGCGACAAATTCAATCAATGTATAGAGAAAATGACAATAAATGGGGTGCAAATGATATGAAATATATGTATAATTTAGAGCACATCAGTTACAGTCGGGTCCCTGTATTTCCTCTAACATGCGTCTCGTTCTCAAACTGTACATTAAACAACTAACAAGTTCTCTAATTCTCGATAAATAAAGTTTTACGTAAGAATCCATACCAACCATGACACTTAATAAAAATTCGGCTCGTCCACTAACTCGAGTCATTAACATATGGATTTTCGGGATGTTACAGATGAGCCTGTAAGTGTATCGAAACTCCTTCTTACCAAGAATTTTGAGGTAATCTGCAAATATAACCAATAAAAGAGTATGATATCAACAATGGTGAGTTTATAAACAAGATTTAAACCCCAAACAGCCGTAAGTATGAAGTTTCAGTCGTAAAACATTCAAAATTGAAACCCTAATTTCAAACACTTTACTATGCATTTAAGCGAACAGGAACAACAGTACCTGCTAGGGATGACGATGGGAGAATCAGATGAGGTACATTGATATCGCAAACTTAGACCGATAAAACAGGGATTTGTGTGTGAATTTGAGTGTAAAGGGTTTTTCGAAAGAGTGATGGTGAAAGTGAGCATGAAAGAACCTGATTATGAAGACATTTAATTCAAGCTTGACAAAAGATCAAAATGCCCCTGTCGAAACTACTAGTTTCGATAGGACATGATAGTTTCGGGAGACAAGGTAGTTTCGGTTGACCAAAAACACTTGTTCAAAAATAAGGAAAAAAAACATATGTACACTATTTAAACAAGTTAATAAGGAAGATTAAAAAATTTATATGGAAAAATAAAAGCAAAAACTAAATAAAAGGATATGTACACTTAGCCTTGGAAAAGATCAAACGTGAGATCATGTCTGGTCACACCCTTGAAACACTTCGTTTGCAGTCATCTACTGTGAATCCCTGAAGATAGTCGATATTTGTGGAAGATAAACCTGAATATTTGTTTGTACAATGATTTCATGTGATTAAGCGGTACCATTTAAGCATGAAACACGGCGTACCCCACATTTTGAAATAAAATGGTCTTGAAAGCCTATCAATCCTTAAGAAATACCCGCATTCATCTTATCATCTCTTACAGGTTAACAAGGGTACCATCTCGGTGAGTCAAATTCATCGCCAAAAGTAAAATAAGATCCAACAGGATATAAGAAGTTGTAAAATGAAATATATCCAAGTGGATATTAAAAGGTACGAACATTCTAGATCTTTGCGTAAGCAAAACAGAAGAAGTCGTAAAATTATCCAAGCGGATAGGAAAAGGTTAATACCCGAGATCTTTGCTTAAGCAAAACAAGAGGGGTCAAATCATCCAAGTGGATGGGAAAAAGATGAACACCCGAGATATTTCTGTAAGCAAAACAGACGGGGTTATCGGCGGTAACTTTCGTTACTTTGACGGTCACCTGGCGCATGAATCAGAATCCAACACGTAAGACTATATCTGATTGAATCGGTTTTCTTAGAACAAAATGGGTTAGATGTTTCAAAAGTGGGTTCAAACACACATGTACGATTGAGATTTAGATTTTCACACTACTAAAGAGTTATAACCGTACGTCGGGCCTACCAGCTATACCTCAGTAAGCACCATCGCTTATGGTCCATTCCATGTTCAAGAAGTGTTATCAGACTCTATCATTTCTCACAGGGTCGGATCCGATTTTCCTGAAACAAAATTGATATTCATCAGTGAGATAGAGGATAAGAACTTTTCTAAAGCAAACTATATACAAAGAAATTCTTTTCATTCTTTTCTAACCAAATAATTCCAATTTCTCCGCCAAAAGACTTGCTTTCAAATAAGATAAAAGAAACGCCTGTACAGAAAATGAAATATTTTTGAAAACTTTCATGATTAACAAGTTTAAACAGACATGACAATATGCACAAAGGTTACTGAAAGTTGAGTATCCCGAGCATCTCTACCAATTTCTCAAATCTGGTGGAATCGAATGCTTTTGTGAAAATGTCAGCGGTTTGCTTGTCGGTTTTGACTTTGACGATCCTGATATGTTTCTTTTCGACACAGTCATGGATGAAATGATGTTTGATCTTAATTTGTTTGGTTTTGGAGTGCTGAACGAGATTTTTGGTGATTTGAGGAACGACGGTGTTGTCACAGAGAATGGGGGTTTCATGAAAAATGATGTCATAATCGAGCATTTGATGGTGTATCCAACGGACTTGGGAACAACAAAGGGCTGCAACAATGTATTCAGCTTCGGCTGTGGATTGAGAAACGGTGGTCTGTTTCTTACATTGCCAGGATACAAGGCGGTTGCCAGGGAACTGACAATCACCAGAAGTGGATTTGCGGTCTAAGTTGCATCCCTCATAGTCTGAATCTGAATGAGCCACAAGATCAAACAAGTTACTTTTTTGGGATACCAAAGCCCAAATTTGGACTTGTACTTCAAATATCTTAAAATTAAAATATTGATTTTACATACAAATATAAATATTTTTTGTATTATATTACACTACAAGTTTTCTCAAAATAAAAATAAATCTAGCTTCCACTAGTTTTATGTCACACCCCCAAATTCAACTAACGGAGTTTTACCGTTTGGCGTGTGATAAACCAGGATCTCAGACATCAGTTACATCAAACGACACTATATGGGACATGAATAGAATGTCATAAAGTTCAGAGTTAAATGCGGAAGCGGTTTATGTCAAAAGTTAATGCGCAAAATAAACGCGCCTAAATTTATGTAGTAAAACAAATGAATTGTTTTAAATGTTTGCATAAGAATGCAATGACAGTAGGACTCCATACATGTCCTAGGTGTGCAACCTGTGCCTTAGGGACCTGAGAAACATGTAAGAAAAAGTGTAAACACGAGGTTGGTGAGTTCACAGGTTTGTAAGTAAATAAATTGTTGTGTGTTTGTAGGATCCACAGACGTAAGTCACACCTATTGCTAGCTAGACAATGTACAAGTTACTCTAAGCGCTCGCAACCGTAAACTGACTGTTTATGTTTGAATGCCTCCCACCAGGTCTATCAACCATGGTGCATGTTTAGGTCAATATTACACCCGTTCGACCTCCAATCGAGTTAGCGCGACTAACGCGGGTGGGGTTTGTCAAACCCAGTAGTACTATTCAACATACCTCGCTATCTTCATATTTAAACGGTTCGATGTGAGTACTTTCATGATAGAGTTTACGCTTAAGTACACAAGTGGTAGTGAAGTACTATGTGATCCATGTATGTTTATATACATGTTTCTCCCCAACGGGAAAACAAGTAAAATGATGTTTGTATTCATGTTCCTCCCCAACGGGAAAACAAGTAAAAGAATGTTTGTTTGTGTGCATGTTTCTCCCGCAATAGGAAAACAAGTAAAAAGGGGTCGTGAAAACTCACTTGAGTTGTGTACGATTAGTAGATAGCACCACACAAAGATGCAAGTAGGAAACACAAGAGTTTGCATGTGAACTGCTTACGTATGCCCTAAAATTATAAGCATAATAGTTAGGGATACAATGGGGTCTTGTGACGACTCGGAAGATTTGAACGTCATAGACATTCTAAGGATCAACGAGTAGACGAACGTGTCCACCGAAATAAGGGTTTCTTAATGTAATTATTAAGATAAATACGTTTTCGTGTCGAACGCCTCTAATTACGAATAATATTTATATGAAAATATATTCGTACATTTGTACCATTTAATAATGGTCTAAGAAAATAATATAACATATATATTATTTTTGAACGTTGGAAATATACGATAATCATTTACGTGACAAAAATAATAAATATATTATCTTTATTCGAGTATATAAACGGGAGTAAATAATATAAACAATTATATTATTAAATAGTTTGAAACGTTACACGAGGTGGATAAACGAGACGAAATAATATAAAAATATATATTATTTTATTCTAGGAGTCACGATTTGAAAATAATATAATTATATTATTTTAATTCGATAATAACATAAATATATATTTTTTAAAAGTGGGAATAATATAAAAATGGGTTAATAATTCAAAACCGAGCCTATGGGTGTTCTGGGGTTAAAATATATTAATATAGAGATATAATAATAATAGGAGTGGGTTTTTATATTAAAATAATGCTTTAAAATAATTAAAAACTCAAAACAGGGGGAGGGAGACTCGAACCCGGGTCTCCTCCCTGAATGAATACATGATTAACCATTCCGCCTGCTAGGGTCATCGCAACATTATCCGGATCGAAATGTTTTAACATACAAGTCCAGTGTTCATCCCTCCCAAAAGCATACCCAGTTCGAAACCCAACCCAATCCATCGATTTCGTTCATGACCGATCAAAGTAGTAAAGGGGTTTTGATTATCGACTCAAACCGAACCTGTAGGTGTATTCAATTGCAAGAACAACAGGTTAAAGGTCGTTAAATTCTGTTTTGAAATGCCGAAAACCCTAGGTATGAACACGTGATCGATTTGATAAAATTCGATATTAAGAGTTGTTTGAATCATAGGGTTTTCACTAAATAGATCATTGCAAATTTGATGGTGTGGTTTGATTTGATTAAAAATGCGTTTAAGATCAAAAACCCCAAATCATTTCAAGAACAAACCCTAGATTAAGGCTCTTGAACATTTCGATGATATGAACTCCAATTAGCATAGGGCTTTTAATATAAAGGGGATTGCGAAGCTAATCATGTATATTAATTGGATTTAAACAGAGTCTAGGGAATAGCTCGATTAAACTGGTTTACGATGAACCCTAGGATCTGGCTTGAGTCGAATTCGATAATGTAAGCCCTAATTAGGTTAGGGCTTTCATATAAGAGATAGAAATGAAGCTGTAGGTGTAATCAATTACCTGAAATGATATACGATTTATGGAGCTTGACTAAAACAGGTGCCGACCGTGAAGAACTTGATCTCCGGCGACCTGAACTGCTTCTCTGATGGAAATAGCGCGTGCAACAACTTCAAGTAGATTCGAACAGAGCGTGCAGTGTGTTTGCTTGTGAGAATTATGACCGAATTGCTCGAATTCGTTGGATACATGATGTTGGTCAGCGGTTACGAAGTAATTAGCCATTATTTGGTTTAATTTGACAATTGATGATGATTAATTGGATGGTTATGACCGTTAATGCAGATTACTTGCGAGATCAGTTACAAATTTCAGTAGAAATTGGTTATGGCTTGCGAATTTGGATCAAAGGTGCCCGGTTTGACTCTTGAAAGTCAACCAAATCGAAATTGGGTAATTTACAGAACTAGTCCTTGTGGTTTCATGTCTTAGAGTTTAAAACTTGGCAGAATTGATCCCTGAGATTTGAACTAGGTTACTTAGGTTATGAATTGGTTAAGATTGACTATTAAAAGTCAACCGGAATATGATTTTGACTTTGCAAAGTCAACAGAATAGTTTAGGGGTATTACACAACTAGTCCCTGGAGTTTAAGTTTGGATTGTTGACAGAATTAGTCCCTGAAGTTATAGATAGGGTTAACTAGGTTACCTTTAACTGGATTTAATTAACGAGGTTTGACTAAAAAGTCCGGATTGTCACATTTTATGTCTTTTACCACCTTAAAGCCTCACTTGTTCAGCGCAAGCTACGTTTTATCTAATTCTTTTAGTTAGCAAGGTATTGGTAGAATCCAATAAG
This sequence comes from Smallanthus sonchifolius, assembly GCA_023525975.1. Classification (NCBI taxonomy): domain Eukaryota; kingdom Viridiplantae; phylum Streptophyta; class Magnoliopsida; order Asterales; family Asteraceae; genus Smallanthus; species Smallanthus sonchifolius. Next base: position 70,594,897 of record CM042028.1, on the reverse strand, counting down.
TTTTTATACTAGAGGGAAGGATTTATTGAAGTACACCCAACCCGATCTACAACCTTTATGGCATATTGAGCTGGACCTAATTTATACCTTATAAAAGGGAACACAACCCTTTTCTCGAGCTTCTTCTCCTCTTCTCTCTCAACATAACATACATGATCACATGTCACACACTTTTGACCATATCTTAACATTATATATGTCTCTACAATCTACTAATTTGATCAATCAGAGATTCCCTCCAACGGTTTCCTTATATGTTTATAGCAAGATCCAAACTCAGGACTACTATATGGTAGCGTTTGGTATGCAGGAATGGGAGGTGAAATAGAATGGACGATTACGAGGGAATGAAAAAATGGTGTTTGGTTGGACGATGGAATGGAATCACCCATTCCACAAGGAATGTCATTCCCTCTAAATCCCTCAAATTCATTCCATCCACCCCCCTTGTGTTTTTTTTTAATTCCATCCCCTCTTTCACCCTTCATCACCACCACACCCTCCTACCACCACCACTAACCACCACCAACCACCACCTCCCACCACCGCCTACACCACCCACCACCACCTCCCACCACCGCCTACACCACCCACCACCACCTCACACCAACGCTTACACCACCCACCACGACCACCGTCGCCGCCGCCTCCACCACCCACCGCCATCTCTCGCCGCCACTACCACCGCCACCCACAACCACACCACCTCCACCCACCGCCACCACCCACCCCCACCTCCCACCGTCGCCACCACCGCCGCCGCCCCCACCCACCGCCACCTTCCACCACCGCCACCACCACTGTCACCACCACCCACCGCCACCTCCCACCACCACCACCACCATTGTCGCCTCCTCCACCACCCACCACCACCACCTCCTACCACCGCCACCGCCACCCCCACCCACAACCACCCACCACCGTCGCCATCACCCACCGTCACCCACCACCACCCAATACCGTCATCCACCACCACCACCGCCACTCACCACGGATTTTATTCCTTCGTCTTTTCTAGCCTACTAAACAACATAAAGTAATGATTTATTCCATTCTCTCATGGTAACCAAACAAGACAATGGAATGGAATGGAATGACCATTTCATTCCTTTATCCATTCCATTACCGCGTCCGTTCCATTCCCTCGTCCATTCCATTACCCCATACCAAACAGACCCTAAGAACTAACATGGACGGATTATCAAGACCCGTATAGTTTAGTTGATTCAACATAGATGTATTATTATATAGAACAAAAAAACATGATTCATATCATGTATGATAAAAAACAAATAAATTAACATGTAAACATGTTTGCTAGATTTATAGACATCGTTGGTGAATTACTGAAAAATATATGCAAAGTTGAACTTGATTGAGCAACCCTAGGACCAAAAACTTCACGCACGCTTTTTTTAAACATAGTTCTAAAACATGGAAGGGAAAGACAAAGAAACACATTCCTCACACATTTTATTCACTTGATCATTGAGGTCTTCATCAGGGGTGGCTCGAAAAGGTTGAGCCGACCCTGGTCTTCATTATTATAGTCAACATCAAGTATTTCATAGAGGACGAACGATGATTAAATTTAAGTAACAGAGAAAACAAATCTTGGTAGATACAAGCATAAATACATTGAATAATCCAGATTCACAAATAACAATACAATTGGATATCAATTTAAAACGAAATGAGCTTGAGCTCTCTTAAGTAAACGAATCGAACTCGGGTTCATCTCATTTAGTTTTGGTATCCCGTTTTAATTTTAATTTTAATTTTTTAAATTTAAGAGTTAAGATGGTCCATGTGGTTTGGCCAAAGTACCATGATTTGATACTAAGTCTGAAAAGTTGCAAGTTTGAAGTTTGTGGTTTCAGTTTTGTAACATATTTGGAGTTTAAGACTAACTTTCTTTAACTTTTCTGTTAAATTTGGACAATGACAAAAGTACCCTTTTGAGGGACTTTGTGTGTAATTTTGCACAAACATGTTAATGAAAGCTAGTCTTAAATCACAAATAGGTTACAAAACTACAACAAGCCCCAAACTTGCAATCTTTCAGACTTAGTACTCAATCTTGTTATTTTGGCTAAACAACGGGACCATCTATGTAATTAACTCAAAATTTTATTCTAAATTAGTGTTTTAATACTTTTTATACACATGGTTAAAGGAATATATGTGTGTAACAAATCATAAGATCTGAGTTTAGAAAAGATTAAAACCATAATAGATACAAGGTTATGTCTTAAACCATACCTATTGATTTTAGTTGATTATATTAATTCCTTGATTTTCTTAATATTATTATATTTATGAACAAGTATAAACGTTTTTTTATGACTTGTTAATTAATTTCAGTATTTTAGCGTTAGTCATATGATATCCACATTAATCATTAAGTAAATCACATGATCGATATGTGAAAAATTTTCTTCTAATTATCATTGTATGTAATAAGCTATGATTTTTTTTTATATTTGATGTGAAAAACAAAAAACTTTTTACAATATGGTAGAGAATGTAACACAAATTCTACAGTCCAATCAATTTTTCGAATTACTATCCATATTAAAAATGGTTGGAATTGAATGAGGCCTAATAAGGCTTGTCACGTGAGAGTACCTAGTTAAATTTTTTTTAATTTAACTTTTCACTTTTTTTAACATATATGTTTGGAACGGATTCAAGAACAAAAATGGGTGCTAGCCTAGTAAGGGTGTTCAATATTTGGTTTCAAACCGATTAAACTGATACCACAAAGCATTCTGGTGGAGTGGTAGCCCCATGACTTTCCAAATGAAAGGTTATGGGTTCGAGTCTCGCTTGGGACAAATTGTTCCAGGTTGAGTCAGGGGGTTTTCCCAGTTGTGGGTTTCCTCCTAGGTGGGTCCAGGGTTCAAGTTTGTTGTGGTTACAACCAATTGGGAAAGACATGAATGACTCACAGGATCACCCGGGCTACTTCCTAAGGAAGTAGGGGTTTAAGAAAGTCGTCTTTAAAAAAAAACCCGATTAAACCGATAACCTAATCGAAATCGAAACCGTTTAAAACCAAACCGAATTACATATTTGGTTTTCGGTTTGGTTCAAACCGAATATGTAATTTGGTTTTTGGTTTGGTTCAGGTTTCAAGATTTTGAATTCGGTTTGAACCGAAAAACCAGAATTTAGTTATACCACTATTTTAATCTGTATTTTATAGTTAACCCAATTCATTTATATCAATAACCAATACCCATATATGGATTATAAATCATTGGTTGATAAAGGTATGTTTTTGTTTAGATTTTTCTAAAATGTTATGTTGTTTAAACCGAATAAGTTATGGCTACCCAAAAGAAAAAAAAAGTTTTCTTTTGGCTAATTCAGTTTGTTAGGTTCAAACCGAAAACCAAACTGAATTACAATGTGGTTTTAGGTTCGGATTAAGTTTCCTCAAATATGGTTCGGTTCGGTTCGGATTGTGGTTTCAACAAAAAAAATACCAACCCGAAAAACCCGCAACCCGACCCGATGAACACCCCTGTAGCCCAGTGGTCTGCGCCCCATGTCCCCACCTGCATGACTGGGGTTTGAATCCCCACCCCCCCCCCCCCTCCCGTTTCCGGTTTGCTGATTTCAGCTGTTCCATATGCTGATGTCATAATTATTATTTTATTTTTAAACTAAAAAAAAAAAAACTCTTAATAATTAAATCTTTTTAGTTAATTTTGGCCTACAGCTTTTACTATATTATGTTTATTTAAGTTCTAAGTGTACCACAACGTTCTTATTTTTATCTAGGTTGTTAAAAGCCGATTCACAGCTACACGCGCCCGCCGCAGCACACGATTATGTTTACTAGTTTTATATAAATCGTGCTTTATGTGACATGCCACAAAAGCATTTTACTTGTCAAACATTTTGCCAAATTAGACTTAGGTTATTAATTATATTCAAAATTTAAAACCCACACACACTCTAAAACACCAAGAATACACACAAAAAGCACACATAAGCACCAATAACACACACTTAAACGCCTCATCATCTACTGAATATGTCTTGAATAATTTATTAAAAGTTATTTACAAGATGTCACTTTATCCTCCATCGGAGATAACACTTTACATCAAATGACAATATAATTAATTTGACAAACGCATACAATACAAAACTGGACTTTACAATGGGCCGGCCTAGTGTTATTTTGGGCTCACGTTTACAATATAGTTTTTAAACTTGAGTCCATAAATGAATGGGCTGTAGAGTATAGAACATTGGCCCAATAATTTCTATATCGACATCATACAACAAATTACAAGACCACTTGCATTTTGCAATTAACTAAGCAGAAACTTTTATAAAACTACATCATAAACTAAAAAAATTATTAAATTATTTTTTATTTGGGCTTAGTATTTGGGCCTAAGCCTACACGTCTTTGGCCCATTTATGGAGCGCTCTCTTTTCTCTCTCTAGTCTCAAGTCTCAACTATACTTCTTTGTTCTTAAAGTGCACAAATCGGTTTTTCAAACCGAAACCGATTTGGTCAATAAAAGTCAAACCGGTTTGAAACCAATTTTTAAGGGGGGTTTTTACCGGTCCGGTTTGGGTTAAACTGGTTTTAGTCAATAGGTTTACAAACCGACGGTTTGAAATAGTTTCAAACCGGTTCAGGTCGATTTTCATACCGGTGTAATAATCTTACCATGTCTTAGCATTATACGCGTCTCTACAATCTTCTAATCTGGCAATCACATGGCGGTTTCTAAGACCGAACCCCCACCTAATGATGTCTATCTTTGTTTGTAGCAAGATCAAGCTCAAGACTACAAAGAACTGACTTACATTGATTGATTACCAAGACCCATTCAGTGAATCATTGATTCAACATAGTTATATTATTATATAGAACCAAAAACATATGTTTCATGTAATGTATAATAAAAACAAATAAACCAAACGTATAATCATGTGCTAGATTCATTGGTGAACTACCCCACATTTACCGTACCCTACATGTCATGGCAATATGCATGGGGGTAGGGGCATTCAATTTAAGGTATCTTTCCCTTCTTGTTATATATTTTCATTCCACACCCAACCATGGCCCATCTCCATTTCCTCATTATTGTTGACCCAACTTTCAAAAATAATGTACAACTTTGAATCAAGAAATAATTCAACTCATACAACAACTTTAAAGTTGTTGCATTTGTCTTTCTTTTGGGTTTACTGTGTCATTGTTTGAAAGTATACGATGTTATCCTCCAAAAACATAAGGTGGTGTTACTATAATTTCAGAGGCATATATAACATATAACTTTTTTTACGAGCGTTATGTCTATGTAGATCCCTTTATGTTGCATGGAGACAAAAGAAGATTAAATTGACATCACAAAAATAAATAGTTAATTATTGTTTTTAATAACTATAGTTTATATTATATAAACAACAAAATGCAAACGACGGTACACTCATAAAACAAGGGTGGTTCTATCTAGACACGGAATATTGCTATCTAGACACGGAATATTGCAATCTAGACACGCCGCAACCCTATACGCCTCGTATAGGGAAATACGAGGTATATAGGGTTTAAGTCTGCATATACAGAATGTCACGTGTCATTCCTTGTCTGGCGGCTGAGCCTATACGCGGCGTATGGGTCACTTGTAATATTTTTGTTTCAAACTTGACAGATTTTGAGATACAAAAGTCCTTATATGTGGTGTATAGTACTATACGACACGTATAGGAATTTTTTTAATTTATATAATATTTATCTTTTTATCAATTTTTATAAAATTTTGAATAATATTACTAACACTTTTATAACATATTCATCGTTTTTACATTTTTAATTTATAACTTTGTTAATAAAACATTTTATACGTAAACAAACAAACAAACTAAACATTACAAGTAAAATATTATAACCAACCAAAACATTACATATATAACATCAAAATGTATGTATATATTATATATATATATAACAAAAAATACAACTGACTAAAATAACAACAACTATGCCTGACCAGTGGCGTATAACTTTAAAATTCAAAAAATCTGAAATTCAAGTGTCCATCCATTTTCTAAACGCCACGTATAACCCAATACGCGGCGTATAAAAAAAATTAAAATTTTTTTTTTTTTTTTTTGGGTTTTGTTATTAAGGTTTTAAAATAATAAAAATGTATTTTAATTTTTTTTTAAATTTTATTTTGTTTTTTTTGGTTTTGTTATTAAGGTTTTAAAATAATAAAAATTTATTTTAAACAAAACGTTATTAAGTTTTATACCTGCTTTTTATTCTAAACAAACAGTTAAAAAATAAAATAAAATACAATTACAAACAAACGCTATCCAACATTAGCTATGCATTGTGGTACTGTATGTACAACACTATCCATTATCTCCTCAAACTGTTCGATACGATCCTTGTATATATTTTCCCATTCTGTTGCAGCATCATTTCGGTGCACAATCCAAAGAGGATGATGTATGGGCATCGGATAATCTTCGTCTAACTTGACGTGGATGAAATGATTATTGTTGACATGAATGAACGATACGACTTGATGGTGAGTGTTAACGCTAGGACCAAACCATAAAGGAAAAAAAGGTTTGACTGTCGGCGATGCTTAAAAGTTGAACAATCACAACAAATCTTTGAGCAATCAGGAGTCCCGTATAGGGCATCGACATCCAATGACTACTGGGTGCGGTTTTCACCTTCTGCCAATCTATCCTGCGACGTAGGTCATCATACTCTTGAAAGGCGATTCTGTCAAAAACAGTTCTCCACCATTCTTCGTGACCGTCCATCTCTTGTAGAAGTTGTTGTCGAATAAAAAGCATCTTGTTTTCATCGAACCCTAAGCCCACAACTACCGGTCGAAAACCACAGTTACCGTCGGACATTACATCTTGTAGATGGAATGAAATCTTTAAAAGGATGAATATTGTTAACTGCTTCATCCCCCACCATCAATGGAAACCCGTTATCATCGCGTGGATGTTTTCCTTTACAAGTCGTTGAAAGATTGGGTTGCATGACGGGTTTCTTCGACTTTACGACTGAACTCCCTCGTCGAGAGTCCGGTGACGCAATATATGAGCTATGTCTCGCAGGATCACATATGCTTTGTTGGGATTCTATAACCGAGCTGTGTCTCGCGGCGTCCTCGGATTGTACAAACGAGCTGTTTCTCGTGCTGTCCTTTTTCCTCTGTTGTTGCTTTTTCAAAGTTGGACAACCATTAGTATCTTCTTGTACCACAAGCGCTTTCTTGTTAGTTTTGCTTGGAAAGACCACCCCTGCGATTCTCGACAGTAGACTTTTTTTCACCTGATCGGGTTGTGACATTAATTTGTTTCTCACAAGACCAAGTACTTTATCCACGTCAACATTTTCATCCTCAACAAACGACGGTTTTAAATCAAGCTTCTTCTTGAAGACGTCCACCGCATCTAGCGGAATTCTGCCACCTTTATTAAAACGAGATAGTTAGAACATTTTGAAATTATAAGAAATGTGGTAAATAGTAAAAGGTTGTGATTATGACCTGTAGCTTCGATCTTTGCCAGCCGACAAGCACACGGCAACCCACAACTATTGAAAAGCTAGCAACCACAAGATGCATTTTGTTTCCGTATAATAGATAACTTCCACCATTCGTTTTCTAACAAATCTAGAGCTTTATGTGAAACCTTACCATATAGGTTATCAAACAATTCAATAGCTTTGTGGTTGTCCATTTTACTTATCAGGCTTGTTCCAAACCCATGTTGTAATTCTATGTACTAAGATGTTACAATTTCTTCGACAAACCCCACAAGTCTATCCAGCGAGTTGTTAGCATTTCTAAGATAGCTCTTTAGGAGCGCATGCTGGCTCTCGACTCTGTTCGTTGTACGTTGACCAAAGTTGAGGTTTTCTGTTGGACCAATGATGTGCGTAAACTATATATATTTTTTAGAGTAAATTACCGTTTGCGTCCCTGTGGTTTACACGATTTAACACAATACGTCCCTAACACGAATTTTTAACGCTTTGAGTACCAGTGGTATACAATCTGTAACACTCTGAGCCCCTGGGCCTAACTTCGTTAAAAAGTTCCGTTAAGTTTAGTTTCGACAGGGGTAAGACATGTAATACCCGAAACTACTAAGTTAACACGAAACTACTAAGTTCACACGAAACTACTAACTTCACCCGAAACAACTAAAAATCCAATCTAAAATACATTATCACCAAAAAATCAATCCAAAATAAATACGCAAAAAACCAATCGAAATTTAACGAACCAAAATCCGAGTTTCGTTATAAATAATTAAACATTCTAATAAATATTATGGTGAAAATAATATTTTGGAAATAAGTTAAAATAAGTGGGTTTCAAGTTAGTACTGGGGTTATATTAGTTTTTATCTAATTTTGGAATGAAATGGGTGAAATGAAAGTTGAAGGGCTAAAGGTGTAAAATGGTCAAAATCTGCCATATTTGACTTAGTGAAGTCAAAATTGGGTCATTTGGATGAAAGGGCTCGTTCATTTCAAGAGAGAAAAAGGAGAAAAGAGGAGTTGGAGCTAATTCATGCATTTGAGCTTGAATTTGTGAAGGTTTTTGCTCACACATCACCTTTTAGTAAGTGATTATCTTCCTTTTGATTTCACCATTGATATGTTAGTTGGTGGGTTTTGTAGAAATCCAAAATTTATGTTGCATGTTGATAATTAGTGTTAGATTGTTAATAATCTAGCTGAACTAAGGTAAAGAATGGTGATTAACATCCTAGAACCCTTGGATTTTGATTATGAGAAGTTAGTGTTCATGTGGAGAAAATTGGGGGTTTTTGGATTATGATGATAAGATGGTGAATTAATGATAATTAAGTGTTTATATGATGTTAGACACTTGAGCAAACACCAAATTAACCTAATAATAATTATTGAATGAGAAATTAGTGTTAAGGTAAGGATAATGAAACTCATGTAGGTGAGTTTGGGGTGAAAGAGGGTGTTTGGATATGAGTTTAACTCAAACGGGTCAGTTTGGGTTGGAAATGGAAAATTGGGTTGTAAACCCAATTATAATGTGATTTTTATGTATGATTAGATTACTAAACTAGGTGTATATGTTTAGGTAATCAAATTGCAAAACTTGAAGGTGGTGCGGGATCTTCAAATCCACAAGGTAAGCGTCTTGCACTTACTTAGTAATTGATGATAAATGTCATTGTATGCATACTGGGTTAAAATGCATAATGTGTTATGTGGTATGTATGTGCATAAAGTGTATAAATAAGTGAATGAAATGTAGTTATAGTATTTATACTATAATGGATATGTGGATATGGAGTTATGATCTAAGTACCATAATAGATATTTGAATATGAAGTTATGATCTAAGTATCATAATGAAAATGTTGTGATAAAGTTATGGCCTATGTTCCATAATGGAAATGGAAAATATGATAAGGAAGAATGACAAATGAAAGGAAATGGAACTTGTAGGTGTAATGCAAGTGATATGCAACCTAAGGGTAAATTGGGTGAAAACGGGTCAAATGGGTGAATGGGTGAAAATAAGTTGTAATTACTTGTTTGTTACGTTTTATCTCATTACTAATGGTTGTTATGTGGTGATATGTAGGAAAAGCTCTGATGTAGGTCAAAGTCAAGTCAAATGGCGAAAGGAGGATTCTCGTATGCGTTTTGGTGCTTTTTTGGGATTTAAACGAAAATCCATATAATGTGGTGTAATTTTGGTACATGAACAATGTTTTTTAATGTTAAAATTTGTAGTATGAATGTTTTTGGTTAAAACCGAAGTGTTTGGGAACTTTGGGTGTCAAGTGAATTTGTAAAAGATGGGAAAATGGCTAAGTGTTGAACGCTGAAGGAACATCTGAATCTCTCTGGAAATTTGGTGCCCCGCGGTACGCGAAGAACCAAGGGACTGATCTTCGCGGTACGCGAGGGGCCGGCTTTCTGGGCGGAGTTTTCTGGGACTCCCTCGCGGTACGCGAGGGGGATGGGCCTGGTCTTTCGCGGTACGCGAAGGTTTAAAAAAATAAAAAAATAAAAAAAATATTTTCTTTAGATAAATGTTTCCGCGCGTTTAATGTTTTATTAATCGGTGTTTTAAAAGTAGGGTGTTACACGAAACTACTAATTTGACAAAAAAAAACCAATCGAAACTACCTGTCGTCTCCGCCATATTCAACCTGAAAGTTGAAGTCCCAGTCGAAAAGGAACTTCAACACGACCCTTACCCGCACCTGAAGGTGAGCAGGGGTCGCGTGCACCCGCATTCTGGCTTCAAACACAAAAAAATGGTCAAAAATTGGACCGATCGAATATTCGATTTGTTGGGTATAATTTTGAGACTGATGCTGTCAATCGAAATTACAGTATCAAAATTACTAGTTTCGGTTGAACATTTGTTCAATCGAAACTAGGTAGTTTCGATACCTGTTTTTCAGGCCCATTGGGCGGTGGCTTGGAAAACAAGGCTCATGTGCTTGGCCTCCTATATATAGCAGATTATGCCCTAGGAGTGAGTGTGTGTCTGTAGAGGGAATCACCACCCAGGGGGAGCTCACCCTGGGGTGAGACTAATTGTTAGTGTATGATCGAGCGTTTATTTTCATTTCAATCAAAGAATCATACGTTTTATGCTTTCAATTATTTGTTCTTTTCACTTTCATATATGTTTGTTCGTGTATGTGATTCCCGCACCTGTCTCTACCCTTTTTCTGATTCGAGAGTGATACCGGATCCAGAGATTCCGCCTCTCGATCCGGACTGTTTGAAGAATTTCTCCGCGGATCTGTGTCTACAGTTCTGCTCAGGACCTACAGTTGGTATCAGAGCCATGGTGGCTCTTATTGCTCTCGAAAATCAGAAAAAACCCGCCATTGAGACGTTAAACATGAAGAAATCGATGTGTAGCAGGTTCGTGACTGCTGTTCTACATTTTCACTGTCAAAATCTGAAGATGTAAGGCTTTTGAAGCATTTTTCAGACCTGGATTGGGGGTATCGAAGTAGCTGAAGGTTGAAGATGGTCAATCGAAACTATGTGGCGGCTGAACATTTTCTATCGAAACTACTGGTGTTGCCCTAAATCAGAAGTAGAAGACATCGAAACTAGGCTGTCGAAACTAGGCTATCGAAACTACTAGTTTCGGTTGAAGAATCTCCTATCGAAACTACTAGTTTCGATTGAAGAATCTCTCTATCGAAACTTCTTGTTTCGATATTGTCTCTATCGAAACTAGCCTTGTTTCGACTGAAGTAGAGCCTATCGAAACTACAGGCAGAACTGTCCAAGTACTTTCCAAAAAAAAAAACAAAACAAAAAAAAAAGTTTTTTTTTGGAAATTTTCTTGGATAAATTTTTTAACAGGATATTGCATAGAAGGAGGGGAGTTTTGGAAGAAAACTTGGAGACAGCCTTTTTCGGGTTTTCAAAAATTTCGTTTCTTCGGCAATATACACGATGTTCTGCCTGATTCAGCGCGTAATTCCTTTGATCAAAGTTCAAGTTTGGGCAACGGGTAACAAAGTCAAGCATACTTGTGACAAACCGGATCATTAGTTGTTGATTACATGGTGATTCGATCCCTTATCTTTTGCCTAGAAATAGGAGGGTCTACACTTCAGGGGGAGAATTACCACGAAAGACTTCAAATTATCAGCAGAGTTATGAAGATGCAAGACAAAGTGAGCCTTTGCTTGAAATTGACCTTTTTTTAGGGGGAGAGAAGGCAAAAGTTGATCAAGTGTTCGAGAATGTCAAGAATCCTTGTAGAAAGATGGTTATTTACTGCTAAATACTTGGGATTCAAACCTTTATCATTTGCCTACAAGATAGGAGGGTCTACACTTGAGGGGGAGAATCACAACGAAAGGCATTGGATCATCAGTCAATCTATGAAGACGAAAGACAGAGTCGGACAAGAATTGATAGCATCAGTCTAGGGGGAGATTGTTGGGTATAATTTTGAGACTGATGCTGTCAATCGAAATTACAGTATCGAAACTACTAGTTTCGGTTGAACTTTTGTTCAATCGAAACTACTAGTTTCGGTTGAACATTTGTTCAATCGAAACTAGGTAGTTTCGATACCTGTTTTTCAGGCCCATTGGGCGGTGGCTTGGAAAACAAGGCGCATGTGCTTGTCCTCCTATATATAGCAGATTATGCCCTAGGAGTGAGTGTGTGTCTGTAGAGGGAATCACCACCCCAGGGGGAGCTCACCCTGGGGTGAGACTAATTGTTAGTGTATGATCGAGCGTTTATTTTCATTTCAATCAAAGAATCATACGTTTTATGCTTTCAATTATTTGTTCTTTTCACTTTCATATATGTTTGTTCGTGTATGTGATTCCCGCACCCGTCTCTACCCTTTTTCTGATTCGAGAGTGATACCGGATCCAAAGATTCCGCCTCTCGATCCGGACTGTTTGAAGAATTTCTTCGCAGATCTGTGTCTACAGTTCTGCTCAGGACCTACACGATTATTAACACAAAAACGCTCAAACACAAAATTGGTCAAAAATTGTACCTGTGACAGCCTGGTTGTCGATGATGGCATCCAATCGTAGAGGCATTGTCTAGGAAGAGGTCGGGGACGGCTTGGAAGAGGGAGGACAGCGAGTTTCGAAGAGAGGACGACGAGTTTCGATAGGGGGCATGAGTTAAATTATAACTTTTGTCCTTTATGTTTTCCAAAATTATGGAATGGGTCTTTTAAAACTTTTACTTTCACTCACTGTCCTTTATTTAAAAAGTTCTCTTATTTCTTGTCCTTTTGACTAACTGGAGTTAAATATTTATGTTAAGTCAAGGGCATTATTGTCTTTGGCCCTAAAGGACAATTCTTGTAATGTAAATTTTACTTTAATTTTTTCTTTTCTTTCTTTTTCTTTTATTCTTCATTTATTCTTTTTATCACTTTTATTTTATAGATTTTATTTAAAATTTTATAAATTAATTAACCAACTTATTTATTTTATAAAGAGATGTATTTTTATTTAATTTATTTATTTTCGTTTGTTTGAATAAGTAATATACTTTTCTCACTTTTATTTTAAAAATTTCTTTAAAATTTTATTAATTAATTAAACAGCTTATTTGTTTTATAAAAATACATTTTTTTTGTATTGTTATAATTTATTTATTTTCTTTTTTATTAAGCTATTTAATTTTATCATTTTATAATTATTATATTTTTATACTATTTATTATATATTAGAGAGTTAGTAGGAGTTTAAAGTTTATTTTGTAATAATACACTCAATCTTGAAATTTTATTAATTAATTAATCAACTTATTTATTTTATAAAGATATATATTTTTTATTTAATTTCCTTTATTTTTGTTTCTTTAAAACTTTATTTTTGTTCATGTTCGATCGTTTGTTTGGTTAAAGTTAAACGAACGAAACGAATATGTTCAGTTTGTACTTGTTCAGTTCATTTACAAGTCCACGAATACCGACTTAACCGTCACATGGTTGTCTCTAGAACCCCTTCTAACGGATTTCTTTTACGTGACAGTTTTAGGTAAAATCCTAGAAACGTTAGAGTCGGTTTGAACAACCCTAATGCCTGACCTTGACAACCGAAAACCAACGCTTCACCTGTTTGGTTCTCTCTTTAATTTGAGACTTAATTATATTTTAACCAATACACATAATACATTTATATCGAACTAGTTTACCCTGTTTTACTAATTAACAAATTTCTTAGTTAAAACCTATTAGGTTAAAAATAGGCTATGAACAAACGAGTATCCATTAAACATTTGTTCGACTGAAAACAAAGTCTCAAGTTTAAGTGTATGATTACAAAATAAACTTTAAACTCATACTAACTCTCTAATATATAAAAAATAGTATAAATAAATATAATAATTGTAAAATGATAAAAGTAAATAGCTTACTAAAAAAGAAAATAAATAAATTATAAAAATTAAAAAAAAATCTATTTTTATAAAATAAATAAGTTGCTTAATTAATTAATAAAATTTTAAAGAAACCTTTAAAATAAAAGTGAGAAAAGTATATTACTTATTCAAACAAACGAAAATAAAAAAATATATATATATCTTTATAAAATAAATAAGTTGGTTAGTTAATTAATAAAATTTTAAATAAAATCCATAAAATAAAAGTGATAAAAAGAATAAATGAAGAATAAAAGAAAAAGAAAGGAAAGAAAAAAATAAAGTAAACTTTACATTACAAGAATTGTCCTTTAGGTCTAAAAGACAATAATGTCCTTGACTTAACAGAAATATTTAACTCCAGTTAGTCAAAAGGACAAGAAATGAGAGAACTCTTCAAATAAATGACAGTGAGTGAAAGTAAAAGTTTTAGGATTTATTCCATAATTTTAGAAAACATAAAGGACAAAAATTGTAATTTAGAAAACATAAAGGACAAAACTAAACTTAACGGAAAGAATTTAACGAAGTTAGGCCCAGGGGCTCGAAGTGTTACAGATTGTATACCACATGTACTCAAAGCGTTAAAAATTCATGTTAGGGACGCATTGTGTTAAATCGTGTAAACCACAGGGACGTAAACAGTAATTTACTCTATTTTTTAATAAAGATTTTCACACAAATATGAGTTTTAAAATGGTTTTCACCTAAACTAGGCTACACACACAAAGGCAAGTGTACCTGTCGGGTGGTAATATAGAATCGATAAGAACCGGATATCAATCCGTGGACACAGTTAAACTACTTAATCCAAATAATTAATTTAACCGATTGATTAAGAAAATATTTGTTGTTTTGTTTTTAGTTTTTTTCCACAATGATAACAATTAATTTAAAGACTAAGAATTCTTAAAGTGATGAAAATAACAATTTTTGGTGAAACAGTCATGTTGGTCTAGAATCCACTTAACTAATTATGTTGAGACAAATTAAATGGCAAAAGTTTACAATCATGTTAATGTTCGGTTAAGCGGTTGAATTAGATTCATGTCAATGTGACTAACTCCATAACTATTAAGAAAGACATTTATGAGCAAATTACATAACATCCACTTAAAGTTAGTTTAATTAGACAAAATTATGTAACTTCTTAATTCATGAACTTCCAAGATAAATTTATGAAAATAATAAGCTCGAGTTATCAATATTTGTATTAACATAACTTTTGTCCAAGACATTTAATAACATTTCTCGTAGTTTTTTCAAACATGATTAACGAGATGCATACTTTAGTGTTTATTTTATAACTAAGGTTTCAAAGATTATTCCTAATAGTTAGCCATAAAATCATATCTAAATATATAAAATCATGAATAAATGTTAATTTCATAAGTTTTCCAACATGATATGACTTCTCATTTATAAACCTTAAGTTATTCCATAAACATTCAAGCATGCATATCCATCAAGAGATTAACATAAAATCATCATAACATTAACATAATATTTTGCCATAGTCATAAGTTCAACATAATTAATTAAGCTTCATCAAACTAAGATGATTGAAAAGATGTTTAGCTCATGGTGAGCTTGCAAACTACAACTACACAATGGAAATACATGCAATTCATACAAGATTCAAGGATATAACCAAAACTCTAAAGTGGATTAGTGTGGTGAACTTCAAGATGGATTTTGATGGTGAAATGGACCTTCCTTGGCCTCCAAATGGTCTCCTAAGCCTGATTCCCGAGTGTTATAAGTGAGTGTTTTTCTCCCAAAAAACCAGCCCCTTCAAATGAACCAAAGAGGCCTATTTATACTGCCTAGGCAAAGAGGCACGGCCCCGTGCTGGGACCACGGCGTAACCGTTTTTGTTTCTTTCGCGCACGTACTGCACATGTACTGGACACGGGGGCGTACTTAGTGGGGCACGACCCCGTGTTGCACCTGGTCGGGAAACAACAGTACTTCAGTACTTTTCTAAGTTCACCATGGGGGCGTGCTCAGGGAGGCACGACCCGTGCTTGGCTGGAGCTTTTGTCTTTTTCTGCAGAGATGAGGCACGGGGGCGTGCTCAGGGAGGCACGACCCGTGATTGAGCTTCTGATTTGTCCAATTTCTTCATTTTTCGTCGCTTATCCGCTCGTTTGCCCATTTTAAGCTAAGTGTTTCCTGAAAACTCAATTTAAGCTAAATGAGCGACAAATTTAATCAATTTGTAAAGAAATTGACAATAAATGGGATGCAAATGATGTGAAATATATGACTAATTTAGAGCACATCAACCAGGCTGATACAAACTTTTCTTTATATGTGTCTAACCAATTTTAGTCACATACTCTATAACTTCTGAAAAAATATTATAAACCCAAGTAAATATTATAACTTAAAAATAATATATATGGAAAAAATAAAAACTTACTTCCTCGTCTGATTGGATACAGTCGTTCATAAAGTCGGTTGAAGTTGTACATGTATATATCTGGCGTGGGAGACTCACACAATACCGCCTATGAATACTTGAATGTTGTCCGGTCTTCGTCTGTCAACGATGCCTTGCAATGTTTTGAGATATTCTCGTGGATGTGCCACATGCATAGGTACTTGGAAGTGTCCAGCAATATTTTATCACACGCGTTCATAAGAGCTTGGTCCATGTCTGTTATTATCACACGTGGCTCCATACACTTTTGCAACATACCTTTGATATTCGGTAGCACCCATCGAAGTTTTCCTCTCGTTCTTTGGATATAAATGCATGAGCAACGCAAAACGACCGGTGTATGGAGGTCACACCGACAACTTGAACAAATGGAAGTCTGTACATGTTCGTTTTGTACGTCGTGTCGATCATCAACATGTGCGGGAATGCACGCCACATCTCATACGATTTCGGATGAACAAGGAAAACCTACTCCACGACATTTGTGGCGGGATCCTCCCGAGTATAATAGACGTACTTTTTAGAAGAAAGCATGTTTTCCAAAACCTGCATTGGAGTTTCACCGACTCTCGTTTCGTTTTTAATCTTATGTATCGCATTGTAAATATCCTTTTTTATACACATGCTATCTGGGTTTTGCTCCCTTATCGTTGCCATAATATTACGTGGCAACATGTTTTGCGAATACAGCTTCGCCACTAAAATGTATTCCGACTGAGACAGTCTCTTGGCAAACGAGTGAGCCTCAAGATGTTGAGTAGGATCGTGGTTATGACTGTCATCCATCACCGTTAACTTCCAAGCATGACTATTTTATTCTTACTCTCCTTCCAATTTAAAAGGACAACATGTTTTCTTGCTACCGGCATGTCTAGCCGTGGCTGTAGACTTGCGTTCGCCGTGACGGTCACACATAAGCCATACCTTGATAACCGATGCCTACGGGTCGTCGCCTTTTTTCCTCGATCGTCGGGTGACAATGACGTAACCATTCTCACATCCTCTACAGACAGCTCAATCCACCAACTCTTCACGAGACTGAAAATTCTGCAACAACAAACTATATGTAAGTGTGTGTGTGTGTGTATATATATATATATGTAGGAATGTTATACCTGGTCAGTTTTATACGACACAGTTGTATTGGTTTGTTCCTCGTACGAAAGTTCACCGTAGACGGACTCGTTAGTCGGTTGTGTTGAGTAGAAGGGTTCACCGTATACGAAATCGTTAGTGGGTTGTGTCGGGTAAGAGGGTTCACCGTATACGAAATCTTTAGTGGGTTGTGTCGGGTAAGAGGTTCACCGTATACGAAATCGTTAGTGGTTGTGTTGGGTAAGAGGGTTCACCGTATACGAAATCGTTAGTGGGTTGTGTCGGGTAAGAGGGTTCACCGTATTCGAAATCGTTAGTGGGTTGTGTCGGTGAGAGGGTTCACCGTATACAAACTCGTTAGTGTGTTGTGTCGGGTAAGAGGGTTCACCGTATACGAACTCGTTAGTGTGTTGTGTCGGGTAAGAGGGTTCACCGTATACGAACTCGTTAGTGTGTTGTGTCGGGTAAGAGGGTTCACCGTATACGAACTCGGGATTGCTTAGTGGCTCGTTCAAATCTGGAAGCCGTAACCGGTGATTAGAATGAACGTCGGACGAGACCTCCTCCTGATTCACATCTACCAGCCATGTCCCATACCCGGCATGAACGCCAAAACTTTTCGGGTTGTTTTCCAATGACTCGTTAGAATATATGTGAAAACCATAGTTATCATCCCACCACCATGACATGACTATACTTGACGAACATGTGAGCACGTATACAAATTTTTTTTTATTGTATCGTTCAAATGAGAAAGAAGAAGCTTAAGTAGATTTTTTTTTGAGCTATACGCATCGTATAGTTTAAGGTACGATGTACCTTCTGCAACTAGTCAACCATCACATCACTATATACCACGTATAACAGTATACGCATCGTATAATGATGTGATGGTTGATATTACCTCGTACCATAAACCGCATCGTATTGCACTATACGAGGCGTATAAAGATTAGGAATGACCAGGTGAATGATGTTGTCTGGCGTTGGAAATTGTGAAGCCATATACGCTTCGTATTGCCCTATACAAGACGTATAACTTCGTGTTTAGTTAGTAATTCCCGTATCTTGTTAGTAGATCCCTAAAACAATTGTTCATTGAAAAGTAGTTTTTTATATGTATATCTAAAAATGGGTATGTGAACAAGATTGGGCTAGCGCCCTATTGGTTAGTACCTTGCTTCTTTTGCCGCGAGCCGACGTTAGCCTAACACACGTCAACCTAACACCCTGTTGATGTCAGATTATTTTTAAAATATATATTTTTTAATCACAGTGATAGGGATCTTGAAGAGGAAGGAACACAACAATAGAGAAAAGAACTGGAGATATGAATCTCAATTATTCATCAAAAAAAATCTTCTCGACCAACGAGGAAAAAAAAATAATTTAAAAAGTCTTGAACCACCACGTAAGGAAACTAGATCAAATCCCAGTCAATCAAAGATTGGTTATTATGCAATTACTAAATTAAAACAAAAGAAATCTCCGACTTGAAATAAACCGTGTATGCAACATGTCTCAACGTTGATTCACCGGGTCATCGAGTGTGCCAACGTGAAGCAGGCTCGGAACATCAGCTATAGGTTCTTGATCCGCATCACACAACTTATTTTTTAAACACTTTTTTTTAACTTCCTTCGGCTTTAATTTTTTTTCGAGGGGTTGTACAGGTGGTTAAGATCGAGCGTTACAAACTTTAATTTACTTTTAAAAAAAGTTATTAACTTCCTTAATAATTTTAATCTTCATATTTAATTTTCAGCTACAACTTTTAAAAGTTTGGCTTTTAACTTTTTCTCAAGGGTTGTATGGGTGGTTGAGACCGAGCGTTACAAATATCAACTTATATTCAAAAATATGATTTTTTTTAAGAGTGTTAAATTCGTATTTTGGCATTTAACTTTTAAAAGTTCAACCTTAGTTTACGGGTTGTCTTTTTTTTTCTTTTCTTTTCTAACGTGTCACAACGCACGGATTTTAAAGTAGTTTTGTAATAAAACTGAACAAGCATAAGCATATGTACTTGTAAAACATGAATGTTTGTTATAAATTTGATGATGCGTCGTACACTTGTAAAACTGATATTTAGTGACTTTTTACTATGAAACTGAAATATTAAAAAGGAACATGTTATTTAAAAAGAGTTATAAGGGTATGCGTTATGCATTTGTCGCAGGTGGGGTGATGCATACGTGGAAGTGAAGCATGGAGAAGCAACATCCCCTTCTCCTTCTACGTCGCCGATGTTTAGGTTTTCTGTTGTGCTTCATTGCCGATGTTTCAAAGACCCACGCCGCACCATTTATCTCTATCTCTCTTAAATATTTATTTTTTTTTATATTTAAATTGGTGAAAGTGAAAGGTGGGTATTACATAAAGTGAAAAATGGAGTAACAGATGGTAATGTGACGCTGAGGTGGAATGAAAAATGGGCAAAGTAAAGCAGATGTATAACACATAACCTAAGATCACTCTCATTCCTAACCCAACTCAACACAATCCAACTATTCATTAAAAAACTAATTTCTCTCTTTTCCACCCGTACAACCTAACTTTTTACGTCCATTAACAACTCACCCTAAACTATTTTTTATTAAATAAATATAATTTATGATTATTTTTTACTCTATTAAAAATTATTAGAAATATAAAAAATATTATTTTAATTCAAAACAAATAAATTATTTATTTTAAATATAAAAATAAATAAAAAATATCGTATTTATCTTATAAAATGGTCAATGTTTATTTTGTATTAAAAGATACTATTTCTGAAAAAACTCGGTTTTTGATAAAAAAAAATTTATATAACGTTAAAAAAAAATTAAGAACAATTGTATATTTAGATTTTTTAAAAATTAAATATTATAAGTTATTAGGAACAATAAAATTACATGTGAAATAGATTGTTAGAAAAGAAAAAAAGGTAAAAGAAAATAAATTAGCCTCTAATGGGATCTTGACACGTGTGAGGGATATATTAAAAAAATTGGGTGAGCATTGGTTGGTTCAACGACTTGGTCGTGAGTTGAAAACGAATCTTTCTATTTTTTATTTGTTTGTTGGCCAACCGATCAAAGCCAACCCTCACCGATGGGAGTAGTCTAACATGCTAACAATTAAAAAAACAAAATAAAATTTTGTTGCTACTTTTCTTAAACGTAAATGAAATAATTAAACTATTAACTAAGGTGGCATCATAAGTAACATCACTGACACAATATACAGACATGAGATGTCAGACCATTAACATCACTGACACAATATACAGACATGAGATGTCAGACCATCCGGCATACCACTCACGCCGGGGGCTTAGTTGGCAACCCATTCACGTGTGAAACACCGCACCCCTTGGCGTGGTTCTCGGGTAATGGCCAACGGCGTGAATGGGCTCGAGCCCTCTCTCTCCTTGCAACAACAACTTTTAACATTTAAAAATAAAAAAAAACTAAACTTTATGACTGTTAAAGACGGTAAAAAATATTTTTATTTTTAAAACCCATTTATTCACACTCCTATATATTCCTTATTAACCTTTCAAAAATTACAACCATTCATCTTCTAAATCTTTATTTTCTCCACAAATTTACAAAAAAAAATGAATCCAACTAATCGCAACCCATTCTACATGCCATCTCCGTTGTACAACCTGAACTTTATTTTTGCACAACCGCATTTGTCGTTTGGCTAGTGGAACCAACCAGTCTACTGTCCTACTATGCCATCCCAACCTGATTACAATACCGAGACCCAACCCGAAGCATAAAAAAAGGTAAAAGTTTCAAGAAAGGCAGAATGTACAACCCTCAAAAGTGGACTCCCGATGAGAAATTTGCATTGGCTCATGCTTGGGTGGACGTTACGAAGGATCCGATTGTTGGTAACGCGCAAACCCGGACAAATTTGTGGATCCGGGTCTCGAAAAAGTTTCACAATCTTGTGGGTCGTGAACCTTATTGCTCCAACGGCACATTTTGTTCAAAGTTTCGAGACATGAGAAAGAAGGTTTCAAAGTTTTGCGGTATTTACAACAATCTATACAATTATCGCAAAGAAGGTATGAGTGATGTTGGTGTTTTGAATATATCGCTTGAAAAATATCGTTAAAAAAACGTTGCCTTTACTCTTATCTCGTCTTGGAATGTATTTCGAAATGCTCTAAATGCACGGTGGTGCCTGAAATGACTCAACAATCGAGCGGTTTGAAACGAAAGTCGTCGGATACACCCGATACCCCGAGAAGTCTCACTGTGGATGGATGTTCCTTTATCGATCTTAAGGCGAAGATTCCGACGAACCACCGGTCAAACCAAGATGCCCGATTGGAAGGGACAAGGCAAAACGAGGAGCGTCTACTTCAACCGACGATAAATTGGATAATATTGTTGCTAGGATAGAAAACTTAACACCACATATGAAGAGATTGAAAAAACGAAAATCCGGTTGAAAACAAGTGCAAGCGACTGAAAAGATATCAAAATCTTGTCGATGAACACCGATCACCTTCCCGAGGATGGTCATGTCGGGATCGAAAAGTTGAAGGTCAAGATTCGTAGACAGCTTGCTGAAGAATGATTTTTTTTAGTATTTGTTATGTATTGTTATTGTTTTTATGTAAACTTTTTAATTATTAATGAAAAACGTTTATTTACTTTATTGTTATTTTTTTTAATTACATAATAATATTATTTGTATATTAAAAAAAAGTGGCGAAGATATGACACTAAGCAATGAAAGCCATTTTCATGGTATAGTGAGTGGAGATTGATGTGGCAGCTGAAATGACAGTAAGCTATGAAATCATGTCAGATAACCTCATACGGTCTGTATGATATAACAAAAATAGTTATATGCTCTGTATGACTTGGTGTTCGCCAATCATATGATCTATATGACATGATTGATCGACATTCAAAGACTAATGTGATCACATACAACATACGACCCGTATTAACATTCGTCAAATTAGACGCTCCGTCAAACAACCTTTGTTTGATGTGAAAGTACACTTTTGAGGCTCGTATTCCAATAACCAATATAATATTCATGAAATTGAAAAGAAAAAAAACAAACATAACCAATATAATATTCATGAAAAGCGTTGAAAAATGAAATTTTTTAACACAATGTTGACGTGATACCAACTTGGGTTGGGCATGGGTGATGATTATGACACCAGTCACATGAATCATCGCCATATGTAAACACCGTATGCACAGAGACTCTGAAGGATCCCCGTAACAAACCAATGCTCCCAATGCCAAACATCTGTAATCATATCCACCCAAATTCCCATGGAATTTACCATACCTCCAAACCACAAAACAACAAAATGAGATACGCACATGATCGATACATAAAATTTCATACCTATACATCCATTTTCACACTTTTTTATGAAGATAGGGGTATGGTAGAATCTTTGTATGCTTTCCATTTCATGCCTTTAAAGGGTGGGTGTGTGCACACCAAGTGTTCGACGATTTGTCTGAGAGAGGTACACAGTTTTGTTTTCAGAGTTCAAATTGGTTCTTTAAAGGGTGTTTGTTGGGTGATTGATTTAAGATTCTTGAAAGATTGTGGTGATGCAAGTGGATTGATGAGGGTGTTTTTTTCTTGATAAAGTTGAGATTTTTTAGTTGTAAAAGTTGAATACAAATGGATGCAAAAACACCATTGTTATCAAGTGAGGAAGACTCAAAGCACATAAGAAGGCATAGGCGGACTTCGGTTACTAGTCTGAGAGGTGATTTCCTTTCGAAATTGCCGGAAAAGGTTCGGCGTGGTCTTGATCCTGAGGCTCCATTGCAGGTTGACCTTTCAAAAACTACTGGACTGATAGAAGGTAGTTATAAGCTTCAGGTTATCACAATGTTTATATGTTCATACCTTTTAACTATATACTGTGTGCTAATTGATAATTTGTTATGCCTATGGAGGAAGCCATTGTTAACCAGTAATTTGCTAGGTGTCAAACACAAGTTTTTTTTTGCCTGGTTTTTGTTAATGATTGAAGCTTATTAGTGTGCTACTGCTCATAATCTTTTAAAAGTTGTATGATCATACTGAACCCATAGTAGTTAAAGGCGCGCCTAGGCGCTTAAGCGCAGCAAAAGCACCTTGCATCCATCAAGGCTCACAGGCACACAATCTGGCAAAAACTGGTTTGAAACATCTAAAAATGGTCTGGAACATGTCTAAAACCCCTAAAAATGACATGTTTATACTGTGCGTCTTGCTTAAAAAAGCTCTCGCTTTTTAAGCGCCTTGAGCCTAGGCCCAAGGCTCACCCTTTGCGCCTTTGACTACTATGACTGGACCCAGATAATTCTAATGATGCATACTGTTTTGCATCATTTTTTGGATCTTTATTGGTTAATTTGGTGATTGTGACCAGGGGAGAAAGAATACTATGAAAAGCAGTTTGCAGCTTTGAAGTCTTTTGAGGAAGTTGACTCTTTACAGTCAATCAATGCCACTGATAATGAAGATAATGAAGAGCAAGAATTGATAGAAGAAGCTCAACATGAAAGAGCAATCAACATTTCTAATTGGGCAAACATCTTTCTGCTTGCACTTAAGGTAAACTGATTTTTAATGAATTAATTAATTTTTGATAATTTTTTGGTTGCTAGATGTATTTTTCATGATTTTGAAATGCATCATGGTGTGATTCTTGATGAATTGCAGATTTATGCAACAGTACAAAGTGGATCTTTAGCAATTGCTGCATCGACACTGGATTCTCTGCTTGATCTCATGGCAGGGGGTATTCTATGGTTTACTCATCTCTCCATGAAAAGCATTAATATCTATAAATACCCTATTGGAAAATTGCGAGTGCAACCTGTTGGCATTATCATATTTGCAGCAATTATGGCCACTCTCGGTATGCTCTTGTTCCATACAACTTCAATAGAACGGGTACGGGTCAAAACCGGTATTCTTTATACGGGTCAGGTTGAGTTGATATTAATCACCTTTTGCTTTTATTTCTAAATTATTTCCTAATAACGAGTGTCAAATATGATTACAACATTATATGATTTCTCTTCTAATCTAATTCTTTTGAAGAAAATGATTTATGAGTTTTTATGCATTAAAAATATACTTTAGACAACTTTCGACCCGTTTCAGTTCTAGCTACATTTTGTTTTATCCGTTATGAGATAAAACATAACTGAATCGACCAATTGCAAAACTGGTAACTCTAACCCTTATCATGTATATGCAGGATTTCAAGTACTGATACAGGCAGTGGAGCAGTTAATTAGGAATTCACCATCTGAAAAGATGAGTAATTTTCAGTTAATATGGCTGTATGCAATCATGCTTACTGCTACAGGTGTCAAACTGATACTTTATATATACTGTAGAAGCTCTGGTAACAAGATTGTTCGAGCTTATGCCAAGGTCCTCGTTACATTTCTTTCAGCTTTATATATGACCCTTCAAAGTCAATACGTGAAACAAGTTACAAGATTACCCTTTTATCCACTTGGGTGGCCCTTTAAATACTAGTAGGTTTAGTATTAAACTTATAAAGTGCATTATTTTGACTTGCAGGACCATTATTTTGATGTGGTGACAAATGTGGTTGGTTTAGTTGCTGCTGTTCTTGGTGATGAGTTTTATTGGTGGATTGATCCTGCTGGTGCCATAATTCTTGCTGTCTACACAATTACCAATTGGTCTGGAACCGTTGTGGAAAATGCAGGTTTCTATCTAATTTCACATATATCTCCTCCATCCTATTCGATTATAATGCATGCAGATAAATAAAAAGTGTTTTAACAATAAATTAAATTTAATGATAAATTGAGGCAATCTTGTGGCCCAAATTACTATTAAATAAATGTCCAAAATACCATTTAATTTGTAATCTTGCTTTGCAGTTTCACTAGTTGGGCAATCAGCACCTCCTGATTTTCTACAAACACTTACATATCTAGTCTTAAGGCACCATCCTAAAATATCCCGTGTGGACACCGTTCGGGCCTACACATTTGGTGTTCTCTATTTTGTTGAGGTGTGTTATACCCTCATACTAGATTTGCCAATTTTGACCAAATTAATTATAGATGGGTCAATTAGGGTTACGCTTTATCTATAACAAGTTAACTCAAAAAGTTTTAGCTAAAAGAGACCGGTTGAAAATCGCTCAAATTCTCACTTTATCGCATTAAACCTCCCCGATTTATTCAAAAAGTTATACCATGATTGAAATACTGTACTTTATTTTTACACTAAAGAATCCATTTTGACCACTTACCCGACCCGTTTGACTTTTATATTCTAATGCATGTTCTATCTTTGTTCTTTAAAACAGGTTGACATAGAATTGCCTGAAGATCTGCCATTGAAAGAAGCCCATGGGATCGGGGAATCGCTGCAAATCAAGATAGAAGAGTTGCCAGAAGTGGAGCGCGCATTTGTTCATCTTGATTATGAATGTGATCACAAACCAGAGCACTCTGTTCTTGTCAGACTTCCCAACAGTCAGCCTTGAACCATGAATCCTTGATGGGTTTGTTTACTGAAACTTAAACCTTGTAATATGATTGTATTAGAATGTGATTGTGTGATTAGGGTTTACATAAAGAGGTGTTCATATAGAACACCATATTACAAGTCTAGTCCCTATACTATTTCACTTAGTCTAATATTCCCCCGCAAACTAAGCTCGGGAGAGACTTAGGTTGAAAATATAAAAACATAAAACTAAAAAGATAGTTGGTCTTCTCCTTCTCCACCATGCTTTCGCCCGTCGCCATGCTTCCGCCCGTCACACGCATTTTTTTCTTTTTTTACAGCAATGGTAAATGGGCTCAAAGGCCCAATCGAAACTAGATTAGGAAAACCCTAATCATCTTCCAGCCATCACCACTTCGCCGGTCGCCGGAGTTCTTCAACAACTATGTGTTTGTTCCCCTTTTTTTTTCCTCTCCCCGATTGTAGATCTCTGTTTTTTTTTTACTGAAACTTAAACCTTGTAATATGATTGTATTAGAATGTGATTGTGTGATTAGGGTTTACATAAAGAGGTGTTCATATATAACACCATATTACAAGTCTAGTCCCTATACTATTTCACTTAGTCTAATACTGAAAGACTCTAGTATGTAGTTGCTTGAATCGGGTTTAAGTCTTTGAGAAACACGGGTTCGGTTCTTATTCATTTGTGTTATTTGGAGGACGTGGTTCGGTTAAGTTTTCTATCAAGCACAAGCCTAGTAGTTCAATCTTTCTTGTTTCTTTATCGATACCGTTTTAAATAGAAACTGTTTACCTGCATTGAAACTAAATATATACATATATTATATGATTTTAAAATTTAATAAATAATATTTTGAAGTTGTTTAAAATATCAAATTATTAAAAAATATATATGTTAAAAGTGTAAAGAGTATTTTATATTTCAAGTTGGATTTTTGGATGAGTTTAAGATGGAGTTTTGGTAATGAGAATCCGAACAGTTTTTAATCACATAAAGTCATGAACGGGCATGCCTGAGTCCTACAGAACGGCAGAACCGATACTACAGTCTTGCATGTCTGCTAAACCAAACCGTCGAGCCCTTAACCTAATCGATCCGTCTTGCAAATCCAATAACACAACCTATATCTAACCAATGTGTCAACTAGTGCGAACTATGAACTGAACCAATGACTTGTGTTGGTTTGAACCACCATCTAACCGTTCTAGTTGAAAATAGAAAGGTATATCTCAAGTGGCGATGCGAGGGTGCAAAAATCAGAACCCACATTACGCCCCGCCCATGGTCACAGTCACACCCATCACCCACTGCAAACTGAGGCAATGTGTTTTGTTGGTTCGAACCACCTTGATTTTCTTATCGGATTGACTTTATTCTTGTATAAGAAAAAGTTATCTTTAAAGTAAAGGAAGTATACATACATAGTAATACTTTGTTCTATAAGACTAAACGTAGTGGTAGAGTGAGTGTGTGGGCGTGGTGCCACCTCACCCAGCACGGGCGTGAAACACCGCGTTGGATGGGGTGAGGGGGCGAGAGAGGGGCAAGGTGATGGTGGTAACGTGCGTGAGAATGGGGGAGAGACCAAAAATTGGTGATTTTTGTGGGTCTCACATTAGGCTCTCACCCCACACCATTACACACCTGGGTGAGGGTGAGGGAAGCCCTGGTCTACGTGGCGCCTACGTGGCATCGAAAATCCACCACCTTCACCCTACCATTATGCATAGTCTAATCAATGAAAGTAATTGGTGAAATCTTAGATTAAATGGTTTAGTTTTTCTTTCTACGGGATGGAAAGATGATTTTATAAGGTTGGCTTCAACAAAAAATTATAAATTGAATCAAGAGTTAATTGCATAAATAGCCCATGTGGTTTGATCAAATTGCATGTTTGGCCCCTAGATTTTAAAAGCTACAAGCTTAGCCCAAACATTTGAGATATGTTGCTTTTAGCCCCTGATGTTAACACCAGTTAGTTTTTAATGGAAAGTTAACCCATGTGCCATCCACGTAACTTACGATTGAAAACTTAATCTTAAAAATGAGTAATATCAGTAAAAATTAGTAAAAATCAATAAAAAAATTAGTGATTTTTAATGATTTTTTACGATAATTGATTTTTACCGATTTTTTTTTATTGTTTTTTAATAATTTTAACTCATTTTTAGAGTTAATTTTGCAATTGTAAGTAACGTGGATGGTACATGGGCTAACTTTCTGTTAAAAACTAACTAGTGTTAAAATCAGGGGTTAAAAACTCAACCAAGTCTTAAAAGTTTGGGCTAAATTTGTAATTTTTAAAACCTGAGAACTAAACATGCAATTTGATCAAACCACAAGAGTCATTTATGCAATTAACTCTTGAATCAATGTGGAATGTAGAAATGTAATAAAATTATTGAATTAGAATTAACAAGACCAAAACCAATCAAGCAACACATATGCCAGATGTTTGGGAATATTAGAGTAATACTATGTCCAAATGAAAAAAAAACAATGGTTGACTTGAAAATGTAAAAGCTTGAAATGAATAAAATGAATATCATCTATAAGGATACAAGCAAAATGGACCCTCAAACGCTTGCATTCCATAAAAATGTGGCGCCAAGATAATGGAAAAATATAACATGTAGAAACCATTTAATTTTTGTAATGTTCAATCAATGTAATATTTATTTTTTGTAACTTTTATATTATGTAATGTTTGAATTTCAAATTTCAAAATTTCCCCCAATTTTATAAATAGATGTCAATTTTTAAAGTTTAAGTTGTCCTCTAATTTTATAATACTTAATATATTTTATAATATTAAATAATACAAAATTAATAAATAATTTAGTTATGTAAAATAAATATAAAGTTAATAATGATATAAAAATATAAGGATTGAGGATGTTTATGAAACATGAATAAATTAAAAAGGAAATTTATTTTTTTTCAGGATAAATACAATTCTTGTATGTTTTTAAATGAATTCAACGCCACCATATGCCACCATTATCTAACCTCATATTCTAGGAAATCATTATTAAATATTAATTAAGCCATTTTGACTTTTTGAGCCACCACCCAACACCACCATATATTCAATGTAATCATCATCGATTAGTCCATTTCAAAATCCAGATTTAAAAACACAATCCATCTAACAAACCCTAAAAAACAAACAAAATTGAATCGCCATACATGTTTTTCAGAACCTTAGATCTAACATCAACATCATCATCGATTTGTTCTTAAACCTAAACATATCCCAAATGTGTGACATAAGGTTGCATGCATTAAAAATAGAATTAAAGCTATTTTTAACTCTTATCACTCATTTTTATTATAAGTAAATTTTTGTTTATACCCATTTAAGGTATAGACATAAATCTGTTTATTGTAAGCATGTCAAACTGCCACCTCAAAATTTTAAAGTAACAATGAATATGAAATGGATAGGATGTTTATTGTTACATATAGGTTAGAAACTTATGTATTACACGTGTTGAATAAATCCAACTTGTTGTAAACCAGTAATTTCTATTAAGATTTGTATGTTGGATATCATCAGTCATTTGTGAAATAAGAAATAAAGAAGATTTAAGAATTATAAATAACAAATAATTAAGATTTATGAATTATAAATAACAAATAATTAAGATTTAAGAATTATAAAACTATATTTTAAGAAAAGATATAATTTAATTCTTCTTATGATTTACTAAGTTTTAATAAAATATTAGAATAAATTTTAGATATGTAATTATTTAAAATCATTATTATTTAAGAGAAGAAAGGGCTATTTAATAGGAGAGAGAGACGAGAAACAAAAATATAGACTTTATCAAAAGTCGACACGTCTCAGATAAAGTTATTCATTTATTATAACAAAGATAACCGCCAAATTTGAGGGCTACCAAACTAAGACTATGTGTAATAGTAGGGTGAAGGTGGTGGATTTTTGATGCCATGTTGGCGCCACGTAGACGAGGGCTTCCCTCACCCACACCCTCACCTAGGTGTGTAATGGTGTGGGGTGAGAGTCTAAGGTGAGACCCACAAAAAACACCAACTTTTGGTGTCTTCCCTTCACCCACACCCGTTAACACCACCACCCAAGCTCCCTCACGCCCCTCACCTCCACCCGGCAGTTTCACGCCCGTGGTGGGGTGAGGTGTCACCACGCCCCTCTCTTCACGATAGGATTACGCATAGCCTAACTGACGTTGTGTTAAAAATTTTAAATATTCTAGTGTTCTAGTTTCTCCAAATGTTTTAGAACTAGACAGAATTTCAATATTTTTATTATCACAAAATCTTAAATCTTATTTACTGATCCGTTTATTACTTGAAGGTTCATATTTTATTTATTTAACACTTTATATTTTACTAAAATTACAAATTCACATTGATAAAATAGTTTTGTATTTTGTTTTAAATTAGTTATATATATATATATAGTGTTGATTGCTAAGTTTTCTATGACGTAATCCCATTTTTTAAACCAAATGAGGAACTATATGGTTATGAAAACATTGGTTTCTCCTAATCATTCAGTATGGTAGACTTCATATCTCTTGTTATGTGTGATATTTTTTGGGATCTGTCTTCTAA
This sequence comes from Smallanthus sonchifolius, assembly GCA_023525975.1. Lineage (NCBI taxonomy): Eukaryota > Viridiplantae > Streptophyta > Magnoliopsida > Asterales > Asteraceae > Smallanthus > Smallanthus sonchifolius. The sequence continues at coordinate 70,564,299 of CM042028.1, read as the reverse complement.
AATTTTCGGTCTCAAATTCTCAAATGATATTTTGGGCTTAATCACTACTAAGGGTGTGCAAGTTTCGGGCCCGCCTGTTAAAGGCCAAACCTTGAAAACCTGGCCCGTGAAGCTAATACGCTTTAGAATACACACATTAACGGGTTCAGTCCGGTCAAAACCCGATGGGTTTTGGTCAAAGCCCGATTACTTTATTACTTTTGTTTGATTTGTTTAAGTTTTTATTCGTTTAACTTATAAATATTAGAGTTCTAATATATTCAAGATTTTTTTCAATGTTTTAAATTTTTGTTGGTATTAACTCGAGAAATTTGCAATTGACTAAATAACATTCTTGCACGTCGAATTTATTTCAAAATTTTATTTGAACTTATGTTATTACTTATTGTTTATATTATTTAGTGTTTTAAAATCCGGTTTTTCAACGGCAACCACATTAATATAATGATGTAATATTAAATATACTATTTAAGTTAGAAACACGTTAGTCGAGAGATAAAAATGAAAACCGTAAAAGTGCTTTGATTGTACAATCGATTTTGCATGAGTTACAATCACAGACATGACCTTTCCAGTTTCATTTACAAAGACTGTTTTGCTTAAGCTTTAATATTTACATCAATTAATATAGTTAGTAATATATTTTAATAAAAGTTCTAGGGTTAAATAAAATCCTTAAAATAGAGGTGAAAAAAAAACAGATACGGGATAACGGTCTGAATAAAAGTTCTCGGTCCCCATTTCACCCATTCAGGATCTCGGTCCGATCTGGTTCGGGTTGGGCCGGTTTGGCCCGATAATCACCTCTAATCACTACCTGTCAATTTTTTTCTAAAATGGAATATACTTAAATTCTTAATAGTTAATACTCTGGCCTAGAGGTGCACAAAAAAACCAGTTTGGAAATCCAAACCGGTTCCGAACCGAAACCCGAACCGCCCTAGAACCGGTTTTTGGTGAACCGGTTTCAAACCGGTAGGAACCGCCGGTTTATAACCAGTTTAAGTATTTTGCACGACAAGCGGTTTACAACCGGTTTTTTGTGAACCGGTTTGAACCGGTTTAACGGTAATATTTCGAAAATAGCCGTTAGAACCAATTTTTGACCGTTTTTTGACCCATTTTAACCCCCAAACACATTATAAATAGGTAGGGGGTGTTTTGGTTAAATCACACTTCTCAAACCCGCTCTCTACACTCTCGTTTGTAAAAAAACGCTCGAAAACGCTCTAAAACGCTCAAAAAACGCTATGGCAGGTTCTTCAAGTTTTGGTGTTTCCTCTTCCGAAGTTAGCGTTGTGAAAATCATACCAATAACGAGGAACCTCGCAATTTGGTCAAACTACGATCTATGTGAGATGTCTAACGGGTTGGAACGTGCTCATTGCATAAATTGTGGTGGGTTATTTAAAAAGAAATCAAACTCAACTCTAAAAACTCATATGGAAAAATCTTGCCCGAGTTTGAAGAAAATTCCGGGTGAGGGTCAAGCATCTATGACAAGCGAGGGTGGAATTTGGAACTTCGATCCAAATATTGTTCGAGATAGAATAGCGAAATTAGTTATTCAAAGAGGTTTGCCGTTCAACCACTTCGACAACCCGCTCACGACGAGGATGATTCAAGAAGCCCTTCAACCACGTTATCATCAAGTAAGTCATAGTACTCTTAGACGTGATTGTCTAAAAATGTGGAAAAAAGCAAAAAAAGAATTAATTTTAGGTTTTGAAAAATTGGAAACCGGTGTGAACTTAACCACCGACGTTTGGTCGGCTCCACATGGTATTCCCGACTCATATATTTGCGTTACCGCTCATTGGGTTGATCCCAATACGTGGCAAATGATGAAACGTACAATCGCGTTTGAGATGTTTGAATATCCGCACACGGGTCAAAATTTATTTCACATTTTAGATGGTGTGATAACCGATTTTAAATTACAAAATAAATTATTTTCAATATCTTTTGATAATGCCTCAAATAATACAAATGCGGTTCAAAAATTAATATTAAAATATAATCCGATTTGCAACGGCGCTTTTTTCCATAGTCGATGTATTGCACACATCATCAACTTAGCCGTGCAAGACGGGCTTGCGGTTGAACCCGTTATTGAATTAAGTAATGCATTTCGAGTCATGCTTAAAGACGTTTTTAGTAGTAGTAAAAAAGATACCATGAATATATTAGATTATGTAACGATACAGGTTTGATTTGCTTATGTCTCAATTAGGACCTCCCAACAAGATGGAATTCAACTTATAAAATGTTTCATAGTGTTATACGTCAAAAAGATACTTTAAAATTTTTTCATGATATGCTTTCCTCAAAACCGCGTCGTAAAATTCAAAATTTTCCGTCTACGAGTTGGGACATTCTTGAAAATATAACCGAATTGCTCGAAGTTTTCAAAACCGCCACTACTTTTTTATCCGGGGTTTATTACCCCACAAGTCCCTTGGCTCTTAAACAAATATTTCTAATGTGTAACAAATTAGCCGAACTTGAAAATAAAAATACTCTTTTTACAAGAATGATAAAACCGATGAAAGAAAAATTTGTTAAATATTTTAAAGAAATGCCTCCGGTTATAACTTGTGCCGTCGCATTAAACCCTACAATTAATGTTTACGGTGTTGAAACCTTGATTGATAAAATAACTTACGATTTAGATTTGAATGATGGAGATATTCATTTTTCAACCGTAACAAAAACTTATTTTAACAAATGTTTGCAAGATTTGTTTGATATTTATTTACATAAATATGGTACAACACAAACCCCACATGATACGATGGGCGCGGGCGCATCAAGTAGTAGCTCGAGGAATGTGAACTTAAATTTGTATAACGAAATGAGAAATGAATTTACTAAACGGGCTAGAGGATCCACCCCGAGTAGCGAACTCGGAAGGTATACGGGAACAAACTTTTTATCATTTATGAGTCCGGATGTTTTTGAGGACTTTGATATTTTGGCGTGGTGGAAAGGAAACGAATCTACTTTTCCGGTCCTTTCCGCCATGGCCCGTGATTTACTAACCGTCCAAGCTTCCACGGTAGCTTCGGAATCCGTTTTTTCTCTTAGTAGCAGGGTTTTATCTATTCGAAGAACTAGACTCACTCCCGCGACAATGGAAATGTGCATTTGCTTGAAAGACCATTTGGATGCGGTAGATAGGAGACAAGATAGGAGTTCGCTTGAAGACGAAATTGAAGTTGAAGAATTCATACACGAATCTGAGGTCAACCAAGGATTGGCGAGCCCACTTACAAATGAAGAACTCGCCGAAGATGATAGACTACGAGGATCCACTAGTAACTCCGAGAATGACGGCGAAAATTAAACAAAAAAACTCCAAAAAAAAATATTATTCTTTTTGTCGAATTGTAATGTTTAATTTTGTAATGTTTTGTGATTTTCGAACTCCTACAATATGAATAAACGTTGAACTTTATGTTTTTATTTGTTAAATATTTATTTTTAAATTTTTTTTTTAATAAAACCGGTTCACCAACCCGAACCGGTCCAGAACCGAACTGAACCGGTTCAACAGGTTCGAGATTTTATATATGATAAACCGGTTTAACCCGAACCGGTTTTAGTCAAAACCGGTTTAACAATTGCGTTGACCAAACCGGTTCGGGCCGGTTTGGAACCGGTTCGGTTCAAAATCCCGGTTTGTGCACCTCTACTCTGGCCGGCGGCTTCACTTGTGGTGATTTTGGGCCCACTTGGATCTAATAGTTTTGACTGAATTAAGCCCAACCCAGACAACTATCTAGGGTATACAATATTTTTTTCAAATCAATAAAAAATTAAAATATATTGGAGATGGAGTGCATTTGTGATTTGTTACCTTATTCTTGTCGTCTTCACAAGAAAAGGAATATACTTTACTTTGCCTTGTCAAAATTGCAACAAATATAATCAGATGCTAATAAAAAAAATTGTGTAATTCAGATAATTACACTAGACACTATATATCAGTAAACCCAAGAAGTGTAGAGATTATATATTTGTTTGACTTTTCATGATTTGAATCGAGACATTGTTTATGTGATTACGTTTCGATGAGTAAAATAAAGTCTAACACGCAATAAAGTATGAAACAAATGCTCCATTGCTATATGAAAAGAACAAACCTCATACAAGCACCCATCAAACAACTCAAACTCTATATATCTTTACATGAGAAAAATCCAAAATGCAACCAATCAAACTAACAAACAAAGGTTCTTGAGGGTTATTGAGTGACGAATAAAAACCCACACATGATATTAGAACGAAAACCGTATCCCGTTGCTTGCTGCAAATAAGTTATATTCTTCGACTTCAACAGCGTCTTTTGCACAAGCATGACCGCCTTCAATGGTGTCTCCCAGCGCCTTTGACCCGTCAATCTCAGCTGACCTGCTAGCAAGAGCTACGGGCCCGCCAAAATGGAAAAGGGAAAACCCCGTATTATCTGATCGTGTTTTGTCAGAATTCTCATGTTGTAACTTTTCGCCATTTTTATCAACTTTTTGTAGACCTGGAACATTGGCATGGTCATGAACCTTCATGTTGACTTGTGGAACTGGTTGGTACATTGGTGGTTGGCCGTGGTTGATCAGTGGTGGACCCAATGGTTGAAGGTTACCTACACCATACTGAAAAAAATGTGAATTTCCGTTCAAACCATACCCAAACGGGCTCGGGAACAAGTAATGGTTTGGATGATGCAGCGGCATTAACCCGTTGGGTGCAGCCGCAAGGCCTACCCATGGAACTGGACCTGGATGGTAATAACCCACAGAAGGAGCTTGAAACATGGGGAAATGGATGCCTTGAGCTTGCAATGGAGGTGGAAGAATATTCCCTGTAACATCGTTTTTTGTGTTATTTTCAAAAAATTCTGTGGTTTTTGACGGTAATTCGCATGAAGATACTTTTCTTAGCGTCTCGTCTTCCTTTGCATCCCGTTTTTCAAGAAACGGGGCTTCTTTAACTAATTCAGAATGCTGACTGGCATCTTCTGAATCTGATGTGGACGATGATTCGGGATTTTGGGTGTTGGAAGAAAACGAAGTAGTTCCATCTCCTTCACTGAGACACGAAGAACAACTATCAGAATTGGAATTACTACTTGTGCATAGGTCTGTGGTTCCACCTATCGTATCGACTTCATTCTCCATTTTGTTATTTGATTCCTTAGAATCGTTGTGCTCGTGATTTGTTGCAACTGGATTCGCCCTGTCTGACGGATCAATCGTTTTGAATTTGACCGGTGAATCCAAGTTGCTTTTCGGGCCGTATCTCTTTTGTGTTTCCATAGGTTCCCATGTTTTCTTTGCACTCGATGTATGGGTTTTAACATACTCCGTTTGATTGTTGAACTTGTTTCCACGATGATATGGTTTCGAGACATCTGTATAGTCGTTTTGTTGGTAACAACTGCAAGCATGAGGGTCATATCTGTCATTTGACCTGTTATGAGAACAATGCACTCTCTCACTGTACCTTGACCCGTTAGACCTTACATTAGCCCGGAGATTATTGCTTCTTAGCGGTCGGTTCACTCTAAAACCGTCACTGTGAACCCTCGTGTCGGGTTTGCTTACCATACCCCTACTTTCAGAGACCACCGCGAACCGCCCTCTGTCAGACCATTTTGATGATTGGTCCCAAAATGATTTAGGTTTCCTACGAGGATGTTTTGAGTGATCACTTGCATACGAGACATCATCGTTTAAATTCTGATCTTCCTCAATATAATCTTCTGATATAGGCATAGATGACACGGTATCTTGTATATCTTCTTCTGTTTTACATAGAGAATTTATGGTGTCACTGGCATTTGACTCATCATCAATACTCGTCGTTGGTTCCTCCTCAAGGGCGTTATTGGAAATAGCAAGAAGTTGATTATGTTGACTATTCTCTCGTTCTTTTGACTTATTTTTCAATCTCTCTTTCCTACGGAGTTTCTTTTCTTTTTCTTTTGTCCTTCTGCGCTCCTTTCGTTCTTCTTCTTCACGTTTTTCCTTCTCTTCTTCTTCAAGGAGTTTAAACTACAAAAACAATAGAGCTTAGAAATACTATAGGTGGCAAAAAGGATAAACAATTAATGTGTTAACTATGATTATAAAATCACATTGTTACAATAATAATATCTTTCTTTATGCACGAGATTTTACAAATTAAAGATACACTTTGGACAACCTGTTCGGCCCATTTGACATGTTACCTTTTTGCTTGTTTTATACCCGTTTAACGCATTAATGATAAAACATAACCCAAATCAACCGGTTCATAAGTAAAAATTGCAACATCCAAAAAAGGCAACTTACCTGTTTTTCCAAAGTAATGATATCCTTGCACGCGACAAGCACACGTTCTTCCAACAATTTTAGTGCAAGAGATACAAAAATGCTATGTGCGTTTTGACGTGCAGTGCCTTCTCTGAAAGCCTTTTCAACCTATTAATAATCAACAAAGATAAACTACATCAACCAAAACACTTCCCTAAACGCCAAACGCACATTGTATATACAAACCTAAAAGCTCAGCCACATTATTGAATTAATGTCGGGTTTATCAGAAAAACTCAAAAAATAGCTGAACACACCTGTTCCTTAAAAATAACAGTAGCAGCATCTAAAAGAAATTCCCGAGCAAGTTCAGGACTTTTAGCATGTTTTTGAGGACGAGAACACTCTCCATCCAGTTCGTTCCCCTCATTGTCCATGGAATCATCATCCTGAAATCAACTTAAAACAGTTAGACTTATAATAAACGTATTCCATACATATGATAAAAAAACATGTATTTTGCAATACCTCTTCTTCTTCAGCCTCTTCTGCATGCTCAAAGAACCTTCTAATGCTTTCTCCTCTAGTGATTGTGACAAAACCGTCACCAACAAGAAGCCTGCAATGTACACATTGTTGACCCTTCAAAGCATGAGCTTTGACTGAAAGTTCATTGCACCGTCCATCTTTTTTCCATGCCCTTAGTGTGATATAGCAGGAATTTAAACCTGTGAGGTCTAGACCATTCACTTGAGCCTTTACTTTTAAACCAACATTCTCAAAATCTAGTATATCAGCTTTTCCTTCTCCAGTTCCAACAGCCCATTCATAGTGGTGATAAGTTCCTGCTGAGTCAACATAGTTTCGATGCCAATCAGCCTGGATTGTATCTCGACTTACCTGCAAGAATACAGTTGCTTCGCCTGAGTTTCTAATTCCATCTTAAGCTCAAATTTAGAGATAGAAAATTGGTTGGGTGGTTAGCGGGTCAAAACAATTAATCCAAATTCGTTTTAGATAATAGTGTTAAATATGATTGCAAAAACTATACTTCACAATGTTAGTCTAATTTTTTGTATAAAGAGATTTAAAATATTGTAGGCGTTAAAAAACGTTTTGGGCGACTTTCGACCTGTTCAGCCCACTTGAACCGTTTCTTTTCGAACTAAATTTTATAATTTTGGCGCGTTTGACCTGTTAATGATAAAACATTACCAATTTGACCTATTAATTAATAAATAAGTTGAAATGGCCACCTCTTTACATATTGTTTTCAAGTATTGGGAAAGAACTACAGAAAATTGTGTGAGATATTGTTAAAAATTTAAAAATTTAAAGTAGAGTTTGTAACTTGTGAATAATGATGTTTAATGGCACATACATAGCAAGAAATGTGATTATGGTTGTTGTCAAACACACCTCATATTGGAAGCTTGTATCAGCCGCACAAAACCAACTTGTGCAGCGAGCTTCTCTCCTCGTGCGTTTTAATTCTTTCAGCTCCTTGAACTCACGAATTACGTTTTTCCTGCAGTCTCTACAGAACCTCTTGCTATCAAACCTGTAAAATAAGGGGGCAAAAAGTTTATTTGTTAAGTAAATAGAATTTCAAACAAAAGACCATCAGTTCTAGAAAGTTGCGTGCTAATTACGAGAGTTCATATTACACTATTTATTAATTCAGCTTTTCTCCTTATCATCTGACATCTGCACAGCCACATGTCCTCACACAAAAAAAAATGAATCTACCAGGATATTATTTCCTTCCCAATTCTTTAGCATCACCAAAACAAATAATTATAAATTTTCTGTATCTTTCTTTCTGTTACAGCCCGTGAAGTCATGCACACTTACTACTTCCTGTTTGTGTTGTGAATGTATTGATCACCAAGAAAGCAGGCCACTGAAGGGATATGGCAAAGTGAAGTCCTCACAAAGAGTTGCAGAATAATGAGGAGACAATTGCTAGAACTTGGTGTCAAGATCAACTTAAAGTAGGATAATTAAGGTTACAGATTTCACAGAAAGTGACACTCACATATATATATATATATATATATATATATATATATATATATATATCCTGCTTGACATCATAAAAAAATCTGAATATTCTTAAATTGTTAACAGATAACTCAGCTATCCCATTAAAGCTCACACCAATGCCAAATTCAGCTCATGATAGAACCAAATCCCTGAACACAAGTGGCATTCCATATAGCTTCTTACATATTTGGTTTCTCAAGTATCTCATGATTTGTGGATCAAGCATAGTAGTCAAAAGCGCAAAAGGCGCTCGCCTTGGCGCTCAAGTGAGACAAGGCGAGGCACAGCCATACCGCCTTGCGTCCATCAAGGCTCACCCTGGGGCCTGGTGTGGAACATTCTAAACTAGTCTAAACCAGCCTAAAACATGTCTAAAACCCCTAAAACTGGCCTGTTTATACTGTGCGCCTTGCTTTTTAAGTGCCTTGAGATTAGGCCCAAGGCTCACCCTTTGCGCCTTGAGCCTTTGACTACTATGGGATCAACAATAATAAAGATCCAAACCATTCACATGGAATGATGTTGTTTAAAAGAAAAAATATGTAAGCTCAAGTTAAGGCAGTACTAAGTAGTAATTCTGTTATCATGATCTTCAATTTATTTTATGATCCAACATTCAAGCTATGAAGCAACTACATTTCATTTTATGATCCAACATTCAAGCTATGGAGCAGCTACATTTCCTAACTAGCAGCAATCAACAAGATCAGACAACTTTTATGAATATTTTGACTTGTCCCTTCATCTATAGGCTAGTTTTAAGCAACCACTACAACTAGTTACATTAAAATGATCAAGAATGGCCTAATAACTTTGGCAGAAAGACAATGCTGCTTAGGGTGAATACCCATGGATTATAGCATTTCTATTGGTGCGAAGCCTTGAAAACCTATTTCATTTAATCATGTTTTTGAAGTCCTATTGTTTCGATTTCTGTCCTGCATTAGTAAAGAGGTGAGTCAGGACAAGAAGCCACATGGTTGACTAGCTCATCCTCCCAACTCTCCCCAAAAATAAAAATGAACCTCCTAAAAAACCCATTAATGACCAGGCGGATAGACAATACAGATGTGTTGGTCAAGAAAATGGACTTAGCCATGACCATGTAAGAAGCACGCTGGCAAAAAAATGTCATGTTTCTTGTCACTGATTGAGACTACTGTGACAGAGACTGGTGCTAGTATCTGTTGGCATTTCACAGCTGCTAAGATGGCTAATTCTAGCAGTTGATAGGGTTTGGTTATCAAAGCAATAGCTAGGGCTTCAAGAGTAGGGATTATCAAAAGGACACCCGGTATATATGATATATTTGATGGGTAACCCTAATCCTAACCAAATTGTTAATGTTCAACTTTGAGCATTAAACAGCCATCCAAAACTAGAAGTTTGTTTCAAATGCAATAATGTAGGTTTACGTGTACCATAACCCCATGAAATTCCAAATGGCCCCATGTTACATCCTATTCAACCCTTCTAAAAGACCATTAAAAATTGACGGTACATCTAATGCTCTATTTAAGGAAGAAGCACACAAAACTTTGGAGGAATATTAAAACATTCTTTTCCGTTGGTGAGGGGATGTGTTTGCAGTATCTTATGAGGTTATTCTAATAACTTGCTCATAAAGTCAATAGTAGGAACATACCTATACATTAGGCGTTCCATAAAATCCTCCTCCTTCATCTTTAGAAGAGAATGACGTGTATCTTCTCCTAATGCAGACCAAAAATCAACCAAAGTGTCAACAGAAAGTCTGGCAGTATGCAGGGCACATGTTTCGCGGGTCCCATGACCTCTACCATACCCCACCATTGCTTGGCTGATCCACCCACGACCTCCACCCCCACATGCATCAGGATAGAGTAATTCACGCTCCCGTTCTCTTGCTCTGGCACTGCCAAACACCTGATTAAGTAAAATGTGAGATACAAAAGATTAGCACTCCACAGGGAAAAAAGGAAGCAACAATTATATAATTATACAGCTTACACACATTTTGAAGCCCTTTCAGAGATTTTGAATATAAATAGCAATCCAGGAGAGTAAGTGCTCCATCGCGAGTAGTGGTTAGACCTCCCCAAGGATGGACAGATGGATCTTGAATCTCATCATCACACATAGATGTCAAGCAAGAATCTTCAATAATTTTATTTTTTGAGGCTCTGTGTCCATTGCAAGGAACCTGACCAACTATTCCATCCTGCTGCACAGACTTTCCGTACATGACAATTTGCAAGAAACCTTCTAGAAGTAACCCATTGCATCTGGAGCAGTACATATTTTTCCGAACTTGTTCAAAAAGAGTTTGTTTATCAACTCTCAGGAGCTCCTGCCGAGCTTGTGGTGATAGCTCACTCCAGAACTACAATAGACATAGAAATCCAATCACTAGCAAGTTTCAGTTAATTATATATCTCAGACAAAAAACAATCTTATTTTGCATTTGACTCACATGACATCAACAGTAAGAACCCACTGCTTTAAACGTTTAATGCAAATTTGGCTTTAGACAAATAACATAAGTGAGTGTTCAAACATTGAATTTCTAAGAATTCGAATTTGACCACAGGCCCAACCTACCCCCACTCCCAACTAAAAAGACATGACCTTCAACTTTACATAAAGTAATTCCTTAATAACAGCCTCTACGTTAAAATAGACTACATTATAACACTAACACCAATTTACTTGAATGTAATATTGAGATATGCCAAATATTTCTTATCTAAGCTTGGTTTTAGAGACATAACAAAGGCATAAGCTGTATATTGCCAGAAGCTTGGCTTTAAGAAAATGTATTTGCAGTCCTGATTTATAGCACTACATGTCAGTATGTCACAACAGCCCTAATTTATTGCCCTTCCTTGATCACTAAGTTATTTACACTAGTTACATGTCCAAACTATTCTATACAATCTATTCTTACTCCATAAAAATTGAAGCAACTTTCACAAACAGCAGGCATCACAACGATATGTTATCTAACTAATCATTACAAGCATTCTAGCAACTATGAATCCAGATAAACTCAAGTCTATATATGAAAATGCAAAGTAATTATTCAATCGAGTTGTGAAAACAAACAAATTAGCATCTAATTAAACAAAAACAAATCTAATTAAGAACCTTCTGGAGTTGATTGCAGCTAACGCCATCTCGATGCTTCGACCAAAATCCACTCAACGAAACAGATCCATTTTCCGACGACGAGTAAGACGTCGTCGTATCGCCGCCACTAAACCGACAATCATACGCTAATTCCGGCATCGCTTTTCAATTAACCTCTCGCACATTCCTCCGTCGAATTCTCCATCCACCGATTCCAGTCTCCAATTGAAAACAAAAGTTGTTGACAGGTTTCGTATAGAATCAACAATCTGATCCAGAAAAACGAGAAAAAAGAAACGAAATGAAATTTTTGAATAGATCGTCTAATCGATTAGAGATTTGAATCTGAATTATTAGCGGTTATTGATTGATATGTGTACCTGATGAAAGGAAAGGATCTGTAAGAATTTAGAGAGCGAGAAAGAGGCGAATGAAGGCAGGGAATTTTCGATGAGATTTAGTTGTGTGCGTATATATTGTTGTATGTGGAGAGAGAAAGGCTGTGAGCTTGTGTGGCTTGAGCATGGGTGCACGGTAACACGGAGGAGATGCTGTTATATCATTTTTAACAATATAAATTATTTATTTACATTTATTATCATCAAAGATACGATCAGAGGTCATTTATTGACTATGTTTGTGTGTGTGTTTTTTTTAACGGCGAACATTGAATGTTGTGACGTCGCACCCCTCCGTCACATGGGAGAGACTCGTCCAACTACTGCCAATATGTTGTCTTAACCGAGCTCAATTGGCGTCAGAGTTGAAGAACATCCAAGGAAAAATCCCACCCAATACGGCCTCTTCCGGGCTTGAGGGAGAGCTAAGGCTCGAACCCTGGATCGGTTTGGGTAAAACCCAGGTGCATCAGCCTAAGAGCTAGGCCTCATTTGCATGCCGCAGAAACTAATGTGAAAAGCAGAGATTGAACCTGGTTCACAAGGAACACCAGGTCTCTCTCTTACCACTCCACCACCAGCTCATTGGCTATTGACTATGTTTGTTACCGGGCCTTATTATGTGTACACCCCTATTACGTCTATACGACTTGTATAGGTGTTATACTAGTCGTATTGGTAAAAGTCAAGCCGACAAAATGTTCAGACATGTCATATCAGTCGTATTGTGTCAAAAAAACACAATACGGCCGTATCATTGCCTGTATTGTGTCAAAAAAATGCACAAACGCTCGTATTGTATAAAAAAGAGAGGGGGTGTATAAATAGCATGTAGGGGTGTACGAATAGATGTCCCTTCTTATTCTTCCTTGAAAATTAAAATTTTAAAATAATTTAAATACGGTATTCGTCGATGTGGTTTAGCCAAAATAACTGTTATTTTCGATTAAAACCGTTATTTTAGTGAAATGGATAAAACCTTATTTAATACCAGGGGATGAGTTACACGTACTAAAAACCATCAGTAAAAAGGTTATGTTATATAGTATATTTAATACTCGTTTTCATATATTATTTATGAATCTAACAGTAAAAAGATTGATTCACTGAAAATTCTTTAAAGTGGCAATAGTAAAAGAATTTGGATAGTGATGATATTATTTATGAGAGAATCTCTCTTTTTCATATTTTCTTTTGAGATCTGTGATGTTTATTCTAATGAAGAAAATGACAAGTATAAATATGGAAGTATTTTTTGTTCTGTTTTTGAACCATGTGTGAAGTTTGTGGTCTTGGATACACGCATTTTTTTATTGTTAGAATTGTAGTTTGTTGGGTTTGGATTGGTTGATTTTTTAATAATAGGTATGAAATATTTTCATTGATTGTTCTTAGTGGTGTTTTCATGTCTATATATATTATATTAAAATTTTCCCTTTTAATTTTATAATATTATAATTAATTAGGGTGTCTACATCATTATAATTTTTAGTTAGTTGTAACTGAAATCCTGATCAGGTGTCGGTAAAACCCGGCTCAAACTGGTTGAGCCGATGTTGAACAGGGACTGGTTTATAACCAACCTGGACAAGCAAATTCGAAACAGTCATCGCTTCAGAATTTTAAAGAAACCCGCTCATCGGATACGGTTCAAAAACGAATATGAAGGACCAAAAAGTCGTACCAACTAGTGTATGTATCTACTTTATGTCCATAGGTGAGTAAATGTATGCGATTATGAATAGGGGTAGACAAAACTGGATGAATTGTAGGCCTCGAACCAAACACATATGGACCGATCGTTAACCCGGTCCAGTCCCGTCTTGAACTTTCCAACTATTTTGACAAGTAGTTCCACAAAAATAAGCATTCTACAACAATAATCCGGTCTAGACCGATCTTAAGGCATGACCGACGGTTCAAAACCAGATTGTCTACTAGAAGTATAAGGATGACAATAGATTTGTATGGAGCGGCTTTTGGTAATCTCATATTCCCATTCATATACCCGATTGTAAAATCATCTCCCATACTCTTCAGCAACCGTAATGCTTTATTTGACATGTTTGTGGGTTTCTTCGTGGATATCGGGTTTACTCGTTTATGAATTATCAAAAATCTGCTTTGAATTATCTGCTTTGAATCCAAAAAACTGCTTTGAATTATCTGCTTTGAGTTATGCTTTTCGTGGATATCGGGTTTACTCCCATTACCTGAAACCCGGTCTTAAATTAATCCAAAAAACTGCTTTGAATTATCAAGTACTTAACTACACTTCTAATAATTCTATATTGTTAATAATATCAAATTTCTAACAACTTTAAAAATACTATTTATTATACTTTCAATATTATATAATATATTAATAAATACGGTTTTAATGTAGGTGACGGGTATGCGATCGATTTTGGGTAATTAGGTGGTGTCTACAAGCAGAGCCCATGCTTGCCTAAGCTCGAGATGGCCATGATTAACTTTAAAGAGCTCAGGCCCAGCTCTTTTAAATCTTTGTGTATATAGCACGAGTTATACCCGTGAATACTTGTTCAAGCTCGAGCTCATTTATTATTTTAATTATTTTATACACATATATATATATGATTATTTATATATATAATTATATATAAAATATATGTATTTTTTTAGTTATTTTTATCATAATTATATATGTAACTGAATAAAAAAATATTATATTATACAAATAATAGACTCGTTAAGCTTGTGAACATAGTTAAGCTCGATATATGAAGCTCGGATTCAAACTTGTTTATTAAATGAGCTTTAATTTGTGCTTGAGCTTGTTTAAGCTCGTCTGGATTCAAGTTTTTAGCGAGCCGATCTTGAATAACTCACGAACGACTCAACTCACTTACATCCTTAGTTTCACTTAGTAATATACCTGACCCAAACCCAGAAAAAGTCTTTTGATTTACCCAATATATGTCCCAAACCCACGAAAACTCTTTTGATTAATCCAATACTCATCCCGAATGTTTCAGGTTTCCCCTTATGTCATCCATATAGATGTCCGGCTCTTGATCTCTATTTCCCCTATCTTCAAATTTATAATTTGATTCAATCATGAACCGATGCACACCCTTATCCCTAACATAGGGGCGGGTCAAACTTCTTCGAGGCTAAAGCTAGATGAAAAATTGGGGTCTTTACACAAAAAATCGAGTAGGAGTTTGGCTTAAGCCTTCACTTTTATAGCACGAAGTGTCATATTTTTTGGTCTAAAAATATTGATATCATTGTGTTTAGAAAATGTATTTTAATTTAACAAGATATTAACTCTCATTAATACCAAAAAAAAATATGGAACTCCTTTGTAGGACTACCATTGATCAAAATAAACAACTTTGCCGGCTTAAGGCACGCCATTATCCACCTAATACACCTGTTACTAAAACCCATAAAGTACATAACCTTCTTTAAAAACTCCCAAGAAAGCGAGTCAAAAGCCTTCTCAAAGGCCATGAATTTTTTTATTCCGCTTCCTATACCAATCCACTACCTCATTCATTATTAAAGGACCAACCAAAACTTGCCGCCCCTTAATAAAAGCCGACTGAACCTCACTAACTAGAAAACCAACCACTCTACTCAGCCTATTCGCAAGAATCTTCGATATAATTGTATAAATAATCCCAATCAGACTAATAGATCTAAAATATTTCAACAAGACCGGGCTATGAACCTTAGTAATTAACGTAACAAAAGATGAGTTACAACCTTTAGAGAATTCATAATACCTGAAGAAAAACTGCACCACTTCGAAGAAATCCTCCTTAATAATCTCCCACAAATTCTTCAAAAATCCAAACAAGCCCCCCTCCCCCAGAGATTTACCACCACCACAACACTAGATAGCCGCCATGATCTCATCCATACAAACATGAGCCTCTAACATAGCCCCTTGGGTCTCAGAATTAGACCGAAAAGAAGGGCTACACGACCCCCACTGAATCACCTCAACCTTCTCAAACTTAGAAGAAAAGTAATCAAGGAAAATCTTTTTCACTCTAAAAGGATCCTCTACCCATTCCCCCTCAAACTTAATACCCGAAATAGCCTGTTGTTTCTTTTTATTTTTAAGAAGACCATGGAAAAACCTAGAGTTCTCGTCCTCCTGAACAGAGCACTTTAAGTTACATTTATGAGCCAAGTCTGACATTTCTTTAGATTCTAGTTTAGCCAACTTGATTTTAGCAACCCTTTTTGGCCTCCAACAACGAATCCGAGACACCCCCCTTCCCACGGTCTAAACTAAGCTCCCAATTATATAAATATTCATGTAACTCCATCTTACGAGCACATGTCTTCACCTGAACCCTTTAGATCACCACTCTTTCAAAGCCGATTTAAGGCGTTTTAACTTCTCCTTAAGTTTAAACATCCCATTACCTTGGATCCCTCCCAGTCAAGAATCCTAAACCACCTCATCCCACCCCCTCCCAAGTCAACCATGAATTATAAAACTTAAAAGGAATAGACCATAATCCAACTTCCTTTGTTTCAACAAAATAGGCCTATGATCCGACAACCTAGAGTGGAGGACCGTAGCTTCCAAGGTTGGGATGCTTGTCTTTGTTGTGTGATGGCCCGTTTGGAAGCTAAGGAATGATATGGTCTTTTCGAAGAATCGGCTCTTTTTGATGATGTTTTGCATTTTTCTTTTCTTTGATATGAGAGTAGTAATAGAAAATGTAAGATCACATGGATAATGTGGCTCCAAAACCCTCTAAACTTTATGTAATTTTCTTGATTTTGGTCATCTAGCGTTTTGCTAGTCGGTGCTTGCTTTATATAATTTTCCGCCATTAAAAAAAGGATGATATATTTGATATTGCAGTCGTTAAACAATCTCAATGCTAATAGCCAACAATCCAAGAAACTTAGTGATCGGGATAAGATAAGACGAGTATTGTCGTTTGGATCTAAGGAACCTAGTGAACATGTAAATACATCTCTTATTCAATAAATTTTGAACTTTGAAAACAATTTAATAGCAAGTTTTTTTTTTGTTTTTTATAAACATACAACTTTAAATTTAAAGGATTATTGGATTTTAATAATCTCACATTTTACCAATTGGCCAATAATAATCCCAACTGAGAATATTCTTACCACTAGTCTCTACTTTCAAACTATTTTTTTACATTGGACTCCCTGTTAAAAAAACTTAACGCCGTTAGATTTTATATGACGTGGACATCTGCAAACCGCCGGAAAGTCGAGACAAGCTAGCAGTGGTCTCGTGGTGGGTTTTGAAATTGGCTCTGGTGGTGTTTAACTGGTCTCGTTTTTCCGGCAAGTCCAAACAGAGACAACGTTAGTGTTTAATGAGACCAGTTAAACACCACCAGAGCCAGTTTCAAAACCCACCACGAGACCACTGCTAGCTTGGCTCGACTTTCCGGCAGTTTGCAGATGTCCACGTCATATAAAATCTAACGACGTTAAGTTTTTTTAACGGGGGGGGTCCAATGTAAGAAAATAGTTTGAAAGTAGAGATTGGTGGTAAAAATATTCTCAGTTAGGATTATTATTGGCCCATTGGTAAAATGTGGGATTATTAAATTCCAATAATCCTTATAATTTAAACTAGTGAGTGTTAACCCTCGCGGTTAAGTCGGCTAGGTTCCAAACATAAAAGCGTTGACGAAAAAAAGCATCCAGCTAAAATATATTGGGAAATCACGAAGAAGTCACGTTGTATAAATGAAAAAAAAAGCGGAAAAAATCGTTTAATGAAAAGATAAAACCGTGTGAAACAGTCTCGAAAAAAAATATAAAAATAAAATTAAAAACTACGTGTGTTTTACATTGATCGAAAACAATAAAAACAAATAGCAGCATGAGTTCCAATAACACCGATAACGACATCGATGTAGTCCGTTTGTTATCGGTTCGGTTCATGAATGCATCGAGACTCGGTATCGATATAAAAAGGTTTATTTGCGATGATTTTGTCACACAAATATTGCACGATGTAACCCAGAAAATAAATGTGTGCTTTACACCTACCGAAAACCTTAAACCCGAACACCGATACCGGTTCTAATAATACCAATACCGGCAACGATGTTATTCGTTCATTATCGATTCGGTTCGTCACTGTAACGTTACTAGCCATAGCGTACAATAAAAATATACTTGATCTTTAATACAACTCTGCTTTAAAAAAATATTATATCGGAATTTCGACAATAATAAACTATAAACAACTGCGTTTTACGCTTTTTTTTAAGTTAACGAACGAAAGTTATTAAGTAAAAATGAAGATTAAAAAAAAATTCAAGGTACGTTCATGGCAGTTTTCCTTTAATATATAGCATAATATTTTAAATTATTGACTAGGGTTAGGATCTCTTGACAACTCATGAATATTTGAGAACTCGCGAGAACTCGTCAAAAAACTAATTAAAATAATATTTTTTGTTTTCACTACCTTTTTATTAAAATACAACATAAAAAATAATTTATCTTTCCAATTAATTCATCTATTCTCTATAAATTATTCTTAAAAAAATTTATACACATGTGTAAATAGTAAACACTTACACATGTGTAACTACTAAACTTACACATGTGTAAATTTTTTTTAGTATATGAACACATGTAAATTTACATATATAAATTCACTTTTTTGTGTTGTATTTTAATAATAAAGGCAATGAAAACAAAAAAAATAGTTTTGATTAGTTTTTTTGACGAGTTCTCACGAGTTCTCAAAATATTTAGGAGTTTTTAAACGATACATTCCCTTATTTACTATTATTTCAATTTACATTTCTAGTTTTCGCAAAATAACAACAAAATTAGATGAATTAAAAATAAAATACTTATAAATAGATATTCTGTAGCCTATAATCTATTATATTCTAAGAAACAGAGAACCAAACCAATATGTCACATGCACAATTGTAACCTATTGCCGGTCAGAAATTCCTTCACACACAAATAGTTGCCGCCTGATTTCCGTTCGAAGGACGTCCGTTTTTCGAATAAAAGATTGTTTTTAAATGGACGTCCTTCGAATAAAAGATTGTTTCTATGTGTTAGGTTTTTACAAACTTGTCTGTTATGTTTCTTTTCTTTCTTTTTATTTGTTCTCTTTTATTGTTTGCGCTAGCCACTGGCTAGGGGCTGTTTGCTCTTTTTATTGAATGAAGGTTGCCTTTCAAAAAAAAAGTTGTCGCCTGATTATAGGAACCTGTTTTGAAATTAATTGGGTATTAACCACCCAAAATTTAGTTGGGTATTAACCAAAATGGGTTTGAATCGGCCCACGCTTAACAGATGATTAAGTGAATTAATCGAACCACGTTTTTCATTAACTGAAGCGATCGAGCCGTTAGTAACTGAAATTGATTAGTTATGAAAATCTAGAAACCAAAACGTCAGTTATATGTTCAGTTTAGGCTTATAGCTGAACATAACCGACTCATGGTTAACCCTAACTTGAGGGTTAAATTGATACGTTCTTCTACATTTTGAAACATGGGATGATGATCATCATGGCCGGGCCTTTACGGGTGCGGGAAGGGCGACCGCACAGGGCCCGATTTTTCGGGGGCCCAATTTTTTTATTACATATTTAAATTTATTTTAAAACAAAAACATATAAAGTCTATAAACCAATAACATTTTAAAACCCAGTAAACTTTTTTAAAAACTAACTCAACATCTTTTTCGTTTTAGCAATCTAAACTCATTTAACCCATCTAAAATTATAAATTCATTTAAACCTAATTAAAAAAACTAGCGACAAGGAAATAGAATTTGAGTAGACGTTATCAGGGGCTTCAATTGACAATCGACAATCACTCGATCTATTAGGGCTTCAATCGATCGAACCAAAAAAACTGATCGTCGTATTAATGATTTTTTTCATATATAACTTTATATTCAATGGCCTATTTTTTTCAAGTTGCACAGGGCACTCAAAATTTTAGGGACGACCCTAATGATTATCTCTTAGTGCTTTAATTGTGTTATTGATTGAAAATCGTGTCTAAAATAGCATGTTATTTATGAAGAAACATGATTGAATGCTATGTACAATTAAAATGAATCAAATCTCCTAACATTGTAGACTACGCCAGAAATATTAAAGAAATGTGAGGTGGATAACATACTTTTGATACCAATGGATTGCCAAGATATGTGGTGATCGGTGATGCTTACTCTCACATCTCAGCATGGTATCAATTTCGGCCTTTATTTCATCCTCTTTATATAAAACACATTCTTTTTATTATTCTATGTATATTTTCACAAAAGGTTTGGTTCCAATTTTAGGTTTTATGAATCTTTTTAGATGTCAATAAACAAATTTTAGATGTTAATGTCCAAAATGAGATTAAGTGGCGTTTGGTTCGTAAAATTTTCAAAAAAGTTTTTTTGAAATTTGAAAATACTGGATTTGGAAATAAAATTTGTCAAAGAGTTTGCAATTTGAAGAACTGAAATTTATTAAAGGAATTTAAATTTGTGATGCATTTTGTTGACAAAACAATAATGAAAAAATTGAAATCTATCACCACTGCCACTAACTACTGGTTGTTGTCGTCGCCGCCTCACTGTTGTTGCCACCGCCACTATGCCACCACCTACACCATCAACGTCACGGTAGTGGGGGCAGCGATGATGGGGTGGCGGAGACGACGAAAATGACGAGGGATTCAGAGATTCCAATGTTTTTGGTTGAATTACTTCGCAATTTGTAATGAATATTAAATTCCTTTACATTAAGGAATTTTGAGCGAATTAAGTTCCATTCATTTCTCAATCAAACATGTTATTGTTGGAATTTAGATTCCAACTCCCACGAACCAAATATATTAGGAATGAAATCAATATTTCAATTCAAGTGAACGAAGCATTGTAAGGGGCGTTTGGTTCATTGATTTTTTTAAAAGAAATTGAAATATATCAAAGGAAATGAGATTTAAAGGATTCGGATTTGGATTTAATATTTATCAAATGAATTAGAATTTTAAAAAATGGAAACCTACGAAAGGAATTGGAACTTTGATACATTTGATTGCAAAATAACCATGTTTAGTTTGTAAATTTGTAAAATAACTTTGATTGTGATAGTGGCGGTGTTGACGGAGATTGTGGTGGCAATGGCTGAGGTGGAGGTGGTGGGGCAGTGGCGGTGACAACAATGGTGGTGGTGGGGGCAGTTTTTGTTGCGGTAACGGTGATGGTGAGGGCAAGATGATGAGAACGACTTTTGCGACAATTGTGGGTTGGGGTGGGCGGTCCTTTAGTTAGAAGTATGCTACATAGTATACATATTTGTAAAATTATCATTTCTTCTAAATAGTTATAATTATAATTACTTAAAATTGGCATTACAAGTATATTATTTCATCTAAATAACAACAAAAATGTAATGTTTGTTGGGTTGATTATTTTAAATATTTTTTTAACATGTAATTGACGTTAACTTGCTCATATGTTATTAGCAATGTTTTTATACGTTGAGTGTTGACCACATAACATGAACAATTACCTTCGGTTATTTGCTCTCATGATCCACCTTGTACTCTAATGAAAAAGGTACCACGTTCATTTAGGTGCACAAACTTGTAAACATGTGTTAGGGATGCACACTTATTAGTTGCCAAAGCCTAATGAAATTTTTTAAGACTTTCACGATAACTTAATTTTGAACGGCGAACTCACACACCCAGTATATATACTCATAAATCTACAACACTTGTCAACAATAAGACTTGAACCCTTAATCACTTGGAAGGGACATCATTCCAATACCTTTTTACCATTGGGCTACATACCCTTTGGTCTTTCACCGTAACTATCTATTATTATTAAGTTGTTTAGCTTTCACTTACAAGGTAATTTCTACTTTATATAACAAGTCTATGATTTATGCGATTAGAAATAAATATTTAAGTATTTCAAAGAGTAAAAATGAGCCAACTCCAGGTATTTGTTCTATGAATAATTTCGTTTTTAACAGAACGTATCACATTGAGAAATGGAATTCAGAATCCAATTCCATTGAATTCTAGCAAACTAAACGCACCTTAATGGCCGTTTGGTTCATGAAAAAAATTATCCAAGTGACTAACAAACACCTCAACAAATCAAATTACCAAGAACGGAAGATGAAATCCACGTATCAATATGATAGCACATCAGAATTTGTGAAGATGAAAACCAAAAATCAAAACAGAAGATGAAATCCAATAACCGAAATCATAAATTGAGATGAATGCGATTGATCAAAAATGGTTGCTGTGAAACGATTCATTAATAACCATAAGTCAAATTTCTCTACAATAAAAAAATTGTTGCTGTGAAAATGTTTGTAATGCCCAGAAAATCGATCATTCGTTCGTTCATATTTCTCCAGGTCGAGCAAACCTTCAGAACCAAACCCAGAACTCAAGATCGAGCAACACAAAAAACAAGTTTGAAATTGTTGGTGATGTAGAGCACATAAGATCAAGTTAGCAAGCATCAAACAAAAACATGAATATAAGGAGATATATATGTAGAAAGAAAAACAATCGATGAACATGATATCCGGGAAACGGGGAAAACAGGGGAGGGGGTGTTAAAAAGGGTAATTTTGTCATTTTAAGTTTTAACATTCCAATTCTTTTTCATCATTTACCAACTAAACACATTTACAATTTATGATGAAATTAATTCTAATTACTATATATTCCAATTCCTTTAAAACATTTCATAAATTTTTTTTACATAAAATAAATAAAAAATAAAAACAATAATTTTCATTAAATAAAATGGAAGTCCTATTGGCCATACTTAAATACTCATCGTATTCGTCGATAGGATTACCGGTTACGAGTTGTTTAATGGCCAATTTGCATTTTTGTAACGTCGTGAAACTATTTTTCATCCTCCCATCTATGCTCTCTTGGAACCATTCAAATTTGGCTTCTACATCTCCAACAAATTTTAAAAATAATCTCTTTGACATCCGAAACCTTTCTAGAGCTTGTTCACGATCACGTGACACATACCTTTTTTTATGTTGCCGTGTCTTTTTCTTCGGCTTGGGCGACAATATCCGTGAGAAATTGGAGACTACTAGAGACGTCATCGTTCAAGTCAACTCATCCGATGAATCAGGTGGAAAAAATAATTTACAATCCATTGTAGATAGAAAAATCGAGAGTATGCAATTGGTATTTTGTGTGTAAAAAAATGAATGGAGATGGATTTATTTAAGGTGGTATTGTGTATTTAAATTGGTTTTTTTTAATAAATTTAACGGCTACATATCAAACCTTCACCAATTGCCGATACGGGTACAAAGCCGAGAAGCATACCCGCCATGGGTACCCGCAACCCTTGCAGCGGTGTACCCATGGCTACCCAACTACCCGAATACGCCCCTAACACCCTAAAGCTTAGTCTCAAACTTGTTTTTAAAAAAAACGTCATTTTAAACTCGAGTTCGTTTAAACATCTAAATAGTTTACAAACAACTTGAGATACACGCCCCTCACACCCTAAAGATCAACTCGTTTACATCCTACACATAAATATAGAAACATTTTTGTAATTTCTATGTAACTATATGGGTATTTGGTAATGTACTCTAAAATTCATCAAAAGCAACTATCCTCCTTACATCTGATTAACCAGTAGAAAGCCAAAGAGTTGCAAAGTGAGTCCGAGTCCATCAAGCCCTCAATTATTACTTCAGTCAACAATGGCATCTCCCTTCTCCTCTTTCAGGTACTCCGACGGCCTAACCGTAGTCGGAATCTCCATCTGCACCGCCGTCGTCTGCGAAGCCATCTCATGGCTCCTGATCTACCGCACCACATCTTACAAATCTCTCAAATCCTCCATCGACAGAGCCTCCAAAAAGCTCGAAACCATGAAAACCGATTCAACCGTCACCGCCGCCCCCAAAAAGTCCAAAACTAAAAAAATCGATCGCGTGGAGACGTCGTTGAAGGAATCCAGCAGAGATTTGTCTCTCTTCAAGTTGAAATCCGGTGGCGTCGTTGCTCTCGTTCTGTTTGTTGTGTTCGGATTTTTGAATAATCTGTTTGAAGGAAAGGCAGTTGCGAAGTTGCCGTTTGTGCCGATTAGGATCGTGCAGAAGATGAGTCACAGAGGCTTGCAAGGAGACGATATGACGGATTGTTCGATGGCGTTTTTGTATTTTTTGTGTTCGATAAGCATCAGGACGAATTTACAGAAGTTTCTAGGGTTTGCGCCTCCTCGTGGAGCTGCCGGCGCCAGTTTGTTTCAGATTCCTGATGCGGCGAAGACGAATTGATGACGAGTAAGTTATAGATCTTCTATTATTGTTTTT
The DNA here is from genome assembly GCA_023525975.1 of Smallanthus sonchifolius. Classification (NCBI taxonomy): domain Eukaryota; kingdom Viridiplantae; phylum Streptophyta; class Magnoliopsida; order Asterales; family Asteraceae; genus Smallanthus; species Smallanthus sonchifolius. Next base: position 70,540,111 of record CM042028.1, on the reverse strand, counting down.
GTATGCTAATTAGCCGATCTATTAATGTGAAAATCTGTGAGCAATAATTGAGATGATCCGTAATTATTTCCACTTGGATTCTAAGATTTAAGAAACTTACCGGTTGCTAATTGATTTGAATTCGAATTAGATGTTCCTTGTTTTGATGATTCACAGTTAGATTAATAGTTTGTTACTTTGTTGCCGTGGTGCTAAGATCTGGCTCTTGCTAGATCCGGAAAAGCAATTTGATCTAGATTATTGTTATTTGGAGCAAGTTTATTAAGTAAAATAAACATATTTAGTGACGAGAGTGGTTTGTTTATGTGTTCTAATTTTTAGCGGTTTCATCAATGTATGTCTTTGTCATGAAACTGATAAATGCGGATCTAAGGTCGGCCTGTTAACCTGTTTGGATCTCTATCAATAGGTATAGGCCGATCTTAGATCTGTTGAGTGTTGTCCCACCTACTGTGTGTCGCCTTTGTCCCACACACATTGAATGCTTGAAATGTACAATATAGTGTATGGAGCCGTGTTGTACAATGCAAGTGTTTGATATATAGGTGAGACAAATGTGAGACACAGAAAGTGAGACAACATATCTCAACTTCAATACGCCAATAGAACGAGTCATGTTTTGAACAAAGCTTCAATGACGATGCTTTTGAACAAAATAGCGAGCACTGCTATTCAAAATGGAATTCACCACACAATTGTTGTTTACATTTCCCTTAGCCAACAAATATATGTACAAGGCTACTGCTAGAACTTGAACTCACAACTCTATTCAACTCGGTCAGTGAACCCTAGGAAGTCAAAGGCTTAAGGTGCACTCAAGGCGCTTAAAAAGCGAATGTTTTTCTAAGCAAGGAACATAATATACACATGCCATTTTAGGGGTTCTAGACATGTTTTAGGCTGGTTTAGGGCTAGTTTAAGCTGGTTCGAAGCTATTTTTGGATGTTTCAGATTAGTTTTAGCTGTTTCAGACCGGCTTTTCTCAGAATTTGGCCGTAATTTGCGCCTGTGCGCCTTGATGGACGCAAGGCGTTATGGCTGGGCCTAGGCGAGCGCCTTTTGTTCCTTTTACTAACCCAAGAAAACCCAAAACACTGCAGATCGCAACCACATAACACAATCCTTTTACTTGTACAAATCCTGACAAACCCTTTTAAGTGGCAATTCATATATCAAAACTACCCACCACGCTGTTTCGATTCCTTTAGTGTTTTTTGTATCTCGGATTATTTTTTAAACTTTATAGAGTATGGCTTCACGACCCATCTCTCTCTCCTTGATCAATGCAAGTTCACTCGTTAACTCCACTTGACTTGAACTTTGTTCTTTCTGCTTGTTTCTTTGTCCTTTCTTAGTGGAGCCCATTGTTTTACGTCCCGTTTGGGTTTTTTGTGCTGCTAAGGGCACTTGGAGTGGTTTTTGTTTTCCCCGCATGCCACATCAGAAATCCTCCCCGACTCCCCATTTTCCCCAAAATGGTGGAAATGGTCTCCCCATTTTCCACAAACTCCCTGTTGCCAAGTGTTAAAATATCATTGGTTTAAAAACTTAAAAAAACAAATAAAAAGAATATCAATTGGTGAAGACATCGGGGATTGATCACCAAATCAGTGGATTTTTTCTTGGCCCAACACACCTGGGATGGTGTTCCCGATTTCACCAATTCGGCCCCAAAGGTTTTCTAGAGACCACTCTGTGTGGCCTAATAGATCAACTGTCAGTCTCTCATTTTAGTTCATTAGTTTCACTTGTTCAATCTCCGGTGGTAAATAATTCAGATATGTTTCTTATGCAACAGTTTGCATAGAGGTGCCAATATGAGTGTCTTGGTGGTTGGGCTGCGGGTCAAAACGAGTTATTGATTAGGAACGCGTAAGGTTAACAAGAAACAGTTTTTGTCCAAATTTTTACATTTTTCCAAAAATATATAGTTCATCAAATGAGAGTACTGCAAAATTTTACATTTTCTCAGATAATTACTGCAAAATGCATCTTTCAATCTGCAAAATAAGGTGGCATTCACTTGTGATTGTGATGAGATGATATCACAGAATTGGTAGTTTAGTCTTCCAGGAGAGAGATCTGTTTTATTTATCGTTCAGTTTGGCCATCTAGACCTGTACTATCCAAACGTGATTCTGATTCTGATTCTTATTAGTGTATAATAAAGGTGGCATGATGGGTTGGTCAGGTGGACCGTGTAAAGGGTCAAAATGGCTTCATGCTTGTTGACCCGCAAACACTCTTTGTCTATTTCTTATGATTAATGCGCTACTTATGATAAAAAAACAATTTTATTACAATAATAACCTGAATATTTGAATAATAACATTTAAGAGGCAGTATGCATTAAAAAAAAGAGGACTTCGGGCAACTCTCACTTGACCCGTTTTCCTTTTAGTTATTCTATTATTTGTCTCATTCAACATGTTTTAGAATTTAGATGAAACACTAGAGGTGGGGCAAACCGGGTTTTTTTACCAACCCGAACCAGTTTGGGTTTTTTCTTAAAGGCATAAAATCGGTTTGGTGGAAACCGGTTCGGGAGGAAAAACATCGAACCCTATACAAACCGGTTTGGGTCAGGTTGAAACCGGTTCGGGTCAGGTTGAAACCGGTTTGGGGGCGCGAGAACACGAACTGGCTTAGGCCCCGTCGGTTTGGGTCGGGTTCGCATCGGTTTGGGCCAAACCGGTTTGGAAGTAGGTTCCGGATCGGGTTGTAAACCGTTTTTGTTTTTACCGCCTCTAAACACAACCAACCCAAGGATTCATCATTCATCATCCAACCCGCTTGGGCCCTCCAAATACTACTCAAACCTTTGTATCACCGTGGCACATAACTTGTCAAGCCTAGTTGTTGGCATGGGAAGCCCGTTAGCCTAATTGTTTCGTGAAAACAGGTGGGCGGCCGCTCGGGCCTAAACTTTCGAGGGGCCCAAATTTTTTATTCTTTATTTTGTTTTTTAAGTATTGGGTGTCGATTAACATATTTAAAAAAAAATTATAAACTTATTAGTAATTATATGTTTTAGAGGGAGTTCAATAAATTAGTAAATATTTTAAAATCCAATAACATATTCTAGAGGGACCCGGTTAACCCAATTAAGTATAAATATTGTAAGCAACCCTAAGCTAATAAGGTATTTTGCCGGAAAAAGGATTAAAATCAGGAAATGGGGAGAGCCTAATTTCTCGCGGCTATCCAAGAATTTCAGTGTTTGAATTGAAGATTCATACTGTTAGACTTATTTGATCTTATCAATTGTTATCATTTTTCTCGAATAAATCATGAATTTTCTAGGATACCATTAAATATCTTATCGAAAACTTATAGCAACTTGCCTACCACAAATCACTTTCATACCCACAATTAGATATTGTAAGCGACCCTAAAGCTAATAAGGTATTTCGCCGGAAAAAGGATTAAAATCGGGAAATGGGGCGAGCCTAATTTCTCGCGGCTATCCGAGAATTTCAATGTTTGAATTGAAGATTCATACTGTCAGACTTATTTAATCTTATCAATTGTTATCATTTTTCTCGAATAAATCATGAATTTTCTAGGATACTATTAAAGATTTTATCGAAAACTTACATCAGCTTGCCAAACAAAGGCTAAAAGAAAAAAGAACAGGGGTATGACTGGCATAACATCTATGATTGGATTCAAAAAAGCATAGGCTTCGGGCAATTTGGCAAAGAAAAGACTACTCGGATAAATGGCAGAATTAAGACAGATCAAACTAAAGATATTAAACATAATAAGCATTTTTTTTTCGTCGAGATAATTGCATTTTGATTGAGTTATTGATATAAGGAAAAATGAAGAAAGTAAGGTAGACAAAAAAATCCTTCTTTTTCCACTAAATAAAAAATCCTCCAATTCTCAAAGGAGAATAGAAGAAATCATACTTTTATACAATATCTTAATTGAATTATATGTAATGATCAATATTTTTTGTCGTTTAATTAGGTACCGGGTGTCAATTAACATATTAAAATTTAAAATTATAAACTTTTAATTTATATGTTCTAGGGGAGCCTGATAAATTAATAAACATTTTAAAACTAAATAACATATTCTAGAGATGACCCGATTAACCCAATTAACTCATTAAGTTAAAAAAAAATATATGTCCTTTAAGAACCGGGTGTCGATTAACATATTTACAAAAAAAATAATAAATTTATTAGTAATTATATGTTTTAGAGAGGCTCAATAAATTAATACATATTTTAAACCCAATAACATATTCTAAAGAGGGCCGATTAAGTTTATATTTTAGTGACTCATTTTAATAGTCGCATTGGACATCCGAAATCTAAGGAACGACCCTGATTACATTTAATAAAAAGCAATCTACAAACGAAAATCAAAACTATAATTCACAGTTTTTAGATGAGTAAACTTGTAATTAAAGCAATTTAGCCATCATCATTCAACAGAACAAATATGCTTTCGGTTTATGGCGAATCACTTCCCATATACCATAAATAGTAAATGACAGGTAGTATTCCTTGATGATAAATTAACTGAATTTGTTAAGTTTTAATTTGGGGACCACTAATTAATCAACAATATGGTGACAGACAAAACAGAAGTTAGGTGTATCATGAAGTAAGTTTCAAGCGATGAATATTCAAGGAGTCAATACACCCCTTCAAATAGTCACAAAAGTACAACCGGGGCTGGTGACCTAGTGGTAGAGGCAAAACCTATTAAAACATCTAGGTTTGGAGGTTTTAAGTTCAGGTCCCACAAGAGTAAGATAATTCGCTGTTCTAAAATAAATAGTCACAAAAGTAGTTACGGTGTTGCTTTGGAACTCAGTGACAAGAACCATCGTATTACAGAAAATTAAATTAAATTTTTTGATAAATTATTTATATTTTTTAAAGTTTTATACTTATTACATGCACATGCGTATGTTATTTTTATAAAAAAACCATCAAACTAATTTGTTCATATATGTTTTAATTTTATACTGTTAACCTACATACACATATGTTATGATTACATAATACTAATTTGTTCATATTTGCTTTTGAATTTTAGAAGAGATAGTAAGAAACAATAACTATTATATTTATAGATTCTTTATTGCAGCCTAATCTGATAATCCCTTCACATCGTTAGAGTATCAATTTGGGGTGGTCTTTGAATCAAGTAGAAATGGAATTAATATACAATAGGATAGGACCACCATGTGGAAGTTATTTTAATCACGTCTTCCATCTCTTACACACTTCAATGATAGTAGAATTTGTAAAGATGATAACGAAAATGATTTCAGTAGAACTATTTAATGTAGGTTTTATAGGTGTGGATTTTCTGGATAGTGTCTTTTGAATCATGTATAAATCACTTTTAGATTAAAGTAATTTTGGTGGTACTTCAAACTACTTAATCTGATAATTCGAAAGAAGACAATAACGAGTATGAAATTCTATTGTGAAAACTGTACCAGAATTCGTATGTTGAAGCCCAAAGTGAAATCATATTTAAAACATACCAAAGATCGTCCTTTTATAGGTTGGAAACCAACACAACGATTCGTTAAAATGTTGCAACTCTTTGTGAAAGAGTATGACGGTTGGCGATTATAACCGTCGGAAGTTATTCGGTAATATCTGCAGGAAAATCCTCAATAGAAACTCCATCAGTAGTAACTTAGGTACAACTAATGATTTGCCTTGCGTGTCAGCAGTAACTTATATACCGTTGAGCGCCCAAGTTTCTACTGATGACCCGTTACCACATGATCAACCACTGTTGCTACTTTTTAGTTGTTACTGATTCCACTTGCCACTGATAAACCAAGTTGATGCTAAAATCAATTATGGATGATAAATAGCAACTTACTATTGATTATCAGCTCTTACTATGATCAGTTTCCATCCAATTGTCTATCAATCATTCTTACTAATGATCAATTTCCTCGCCCGTGTGACCTCTTCGACCCTTTGAAGGTGGCAATGCCCCTTTGGAAAGGGGCCTCGCCTCCTAGAATCCCGAGGTTCCTAGTTGTCAGAAATCACAACCGTCTCGAACAAAGCGTGTACTCCTCACTTCCTTATTTGTATTATGATTTCTTCTTCAGTTTTAGGTAAATTCAACTAAACAAAAATGGCCTTGATGACACTAGATTCACCAACATTTAAACCCGTCTATATGAAAATGAGTGAATCGACTTTGTATGTTATTCTTAACGGGCCAAGAAAGCATTCACAACGGGTTGAAACCCTTGAAAGTCTCTTTTCAACATGCACAATCCCTTAAATCACTTTCAGACATTAGGTCCTTCGACCCTTACGGTATATTTTTTTTGCTCCGAATTTTCTCATAGAAATCACAATAAACAACTTTTGTTCAAGTGACTGTACCGCAACGAACTGAACCGATACCAACCGAGTTTCCGCAGCAGAGCGCGGGGGAATCCCGCCAGTGGATACCAATTTGTTACAACACTTGTGTTTCAAACTCATCTCATAATACATATAGACCGCGATCATCATTTAAATCCAATGTTTTTCTTTTGGGCCCTCCAAATACTTCCCATGGCCCATTACTTGTTAAGCCTAGTAGTAGTTGTTGTTGGCATGCGAAGCCCATTAGCCCAATTGTTTCGTGTAAAAAGCAATTTTAAATTAACTTGATAATTACTTATCTCTATTGACAAATAAAGAAACTCCGGTTGATTACAAATAAAGAAAACTTTGTACAAGAAACCATATCGACTTCCTCTATTGACACCAACATGCTACTCAAATCAAAAGTGGGATAACCACTTGTATAAGTTCATCAACCAAAAGTTTTCATAACAAAATTGCTCACAAGCAATTGAAATTCAAGTGTAAAATTTGCATTCCAATAATTCTCTAAGAAGACTAAAAACATGATCTCCACCGCTCATAAGACTTCTAAAGAACAATTGTTGAGTTTAGAGTTCTAAACTAACAAAAAGCAAACTAAAAATGTAAATTGAAAGCTATAATTCACTGATTGTAGATGAGTAATCTTTGTACTTAAAGCAATTTAGTCATAATCACTCAGAGAAAATATCCTTTCATTATATGGCGAATCACTTCCCAGTATATGTATCCGTTATCAATATGTCATGCTAAATTTACTCATAATTTTTTGTGGTGAATTATGTTTTTATAAGACTGAGTGTAGTGGGCTAACGACGACGTAAACGCCGGTCAAATGGGGCTGCTAATAACAAAAGAAGGGCTGCTAATAACAAAAGAAGAGAGCATCAATCACCTCTGACACAGAAAATAAATGTTAGGTTTATCATGAAGTGGGTTTCAAGTGGTGAAAAACAAGAAATGGGGCTGCTATATATTGGGGAATTAATGAATATTCAAAGAGTCAATATATACCCCTTCTAGTATTCACAAAAGTAGGTATTGCTCACTACTATAAAACATGTATATTTTATATAAAAGTTTTCGACAAGTTACTAACAAAAGAAATTTTTCACAAGTTTGTGACAACTTTCCAACAAAACAAAAACAAAAAAGTAACCACAAGATTTCCCACAATTTTTTGACAAATTTATTAAGTAAGTTAACTTATTTATTTAATATAATCGTCGAAATATTGTCGAAAATTACCGACGAAAGTCTTTTGTCGCTAATTTGTCGGAAAATACATTTCCTACGGGGTTTTTTCCAACAAACACTTTTTGTCTGAAGCTTGTCGCTGGTGTCGTAAAATAATTTGTCGGAAAGTCTTTTTTCCAACAAACATTTTCTACGGGGTTTTTTCCAAGATTTCCCACAATTCCGACAAATTTCCCACGAAACTGGTGTCGTAAAATTTTCATTTTTTTAGTAGTGCGCGTTGTTGCCTCAAATAAGTCACCTTTGGACTTTTGTGACACATCAGGAACTCAGTGACAAGAACCAACATTCTTAACCCTTCAAATGATCACTAATTATTTTTCATCCCAAACAGCCATCCCAACAATCCATATTCTAATTAAACTAAATATATACACCAATAAATGATTTATACATATACACATATTAAAATCGATATGTTAGCTTGTATATACAAGTGATAGAGGACATGTACCTAACATTATAATCAAGTAATCAACAATGGATTCGGTAACTTTTTACCGGTGTCACCATGTTTTGATGTTTAGTATCCCAATATTTTTTTATGACAATGGGCCATATCAGCGAAATTGACCAAAATTCCGATAATAACGTATACTTAGGATTAAGAAATATACACAATCAATGGTAACCACGTAAACAATGTATCAGTTAATCTCATGCTAAAAACCTACGACAATTTTAAAATCCTCTCACTTGTTTTTTTTTTGGGCATACCGTATCATACCGAAAATATATGATATCATCATAAAAGCTATATGGTGTCCGAACTCACTCAATTGTAACTCTTATCTATACTATCTAATAAATAAGTAAACTATGGTGCCACGTGTCACAATTCTAGCCCTCCTAAGCCTTCTTTTCGCGCCTCTCTCTTCTTAAATAATAGTGGAGTTAATTAAAATGTAAATTATTATTTAGTCATAAATTATAAGTACTATCCATAATTATTATTTTATTAAATTCATTTAGTCAATGATATAATAACTATCTATAATTCAATTTATATTAAATACGTAAAAATATATTTCTTTTAATATCATTATTATTTAGCGTCGTTATTTAATAAGAGAAAGACAGGAAAAGAAGGCTCACGAGGGCAAATGTAAGTTCAATCGTATTAATTAATATTGAGTTATTAATATTAATTAATGTATTTCTACGTAAGTTCAATCATATCTTCACTCAAAATATTGTTTATAATTCCTAAATCGTTATTACTAATTATATAACATTATATTTATTCAATATGTGTAATACACATGAATCTAACCTAGTATACGAATATAATACATAAAAAAAAATTGATCTCACAACGTTACGCTGATACTCTCAACCTAAATCTGCCCACAAAATGGTAATACTAGTGTGATGTTAGACATATTCACCCTTTTAAATATGTACATTATATGCAACTAAAAGGGTGACAATAATACATAATTTTATAATTTACATACTTATAAATTTAGATATTTTAAAATTATATATATATATATATATATATATATTATTTTAATGTAAAGCAAACAATTTCATCATTTGTTGAAGTGGTAAATGGGTGGGTTTGTACTAACCAAATAATTTTTTCCTATTTTGAAGCATACAAGTGGTGCACGTCTAAAACAAATTGCAACCCCAATTGCCAATGGTCCATCCTCTTCGTTCAAACTCAAGAACTTAGATGAGTTGGTAAATGATGTTTAATTTGTGATGTATTTCAAGACAATTAGGTATGTTCATCCCCTTAAAGATATAAAAAGAAAATAGCTAGAAACAAATAGGGTTGTTCAACAAGGGATTGAGCTCCTACGAGTCAAGTTGGCTCGACTCATCAACTCTGAGCTAGAAGTTGAGCTTGTATTTGACTCGTAACCAACTCGAACTAGCTTATGGCTCGGTGAGCTGACTCGTTTTCTAAACTTCTATGATTTTATGTAAAAGTCCTAAACAAAATCAAATCATACAAGTTTAAAAAAAACATAAACTAGTAAGATACAAGGAAACTTAAGGATGAAAAATTATTCAATCTTACTATCTTCGACTCGAATGTTTATACAAGCCAATAAGCTCGAGCTAGCGAAGTTTTATCAAACTAAACACGAGCAAGTTGTGTATTTAGTGGCCCTAGAAACAAATGATTATTGCAACTTATATTTACGATTATTACGAAAGATAAATAAATATTAATTACCTAACTAATTCTAATTTTAATTTCTTAGGTTGTAACTAACTATTTATAGAAAACATATATAAAATGTAGTATAAAATAGAAAAAGTACACTGTCATTTATAAGAGATAATATATTATTTAGAGTTTATAGATAATATATTAGTTAGAGTTTATAGTAATATTTTTACCATAATTAGAAAATATGATTTAATAAGTTTTTTTTTTATAATTAATCTTTATTGAACTCCTATGAATAGTTGATTAATAATACAATGTACATTACATGTTTTCATTATTCTATATCGTTTAGTACTAACTATCGACAATTAAATATAATCGTATCTTTGTTTGATATTACACTCGATAATTTATAATCACTAGTGGGTTGGCCCGCGCAAAGCGTCGGGTATAACCGAGACTCTTTTGTAGAGCGCAGTCTAACCCGAACTGTCTTAAACACTGATTATATTTGAGTATTATTATTATAACTATGTAAATATTAGTAATTATATACTTAACTACTTAAGCATTTAAATAATTAACATCCAATATTTTAGCTTCATTTCATTTCCGCAATAATTGAAGGTCCACAGTTTCAACTTCAGTTCGTGGCTTGATTTAAGCCGTAAAACCTTAATCGTTATTGAACTCCTATGAATAGATGATTAATAATACACAGTACATTACAGGTTTCATTATTCTATATCGTTTAGTACTAATTATCGATAATTAAATATAATCATATCTTTGTTTGATATATATCTTTGTTTGATATTAAACTCGATAATTTATAATTATTCTGAATGACATAAAAGATATTTTAGGAAAAATAAAGAAAAAAAGGTGTTTAATTACTAAGATCGAGCGTGGGGCTGGCTATAGATCAGAAGGTACAGTCCATCATTTAAAGGGGTTGTGGGTAGTAAACCAAACCTCCCATGAAAACGACTAATCTTTTGAACTACTAATTATCAAAGTCAGAAACTCAAGAGTGATAGTAGGATTAAAGGTGACCAGTAATATTAAAAAGTTATCTAAAATATAATAATAAAATAAAATAAAAATTAATTTAAAAATAAAATTTAATTTAAATTTTGGCTGATTATTTGGGGGATTAGATTTTTTTAAATGTATAAACAAAGCTTACATAATTTGCTTGGACTAAAAGGTTTTGGTTCTGCCATTGATCACACCTGCTAGCCTTTACTAAGCCTCATTATTACGAATATCAATTGTGTGTTAATTATGTATATAACTATCTATATGTCAGGGGCGGCCCAGAGGGGGGGCGGGCGACCGTCCAGGGCCCGGTATTTCGAGGGGCCCGTAATTTTTTAATTTTATATATATATATATTTTTATCAGGGGCGGGCCATTAGGTGTTGTAGCCCATGCTAGGGCCTCTCATCTTATAAGGACTCCAAATTAAAAAAGAAAAAAAATGGGCTTTTGTCTAATACTATAGTTGGGCCTGAATGAAAAAGAAAAACACAATCTAAAACAGAATTAGGGAACCGTAGATTAGGAGCGTTCGTGATTCATGGGATTAGGGCGGTAGACAAGGCGATCAAGGGGGAGAGGAATCGACGATTTGATTTATGGAATTGGGGAGCCAGCCATTAGGGCCTTACACGTGAACATAAAGCTACGGGTTAGCTTCCTTCTTCTTCATCAATTTCTTGTTCTTCATGAATCACAACTTCAATATGTAAATCACAATTGCAATCGTGTTCAGAGTTTGATCATTGATGTTCTTGAGTTTCGTTTTCTTCAATCTTCGAATCAAAGTTTGATCATTGACATTGATGTTCTAGTTTCAGTATTTCATACTTAAATTTGATTATGTGCTTGCATAAATTTGATTCTGTGCTTGTATAAATTTGATTTAACTTGATTATAACTTTATTATTATGATTTTGACTTGATTATAACTTTATTATTTTTTTTAGAAATATGCCTCCTAAAACCAAGTACTTATCCGGATATGAAAAACTTAAAGGAGGAAATTAGAGGAAGAAAAAAGCAAGTCTCAAGAAGGGGCTATACGTAAGTTCTTTAAAAAACAACCACAAAGTTCTAATGTTGAGGAAGATGAAGCTAATGCTAATGTAGATGAAGCTAATGTTGTTGAGGAAGATGTCGATCATTTGGATGAAGATGATGTTAATGTAGACAAAGCTAATGTTGTTGAGGAAGATGTCGATCATTTGGATGAAGATGATGTTAATGTAGACGAAGCTAATGTTGTTGAGGAAGATGATGTTAATTTGGATGAAGATGATGTTAATGTTAATCCTAATATTGATATTTTTGATCCTAGAACTTGGGATATTCTTAATCCTAACATGATTAATGATTTGGTTAAGTTAGGTCCAAAACGAGATTTGACTATTGTTAAGGGTCCCTTGGATAAATTTGGAAGACGGTTTTCTAAAATCTTATATACTAGAATTCTACCAAATAAGGAGACTTGTGATAGAGATTGGCTAGTGTATTCGAAAAAGCTTGACAAACTATTTTGTTTTTGTTATAAGCGTTTTAGACATGGTTATTCTAAAAGTGGGTTGGATAGTGAAGGTTATGAGGATTGGAAACATGCTAGTGATAGACTTAAAGAGCATGAAGTTAGCTTTGACCATTTGAAGAATGTGAATCAATGGTTTGAAATGCGCCAAAGGTTGGATTGCAACGAAACAATTGACAAAATGGCGCACGAGCAATATAAGAAAGAAATAGATTATTGGAAACAAGTTATTTTGATATTGATGATATGCGTGTTCAAGGCTATGATAACGGTTCGAATATGAAAGGGAAACATAATGGAGTTCAAAGAAGATTTTTGGATATAAATCCTAGAGCCTTTTATTCTGCTTGTGGTTGTCATAGTCTTAATCTCGCAATATGTGACATGGCTAATAGTTGTACTAAATCTAGAGATTTTTTTGGAGTCATACAACGGATTTATACTATCTTTGCCAATTCTATTAAAAGGTGGCAAGTTTTGAAAGACAATGTTAAAGGTTTAACTCTTAAGTCATTGTCTACCACTCGTTAGGAAAGTCGTGTAGATAGTGTTACACCTATTAGATTACAACTTGTAGATGTGAGAGAAGCTTTGCTTTAAGTTGGGGACAACGATAATGATGCTAAAATTCAAAGCGTAGCTAAATCACTAGCAACGAAAGAAGTTGGTGAATTTGAATTTTTGGTATCAGTCGTCATTTGGTATGAAATATTAACAAAGGTGAATGTGGTGAGTAAAAGGTTGCAATCGAAAGATATGCTTCTTGATGTTGGTATTGAAGAAGTTGACAAGTTGATTAAATACTTCAAGAATTATAGAGAAACGGGGTTTTCTAAGGCGATTGACGAAGCTAAAGAAATTGCAAATGAATTGGGTGTTGATACGATATTCCCGCAAAGGCGTCCGGTACGTAGGAAAAAACAATATGATGAGACTTCAAGTGAAGAAGTTTTATTTTCACCCGAGGAGGATTTTAAAGTCAATTACTTTTTACGTATTATTGATCAAGCGATTGCTTCCCTTGAAACACGATTCGAACAATACAACGATTTTGAAAAACTATTTGGCTTTTTGTTTCCTAAAAAGTTGAGAGAACTTGGTGAAAAAGATCTCAAATCATGTTGTTATCGCCTTCAAGATGCATTGAAGTATAAAGAAGAATATGATATTGATGCCAATGAATTACACTTGGAGTTGAAGTTGTTTGAGACATTTTTAACTAGTCAAATCATTAGCCCTATTGATGCTTTAAACAATTTGAACCGGTTCGGTTTTTTTCCTAATGCATTAATTGCATATAGAGTGTTGTTGAGTATTTCGGTAACGGTGGCTTCGACGGAGAGAAGTTTTTCAAAGTTAAAGTTGTTGAAGTCCTACTTAAGATCGACAATGTCCCAAGAAAGACTTAACGGTTTGACGATGATATCTTTTGAAAGTGATATATTAGAGACTATGAATTATGAATACTTGATGGAGAGCTTTGCTTCCAAAAACGTTAGGAGAGCCTCACGATTAGCATAAGTAAGTAATCTCGATCATTTTGGTACACTACTTTTGTTTTAGTAATTATTGTTAGAATTATTATTGTTGTATTAAGGTTTTTTTTATATAATATGATAATTATATTATAGGGGCCCACTTTTTTTTTTTACATGTCCAGGGCTCAGAACCTTTTGAGGATTCTCGGGACCGGGCCTGCTATATGTATATCTTTATATATACATGTGTATATACATGAAAAACCTATATTCCTGCATAGAAATATCTAGAAATGTACATTAGATGTTATGTTGAAATAGTTAGAAAGATTCTACTATTTAGGTTGATGATTTCATCCACTAAACCTTCTCCTAAACTACCCCATAACCATCAAAGCTTCCTTCTAAAGTTCTTCTAGCAATAAAAATCCTTCTTTGTTTACATTATCTCGATGCAAAGTCATTTGAATTGCTACAATTATCGGGTAAATGCCGAACTTAGTATTATGTAACCTAAACATTACCGTTTAACCCATTTATCTAAACGAATTATATGGGTCGAAGACATGACGGGTTAACGTGTTAAACAAGTCAATGAGTCATAAATGGGTTGGTGGGTTGTAATAAATGGATTGTAAATGGGTTAACAAGTCGACAAGTGAAATTAAACGTGTTAAATAGGCCAACCTGAAACATGACATGTTTAGTTGAACTAAGAAAACAGTTCAACCCAAACACAACCTGTTTATTAAGTCATTATATGATAACCCAAAGTCTGATTATTTACATGTTGTGTTTGTATCTTATTTTCGATTTTGTCAGGAATTGTCCTCTAATTAGTAAATATGTCATCATAGTAACACAAAAGGGTGGAAATATATAACATGATTTTTTTCCTTAAAAAAGTATTCCAAAACCCAAACTTATAACATTTATTTGTAAAAAAAGCCAGGGTGAGAAAAAAAATTGAATAACCAAAATAACTGAACCAATTGAGAAATCGATGACCTAGTTATGGATTTTTATAACCGAATTTTATGGTTCCTTTATGATTATAGGTGTATAATTAATCGAACCAAACAGACAATTAAACTTACATTTATATTTTCTTATTTTGTATACATAAAATGTTATATATTAGAATTTTTTTTTTTGAATTTTTAATAAATAACCTATTAATTGTTGTTTACTCTCATTCAAAAAATGGGACAGCTGGAGTTTTAATTGACCGAAGACATAACTGGATTTATTAATTGAAATTAAATTGAATCCACTAACGTCGAAAGCTGATGGTTAACCAATTTAATCGAACAAATCAAGGGCATTACAAAACAGAGGGCTTTCAACAACGCACGCATCCATTAGAAGTCCCTTGGTGAAAATGAAAACTGTCGGTAATCCGTCAATAATAGTTTGTCAGAAGATATAGCATGGGTAAAGAACTTACCAAGTGATTACCGATAGATTACTGACATAGGGTATCATCGACAAGTTACTCTTGCGTTGGAATTGAGTTGTTTTTACCGAAAGATTATCAGTGACAGATTTACCGACAGATCATCGACAAGTCAAACATCATCGAAAAAGAGGTGTGCTGTCACACCCCGCCTCAGGCACCTCCTGGACTTGTGCGAACTCGATTGGTACCTGTTTTGATTTCAGAGTTTTTATAACACAGCGGAAGTCTTTTCACAAGGATCGTTCATTATTGGTATCAACCTCGAGGGTTGTTTTTGTAAATATCAAGACTCGGTTGGAAAACAAAAGTCTCATATTTATTTCATAAACACAGAGAATTAAATACCCTTTTTCATTTGATTACAAAACAAAGTTTGAAACCAAATACATCTCTTGTCTTATAGAAAAGTTCAAGCCACGAGAAATAGTACTATTCAAGGTTGATCAATCCCTTGGTCACATTTCCTCTTTTTCTTTCTTTTAGGATTTCCTATGCACGAGGCCTGAGAATCCAACGTGCAAGTTTTCATTTTTCAACATTCATTCTTGGGTCAGATCTTATGTCTGCTTGTATCCCTTTTTTCCTTTTCATTTTATTCATTTCCTGAAAACATTTTATGAAACGTCAGCGCGAACGCCAATGAATACAATTATCTTGACAATAAAATCATTTGGTACAAACAAGTATTAATTTTATAATCACAACTTTTTGTTCAATCTACACATTCAGCAGGCTCGTGTCCTGACTGTATGCACCACTGTATACACTGCCGTCATGCCTTATAACAACGGACAGGTCCATGCCTCCGAATTTGTTATAAGATAAGCACCTGCCGCAATCCGGGACTCTCACCCGAGACCCGCGTATCCTTTGCAAGTTTTACGTATACCTATGGCCCGAATGCTTTGTTCTTAGAAGAACGTTGAGCATTATTCCCTTAACCTTTATTTGGCCATTTTCATAAACGTAAATGTTTGACACAAATTTTGAAAGGAATAAAGTATTCACCTTAATTATAGGAATGAGCCTCTAAGTTGAAAATTATAGAATCAGCTTCTTATCTTTGTTTCTATAGCGTTTCGACACTTCTAAGAGCGTTTCTTCTTAGACCGAGCACTACAACGAGCGAGAGTTGGACCGGGATCATCGGGAATGGGCTAGGGATCTCCTGGAACAAGATTTGAGAGTAGGAATTGAGTAGGGATGAAGAAATTCGACTGAGATCGTCCAACTATTTATAGGCTGTGATTTGGGTCCATGTCGGACCGATATGGCAGAGGATGTCCGTCCGACATTCGCCTCTACACACGTCAACATCTGATTGGACCGCACCTCATATCCCGGCTAGCAGACCGTTATGAGGTACATATCGGTCCGATATAATGACACGCATCAAAAACCCAAGGCTGAGTCATAGGACACGTGGCAGCACCACAAATTGCGGCTGAGTGGAGGTTGTCAGACCGTTATGGATTGATGTCGGTCCGATAACCGACTCAACATTCAACTGCGGACCGTTATGAGAATGGATATCGGTCCGACGTCTGAGCCTTATTTAGCTTCGGTCCGATATGAAAAGAGATATGGTCCGATATCTAACCGGTTTCTAGAATTTTTATTTTTAACCCTAAACTTTGGTACTTTAGATACACAAGTCCTTTATAGGTTTTAACCTTGGCATTTCTTGGACATTTTTGTGGCAGTTGTTACATGTGCTTTACTGACATAACCACTGAAAATCGAACATTTTCATTACCTCTTTTAAGTAATTATAGTTTTAAAAATACAATGTCAACCAATCTATCTAATTATGCTAATGTATGCACAAGATCTAGTGGCAACTAACAGTAACATTACAATTAATCTTAATATGTCTACAAGATATGTAATTTGGAGAACTTATTGCCACTCTAGCCGACTTTGAAGAAACATATTGCTCCATACATGTTACAAAGTGATACATAAATCAGTACAACACAAAATCACAATATATTACAAATAAGTAAAAGTATCACATACCAAATTAATATTTAAGTTTTAATATATTACAAATACGATAGTTATCAGAAGAATGATTACAGAAAATAAGCTCATCTTCACTTTTCGTACTATCATATGTATCTCCGAGTTTTTCTTCCTCGTCGCTAGCATCTTCACCGTCTGAATACCGACTTCGTTGGACTTGCCTGCGACAAGACGAACAGGCTTGGTATCCGAATCCACTGTTGCAGATGTTAAATGATTTACCCTTTTATTGATTTGAAAGAATTGTTCTTCATCTAAATTATCATCATCGACGATTTCCTTAACACATTATGTTAGATCATATATCTCCCTTGCATTCGTCTTGACAACAACCCATCAATATTTCAAATCCTTTGTCATCTACGGATACAATGTAGAATACATGTGTTCTGCCTGTGATACTAGAATGAACATATCATTACTTTTTACCATTGATTCGAATTTAATGTCGACTAAACCAAGTTTTAGGTCAACTCTAACCCCATGGCTACTATCAAACCATGTACACTCAAAGAGCACAACAATGCAACAACTGACGTTGTAAAATTACACCTCTAAAACCTCATCAAGCAATCCATGATAGTCAGACCTCGAGTCATTGTAAAAGGCCTCCCTCACACATACACCACCGTTATGCATGACCTGCCCAACATCATGTGTTTGAGTATAAAACTTGTATCATGTTACAAAATATCACGTATATGAGACCATACATAACGGATGGGTCTCCATGCTTGGTCTTTCAACTGGTTTCTTGAGTTGAGCGACACGTGATTAAGCTAGAAATAAAGAAAAAGACAATTATTCAAGAAACACATAAGGTTTAGAGTATGTTAATTTGTATTGGCATACTTACGTGTCTCTTGAGCCAATAAGCGAGCATGTATCCACCTCAACATCAGTAGTTTGTGGATTTTTTTGGCGTACTTGTTCTTCAAAGGTGCAAAGGAAAGGTTGACCTTTGTATAGTTTAACAAGACATATGTGTGGATCTTGAGCATCTCATCATATGTGAGCATTATTTGTTACTCGCTCTTATAAAAAAATCCATGAGACAATACTTTGAACATGCTTAGTCAATCGTTGGTACCCGAACAAGTAGGAATAGTGGGAGCAAAATTTCTTGGCACATGGTTATGTTGAGTTTGTATTTGTGAGTCAAAATATAGCGAGCAATGTAGATGGTTCATTTACTAGATGAGACTCAACTATAGACCCATCGACCCTTGCCTTGTTTCTACTCGTTCCCTTTAATGACCCAAGTTTCCTAATAAACAAGTATTGAAATACGTGTTAGAGTGTTTTATGTGAATCTACTACTTTTAAGTAACTAAAATTTTACCTCTAGTAGAGAAGCATCCACCAATATTGGATAGGACAGCCAAAATGGCTTTACACGTCAAATACATCATTAGGTGCTACATTAAATCAAAGAAATCGAGTGGGAAGACTTGTTCCAACATGGAAATGGTTCAACAACACTTTTTTGCAATGTGTTTAAGTCTTCTATGTGTAACCGCTTTGAACATATCACACGAAAGAAAGAACAAAAATCCATTATCATATCCCATATTAGAGAGAAATCGTTGTATAAACACATGAAAATCATGACTCTTAAATCATTTAAAACACATTTGTCTAGAACTTTGAACTTCAACCATTCACAAATGAATTTAAGTTGTTGTTTGCTCAATGTATACGACACTTTTGGTTTTACTAGTTTGTTATTAGCCGTGAAAATGTGCATATCCTGTGATAGCAATATACTTTAACATCATCTTTCCTTGCCTTTACATTGTATTTCATTTTGTATGTATCCATCACGGTGTTAAAAGGATTCTCAAATACATTCTTCTCAATGTACATGACATTGAGGTTGCGTCGGAAAACATCTTCCAGTACGGAAGCTTTTAGAAGATGTTTCTCTTTACTCGATTATGGGTTGTGTCGAATACACTCTTCATGTTTTTCAGTTTGCTTATTGCTACTCTCATGGCAAAGCAATGTTCTAAGACGAGCGCTTTGCTTAGGCATGGGCATGTTTTCTCTGGCACATTACGTGGGAAAATGTTGTCTTCCAGGGGAAACATCCCTTTTATGAGAGGCAATACATACGTGCCTTTCATGACTCATTATTTGTAGGAGTGTTGTCAATTTTCATGTCCTAGTTCTAATGAAACAGATCCCATGGAAAACCCATGGGCACGAAATCCACGCCTTACATATTAACCCTACAAGATTATAGTTGACGATATCAAGCTTGGATCGATTAGGCTTAACTTTGTATTTAGGCCATATATGTTGACATCATTAAGCCCCTTACTAATGAAATAGTTCACAAGAGGTTAAAGACTTATAACGTTCTATATATGTTTTATCATTTCTTCAAGTTAGCCCTACCCGGAAGAAGCGAGTTCATAATAGAGAAAACGCACGAAAACACGAAGTTTCACTTATCTACCAAGCATTGTATAAAATATTGGAGGGCTCACTTCTTTTGGGTGGACGTGATAATTGATTTCATCACTCAAAGCATGGTGGCCCTAATCGGAAGATCAAGTTCGTGGTGGCCCTAATCGGAAGAACAAACTTGATGAAGCTTCCTTAAACTTTTGTATGCAAAGGCAAAAAGAAGTTACCACCCATTATCTTTTTTACACATCTACAATCACCCTTTCATTCATCTTGATGCATCCAAGAATATATGTTAGGTATGTGTGACACAAAGTTTCCGTTGAGATTTTGTTTTGATGGACAAAACTCAAGATTTTATTCTAAAAAGCTAAACTCTTAAAGGTAAGGTACCAAAGTAACATCAAGAAAATGGCCTAAGGGCTTGATCTGAAAGCCAATCACCCCATACGGCATACCCCTTTTGTGACAATCAAGTATTTAATAAATATTTATCTACTACAGATAAAATCTCTTTTATATATCAAACACTTATGTAAACTTGCAAATTTCAGCTCCAAACTCCAAATAAGTTTCTAGTTACTTTTACCAAACATATTAAAATGATATATTAAAATGTACATATGTGTTAAATATACTATATAATAGTTCCATAAACTCTTCACTGTATCCACCACGTGCAAAAATTTTAAAACTCTACTAGCAATTCATGAAACAATATAAAAATAGTTTATAGAAATGTGTTACATTCTATTATTTAACCTTCTAAAATGTTTGAAACAAAG
This sequence comes from Smallanthus sonchifolius, assembly GCA_023525975.1. Classification (NCBI taxonomy): domain Eukaryota; kingdom Viridiplantae; phylum Streptophyta; class Magnoliopsida; order Asterales; family Asteraceae; genus Smallanthus; species Smallanthus sonchifolius. The sequence goes on along the minus strand of CM042028.1, from coordinate 70,519,627 downwards.
CCGAAGGTTTCTATTAATGTAAGTTAAAAAACAGGTTCTATGACATTACTAGAATAATAAAATAATTAGTATCACCTGCAACTTATCACCGACAGACAATATAACATTGCTAATCGTTAGTCAAACCGTCACAGTAACGGTCTTCACAATCCGACGAAAATTCATTGATAATGGTATCGCCGACGATCCCTCAGTAAATACCCCTCGGTGATTTATTGAAAAAAAACACATTACCTTCGGCCGGATTTCAGAGGAGACGGGTACAACCCTCAGTAAATATTGTCTCATTAGTCTTTTCGAAATATAACCCTATTGATTTTCCCGGTTATATTAGTTACTAGGTTAAAATCTCGTGTAATACACGGGTTAAATAAATGTAATATTATACACTTACTAATAAAAAATTTATGTCTTAAAATACTCGTGTATTGCATGAGTTGAATAAAATATAATGTAATCTTTTAACACATACATCTTTCAAAATGGAACAATGTGAATATGTAAATATATGATAAAATGTTTTTTATTCTGATTCTACCCGCCTATAAAATTGTTTTCAATTTGTAAATTTATATAAATATGTTGAATAAAAAATCTAAAAATAAAAATTTAAACAAATAATTAATTTAGTTGTCTAAAATAGTTGAGTTGATTATTAATAGGAGAGAGAGGCGGGAAAAAAGGACAAGAATGAATATGGAGACGACACGTGACATAAAAAACTTTTATTTATTATATAGTATAGATTTTTTTTTTAACAAACACTTATGTAAACTTGCAAAAAAAAATTTTCTTTCCCCGTTGTATCCTTTCAAATATTCACCCCCGCATATATTACAATCCTCCCCTCCCTTCGATTCCCAATATTCCCTACCACCAACACCACCACTAACCGCCGCCGCCACCACCACCATTTCCTATGGAAAAAGAGACTCATGATTTTATGAACGTCGAGTCTTTCTCCGAGCTTTCCTTCATCCGTCCCTCACCCCTCAAAGAAAAAAGCATCAGGCTTTTTGGTAAAGAATTCGGTGCCGACTCATCTACCGACGAGTCAGACTCAACTGATGCCGCCGTCGAAAGTAGCCGGAAATTCCAGTGCCGTTACTGTTGCAGAAACTTTCAGACGTCTCAAGCCCTGGGAGGCCATCAAAACGCGCATAAACGAGAACGACAACACGCCAAACGAGTTCAACTTCACTCCGTCATGTTTAGCGGCGGCTTGAGGGCGGCTCAAACATATGGTCTCATGAACTACCGCCAGCAACCACCGTACTGGGGAACTACCGGTGACAGGTTTTTTGGAGTGAATGTCACTCGTAGTTCTCATCAGACACCGGCCAATGGTGGTTCATTAGCCGTGTGGAGATTCCCTGCGGCCCGAAACTCGACAGTCACTGATGGTTTGAGGGCCGCGAGGATCGGATCGGAGATTAATTATCCGATCCGATATTCATATGAACAAAATTTGGTTGTTCAAGATCAAGTTAGTTTAGACTTACATCTGTAATATTATTAGCGTCTCCTTTTAATATTTCAATTATTATGTGATCTATGATTGTATATCTTAATTATCTATACTATATTATAATATATTTGAGGAGGACATGATTACCTTTTTACATTAATTTTTAAGAGTTTAAGAGGGTAAAATTATCTTTTATTAATTATGTGATTAAATACAAAAAAGCAACTGAAATCTAATTATGTAAACAATCATTTTCTGTTTAACTAAATTCTCAAAATTGTTTTTATTTTATATGATTTCATATTTAATTTATTTTATTAAATCTTCAAATCTATATAATATTTTACCAATTAATTGTTCAAACGTTTTACCAGTATATGTGTTATATTAAACCTTCTCAGTTCTCTGGTTATTATCAACATCACAAATCCTTTGATCAGTTGAGCTAATGAGCTTGGTTCTGCAGATGCCGCAACCGAAATTAATTTTTATAGGAAATCCGATTGTTTTATAGTAGTGTTTTAGCCAAAAAGTTAGGAAGTAAATAATTAATGAATTTTAATTTTTGATCTTGTTGCAACCTGGATAACTTTGTTCAATTGTAGCAAAAAAAAAATACATGTTATCATCTGAATTCACTACTAAAAAACAATAGTTTCCTACGCACTTTTTCATCGGAAATATGTAAGAAACCTGATTTTCCGACACATTTGCAACAAAACAATTTTGTCGGAAAAACCCCGTCAAAACTAATTTACGATAAACTTCCGATGCAATTTACGACAAAAAATATGAGTCGGAATTTTCTATGTATTTCCTGCGCAACATCCTAATTATAATAATTAGAATTTTCATTTTTAATATTATTACAATTATTAACATAACTATTATTTTTTATGTTTTTTATATTTTTATTTTAACTGTTTTCTTATTTTTAATTAATAATATAAAAAATTAAATTTTAGTTTTTGTCGCAAATAGTTTCCAATGAATTGTTTTTGTTTAATTATTTTTTTCTTATTTATTTATTTTCTTTTATTTAATTATATTTTTATGTTTATATATATATATATAATATTTTTATGTTTATATATATAATATATTTTTATGTTTATATATATTTAGGTGTTAAGTTTACATGACACACAAGGTTTAAGAATCTATTGCCTTTGTGTATGTCATAAAAATATTTTGAAACATACAAACTTACTTTTTATTATTTCATATATATGTGAAATTTTCGTGAGGTATCTAATGTTTCCATGTATGTGTTGGTTGTATATTTACTTTTCATTTATCTATCGCATCTATTGTACTTTATTTTTTTTTAAAATAATTAGATTTATATATTTTAAGAAGTTTATAATGATAACAATATGAAATTTGTCACTTATTTCATTGTTATACATGTAAAATTTTGTTTGAGGTCGATGTTGTATAAATTGATAAGGGAGTGATAATACAAACTGTTGGCTCGTATGTGGATCGATAAAGATATAAAAAAAATGAAAACGGCTCCATAACTTTCAAAAACTCATTATTGAAGCTTTTTAATAAAAAAAATTTAAATTAAGAACGTCAGTTTTTATTCTTTGTTTTTTGTAAGTTTGGCATATTAGTTATTTGACCGACTCAGTTACATTTCAATTTTTTTATTTTATTTATGGTCAAACTTAATAGTTATGTTTAAAATTGCTTATATATAAAGGCTCTTTTTTAGTTTTTAGAGACAACTTTTGAGATATAATAATAGATTTTTCTTTCATTAGGGTTTCATCTAAACGTTTTCAAGAATATATCTAGCCTTTTCACTTTCGCCTTGTGTGGTACGTGACGATTTCCATTCTCTTGTCAAGTAGTATCAGAGCTCGTTAGGTAGTATCTTATGACATATCGTGATTGAATAAATCAACATTCTCCTTGTGGTGGATATCTTAGGTTTATATTTTGTGATGTGTGTTAAAGGGTCTATCTGCTAAGGAAGATAAAAGCAATACGACTGTTGAAGAAATACGCTTCATGAATATCATAGGTGGTAGAAACGTTCATAAAAATCATGAGGGTGGTTACTTGGAATATTAATACATTATTTGGGGTTATTTGGCATCCCATGTGAATACTTGAGGCGTTCGTAACACTAGTCGTATCTATAAACATCTTGTTAACACATGAACATATTAATACATTATTTTTTACTTTTTCACTTGATGAGAAGTATGTTATGATAACTCCAAAGTCGAAACCTATAAGTTTCGAAATGATAAAGTTTCACATCAAGATATACAGGTTGAGAACAAGGAAACTCCAACCAAAATGTTGAAGGTGACAAACAATGTTAGCATGGTGGAGAGTCACGAACTTGAAGCAACAAACTACGAAGAGGGCGATGAGATAGATCGAAGTTCATGGTGAAAAAGTGAAGCCGTAGGCAGCGATGAAGAATTTATGAAAGTGAAGAAACTAAATAACACATCTATTGAAACTCCATACTCCAAATGCATAACTTCTAAAACAATCATCAAGCTTTTTAATAACTCCTATTTATATTTATATAGTCGGTTTTTTTCCATGTTTTAAAGACGACTTATATTATACAATAATAAACTTATTTTTCCTATTAACCTTAATTAATTAATATAACGTATCTAATTTTCACTTATGCATTATACACAACTATTGTAACTTTGTGATCTCGAAGATTGACGATATATATACAAGATTCCCTTTGGATAGTTTAAGATCTTTTAAGTTTTATACAATATATACAAAATGCAATAAAGTACAAATGTCAGTTGCTTGTTATGGGTTTCTATAGTTGTACATATCTATACTACTGTTCAACTTGTACAATTTCTTGGAATTGGTCAAATGGGGTAAAAAAAAGTGGCCTTATTTATTAAAAAATCTATACTAATAAATGAAAATAATCTCTGCCACGTGTCAGTCTCTCCTTTCTCCTCATAATTAATTTACCGCCTAACCCGAAAACCGGTTTTCTAATCACGCGGATCCTATTACCCATTCTTTTTCACCCCCGTTTTTCTTTTAGAAGAAACCCTAATTTCAACTTCATTCGCAGCCATCCCTTTCCATGACAAGCTTGAAGTCAAGGTAGCAATGTTGGCAAACGGTCCGTTCCTGATGATAACAAACCAGAATTAGGGTTTTCGTATCTTGATAATTCACCGGAAAAACCCCTATTCCATTTCCACTTCTGTCTCCTAGCCTTGAAGTTCTTCCTTCTCATGTATTCTTTCGATTTTGTCTATCCAACTTTCACTTTATAAGTCAAACTCACTTCTAAGTTTACTTATAGTTATAACTGGTTTCATCTTCGGTAAAACTCACGTTGGAATCTGGATGGACTTATTCTTCTCAAGGTAATCAAATCACCATTTTCATAGCTTTCGATCATTAAAGTGCAAAAATTATTAATCATGAATGTCATTATTTAATGTTTAATTGATGAGGAATTTTGTTGATCGGGCTGATGTTGAAGTTAGGGTTTGGTGATGGTGTAATTGGTTCTAGATTTCTTATTGTGTGATGTTTTTGTTGTTGTTAGGGTTTTAGCGTTTTTCTTCTTTTGGATCTTCATTGCATTGTGGATTTTGTTTGTGTGCTATTATCTGCTTGATGGAAGAGATGGGGAATTTGAAATTTTTAACATGGAATTAGTGTATGATATGTGTGAAATTGAATCTACAAGTATGTTATTTTGGTTTTTGTGGAGATTTCTTTCTTTGAATTCGTCTGTTTGATCTATCAGTTCTGTTATGATTTGCTCAACTTGCAATTATACCTGCTTTGAAGAATCTTTGGTTTCGTGTATTTAGTTTTGGTGAAAAAACGTCTGAAACAAGTCTTAGGTTTTTCTTTTTATTTAAAAACCTCTGCTTATGAAAAATGGAGTTGAACAGACAAGATTTCAGTCAAATATTTTTTTTTAAATTAAGATTGTAGTATTACTGAAGAAAATGATATCTAATGCTACAGGTTTGTTGGAAAAGCTAAAGCCTGTGAACTTTGTGCCGAGATTAGGGCTCTTTGTTACAGACCACAATCTTTACTGTTTCGCCAAACGGTTAAGACTATTACTAATTTTGAACTGTACTACATTTTTTTACCATAATTCAAACCAATATTGATAATGGGATCATTATCATGAATAACCTCCTCGAGGTTTGTAATTTGTATTCATCTATTTAAATTAAATATTCAACTTAAATAAATATGAGAATACTTACTCTTTCTTGATTCATGGAACAATGTTTGAAAGATATAAATGATCCAATTATGGAGGGAGTTTTGATGGAGACAGAGCACATGTGTGGCTCGTGGTAGGATGGACTTGCCCTTGAGTTTATGATTTGCTACACTTAGGGGAGATGATCTTTTACTGCATAAATTGTTACAACGCGGTTTTAATCCTAATGAACCCGACAAAGACCAAACTCGTATATTCTTGCATCACTAGGTGGGACACGCCTTCGTTTATTTATTTTGTTACGCAACCCAAAAATAATTTAGTGGTGGTAGTTCCAACCTATTTACTGTGGTTGATTTGGGTTTGTGTTTTTTCTCTAATAATGTTATCCTCTAAGATTCATCCTAAGCAATAATGTTATAGAGGTAAAATTGCATGATCCAGTCCACTAGCAGTAATGTGCAAGGATCTGTGGATTATAAAAAAAAGAAAAAAAAACTATTTACTTAATATTCGAGTGGCGTCCTTTAGTAAAAGTGCAAGCTAAATAAAAAGTATTTATAGATGCTAACTTTATTTGCAAATTTTACAATTCTGCAGGAACTCCAATCTGTACGTGGTCAGCTCGCAACAGAGCAGTGAAGATGCTTTAAACTAGAGGTAACTTCTGTTTTTGGCATTGTACATCATTTATAGGCGTCAAAATGGACCCATTAGTTAAACGGATCAGAATGGGTTTGGGTCAAAACAGGTGAGGTTAGGTTGAGCCACTAGCATTTTTTTCTCTTATTTACAATTCAGAAAGTTCTATTAAAATAGTTTCTATAAGTTGCTGAGATAGAATTAATAGATGATTCAAGGTTTAACATTTTGTTATAGTGTTTGACATAATAAATTATGAAAATTATTTGTAGGTCCAGCTGCATCTCGACAACTAACAAATCATGTTACTGCTTACACCCCATCTGTAATTGTATACAAAAAAATATTTAGATATTTGTAAATTGTAATCGTAATAGTTATCATTTCTCATTATTACATGTATAAGATGTATTTACATATTTTTTTATTACATCATTTTTAATACTCAACCCCGTGTAATACACGGATCTCTAACCTAGTACTATAATATAACAATAGTTTGTTGACAAATAAAACCGTGAATGCAGTTTTACATGTATTGACAAATATGAAATGACAAATAAAACCCTAAATATAGATTCAATGTAACAATAAATTATATAGTTATTTCTTAACAAGATTTATGATATTTAAATTATATGTATTAAATATTATTCATAAAAAATACAACTATTTTAGTCTTGTCATGTTCACAGCCAAAGCCCAGAGTATGCACGGGTTGGTTCGGTTCGGTTCAGTTTTGAGTGCCAACCGAAACCGAAATGTTCGGTTATTGAATAACCATATCCAATCGGTTAATCACATAGGCCAAAAAATTATTAAGAACTCGTTAGCCAAAATAAGACAAATTTGGGTGTTTGCTTTTTTGATGGCAACTCTTTGTTTACTTAATGGTATTCATATTCCTATATATGTTTGTAGAAGAGTCATACATGGACTACAGAAGAGCTGAATTAAGGGCATCAATCAAAGTTTATTTGTTAAATCAAGAGCTAAATGTGTGCGAGTCAAATGAACAAAGTTCATCGTTTATTCGCACACATTTGGTTATCATTGATTGAACCAATAAACTTTGTTCGATTAATCTGGCATGTGTATGTCTGTATGGCATAAAATTCATATTCCTTGAAACTTGCATTTTTTATAACTGACTAATATGAGATTATTTTAACTTTTGATATGAATTTACAATGCTAACAAAATGTGAAGACCAGGATAAACAAAATATGGTGTCTGGAATAGTATTTGAATAGTAAATGAGATTTTAAAATAAATAAATAAATAAAATTTGGTCCAAGCACAGATTGGGTTCGTCATTTCAACTGATCCGACCAATAACCGGTCGGTTAAATAAAGGTAGTTGAAGTGTACTCAACCGGACCGGTTATATAGCCTGGCCGGTCTGACGTTCCATTCAATCTGGTTCTGAGAACATTACAAAGATGCATAAATATTTATGGCATGCCATTTAAAACAACTAATAACATCTTTACATACAAAATAGTATAAGAATTTTGAATACATATAACATTAATGAATAAACTAAATAATAATGAAATATGATAAAAGTATTCACGGTAATTCACAAACTGATTATGAATCCTAGAAATCCATGGAAGAAAGATTTGTTTTTAAATAACTTTTAAGGTATTTGTCTAGAATACACTTCTAAAATTATTGTGTAAATGTTAAAGAAATTAAGGAGTAAAAAAGTCTCATTACTTCATTTTAAATGATTAAATCGTTTATCTCATAAAAACTATATAAAAAATTATTTGATTTTATTCTAACTAAAATATGTTTTTTTTTCCTAGGCCACCCGTTATGTGTACGCCACACACAACGGAGATAATGAGGTGGACAACGGGTGGATGCAGTAACATTGCCCCCTCCTAGCAATGCCACACTTACGTAATTGTGCAGGGGATATTCACTGCACAACACCCTCCTTCACCGCACTCATTTTCGACCGTTACCATCTTCAGACCATTGTCCAACGGTCAAAATTATAACAAAAAACTATTTTTTAATTAAAGAATCCCATGTCTCCTATAAAAATACCACTTTAGCCATTAACATTTTCACACAACAATTTTTAACATCTATCTCTTTTTTCATTCTGAAAAATTGTGAAAATGGTTTCATCATCATTGAGCGATGTTGATTCAATTTTCATCACGACAGTCGTGCCCACAACTAAAATTTTAAATGATGAAGCTAAAAGTTCACGCACGGGAACAAGAATAAGTCATTTAAACAATACCCAGAAGTGGATCGACGGGTATCCGAACAACCTCCTCGATCGGCGTTTGAATATGCTATAAGACTAGAAGGAGATATATAGTTGTAGCTTGTGATCTAAAGTGCCTTTAATATAAAGGAGTATATGTCTTCCATGTTAGTTTTAACCTTTTACCAATTCAAGTAGGTTTGTGTCTTCAATGTGAAACCATATTAAGATTTTACCAGACATAGAAGATTCACATACTTGAATTCAAAATTCAAATTAATACTTGACACTTTTCATAAAGATTTTCAATTTATAAAAGATTAACTAGGGGCGGACCCAACTAAGGGCCAAGGGTAGTCCGCGCTACCCCAAAACTTTTTACGCGCAGTGCATAAAAAAATTTGTTTTTACGTTTTATGTATCCGGTTACCCCTGAGCATAAATTACGTTACCCCTGAGCAAAAATTAAGTCACCTCTTAAAATTTTTTAAAAGCTCAACACTTCATAAAAAGTTCAAAATTTTATAAAAAACCCAATACTTTATAAAAAGTCCCCATATTTTATTAAATGTTTTGAGGTATTGGGTTCTAATAAAATATTTGGGCTTTAGCCAGCCCAAATGTTTTATTAAAACCCAATACCTCAAAGTCTCAATTATCAAACCCAACTTATCCAATCGGCCGGCCAAGAAGAAAGACAGAGAGAGTGGGAACTGTGAGAGCCAGATACCGACCACTCGACGTAAACTGAGACCACCGCCCGGCGCCGCCTCCGCCAGAGCCCAATCCTCCGCCAGTCCGCCTCGCCAGTCGCCAGTCAAGGACTCAAGGTATTACTTGTTGTAATTTGTAATTGTTAGTCTAGGTTACTTGAATACTTGTAATTTGTAATTTGTAATTGTTACTTGTAATTGTTAGTTGTTAGTCTAGGTTATTGATTTTGTTATTGCAATTGTAATTTACTTGGTTCTTGGTAGATGAAAAATTTGGGGATTTGATTTTGTTTTGTTTTTTAAAATTAGGGGTTTGAAATTTGGTTCTTGGAAGATGAAAAATTAGGGGATATGATTTTGTTTTGTTTGTTATAAAATTAGGGGTTTGAAACTTGGTTCTTGGAAGATGAAAAAACAAGTTCTTCTTGGTAAATTTTTTAAACTCGAAGTTGTTAAAGAGAGTTTTATTGGAATTGCTCATGTGAAAGATACATCTTCTTTAACTTTTAAACAAGTCATTGTTTCTTTATTAGCAAATAACCAGTTGAGCATAGATCAAGTAAGTAATAAGTTTCATACTATCATTACATAAACTTTAATAGAGATTATTTGATTTATCTTATAGTTTATTTTTGTTAAAACATGTCAGGGGTCAAGGTTATGATGGTGCAAGCAACATGCGGGGAGAGTTTAATGGCTTAAAAGCTTTGATTTTGAGTGATAATCCATCAGCCCATTACATACATTGCTTTGCTCATCAACTACAGTTAGTGATTGTGGCGGTTGCAAAAAAGCATCTCGGTGTTAACACGTTTTATGAATACCTTTCCATGGTTGTTAATACTGTTTCTGCTTCTTGCAAACGAAAAGATATGATACAGGAGACAAAAAGAAAGAGAGTGGAAGAAGGAATTCTTGAAGGTGAAATTAAGACCGGAAAATGATTAAACCAAGAGGTTTCCCTTGTACGAGCCGGAGATACACGATGGGAACCCCATCGTGGAACAATCATAAGTGTGCTTAAGTTATTTCCGAAAGTTGTTGACGTGCTTTGTTATGTTAAAGAAGACGGAGATGACACTCAACAACGATCTAATGCAAAAGGTATTCTATCCTATTTTAAAGCCTGAGTTTATTTTTTATGCACACTTGATAGGAGATATTTTAAGCCTCACAAATGCTCTCTCTAAACATCTTAAAAAATATCAAGACTTATTAGAAACGACTAAGATGATAAACGAAACAAAACGAGCATTGAATGATTTAAGACAAAATGGGTTTGATGATATGTTGAAAATAGTGACTTCTTTTTGTGAAAAAAAAAACAATATTAAGGTGTTGGATATTACGAAAAGTTATGGTAACCCAAGAAACAGAAGAATGTCATTACTAATCGACATCATTTTGAAGTTGAGGTTTTTAATACGGTTTTGGATATGCAAATTCAAGAATTGGGAAATCGATTCAATGAGGTATCAACTACATTGATAGAAAATATGTCGGGTTTAAATCCGTGTGATTGGTTTTCTAAGTTTGACATATCTAAGATTGTGACATTTTCTGAGATGTATCCGGATGATTTTAATCTGAATGAAAGAGGGTGTCTTTTGGGTGAGCTTAAGGTCTTTTATCACTCTATAAAGGAAGATGATAGATTAACAAAATTGGATGGAATATGTGACCTTGCTCGTCTAATGGTGGAAACCAGAAAAGATCTTTCTTTTTCTTTGGTTTATCAGATCTTTCTAACGCGTTGGTTTTACCGGTTGCAACTGCAACCGTTGAAAGATGTTTTTCTAAATTAAAGCTTATCAAGACGGATTTACGCAATCGAATAGGAGACGAGTATTTGAACAATGATCTAGTTTGTGCGATCGAAAGAGAAACATTTGATAAAGTAACGGATGATGACGTAATGATTCGATTTCAAGCTTTCAAAAATCGAAAAGGAGAGATCTGAGATCATCTATTAGGTATTAGTTTTACTTAATTTATTATCGTGTTTTTTTTTGTTTCATTTACATGAAATTACGTTTAAAAAAAAATTCGTTACCCCTGAACTTTTGTTCTAGATCCGCCATTGAGCTTAATAAGTTATATTTTCAACAAGCATACAAAATTAAAGAGAATAAAATAACCATTCTCATGATATAACTTTTTAACTTAAAAAATCAAGGAAAGGGAGAAATTTGATAATATTTTTCATGTTACACGTCTCGATTTCATTTTTTGAAACATGAATGATTTTCTTAAGATTCCTGTCTATTAAACAACATATATATTTCCAAAAGAGGGTGTGTTACATTGTTTCTAAATATGGTATGTCTTGTAGATTTTTAACCGCAAATGAAAATTTAAGGAGGTTGTGTGGAATAGGTATTGTCATAATGAGACTGATAAAACGTACAGAAAAGGAGGAAGCAATAAAGACAGACAAACAGTAGACAGTTACACTAACACACATTATGGACCACCCTCATTTTAAAGACACTGGACCTTGTCCCTCCCCCACCCTACCCTATAAAAAGCTTCCATAGGCAACTTAAAAAAGAACAAATTATAGAAAATATGAAAAACATCCTAGGGGAATGCATGGGTATTGGTAGGGGTGTTCAAAACCGGATATCCGAAAATTCGGATATCCGAATTTCGGATATCCGAAATTTTCGGATAGTGGATTTCACTATCCGAATCCGTATCCGAAATTTCGGATATCCGAATTTCGGATACGGATTCGGATAGTGAAACGGATATCCGAAAATATAAAAAAAAAAAATTTATATAAAAATAATATTTTTAAATTACAAAATCAATTAAAAACCTTAAAAAACATTAGAAAATATACATATAAAAATATATAAATATAATATATCGGGTTTTGATTCAAATTTTCTTATTTTTAAATAATAAAAACAATTAAAAAAAATATATAAATATAATATTTCGGATATTCGGATATCCGAACTATCCGAAATATCCGAAAATCACTATCCGAATCCGAATCCGAAAATTCGGATATCCGAATTTCGGATATCCGAAATTTCGGATATCCGAAATTTCGGATATCCGAATTTTCGGATAATTCGGATTTTCGGATAATTCGGATTCGGTTTCGGATTCGGATTTTTTTGAACACCCCTAGGTATTGGAATCCTATATTGGTCAATTTGTTGACCAAATTATTGAAAAAACGATACCAAATTATAGAGAAAACGATACGAAAATAATCAGGTTTTGTATTACTGACTTACGTATCAAACCTGTTTATAACTTAATTACAATCCGTCAACGTGTTTAAATAAACATGTTACATATGTTATGTTTGGATAAACGATTTTAAATGTGATCGGTTAAGGTTTATATGTGTCATGTTTGGGTTCATCAATTCAAGCCACCAATGTAAATTAATCAGTTTCTAACATGATATTTTTCAGGTGAGTTGATTAAAAAAATTAGCTAAAAGATATTCAGACGTATTGAAAGTTAGTATAAACTTTTTTTAATGCAAAGAACTTCCTATATCGCTATATTCAAAGATCAATTTTTTTATCGTGATAATAATGTTCATAATCATAATTAACACAATTATTAAATTTAATTGCATAAATGGTCACTGTGTGGTTTGATCAAATTACACGTTTGGCCCCTAGGCTTTAAAAATTGTAAACTTATCCCAAACGTTTGTGACATGGTTATGCCTATAGCCCCTAACGTTAACATCAGTTAATTTTTAACGGAAAATTTGCCGAAGTGCCATCTATGTGGCTTGCGATTGCAAAATTAACCCTAAAAATGAGTTAAAAATCAGTAAAAAATCAATAAAAATTATTGATTTTTTTTTTATTTTAACTCATTTTTAGGGTTAAGTTTGCATTCGTAATTCACGTGAATGACACATGAGCTAATTTTATGTTAAAAACTAACTGATATTAACGTTAGGGGCTAAAGACGCAACCAGATCACAAACGTTTAGGCTAAGTTTGTAATTTTTTAAAACCTAAGTGCCAAAGATGTAACTTGATCAAACCATGGGAGCCATTTATGCAATTAACTCCATTTATTATTTATATATATATAGTTATAAAAGATGAGCAAAAAATATGATGACAAATCAATCATCTTAAAAACCAACCATGTTTACCTAGAAAAAGATATTATAGGTGTCAAAGATTATGTAGTAAGAACAAAAGAGTTATCATACATATTTTCATGCTACTTTCAAGCACCAGATAAACTATAAGAGATCATAAACAAAACCGACTTAGATATCTACACTACAAGAACCAAAACCGACCAGGTTTCCATCGCATGTCGTGTCCCTCCAAATAATAATCACCGAAGCCTTTGTTGTTGTTTGGAACGGGTCATATACGTGTCTTCGATGTATCTTGTAACCAATGAAATACCATAATGCGAGGCACTTGATGCAGCATAATATGATGTCACACTGAGTTGAGTGAAGTTTGGAAGCCCATATCCTGCATTTTAAAATATTCATCATCAGCAAACTTCATCATACAATCATCTTACCATGAAACTGATATTAAGAATAGTACATTTTAACGATAGCACGTTTTTTACGCAACTTTTATGTTCAGAAAAAATAAATTTGATGTAAAAGAAGAGGTTGAAGTTAAATTGTGAAAGATCTGCAAACCATCATAAAATGATTTTTTCCATTAAGTGCAATCATTTACAAACATAATTTAAATTTATGGCCCCTGAAGAAATAAGATGAGCAAAGTACATCAATCTCTTAGAACAGCTTCACACAGTAAATGAGAAAACTTTCAATGGTTATCCAGTCATTTAATTTTTATTCTAGGGAAGTACAACCTGTGTATAATAAAATGGAGTTTTAATATTAATTACTAATGTAACCAATAAAACTATTAAACATCTTAGAGGTAACATGATTGATGGAAAAAAAAACTAATAATCATCACATAATCAAAATATGCATTATTACATACTTTTGTTTTATCCCCATCTTTCTCTTCTTTATTTAAGAAAACTCAACCTTGAATTTTTAGGTGTTGGGACCTTAGTTAAGCCCAAAAAAGTACTCTGAATCTGAAGCCCTTTGGAAGGGAATGGAGCTTACAAAAAGGAGAACCCCAGGTTGTTTATCTTGTTATTGTATAAAAATAAATGGATAAATAGCAAAATAAATAAATAAAACAACACAGGGGTACTCCGTTTTAAAAATGTCATTTCCCTTTTGTAGGACGTTAAGTGGATTAGTGGAAGAACAATTTTGACACACAAGGCATACACTTGCAGATACAACAGAAAAGGCACCAAAGAGATAAGAGTTTCACAGTAGTTAAATCACAAATATATTACTCAAAAATTTATTGTGTACCTCCAGCTGCAGCACTGGCAGCAGAAAACATTAGCAATGGAGGAATCTGCCAAAAAAGAAGATTTATGAGAGTGATAAGATAAAGTTGAACCATAAGACATCCATAAAGTAAATGAAGAAAAAAAAACAGTAATCGTAGATAGCAATTGTGGAAGACTGAAAGTACCCCTATAACGAATGGAAGCCATTTCGGTCCTTTGATGTGTTTCTGGAGATACGGCATTCCTGGAATAAATTCATGTTATGGTCTATTGGTCTGTCTATATAAACTTACAACCCCCTCACCTCCCCCCACCCCCAAAAAAAGAAAAAAAAAGCTTCTTCAAGCGAGGGTTGAATGTGTAGATATACCTGTATTCAGACCATAAAAGGCACTAAGCATTCCACCTAAACCACAGCCAGCCTATTGAAGAAATAAATAAAGTAAGTTAGTTGCACAAAAGTCCATATAGATCGGCACGTCTGATTTAATTCAATAGATAAGTACAGTAACTAAACATGTAACTCATTCTATGGAGTTTTAGCTTAAACAAATAACTGCAGTTTAACTAAGAATAAATGAGTATATGGTCACATTTGAGTTCATGGTAACTGAGCAAGAAAAGACTAAAGAATGTAATCCCCCATCACCAATCAGTCGAAAAAGGTACAAAACGAGCTAAATCTGATAGTGCAAGTACAAACATACAATAATAATCTATGCTGCAAGCAAATGAGTGTGTGATATATACACACTACATTCATCTCTTCTCAACATAATTGAGGACACATAAGATGCCTTCATATATAATTAGTATGTATAGTTTATACACGTTTAAAAGGGTATGGACAACAAATAAACGTACCCAGTAAATCTCACCTATGGCAAAGCAATTGGTAAGGGTTTGTGGAGGGTGGGGTGAGGGAAAATCTTAATTCTATCTGAGGGATTAGAGAGTTGCTCCCATTGAGACCCCAGCTCCAAATATTATTTTTTTCATGGGTGAAAAGTAATGCAGATAACATACAATGAAGCAAAAAGAATCGGAGTGCAGGCACAAGTGTAGGAACAAGCTAAGGCAAACACAAGTTTAAGGACAAGCTAAGGTAAACAAAAGTATAGAAACAAGCTAAGGCACCAAGACAATTCTATACACTCCCCTTGATCCGACGCCTCCAAGAACTCTTATCCGCGATCATGTCCTCAGAGAGGAGTAAGTCTAACAAATCTTGCCTAATTTGCTCGTCCCAAGTCAGTGGTGTGTATATTTTATAAAAGAAACATACACTTAAGCTTAAGTCTTACCATGCTGTTGTTTTTATTTTTTTTCTTAACGTGTGTGTGTTAGTCCAAACTCCAAATCATTGCATATGTAGAATCTGGTTGTCTTGCCTCACATCCCTTCTTTCTAGAATGAATAAGTTGCAAGTTCTATTTTATATATATTTTTTTTGACTAATTTCTGGTTTTATAACTTGCAAATTTCCATATTTACTTTAAGAAAAAGTACATCCTTTCCACACAAAATCCAGCATTCTATACTGAAAGTCAACCGTTAAGACACCACAACCCGAAAAGCACTTGATATGGAGATTCAAACGAGGTAAACACCACCGCTTCCTAGACATTAACTTCCAGATAACTATAACAACATAATGGTGGTATAACATCAAAAGTCAAAACCACATTAGAATTTAGACTAGGGTAAATTGCAAGTTATAACTTCTTAATTTATAATCAAAATTAGGGGATACAATCACACCTATCCTGTACTATCTAACTCCCAAAATAATCTAATTCTCCAAATCAACTAAAATATCTCTTATTTGAAACTCGGGATTGATGATTTGGGCAGCAACTCACAAAATCCCCTACTTAGGTTATATATTCATTTAATCTGTCATACGTATTGAACCACTATCATGAATTACATATAAGTTTGAACAAATTGGATCGAATAGCCGTATTACCACAGCGGTGGCGTCATGTAACACCGGAGTGATTGTCCATTCTCCTTTATCCTGCATCAACAAAAAAATGTGTATGAACAACGAATCAGATCAAATCCAACGGATAGAATAAAACTAGGTCATAAAATTGAACACGTGATGAATTGAAGAAGATAGATAACGCACCGAATCTGAGTCTAATAGAGAGAGACAACGAGGACATCTCGGAGTGCCGAGACCAGGTTTGATGGTGGGCTCATGGTACAGATTCCCTGTTCGTAGCTTCTCTTCGTACACCTCCCTTGTCCCCATCACAGACCTGCAATTTCACGCAGTTACACACACTGCGTGGATAGTATTGGAATTAAGGGTTTGGGACGAATTTTTGGGCTGGGCCTGACCCAGATACTAATTCATGGGCTTCAACGACTATGGTTAGAGGTGCACAAAAAAACCGGTTTTTTTGTTAACCCGGTCCAAACCGGCAAACCGGTTTGGGTTAAACCGGTTTGGACCAAACCGGTTCGGGTTACCCAAAAACCGCCGGTTTGAAACCGGTTTGATGCTTTATGGATGAGATCGGGTTAGGGACCGGTTCAAACAAACCGGTTTGATAAACCGGTTTAAACCGGTTTTCGAGCTGGGCAAAAAAATAGCCGTTGGGTAACGGCTATATGGCCGTTGGGGTCGATTTTAGCCGTTTTTTTGGCTCCATTTGCACCCTTAAAACACTATAAATAGGTGGGGGTGTTTAGGGTTGATCACACCTCTCTTTACACTCTCTAATCTCTAAAACCGCTCTTTAAACCCGTTAAAAACGCTCTCTATACTCTCTCTAAACTAAAAAAAAAAGCATGGCAAGTTTTGGTGTTGGTGGTTCCTCAAACGAAGTTACCGTTGTAGAAATTCGAGCAACAACGAGAAATCCGGCAATTTGGTGCAATTACGATCTATGTTTGTTGTCAAACGGGAAGGAACATGCTCGGTGCAAGATGTGTGGTGCGTTTTTGGGGAAAGATTCAAACACTAGTTTGAAAACGCATATGGAAAAATCTTGCCCGTCCTTGAAGGGAATTCCAAGTGAAGGTCAAGCCTCGATGACAAGCGAAGGAGGAATTTGGAACTTTGATCCAAATATTGTTCGAGATCGAATGGCGAGGTTAGTGATTCAAGAAGGATTGCCGTTCAACCACTTTAACAATCCACGCTTGACAAGGATGATTCAAGAGACACTCCAACCAAGTTATAATCAAGTAAGTCGCACAACCCTTAGACGAGATTGTATAAAAATGTGGAAAAAAGCAAAAAAAGAATTAATTTTGGGTTTTGAAAATTTGGAAACCGGTGTAAACTTAACCACCGATGTTTGGTCAGCTCCACATGGTATACCCGATTCGTACCTTTGCGTTACCGCGCATTGGGTTGATCCCAAAACGTGGCAAATGATGAAGCGTACAATCGCGTTTGACTTGTTTGAATATCCACACACCGGTGAAAATTTATTTTATATATTGGATGGTGTTATAACCGAATTTAAATTACAAAATAAACTTTTTTCAATGTCTTTTGATAATGCATCTAATAATACAAATGCGGTTCAAAAACTAAAAATTAAATATAAACCGGTTTGCAACGGCGCTTTTTTCCATAGTCGATGTGTCGCACACATCATTAACTTGGCGGTGCAAGCCGGGCTTGCAATTGAAGAGGTTTCAAACTTAACATATACTTTTCGACTAATGCTTAAAGATATTTTTAGTAACAAAAAAAGATACCATGATTATATTAGATTTTGTCGTGAAACGAATAATCTTTGCTTAGGTCCGAATTGGGACGTCGAGACAAGATGGAACTCGACTTATACTATGTTTTATAGCGCTTTAAGACAAAGAGAAACTTTAGAACTATTTCATGAAATGCTTGCGTCAAAACCTCGTCGTAAAATTCTAAAGTTTCCATCTACGAGTTGGGACATTTTAAAAGACGTAACCGAATTGCTTGAAGTTTTCAAAACCGCCACCACTTTTTTATTGGGTGTTTATTATCCCACAAGTCCATTAACTCTAAAACAAATATATTTAATGGCTAACAAGTTGTATGAACTTGAAAATAAAAGCAATCTTTTTACAAAAATGATAGAACCGATGAAAGAAAAATTAGTGAAATATTTTAAAGAAATGCCTCCCGTTATAACTTGCGCCGCCGCGTTAAACCCTACCATAAATGTTTACGGGGTTGAAACTTTGATTGATAGAATTACTTACGCTTTGAATTTGGATAGTGAAGACATCCATTTTGCACAAGGCACAAAAACATATTTTAACAAATGTTTACAAGATTTATTTGATGTTTATTTACATAAATATGGTACAACTCCGACTCCACATGATACAATGGGTACATCATCAAGTGGTAGCTCGAGAGATGTTAATTTGAATTTATATAACGAAATGTTAAATGAATTTAGTAAACGCGCTCGAGGTACCACCCCGAGTAGCGAACTAGGAAGGTATATTGGCACAAACTTTTTAGCGTTTATGCCTCATACCGTTTTTGAAGAGTTTGATATTTTGGCTTGGTGGAAAAAAAACGAAGCTTCGTTTCCGATTCTTTCCGCCATGGCCCGTGATGTACTAACCGTCCAAGCTTCCACGGTAGCTTCGGAATCTGCGTTTTCTTTTAGTGGCAGGGTATTATCGATACGAAGGACTAGACTCACACCCCTATCGATGGAAATGTGCATTTGCTTGAAGGACCATTTGGATGCGATGGATAGGATACAAGACCAAACTTCTCTCGAAGACGAAATTCAAGCCGAAGAAACCATACACAACAACGAGGTTGATCTTGGAATATCCGAACCAGTCACCGATGAAGAACTAGCCGAAGATGCAAGGCTACGAAGCTCTAGTTCCGAAGACAACGCACAAGAATAATCAATCAATATTCCAAAAAATAAGACGTTGAACTTAATGTTTTATATTTGTTATATTTTTATAATGTTTTACAATTTTATAAATATATCTTGTCATGTTTTTTTATTTCCGAACTTTCCAAATATTAATAAACGTTGAACTTTAAGTATTAAAAATTTAAAATTTATTTGAAATTTTTTTTTAATAAAAACCGGTTTAAACCGGTTTAAAGGGCAAACCGGTTTAAAACCAACCCTAACCGGTTTGACCGGTTTAACCCGAACCGGTTTGGGTCCAAACCGGTTTTGACTTTTCGTTGATCAAACCGGTTCGGGTTGAACCGGTTTGGGTTAAAAAACCGATTTGTGCACCTCTAACTATGGTACTAAACTTAGGGTTATTATAATAAACTAGACGGGTGGGTGGGTGGGTGCGTGATTCGACGGGAAACATAGACATTGGTAATTATGTAACATTTTAATTATCTTTAAATTAAAAAAAACTATAGCAATAACATACTCAACTTGAAGAGAAAACAATGTTCGTTTTTATGGTGTAATTGTTTTTAAAAAATATTAACGTATGAAAATGTTATGACCGTTTAAAAATCACGGGGTGAGTTGGTTTAAAAGTCAACAGTATGTTTTAAATGATTGTACCATATGTTTTAAAAGTTGTAATTACTTAAACTCTTAAATTTATGTAAAATTATCTTTTTTTCCTCCTAATATATATTATAATATAGTATAGATAAATAACTTTATCCGTCACGACTTCTGGTTAAATCTATATTTTTGTTTCGCGCCACTCTCTTCTATTAAATAATAGTTTTAAATAATTAAATATCTAAAATCTATAATAATATTTTATTGAGACTTACTAAATCTTATCTTAAAATATATGTTTGTAATTCTTAAATTTTCATTATTTGTTATTTATAATTCTTAAATTTTCATTATTTGTTATTTATAACTCTTAAATCTTCATTACTTCTTATTTCACCAATGACTGATGACATGCGACATACAAATATTCATAGAAACTGTAGGTTTACAACAAGTTGGATTTATTTAATCTGTGTAATACATGAGTTTATAACCTAGTAAGCTAATTAAAAACAAGGCTATGTAAGCTAAAGGTTGGGTCGTCGCAGGTTTAATTTTTAAGTTTTGAAAAAAATCAAAATATTTGGAATGGTTTTGTTTTAACTAAAGCTCATTTCAACTCTAATATGTGTGATTGTGTACCTTTTACAAATTGTATACAAAAATGTGTCACTATTATGAAAAAAGTCTCGATTTTAGAATCCATTTTAGGCATGAAAACCATCATATTCCACGTGCTAGAATCCTAAAAAAAGAATTTACGAAAACAACCCAATTTTTAGAATCCGGTTTACACCTCAAAACCATAATAATTACTTTTTCTTTTATAACTACTAACAAATAATATTTTATAACAATTCGATTATTCGAATACATACTGTTTATTTTCATCTATGATATGAATTTTACCTATATCCAATATAAGTTTTAGTTAGTAGAGGATTTTACTTTTATATTTAAAACACAATTATAATATAGATTAAAAAGAAGCCCAGTTTTACTGTGTGACACGTGTTGTTTTTTTTTTTTCACCCCTTATATTATATATAATATACACTTTTAACCTGTTTAATTTTCTAATAGTTTCGCTTTTCTTTTGTAACTTTCATTTGTTAACTTTTTTTTAAAAAAACCGACTGCGTGGCTGTTTTTTGCTTTTCTTTTCAACGTTCCGATATAATTTGTTTTAGAAAACGGAGTTGTATTCAAAATCGATTTTTTTTGTATCGTAGCCTATAGCGAGTGCCGTTACCGTTGTAGTACTGTGACGAATCGAACCTATTATGAGCGAACAACATCATTTCCGGTATTGGTATTATCGAAACTGGTATCGGTATCCGCTTTTATGTTTTTCGACGACCCGAACCGATAACGACCAAGCTCCTGATGCTTATCGGCCCGTCACCCCGCGGAGCGCGAGTTTAACCTGCTAGTTAACTTAAAAATAGAAACTTATATTTATGATGAGATTGAGTAATAGATAAAATAATAAATTATATCTTTCAATATTATAAAATAAACTAAATTAATATTATTCCATAAAATGATAATTTCTAAAAAATGCTTAGAAATTATAAATTTAGAACTACTAAATCAAGGCCCAATATCTTTAAAAACAAAATCTTATATTTCAAATTCCATATTGGTTAATTCATCAAAGCCCAGTGATTGAAGCCCATTAGGCCCAAACTGTAAAACCCTAGCAACCAAGCCACAGTTTATAGCCTTCTCTATAACCTCATTCTCGATTTCGTGTGCCATTTTGGGATCAATCGAGCAACGGAAAGATGCCGGCGGGACATGGATTACGATCGAGGACGAGAGATTTGTTTGCAAGAGGATTCAGGAAGAAAGGTACCATCCATCTATCCACCTACCTCAGAACCTTTCACGTCGGAGATTACGTCGATGTCAAAGTGAACGGCGCCGTTCACAAAGGTATGCCTCACAAGTTCTACCATGGCCGCACCGGTCAGGTCTGGAACGTCACCAAACGCGCTATCGGCGTCGAGATGAATAAGCAGGTCAATTTCACTTCTAATCTCTATCTATTGATGTATCAATTGATATAGGAGATTCACATTACGTTTTAATTAGGGTTTGTGATTGACTCGTTTAAGTACGTATAGATGAAGCTGGATTGGAGGCTAATTTTATTCGGATCTGTAGCAATGATTTACATGCAATTTAATTGATTTAGTTTTTAGGGTTTTGGGAGCTTTATTTGTGTTAAATTCAGGGGGTGTTTGGGATTGTTTATTAATTTGCTTATTGCTGTTTTGATTTAGAAGGTAAGAAGATTGGGAGTGTTTGGATATAAGCTAACTGCTTATATCATCTACCTAATTAGAGGTGAAGTAATCAGTTTATGAGTTAGATTATTTAGACTGTTTGTCAGTGTTCTTCAGGCTGTTGTATATTTATTTGCTTATTTTCATATTGGTGTCTTGGTATAGATAAACCAGGTGACGTGATCATACGCAAAAAATTGTCATACGGGCCGTATAAACTCGTTAGTGGTTACACATAAAATGGTCATACGGGTTGTTTGGTTTTGTTAGTTGTATGCTTTGTCACATCAGTCACTTCTATCACTTCACACAGGTCGTATGATTGTGCCTGTTTTATCTTGTAATACACATAACACTTGAATAACATGTGTGAAAACCTCTTTCATGCTACTTGTATGACCATTTTCGCCTGAGAATACGGCATGTATGACACGCTAATGTGGTGTTTGGATAGTATGTATATGGTGTTTCTTTAGCCGTGCCCTGTTTTATTTACACATCTTCTTGTTAAAGGAATATTTTTTGATCACCTTTTTGTTAAAACAAGCCTAAAACCTTAAAATGTTGTGATAAAGATTGTATGTGTTTGAATGCAGGTTGGTAACAGGATCATAAAGAAGAGGATTCATGTGCGCATTGAGCATGTGATGCCATCAAGGTGCAATGAAGAGTTGAAACGGAGGATCAAGAAGAACGATCAGCTAAAGGCGGAAGCTAAGGCCAAGGGTGTGGTGATCAGTACCAAGAGGCAGCCGCTTGGACCCAAGCCTGGATTTATGGTTGAAGGAACTACCCTAGAGACGGTGACTCCTATTCCCTATGATGTTGTTAATGATCTCAAGGGTGGATATTAAGGTTAAAGCTTGTTTTGAATCGTTTTGTCGGGTTTTGTTTCATGACATTGATGTGTTTTATGCTCTTTATCTTTAGTTTGGACTGGATATGTTTTTGTTATTCGAAATCAAGAATTGGATTGAGAGCTTTTGAAAATCTAATATTATGTTTTTAAATAATGGGTGGACGGCTGGACTCAAATGTTGGAGGGGAGAATACTCAAAATAGTTTGGTTGTGAAGTAAAAAAATAGTTCTTGTTTAGTGTGATTGAAACCCTTTATGCTCTAAGGAGGTGTTTGGTTCGCGGAATTCATTGGAATTTGAATTGAAACTGGATTTGGAATTTAAAGGATTCATTTGAAATTCATAATATGTTTGGTTAGCATATTTGTTAATGGAATTGTAATGTAAAAATACCTAAAATACAATATTATTTCTTACAATGATGAGAGATTCTGAATTTCATTGAAATGAGAAGAGATTTGGTTAGAATTAATTTCAATTCCAATTCTTTCTCTTAGCCGGCCAAACATGTTTAAATTCCAATTCCATTAAAATCTCATGAATTTATGCTAACCAAACAGGCCCTAAATTGATGAAATTAGAGGGTTTGGAATTTATAAATGCATTTAGTTTATAAAACAATCATATTTGATTTGTAAATTAGTTAAAGAATAAAAAATATTGAAATGGGTGGTGATAGTGGATGTCATGGCGGTAGTGGAAAGAATACAGTGTGGTAATGAACTAATGATAGTGGCAGAGGTGGTGGTGTTAGAGGTGGCAACGATCAGGGGACGATGCACGCCGGTGATGACAAGGGAGTTAAGATTCCAATTCTTTTGGTTAAATTCTTTAACTATTTGAAAGGAATATTAAATTTCTTTATTTGATAAATTTAAAAGAGATCATTATAGTTTATCTTATTCTTATTT
This sequence comes from Smallanthus sonchifolius, assembly GCA_023525975.1. Classification (NCBI taxonomy): domain Eukaryota; kingdom Viridiplantae; phylum Streptophyta; class Magnoliopsida; order Asterales; family Asteraceae; genus Smallanthus; species Smallanthus sonchifolius. The sequence continues at coordinate 70,495,492 of CM042028.1, read as the reverse complement.
CGCAACTAATTATATTATGTTTTAAATTTAAAATTCTAACAAATTATGCGAATCAAACAAATAAAAAATAAATACATAATTCAAATTCCAATTATATTGAATTTCAATGAACTTGAACACCCTAGAAGTTAAATAGACGATTTTTGAACTGAGAAAATAATGCACTAACTTGTATAAAACGAATTTGTCCATATACATAGAAAACGAGCTAACCCTTCGACTTATATCATGGTTGTCGATCTTTTAATATAGCTCGAATACATGATAAGCGAAAAAAGTCAAAGATCTAGCAAGTTTTTAAATAAATCTCAAAAAGCATAAGCATTTCAAATGACAAACATGATAATTATATACTCAAATCATCACCAAGTGTCTATGACACATAAGAAGCATCTCCAATTTGTTTGATGAAGCTTACAAATGACATTGGAGCTAAAGGGAAGAAGGGAGTAAACACAAAGAAAAGAACATGTACCCATACTCACTTCTACTAAACTCACACAAACTGCCTTTCACCTTTCTTATTTTCCCTTGCAATTTCTATTTTTTAATCCTATTTTTATTATAAAAAAAAAACTTAATCATAATAATTTAAAAATATTATTTACTTTAAAAATATTAAAGGCACACATAATAAAGTAAAGGCTTACAAATTGTATAAAGAGAGGAAACAAGACATACCTTCCTCAGTCTTGACCATCAAAGCTGGAAATGAAGACATCAAAATCAACAAGATTCCTTCCTCTCCTCCTGCTTCTTCTCTTTTCAGGTTTTTCCCTCCTTGCTAACCGTTAAAACCAACCTAACCGCCCAAACCAAAGTAAGATGACCGGTTTGGCATGATTGAAATGTGTACGGTTCGGTTTTAATGGTCTAACGGTTTTACGGTTTGAAACTTGAAACCAACCGTGTTAACTAAATCATATTTATTATTCTTTTTCATTTTGGAAATATGTAGCTATGTATACCTGTTAATCTGTTATATTCATGAACCATCCTTATCATTTAAAAAAACAAAATTACGCTTTTCAAAATAAATGGTTTAAAACCCACCAAACCAAACTGCACCAACCCGGTTGGTTTGGTTTGTCATTTTCTGAAAAGTGAAAACCTAGGTTAGCGGCTTAACCTAGAATTTTCGTCAAAACCGACTGAACCAGACCGTGAACACCGCTACACTCCTTTTGGGTTATTATTCCAACTTTAGTTTAGTATTTATTTTAAATAAAATTCTTTTTGGAATGTACAGCTTGTTCAACCAAAACCGCAATGATCGGTTTTGCTCGGGCTATCAGAATCCCGGAACACACATGCGAAAAGAGGATTGACCGGAGGAAATGCGAACCCGCTAGGTGTCAACATAAGTGTGCCAAAAGAGAGCCATTTGGTGTTGGGAAATGCAAGGGTAACATGTGTGTTTGTTCATATTATTGTGGGCGGCCCCCAATCTGACTAATATTGGTTTCAGTGTCTTCCCACATGTAGCCTGCAGGGTTCCCCATTCCATAATAAGCTCTTTGAACTGTTTTGGGAACCCAAAAATTTCTTTCTGGTTGTTTTTTTATAATATTTAACCATTTTAAGTATTTGATATTTGCATCTTCAAAGTCACGATGCACAAAGATAAACAGAATGATAACAAGCTACTAGTTGTCAACCAACACATTGGTCCATGTACCATAAGACTGAATGGTATGAGACCCAAATCGTACTAAAAACAATCATATCAGGGGTAACAAGTTTAACCCGTTTATCTAAACTGGTCGAGAGTTGCTAGAAATGTATCCAAACGCGTACAACTCAATGACTCATAATGGTTCTACTAAAAGAAAGGATATTATTTTACTATAGGTGGTGAAATGCGCAAAGGGCTTGTCTGTCGCCTAGGCGCAAGACGTAAAAAAAAATGCACACCTCATATGAGAAAAACGCAAATACGCAATAATGAAAAATACTAGGTATAAGAAAATTAATAATATAATAACAAAAAACTAACATAATTTCCTTCTAAAAAAATGTCCCAAAAAAAAGTTTAGTTTTCTTCAATGTGTTCTCATTCACATTGCTTTTTGTAGATGACTATAATAAAAGGAGGTCAAGTCAAAACAAAGAGCCATAAGGCTGGTTCAAACCGGGTCAAGGCTGGTTTGGCCGCTTCAGGCTAGTTTAGGCCTGTTTAAGTCCAGTTCAGGCTAGTTTTTGGCCGGTTAACGCTCGCTTCACACAAGCCTGATGAAGAACACTGCCTTGCGTGTATTCAAGTCGCCCCTGAGCACAGCTCACCAATAACTAGTTGACTACATAGATTTTCCTTATATAGTTTATGTAATCATACTAAAAAAGCATCTGATTATTCATGAAATTCAGAAAACATGCCAAAAGTGTTTCTGACACGTCGGTTCTGACTGTTACCTAATTTTGCCACATATAGTCCACACACAAGAAAAATCTATGTGCAAATGCTAAGAAACCAATAAAGTGACCAAACTGGAACAATAGGGAAAAGGAAGGAAATAGTCATTTTGAAGTAATATCACATTACAAGATACTAATAACTTTAGTGCCTCTGTCCATGTTAAAATGGCACTAATATCCAGCCATGTATCCATTCAATTACATTCATGGAATCATTGGTAATAGCAAATACATTGCTGTCAGTTATATAACCACTGCCAGCATCATCAGTGTCCTTGAATCTATGCCAGTGACTAGGGTCAATCCTTAACTGTTGTCCGTAGTATTTTCACGTCATGAATTGGCCTGAAACAGAACAAGCCGTTTAAATATGGATAAGAATAGATTATTTATTAAATAATCCTGCGTGGTGCCGAAATGCGTACGATAACAGTAGGTGATCCATGGACAAGGTCAAAGTCAAGTCAAGTACATGTGATAACATTATTGATTTTATTTCCTTTTAGTTATTTGATGAATCGAAATGCTCGCAAAATAAAAAGCTCTTCTTTAAAACAGTAAAATGACATATTAAAAAAACCCGATAAGTAAACCATAATCAAATAAAAATGTCATTATATATCGCTTAAAGTTTAATATGTATAAAAAGGGGATTCATTTTTTCATACATATGTAACATTACATAAAGACCAAAAGACATGCGACAACATGCATTCCATAATCATACTAAAGTAGCAAAATCTTTATCGGTGTGTTCAAGTGTTCTATCTCAATAGATCATAGATGTTCTTCAAAGAATTAACCATTTTTGTGTCACTACCATGACATTGTGAAGTTAATTATGTGGTATGTAATCTAGATGAAATACAAAACAAATGCAACCATAATAACAATTTGAGTTCACACACTAAATGTGGGCATCCTAATGACATTTCTAATCGTTTCCTCATGGAATCAGGACTCCAAATAATCTCTCAATATAACTTGATAGAGACGAATGAAAAACGTTTTGCACGTTAATTGGCATTTGGCAGTTCATTTTCAAATGAAAATGATGATATCATGTTATGAATTGAATATAGAACCAAATTTGTTTTTTTCTATCTGGATATCCTTTATCAATCAAATAATAACTATGGTTAAGAAAGAATAAGAGGACTATAACTTATAAAAATTATCAAGAGATGGTAAGTTAATAACATAGGTATATACAGTAACCCTGTGCTTTTGGAAGGTTCAGTGATAGCGTGAAGAAAAACACTTGTCATGCGTCGATCCCTCTCATCCAACCACATAAAGGTAAAACATACATCAAATGCACAAGCTGCCATTACATTGAAAGAAGGTACCACATTTCAACCTATATAGCACAACTACCATGCCCCTATGTGTGTACCATCAATGCATCCAATGCAATTTACATAAATTTAGGTGATAATGATTAACGATATAATGTGATTTTTTAATATTAACCTAAAAACATAAATAAGATTTTCACCCTTAAAGTAGGAAATTTATCAAAACCACTTCCTTTTTTGGCCAAATGGGAGAACCAGTATGAAAAATATGGTCAGACTTCAGAGAATGAGATATAATGGCTAGACAAATAAATCTTACATTATAATGGCAGTTTACTTAAATGTGTTAAAAACAATATTAAAAAAGCTTGAGAAAGCTACTGACCTGTCAGTATTATCAGTCTGAACACTACCAAGTCTCTTGACAATCTCCATTCCTCTACACACTCTTCCAAATATCGTGTGCTTTCCTGCCAATCGAAATGACATATTACAAATTTATAGTTAAACAAACAAAGCTATAATGTCCAGGATTGCAGATTGCATGGGTAAAGAAGATCAGATAACCACAGAGTTCATGGAGGTGGTCGACATTATAAATCAACAAAAAGTTAGAATGATAGCTCTCCAACAAATATTTATTAATATAGAACATACAAGTAAAGAAATCAGAAATAATGAATATCAAACACATTCATTCGTTCAATGATTCAATCTGGTACAGTGACAAATGCATAGCTTTTAAGACAATATTGTAATTGATCATATCCTACATGTAAATTTTATATGAATAACAGTACTTAAATCATGCATTTTGCCACTAGCATTTAAGACAATGTGTGTCCCAATCTTCATATGATTCAGAAATCGGATAAATTCATCAACCCAAAGAGACTGAGCAAACTGATCAAAACGATAACTTCGCAGAAGAAAAAGTAAAACAATTACCATCAAGTGACTGTGCAGGTGCCAATGTGATAAAGAACTGACTTCCATTTGTATTTGGACCAGCATTGGCCATAGATATGATACCAGCTCCAGTATGCTTCAATTTTGGGGTGATCTCATCCTCAAACTTTGAACTTCAACAATAGAAAATCATGTCAACAGAACAGTCAAATTTCTGGAGCCAATAACAAAATCTTTACAATAACAATCACAAATTGTCTTCAGGCAACCGTACACAACGGAACAAACCAGTGCATTCTTGAAATTTTAAACTTAATTTGACCTTTGACATCCATTTTTTCTAACAAAAACATAAACTTCACATTAGGTTTTTACAACAATAATTGAGTATATTTTAGTGATTCTAGGAAGTAAGGATAACGTCAATAATCACAAATCCAAAAAACTTGTACCAATGGACCATAAAAATCCTTGCATAGAGATGAAATATTAATATCTGAACTGAATATTGGTTTTAAAATGCGCATCAGCAGCACAAAATGCGGTGATGAGATCGCATCGCTGCAGTTGATGCGATGCGATTCCAAGATGCAGTTGACCGGTATTTGAACAAATCAGACCATCGACTGCACAGTTTTTCAAATCTTATTGAAAAAATCTGACCATCGATTGAGCAATGGGTTTGAGTATTTGGACAAATCTGACCTGAGATGAATAGAATGCCTTATATTTTAGTGTTTAAAACTTAACAATTTAAAATATTATCTATAAACAATTTTTTTAACAATATTCGTGATGCGCGGGCATGGGCTTTTAGGATCAAAATACATTGAAACGCCACAAGCTTTTTAAAACCAAGAACTAAAGTAACCTTACCCATAAATGGATTCTCCACCCCTTCCTGTGCCAGTGGGATCGCCTCCTTGAACTATGAAATCCTATACCAAAACTCAAAATTAGTTATCAAAATCAAGCGCTTAGTCAACAGATTCTCATCATTCAACACACAAAAGCACAAATTGTTCAAGCATAGGGATTACTGGAGTTACACACCTTAATGATTCTGTGAAATTTGACATTGTTGTAGTAGCCCCTTCGAGATAGTTCAATGAAGTTTTTGCAAGTTCTAGGCGCGTGCTTATCGTACATCTGATCAATTTAACATCTATCAATTTGTTCTGAAATATTTTGTAAAGCTTAGAAGGAGCGCAGATTTACCTCAACAGTGAAGGCACCCATCGATGTTTCCAGAGTGACCTCCGGTGGACCTCCTTCAGCGCCCGGCATGATGGATTACGATGGCGAAGATGCTGGAGAGATTACGATGATGATGGTTCGCAGAGTTAGGGTTTAAGAGCGTAACTGGAGACTAGATCGGGTCAGGCAAAACCTGTTGGTTTTATTCTACCCAATCAATTGAAGCAAAGGGCTGTTTGTTTGGTTTAGAAACTTTTTAGGTTTATTCAAAAACCAAACCGAATAAATCGAAAATCGATTTCAAAAAGTTTGGTATATCTTATAATCGAACCAAAAGGCAAATTCATAATTTGGATACGATTTAAACTTAAAAATATAGTTATTTGTTAAATTGGCTAAATATATAGTTATTCAGTTAAACCGAATAAACCGATTTAAAAATTATATATATATATATATCCAATAACCGAACCGAAAACCGAATTCATAATTCGGATACGGTTAGGAACAGAGCTGAAAACCGAATTCATAATTCGGATACGGTTATGAACCAAAACAAAAAACGAATTCACAATTCGGTTCGGGTTTTTTTCGGTTACGAATACAGTTCGGTTTTCGAATTTTTCCAGTTTTTGGTTTTTTTGCACACCCCTAATTTCATAAGTTTTGTGAGGCAATGAAATCATGAAAATAAATAAAGTTTTAATGAATTCATTCCTACTTTTTATAATTATAAAATTACGCAACTTTTATTATAATGTTTTTTTAACAAATACTAATATTTTTAAATTAAGGGCATTAAATCTATACTATCTAATAAATAAAGGTTTTTTCATACCACGTGTCGCCTCCATATTCATGAATTTTTTCACGTCTCTCTCTCATTAAATACAGTTCTATTTTTTAATAATAATATATTTTTAAAACAAATACTAATTATACAAATAAAACACATTTATTTTAAATTATCTCTTATTATAAAAAACTTTGAAATCTAATTATGTAACTTTTATGTTCAATCAAATAGTACATAAAAGTCAAATTACATTAAATAGTAATTAACGTATTTTCGAAACCCAATTATATATCATTTTTTACATATTTTGAATTTTGTTTTCTATCTTTAGTATATGTTATACATTTTTACACTTGTAAAATATATACATAAAGATTTAAAAAGTTTATATATTAATATTTTTCACCCCGTGTGTAGCACACAGGATCTAAGCTAGTGAAACATATATAAAAGTTGGTTACTATTAAGTGATACCTCAAACGAAGCTCACATGAAGAGAATTTGAGTGGTAGCTCAACCGAACAAAAAGATAGCTAAAAAATCAAACTCAAAATTTAGATCTCAATACATTGTCTTGCATATGAGATAAACACGCAATTTTGCATTGGCGTGTTAGTTGTTGGAATTAATCGGGTTTGTTCATAGGTCAAATGGTCAGTAAAAAATTAGAGTCGATTTTGGTTGATTTATTTGTTTAGTTTATGGTACGTGTGTTGGTGTTGTTTTTAGTGTTTGGAAATGGTTGATTTAGTTTTCAAATATAGTGTGTTTTTCGGGTTTCTATCATACCAAAGTGGTCTCGAGGTTTTAGAGTAGCTGATTTGAGTTGAGAAGGCAGCGAGAGATCTGGTAGCGGTGATCTCGGCAACATTGCAAGAAGAAAATAATTGGTCGGCATTCTTTGCAGGTTGGAAATTTCTTTGGACACTTGGTGCTATTGGAGTTGGCAATTTTTAAGGTAAAGGGTCTGCTGATTGGCGACTTGTTGTAACAGTCGAAAACCGAGCGTTTGAATAAGTGAATAAGGAGGGACTGGAACCGACAAGTTACAAAGATGGAAAACCCTACCCTCATCCCTTAACCTAACCGCCACCCCCTCACCACCCTCATTCCATCATTTTCACCCCAAATCCTAGATAGAGAAAGGGAGAAAGAGAGAAACCGACACTTTTGGAGCTCAAGTGAAGGAGAAGATCATAGCATCCTCTTCTGGTCGGATTTGAGATAAGAACAGCCATCTAGATCTTTGTTTTGAGTTTTGAAGTCAGGTTTTGGGTTTTATGAAAAAGATCGGATTTTTGCGTGTTAATTGGCATAAAAACATTGGATCTAGCCTTGCATGAGTAAAACAAAAAGGTTTGGACGTAAAAAGTTAGAATTTTGGATCAAAACTGATATTTTTGGCAAAAACCCTTGAATCGGCCTAAAGTACGTATGAATCGGCCGAAAGTTTCATGTTCCAGCCGAATGGAAATTCCGGGCGAAAGTATAGTTCCGACCGAAAGTTCTCTAGTTTTAATATAGTTTGTATTAAACTCTTCGTACAGACTGTTAGACGTTTCGCATGGATTCCCTACCATCAATCTCTGTAGCAAGTTAGCACGTGAGTTCTAGAAACCCTTTTTTTTACTGTTTTGGGGTGATATGCATGCTCGTTAAAATGATTTATAAATAAACGGTTTACACATATGGAACGTACAAAGGTTTACGAACATCTACGAATGTTTACAAAGGTTTACGAACATCTACGAATGTTTACAAAGGTTTACAAAAATATGCGAATGTTTATGAATGGTTATAGTGATAATGTTTTTAAAAGGAAGAGGGTAATGTTTTATAAAGTCATTATATTGTCGAAATTTGCTATGGTTCCCTCGGGAACACACGTTATGTTATGTTAAAGGATGCCTTTGTGGCTTGCTAACGGTTATACAACTGGTAAGGAAGTGATAAAGATCTCTTCGGGGTTAACGTGACCCCCGTTTTAGTTTTTTATCGGTCTATGGCGGTGAGACCATAGGGGCAAAACGTTGTATCTGTCGGTATATGGCGCCGATGAGACCATAGGGGCAATACGATGCTTACGAGGTGATGTAGATTTAGACATTTATGTTTGACTTGTGATGTATGTTGTATGTACGTTTCATTTGATAAAGGTTTATGTGTTTTATGCTTAAATCCCTCTTCACATGTTTATGTAAATAAGAACTTACTCAGTGTAACTGACTTTTAGTATGCATATTAGGTTATGTGTAGGTTTCAAAGAAGACTTAGGATGGTGTTTGGCTAGAGACGAAGGACTACTCCCTCGATGTAAAGAACTGGCATCCCGTTTAGGTTTTTAGTATGCATATTAGGTTAAGTGTAGGTCTCAATGAAGGAGTCGACCATGAGGGTTTTTTTTAATCGAACAACAGGTCTGATCAAATCAATCAAGTGCAACGGGCTTTAATCGAAACATCGGGTCTAGTGGTGACCAAATTCGAAAGAAAAAAGAGAGTTCAGATCATGTGTTTTTGACCGAGTTTCTTCTTCACCTAGGACAAGAACAGTAGGTGGCTTAGTTCTTTTGGAAGAAGTATTCCACCCCAATAACACAAAAGAAACGATCGACAAGGAGGCTGAGATCTTTCAAGCAGGTGGCTTGGATCTATTATTGTTTTGCGACTCTGAAGATGGAAAAGCGGGTGGCTTGTCTTCTGGTCGGTGGTTGATAGCAGGTGGCTTACAACCCAGGAAGGAACTGTGTACCGGAGTTGTGAAGGCCAATTTAAAAGGGTCGAGTGGGGTTTGAAAAAAAAATGGGAGCTCAAATCGAGAAAACTTTGGACGTAGCCGAGGTAGACGTCGGGTGTCCGGGAAAGTCGAGACGGTTTGGAGATGGTTTGGAGGACGGTGATTTAACGTTCTTGTGAAGATCTGTGTGAACAAACAACGATTAGGGGGGGTGCTTGTTGGAATTAATCGGGTTGTTCACAAGTCAAATGGGTCGGTTAAAAATTGGAGTTGGTTTTGGTTGGTTTATTTGTTTAGTTTATGGTGTGTGTGTTTATTTGGTATTGTTTTTTAATATTTGGTAAGGGTTAATTTAGTTTTTAAAGATATGATTAAGTATCTTGGTGATTAAATTTTGAGTTTATTATAAATAAGAGTCTTAGGGTATTGTAATGAGTGTGCATTATTCTTAATAAAATACATGAGTTTCTGAGTGTGTTTTTCGGCTCTGCCATCAATTTTAGTAACTGTTGGTCATTTGGTGCAATGGTAGCCCCGAGACTTTCAATAGTGGAGCTCTTGGGTTCGAATCCTGGTAACAGCAAAAAAGGGGTTTGTGGTCAGGTCAGGGGGTTTACCCAGTTGGGGGGTTTCTCCTGTGGTGGGCTGCCCTGGATGTTCTAGGTGTTGCCCTAGAGAAACCCAATTATCCTAGAATATCTAGGTGTTTTCGTTAAAAAAAAATCAATTTTTGTAGCATGATAATATTGAAATACATTTACTTTCAAAATGATAACATATGGTGGATATAATAAGCTCGAACATATGATATCCAATCCCAATCGAATATTGATAAAGTTTGCTAGTTGTAGTGATACACAATGGGAGAATGTTGCATACTTGACTCCTACGTCAATTGTTATCATTTTGATGCTTGCAACATTTAAAAAGATAAGTTCTTAACATACTTTCCGTTTTTGGGTTTATACACAATACGAGTCCTGGTTAAACCAACACACTTTCTGTTTTTTCTCATAAAAGTCCCTTAACATTTTTTTACACAGAAAAAATCAACATAATCTCTTTTTTTTTTCTCATAAAAATTCCTATACAAAGATAGTTTACTCTAGTATTTAGATAGACATGCTAGTTTGTCTGTTATCTTTTTTGTTATCACCCTATATTAAGAGTAAACTATTGCTTGATTAATTCAACGAAATATAAAGATTCTATCAATAACCTTTGCAATCATATTTGACACACTAATTATTACTAATAAAAAAATATAAAATTTTGAACGAAAATTATTCCAGGCTACCCGTACCAAAATTATCCATTTTGACTGGGAACCCAACCCCATTCCCATACTTAGGGTATGTGGTATCCCTCACGGGAGGGTACCCGTGAGGTATATCACGGCGTGAGCACATATGGAACACCGCCCCCCTCTCGCGTGAAGGGGGGATGAGGGAGGATCCGTGAGTGGCTTCACGGGAGAAAGGAGAGTGGTGGGTGGGTACCCTATTGTGTGTGTGGGTGTTGGGTGGGTTCCCCATGGTCAAGTATGTGGTATTTCTCTCACTTAGGTATTTCCCTTGCCAAATGAACAACCAACCAAACGTGGCACCTCGTGGCAGAAAAGTTACTCTCACTCGGGAATGCCGAGTGAGAGTATACCACATACTCTTATAGAAAATAGAATCTTGGAATACAGTCAATTTTAATACCAAATATCTTTTTTGTTTTTCCTTATTTTTATTTAGGACACTTGCTTTTTAACCTTCCAGAAAGCCTTTTTATGTAATTAGAGCTGAGAGGAATGTCTACAAGAAAGGAGGTGAGTCTGGTCATTGGTAAAGAGAATGTAAGCTTCAAGCCTGAAAATATTTCATTTGCACAATATCAGTCCAAACTAGTTTAAAGGAACAATCAAGTCCCCTAGATAATTGTTAATAGATGAATACATAATTAACTTTTGATATAATCAAAGTAGTAGTTCAATTCTTTTGGTCATTTCTTTGATGAGGTTGGAATATTAAAGTGTCTTTTTGTTTATCCTTAAATACCTTACTTATTTTGCAAATAAGAAAAGCCAATCATTGAACTAAAACCAGGTAAATTAATAAGTCAAATGTTGAATACAATGATTTTAAAGCCATCCCACATAGGTAGACAGAAGATATATAAAGGTTGAAAAGGTAAATAAAAAGGAAAGATGGAAATGTTAAAATCACTTACCTGGATGGGGTCAATGGGTGATCAAGAAAGCCCATGGCCTAGGTTAGTGACCTTCATTGCACTTGGGAGAGGTGCTATCCTAAGGTCGACCCAAGCGGTCGAGCTTACATCATAATTTGTGATAGTAAGGGCTTGCGTTCGCGCGGCTCTTTCATAATGCTTTAGTTCAAATATTTTAGTCATCTTGTGCTCAAATCTCATGTGGAATCTTTGAACAAGTTAAGCTGTCTTTGTTTGTTGACAGTTTACCATTTAATTACTTGTGGTTTGAAAGAATAAAAGTTTTTGAATATTAATTTCTCTTTTAAACATACAGTATTAAACCACTAACGAACACTATGCATCTAATTTGTTCAATTCTTCATTCTTTCATGAGAAGGGATCGATAGCTCAAATGCGAAAAAGAGTGAAGTAGTGATCTCATAACTCCCAAAATATGAAGCTTTTTAATAATTTAGTTTTTATTTTAGATTGTAAATTATTTTTGATCAAAATTAATATTTCGGTTATGTTTTATAATTCATTTAAGTCTTTAGTTAATATGTTTGGGGCTCTTTTGTAATGTGTATAGGGAAACTTTTTCATATGATAATAAACTTTCTCCTAATTCGGTTTTATCTAAACGTTTACTAGAACGTAACTAGCTTTTTTTTTCTTGCTCATTAGTGACACACACTTCGTTGCAATTAATCTGTCTCATTGTTCTTATAGTGCATATCATGGGGTTGATGGTTTGTGTTTGAGGGTCTCTCTACTAGGACAAACAAAATCAACAATATACTTGAATGAATCAACATGATCCTTGAGGAATTACTGCCTAGCACTAGTCGATAGTGACGATCGACATCCTGTCAACATGAAGATCTCCATCCCTTATTTTGACTTCTTACTTGATGAGAAGTATCTTCATTTTGATGACAACTCCAATGTTGAAATCGATGAATATCGCAATGATGATGACATGTTACATCAAGATATAGAGATTAATAAAAAGAGTAAACAAGCTCCATAATGTTGGAGGTGACAAAAGACGTTAGCATAGTTAAGGGCAACAAATTTTGAAGAGAATGATGTCATAGAAGTTCATGGCATTAATATCTTGATGGATATCGAGAGATTTATGAAAGTGGAGAACTAAACAACACATCACTGAAACTCGAGAGTCAGTGAGGGAGAATGATGATTTTTATATAAACGTTTACTAGAATGTATATAGTCTTTTTCTCGTATCCGTCATTTCTCATAGCACAATCTATTAATTAGTGTCAGATTTTTGTTATCTACCTACAAATTACAACGAGTAACAAACATTTTTTTCTCGTATCCGTCATTTCTCAACAAAAGTTTCATCTGTGGCCTTCTTGTGGTGAGGGTGAAAATGTCACTCGTGTGATTATCACTTCTTGCGGTAGGTTAGAATGAAGTGTCTTTTTGTTCAACACCATATTAATTTTGAAAAAAAAATAAAAAAATCAATCAGTAAACTCAAACCCCATAAATTAGTAAGAAAATATTGAATGTAATAAGGAAAAAAAAGTAAGAAAACAAGTGTAAGGGACTTGAATGGTTAGTCTAGAGAAATGAGAACCAACCCACATAGGTAGATAGAAGAAAGATAAGAGGGATTCAAAGGTGAATAAAAAGAGAAAGAGGGAAATGTGAAACTCACTTACCTGGATGGGGTCAATGGGTAATCAAGAAAGCCTATGGCCTAGGTTAGTGACCTTCATTGCACTCTGGAGGGGTGCTACCCTAAGGTCGGCCCAAGTGGTCGAGCCTACATCATAATTTGTGGCAGTGGAGGCCTGCGTTCGCGCGGCCTCTACGTAAGTTATCAGTTTAAGCTTTTATGTTTAAATATAGTTGAGACTTTTTGTCACACTCCACCCCTATACGTGACCGTTTGATACAGAGGGAAATCAAACTTTATATTTAACTATACTTTGGTTACATTTACACAAGATTTTCTAAAGTAAACAAACAACTAATGATTAGAAATTACGTAAACGTCTCGTGTTGGTAGATTCTTTTAAGCACCTTATGAAGCTCTTCAAATACGCCCTCTAGTGATTATCTGTGACACACACTTAAAAACATACACCAGCAACCGCTGGTGAGTTAAACAATCATGCAATATATCAATATGTTTACAAATATGTCTTGATTATGTATGAGCTTAATGCATGCCAATTATATATCACATTCTACCCGGCTACTTAATAGTCCAAAGTTTAGCTTTATATATTCATATGTATACTACTGTGATGTCCCAAAGAATCTGCCCGGTACCGTTTATATGAATATATATAGCTTGAATGATTGTTTATAAGTGCATGCAAATATGCAATACATGATTCAAGATTTCCCCTTTCTAAATCATCTTTCATAGCGGGTAACCCGTTTTGAAAATGTTTATAATAACTCACCTTCCATACTCTTTCTCCTTGTCAACACCCGATTATTGATAGTCACCAAAGTGAACCTATAACAATGTTCAAGTGTTCCTGTCAGCCTTAATCAAGGTTTTATAACTTTAAACGTTTCTTAAATACGCTAACTAAGATTTCAAACCTTCTGCCTCATATTCCATACGACCCGTATCACACAAATACGTTTCGTATTGACAACCCACTCATATGGTCCGTATTGGGCTAATACGACTCGTATGACTAACTTTTACATACGACCTGTATTGATCATATACGACCCGTATTGCAGGTTTGTTATACGTCTCATATGACATTGGATACGGCCGGTATTGCGGGCTGATGATACTGTTAAGCCTCCTGAACTTCGAATGCTAACCTAAATTAATACATAGTCACACTCATTAAGCACCTTATGAGACATTTCATTACAATGTTATATTATGCATCTTTCTTTGGTCTGTAAATAGTTATTTTTGTATTATTTACCATAGTTTTAATCCTTTTGTAATTATAATATAACAATGATCTAGCTTGTTGGTTACTGAATAGGTAATTAACTTCTTATATAATCAAAGTAGTAGTTCAATTCTTTTGGTCATTTTTTTTGATAAGGTTGGAATGAAGTGTCTTTTTTTTATCCATCAACACCTTACTAAATTTGAAAAAAAAGTTCAATCAGTAAACTCAAACTCCTTAAATTAGTATGTCAAATATAAAAAACTATGACTAAAATCAAGTCCCGAATCGGTAAAACACATGTTATTGGCTAACTCCCAAACACGTTTATTGATATCAAGAAATCTCTCTCTAAAACTTGATTTTTCAATTAGCAAACCCTGACTCGGTTTATATAGCTAACCTATCATGTTAGACTATTAATAGGATTCTATTTAATTAATTACATAATAATTATCTATAACTAATCCTAACATAATCTATTTAGGACTATTGATAATTATCCACCATTAATTAAATATTATAGTTTGCGTTGCACTCCAAGGCTCCTTAACCAACCCATGCCTATCTCGCCACGGGTGACTAGGAAATTCCTAACATAAAAGTGCGAACCCGGTGCTTGACTTAGCTCCCGCATTCGGCATTTGCGCAGGTCCAGAGAGGGGACGGATCACTTTGCGATCTGATGTACGCAACCTTACACTATATTTTTGTGCAGAAGGCTGTCTCCACGGCTTGAACCCATGACCTCAAGGTCATAAAGCAGCAACCGCTCTAAATATTGAATACTGTAGGGTTAATCTTGATGGGTACAGGTCAAATTCGGGTAATGGAGCTGAATTTGCGGGTTTGTTTGGATGGGTCAAGTTATTAGAAAGTTTGACTTAAGCACATGTTTTTCATTGTTTTTAGTGTGTCTAGATCATGGGTTAGTGGGTAAATTATTTTCCTTTTCTTTAGGAGCAAGAGTTTTTTTTTCCTTTATTAATGTAAAGTGTTTTGGATTTAATGAATGTAAGAGTTTAGAAGCACTTAAATTATTCTCTAAACATTAGTCTGATCCAACAAATACTATGACTGTAATAAGAAAAAGAAAAGTAAGAAAACAGAAGAAAGGGGCTAGAATGATTTGTGTAGAGAAATGGACATTTTAAATCCAACCCACATTGGTAGGCAGAAGAAGATAGATGAAGTGATAGAAAGGTGAATAAAAAGGGAAAGATGGAAATATGAAACTCACTTACCTGGATGGGGTCAATGGGTGTTCAAGAAAGCCCACGGCCTAGGTTAGTGACCTTCATTGCACTTGGGAGGGGTGCTATTCTAAGGTCGGCCCATGCAGTCGAGCCTATATCATAATTTGTGATAGTGGGGCCTGCGTTCGCGCAGCCCCTACATAATAAACTAGTCAAACCTTTTATTTCTATGTTACATTCATCCTAACCAATTCTTATTTTATGCAAGGTTTTACCTCACACATAGTCTAATGATAGTTTTGACTAAGAATCAATGTCACTGTTATCTCTCAAAGAAAAACATTCTTCCTTGGTTTTTATGAGCACCTCTAGT
The DNA here is from genome assembly GCA_023525975.1 of Smallanthus sonchifolius. NCBI lineage: Eukaryota > Viridiplantae > Streptophyta > Magnoliopsida > Asterales > Asteraceae > Smallanthus > Smallanthus sonchifolius. The sequence goes on along the minus strand of CM042028.1, from coordinate 70,479,470 downwards.
GACAGTTATAACATCCTACAGGGATATTTTATATACAGTGAATACTTATCATTTTGATACAAATTCTATTTGAAACTCACCCATAAATGTCGATAGATATTTTATTAAATTCAATTTCTTTTTGCTACGTGGCAAGTACAACAAGGCATATTTGAATTGAGTCAAATTGTCGCCGGCCACATGGAATTTAACTTGTGAATTAATGACATTTTGATTTGTTTGTGAAGATTAAATACAAAAGAAGTCTCGGATTACGATCCGAGAGCCTGCGGGTATCATGACTCACTGGGCTAGGACATGTGACCTGTGGGACCTATTTCCAGTTATGTCTATATGTTAACATTGAAAAACAACGTTTTTAAAACCGGACCGGACCGGTCGGACCGGGAACCGGGACCTCCACCGGTCCGGTTACATGCTCTGAGACCATTTGCTGGTTGAACCGGGCGGTTCAAGCGGTCGAACCGCGAACCGGGTAGTTTAATTTAAAAAAAAAAAAAAAAAATTTTACTAATTTTTTTATCCTTTTTATCCTATAGTCCTCCTACTTACTTCTATTTACAATTTTAACTTAATTTGGCTCTTTCCTTTTAACTTATACGCTGACACAGGTCCTCCAAAACCCTAATCAAAATTAAAATTGAAGATTCAAAAGAATTAAAATTCATACAGACCTACAACCCTCGTCTTTGACTCAAAATTGTTTAAATGGTTGTATATGTAGTATTTGGAATTTTTATATTTTTCTATATATTTTTATGAATATTTATATTATTTATTGTGTCATCCGGTTTTTGAATCCGGTCCGACCGGTCCGACCAGTGAACCTCTAAGACGTCCGGTTCGTTGTCCGATCCGGTTCTGAAAACATTGTTGAAAAGAATGATTACATGCCCATCAATAAAAAAAAAAGAAATAAAAAAAATAATGAATGATGTCTTATTGGGGTCCACCACCTCCATGAAAGCGATGAGAAAACCTTAATATGAGACTATAAATACACCATGACGAGGTGATGATTATTCATTCAATTTCACTCATACTCACATCACCATCTTACATTCTTTGCGATTACTCTTCTCCAACAAATAGTTATCCTCATGTCGGAGGGTAGTCACTAGCGTTGTTCACGAGCCGAAGGAAAAACCAAGTGAAGGTCTACTCGAACTCGCTCGGTTTACAATCCGAGCGACTCGGTTCGGTTCGAATTTGCAAAATCGAGCGAGATGTCAAGGCTTCGGTTCGGTTTATAATCGAGCAACGCGGTTCTGCTCGATTTTAAATTTAAAATTCATTCCAGAGTTCCAACTCAAACTCAACAAATTAACAAAGAAACATACAAAATACAAATTTAAAACACGAATTAAGTTCTAACTCAAACTCAAATATTAAACCCGCGTCCTCTACGATCATTTCCATGTCCATCGTATCGGGCTTCTCCCCTCTAACTTCATTTGCAGAGCTATCCTCACTTTCATATCATGAAATACTAGCTATGTATACTTAAATGTAGAACATATATTATGTCTTAAAATCGATGCAGAACATAAAAGTCAAATTGTTCTTTGGCACTAGTTAGAGCTGTTTATCTGATTGTGAGTGGTTGGTCACTTTGAATCTTTGAGAGGGTGAGAAGGAGAGGCTGCTAAGTACTGAAGTAGAACCGTAGAGGATTTGATCACCTGACTCGTGACCTTCGATTTGAAGATTTGAGAGGGCGAGGGCGTTGCTCGGACCAGGGCCGACTCAACGTATTTGGTGGCCCCAAACGAACTAAAAGTGTGGGGCTCTTTTCCAAAGTCATGTTATAAAAACCCTCATCTTTTATTCAGGTTTGGGACTGACAAATATTAATAAATCACATATTATAAACAAATCACCAATATTATCAAATTAGCCAATTCCCAACTATTACCAAACATATTATAGCCAATTATAACCACTATTACCAAATGACATATTGAAAAATTTCACACGTAAGCTACCCCAATTCCAAAATTTCAATTGCCCGCTTGAAATGTGAAATCACGATAGAGGCGGCCTCTAAATCCCCTTCCCACCCTACCAGATCAGTTAAGCCACCATCCTTCTCACTTCTCAGCCCAAACCCAATATATTTGAAAACTAGTTTAGACCCCGTGGGTGAAAAATATCAATACATAAATTTCTTAAATTTTATTTATGTATTTTATAGGTGTAAAAATGTATTACTATACATATATTAAGGATAAAAAACAAAATTCAAAATATATAAAAAATAATATATAATTGGGTTTCGAAAATACGTCAATTACTATTTAATGTAATTTTACTTTCATTTATTATTTGATTGAAAACAAAAGTTATATAATTAGATTTCAAATTTTTTTTATAATAAAGGATAATTTAAAATAAATGTGTTTTATTAGTATATTTAGTAATTTATTAAAAGATATGAGTGCATTTAATAAGAGAGAGAAGCGGAAAAATAATGATGAAATTGAATATGGTGCCGACACGTGTCATACTAAAACCTTTATTTATTATATAGTATAGATTGGAGGCCCTAATTTTTTTGTGGTCACATGCCCTAGCTTGGCCCACCAAGCCTATTGGGCCGGCCCTAGCTCGGTCGCTAAGTCGTTGTGAAGGCCGATTGCCCAAGGGTAATATTAGGGTTAAGGGTAAGGGTTAACACTTAACAATGTTTTTTTAGGGTTTTAGTTTTTTTAGGTGTTTAATTTTTATTGAGTTGGGCCACTTTCCTAGTGTAAAAAAATAAATAATTGGCCAAAACTAAAATAAGTATGTATAATGATTAATTCATTAATTATACTAGCTTAGAACCCGTGTAATACACACGAGGTGAAAAATATCAATACATAAAATTCTTCGATCTTCATGTATATATTTTACAGGTGTAAAAATGTATTACATATGATAAGGATTGAAAACAAAATTCAAAATATGTAAAAAATAATATATAATTAGGTTTCGAAAATACGTTAATTACTAATTAATGAAATTTGACTTTCATTTACTATTTGATTGAAAATAAAAATTACATAATTAGATTTCAAAGTTTTGTATAATAAGAGATAATTTAAAATAAATGTGTTTTGTTAGTATAATTGGTATTTTTTTTTAAAAGATAGAAAGTGTATTTAATAAGATAGAAAGTGTATTTAATAAGAGAGAGAGACGGGAAAAAATGATATGAATGAATATGGAGATGACACGTGTCATTAAAAAACCTTTATTTATTATATAGTATATATATATATATATCAAATTTAAAAATAATGCAAGCCAAACCGAACGAACAACGAGCGAACTTACCTCAACTCGTTTACAACCTAGCCAAAATCAAACAAGCTTATTTCCGAGCTTTTTCCAATCGAGTTTCGAGCGTCGAGCTATTTGGGTAACCCCAGTGGCGGATCTAGGAAAAAAATTCAGGGGTATCGGGCAAAATTTTTTTTTCGTGCATTCAAGTAAATGAAACAATTTTTTTCCCAGGGGGTTCACTGGTTTTAGATGCTCCAATTTCATAGGGCCGGACATAAAAAAACTCGTTTCGTTTCAATTGTTCGGGTCGGGTAAGGTTCATCACATAATAAAAATACGATTAAAAAAACATCGTCATTAGAAATTAAAAAAATACACAATGTTTTCAAAACGGACCGGACGGTGAACAGGTTACGTTACCGGTTCACTGACGCTATGTATTATATAATATTTATAAATTAGTTTTAGATAATGTTAATAATAATAATTTTGATCCTTAAATACTATAAAATAAATATAAAGAATCAGACATAATTTAATAACTATATACACTATAAAATACACCCAATTAATCTATATGTATATAGTAAGTTCTTTATGATTGAAGGATTTCTTTTTATTTCTAATCTTCTAAAACAAACTGAGGGTGCAAAATAAATACAATGTACAGGAGCCTAAACTAGGAAACAATTTACAAGGAAACCATAAATAATGGAATGACAGTGAATGGTGATTACAGTAAATAAGGAAGAATATATGGTCAATTCTTAAACTTTAAACACAATTAATAAATTATAAAAAAGTAAACAAAAATTCGTAATAAATAATCCAACAATTTAAAATCAAAGCTAATAGAAAAAAGTTTTTAAACAACATTTATGTCTGTTATCTTCCAAAAATTCGTAATAAAAGGAATTTAAAAAGTATTAAAATTAAGGAAATGGATTCAATTTATAGAAATCAATTAATTTATTTGAAAAGACTATTGAAATCAATTAATATCCAATCAATTCTACCCTTTAAAGTTAAAACGGTTCTTGCTTTTCCTTCTCCCTCTCCCTCTTCCTCTTCCTCTCCCTGTATCTTCATCTCTAACATTATCTTGCAACCTTCATTTCGAAATTTTAAGGAGGCTTTGTAAGACTGTAACTGAATGTTTTTATTAAAATTTATTGGGTTTTATAAAGTGTTATGATTTTTATAAAATTTAAAGGTTAGTGTTGAGATTTGTTTGTAAGAAAATTTCAGGGGTATCTAAAATTTCATTCAGGGTATCAGGAAACATAAAACGGTTAAAAAAAAATAAAAATCCCACTGCCTGTCGAAAGTTGAGGGGTAGCGGCAGATACCCCTGCCCTCCCCTTAAATCCGCCCCTGGGTAACCCTAGTGGTCACAGAAAGAACCCCTTTTCTGTGGCGAGTCCTAAAAGTATTTTTCGTTGTAGGATTTCTTCAGTTTCCGATGAAGTCTTGCTTGAAGTGCTATTGCAGATTGCTCAAGGAACCTTCACAAAGAGGATTATATTTGATAGTTTGTCCCAAAATATATTTTTCTAACTATCTACTCTACTATGTCTCTTTTAGTTCTGGCCAAACAATTCATGTAGTTTTAGAAAAAAACACCATACCGATATATAATTCCTCTGTTATAGAATTTAGAATTCAAGACCATTGACGGATCATAAATTTTCGAGAGTGGAAATTAGGTATGGTTAAAACGGACCTAAAGGTGTTGGGGGCACTACCCTAATACCCTAAAAAAATACCTAATGAGTAAGTGCCAGCTTATTTTTACCCAAATCCAACCCTAATGCCCAAAGAGGTGGGGGCACAATCCTAATACCCTAAACCATTTATTCCCATTTATTAAAGAGTTCTTCCTACACACACGGGTAGTTATACCCGGAAGCAATACCCCCAAGGGGTACCCGAATCATTGGAGTTGGTGTACCCGCGGCTACCCGAGTACCCGCACCCTCTACCCGAAGGTGCCCCCATCACCCTAATCGTGTAAAAAATAATTACATTAATAGTAGCAAAATTATCTATTTTAGGATATACTAATGAATTATACAAACCATCACACATATTCTGTTCAAGATAAAGATTGAAATTCATATAAGCGCAAGTTAAAAGACATATCATTGCTTTTGAAATCAAATGGATTTTTTGGATAAGAATACAAGGGAATGCTAAGTATTTAATCATTATTAGTAATCGACATTAAGTCCATTAAAATCTAAAAGTTAGTGTAACTCAAACAATTATGAGTTTATGAATATATAATTCATGATTTTTTTTATTATATTAATAGAAGAGTAAACTTTGTTTTTGGCCTCTGTGGTTTGGCTTGTTTAACCATTTTAGTCCAAAAAATAATCTTTTAACATATCAGGCCCTGAGGTTGTATTTTTATAACCATTTCAGTCCATGATACTAACGCTGTTAACTTTTCTGTTAAGTATAGGAGCATTTTAGTCATTTTATTTCTAAGTAAATTAGTTAATTTTTTAAGTTCAATAAAAACTTTTTTTTGATTTTTTCATAAAAAAAATTTCTACATTTTTTAAAAACGTTTTTTTTTTACTTTTAAAAATTATTTTTTTAGTTCTTTTTTCCGTAAAAACGTCTTTTTTGAATCTTTTTAAAAACGTTTTTTGATAAAAAAAAATTTAAAACTTTTTTCATAAAAAGCGATTTAAAAATATTTTTTTAGCTTCTTATAAAATGTTTTTTTTAACTATTTTAAAAACGTTTTTTTTTTTACTTTTTTGAGTAAACTAGTTTTAAAAATAGTGAACTATTTAAAAAAATACGTTTTTAAAATAGTTAAAAATATTTTACGAATAAGCTAAAAAACGTTTTTATAAAAAAAACGAAAAAACGTTTCGAAAAAATGTTTTTAAAAACGTTTTTTATGAAAAAAAGTTTAAAAAAAATATTTTTTAGAAAAGTAAAAAAACGTTTTTAAAAAGATTCAAAAATGTCTTTTTTTAAAAAGTAAAAAAATGTTTTTAAAATAGTTAAAAAACATTTTACGAAAAAAATTAAAAAAAAATTTATAAAAAAAACTAAAAAAATGTTTTTAAAAACGTTTTTTATGAAAAAAGTTAAAAAAGTGTTTTTTAGAAAAGTGAAAAAAAGTTTTTAAAAAGATTCAAAAAAGACGTTTTTACGAAAAAAAAAACAAAAAAAATGATTTTAAAAAATTTAAAAAAAACTTTTTTAAAAAAAGTAGAAAAAAAGTTTTATGAAAAAGGCTAAAAAAGTTTTTATTGAACTGAAAAGATTAACTAGTTTACTTAAAAATAAAATAACTAAAATGCCCCTATACTTAACAGAAAAGTTAACAGAGTTAATGTTATGGACTGAAATGGTTACAAAAATACAAACTCAGGGGCTGATATGTTAAAAGATTTTTTTAGACTAAAAGGGTTAAACAGACCAAACCATAGGGGTCAAAAACGAAGTTTACTATTAATAGAAATACACAAAAAAGTTATAATAGTATAAGTTTGGGACCAAGAAAGTAATATCGCAAATGATGAAGGACTTGACTTGTATTTCCTAATTTTTATCGCTGTGAGTGCTCTCTCATCTCCGTGTTCCCCTGTTTCTCAAGCCCTAAACAAACACCGTCACACACAGAGAGCTATGGCGGCATGTAAGAGGATACCGAAGACTCTTTACGGTAATATTTTCACACGATCAAGCACAGGATATCAATCATCGTCTTCGTTTGGACCTCCGTCTTCTCTCATTTCACGGAGAGGCATAGCTTCCAGGCTTTATGTAGCAGGTTGGCGTGTTTTGTTAAGCTTCTTCTTCGATAATCTGTGTTCTTACGGTCTCTTACTAGTTACACGCAATCGATATCTATCGAGATTTTGAACTATAGAAATTGAATTGTTGAATCTGTTCAAATTCATATTTGAAATTGAACTGCTGTTCTTATATTGTGTAGCTCCAAATCATTATCTCAATTAATATTGAATATACTCATGAATAGATTGAAATTAGGACCTCTGGTGATGTAACACAATGTGTTTGTATATATCTTAATGAATAATGATTGATTAGTGACAGTTAAACAGTTAATTTCATATTCATAACTTTGGATATGCTGCAGTACCAACTACCAATCAGCTTTTGCTTTATTCCTAAAACAGTTTTTTTTTTAATTTTATTTTTGAAGTTATAAATAGCATTTCAATTGGTCTATGATTTAGGTGATATAACAGTGTAGTCACTCACAGGGGTTCTGTATGTTAATTACATCTGGTATGTTAGACTTTTGTGTATAGGGTGTGAGATTGGGGTCTGGTAAAGTTGCTGCATCAATGAAAGAAAGAGCCTCTTTACAAAATGCAACAAAGTCTGCATATGAGTATTTTGGTGTGCGTTTTGTATAGGACTTCAAATGAAATTTTGTTTATGATGGTTTAATCACACTTTGGCCAACTGAGCTTTGTAACAAGGGTTATGTGATGTTTTTCTGTAGTCAATATGCGATTATAAATTATAAATAAGCATATCATCTCTTGTATCTCTTGTAGAACCCTTCACAGAAATCTGTTTTTTAGTAAATGTTATGCTTTTATGTAGAGCTGTTTGCTGGTTTTACAAAGTTATTTTGTGAATGTTGTGAAAAAGGACACAATTAAATATTTTTCTTTGGTTGATGGGAGCTTAAGTTTCCGAGATATATGTTGAGAGTACCAATTGCTCATATCTTATGAATGATATGCTCTGTTTTTTAGTTGTTATTGACTATCCAAACCATCATACCTGACTTATTGAAAATGCAAAAATAAAAAATAGCATTATACTTTGCAAATCGAAGGCAACTAATTTATGGATAAAATGCAAAAGTTTCCATAATGCCTGGTCCTTTTTTTCTCAAGATGATCCATTTCTGTGTTTATAAAAACTAGCACGAATTTGCCAATACTCCAATCTAGTGAAAAATTTAAAATCTTGAATATAGTCACACAAATTCTAGAGTTTATGTTTGTTTTCTTTCTCATTTGAAGTATTGTAGCACATTCTAATTGCATTTGATTTGAGGCATCTGTACTTTTACTCATCATCATGTATTTACTTGCAGGACTATCATTTTATACCACAGAAAAGGCATTACTAGATGCATTTTCTCAATATGGCCAGGTTGTTGAAGGTACCCTAAACATTTTACAAGACGCAGCAATTCTAACCCATTTATTTATAAATTGGTCGAGTCAGGTTATATTTTATCTCTAATGGGGTCAAACGGTAAAATCTCAAATTATCAAAAAAGAAACAGGTCAAAGGGGTTGACAGTCGCCTGAAGTGTATTTTTCACAATTTTTATGGAACGAACTGGTAAAATAAACAAAGTAACTATATTTTGGACGAATGTGTTTCGGTTTAACCCACCCAAATCAAAGATCTGTTCTGACCCGATCGTTTTGCCCCATTACCCAACCTGCCGGCCCCACTCAATTCGCTACATCTAATTTACAAAAATTATTTAACTAGAAGTCAACTGTCGCTACTTGCAGCCAATGTTCTGATGGATAAAGTTTCAAGCAGATCAAAAGGCTTTGGGTTTATTACCTATGCATCTGCAGATGAAGCTGAGAAAGCCATTGCTGAAATGGATGGAAAGGTTCTTTGCTAAATTCATCTTTTAATTTCAGAAACAAATACCCATTTTTCATTTTAGCCCATATCCGTATAATCACTTTAAAAATGCAATGCGAAACGCCCCCTTATTCTAATTTTAAAACATCCTCTTTAGAGGAACTAATATACGGTTTCTTGCAGACACTGCACGGGCGTATCATAACCGTTGAACTGGCAAAACCACGGACACAATACAATAGCAGTATACCAATAGCTAGAGGACCCCCTGAACCACCTAAAGAGCAGCAGTAACCACTTGTACATTTCATCAGCAGATAAGGTCAATAGTACAAGTACCCATAGCACCCTTATTGCTGAGGTGATCTGATCTCTTGTTTGTTTGCTGATGCTCATTGCAGTGAAGGGGAAACGGTATTAGTTTGCAAAATATTATATTTGTTATTCAAAACGATAGCGGAATATGTTACTTCCATCTTTATTTTGGTTACCAAGCATTCAGACTTCAATTTTTAACGTTAAAATTAAGTGTTGATTTCGAATTTGTAGGCGGTATTTTGCCTAAGAAACGCAATTAGCTATGTATAAGTGTGTATTCCTTAAGTGACTGAAATACTTACTAGTGGCGAGTCTGAAGCCTGCGACCACTGATTATAAACCGTGTTTCATATCTAGTCTCATACCTGGGTACCGTGTCTCATATGTAGTCTCATAAAACTGGTTACTTTAAAAAGACTCATTATCCGATAATATGTAAGCTCATTCGAGAACTAACGCCTGTAAGCTCATTTTAGAACCTTAGTCTATACAAACCCTCCTACAATGCTTCCAACATAAATGAACGAGAAAGGTTTTCTAATGCTTGTAATCATGAATCCAACTCCAAGTGATATTGAGTATCAATCTGCAGTCAAGTTGTTAGCAGAGATAATAACTTTTGAGATGTTAGGAACATGGAGAACATCTCAATGGTAGGGTACTTTGTGTAAACAAATTTAGTTCTAATTCCAAATGCTGTTATCTAATCACAACAAAAAACGCATTAAAGGAGTCCTAGTTTCACTATCGATCGCATTTAGACCATGCGGTATGCTCACGGGTATCACAGTGAGTCCATGTGGCACCATGCCCCGTGGTGGCATGGACCATGGTAGTGAACCTATCGCGTGAGCCCATTTAACGATCAATTAATTTTTTTTGAAACATTATCGTTTTGTAATTGTAAAAAACAAATTTTTATTATTTTAATTTTTTAATCAATTTATTCACTCACCTATACGTACAATATTAACTTTTCAAAATTTACAAAAAAAATCCTCATGTAAGTCTTTATTATCTTTACTTTTTTTCTTCAAAAAAATGAATCCGAACAATCCGAAAAATTGCAACCCGTTCTATATGCAAGCTCCATCACCCATGCACTACGACCCGAACTCCTTTCTTGCAACACCGCAATTGCCGTTCGGCAGTGGAACCAACAATGCTATCAACCTATTATGCCAAGCCAACATGAAAGTCAACCCGAGACCAACCCGATTCCATACCACAGACCCAACCCGAACCATCATAAAAGAAAATGAAAGCTTCAAGAAAGTCGGTCCGTCCAACCCTCAAAAGTGGTCGCCCGTTGAGGAAGAGGCGTTGGCTCGCGTTTGAGTTGACGTTTTGGACTATCCGATCATAGGTAACGTGTAAATACAGACAACCATATGGAGCCGGCTTATTAAAAATTTTCTCAATCTTATGGGTCGTGAACCGTATTGCTCCATCAACCAAATTTGTTCAAAGTTCAGTGAAGACACAATTAGGGTCACCATCCCATTCCAATGATCGTTCCCGGCAGAGATGGTGTTGTATTTAGAAGAGAATAAATATAAATACTTTGCATCTCGACAATATCCGCAGGGTCATGAATATCTTCTTCTAGTCATGAATATCTTCTTCTACCTCCACTTTCAAACGGCAACATTATTCACTAGTATATAACAATATACCATTTTGCACATTTTAACCGATTCCAGAGTAAAGAGAACAGGAAAGCATTGATACAATGGGAATTTATCAACCGAATGACCAATCTAGAAAAGAACTTGATTATCGTAACCAATAACCCCTAACAGACGACTACGAATGTCAATATTGCTCCAGGAGCCTGAGATAGTGATTTTAGCTGGGATATAATTCCAAAATCTGGAATTATGATGGATAGCCCCAAATAGCAATTCGACACAATCTATGAAAAATAATTATATAAAGACATGATGCTCATCTAATAACTTCAAATTCACTTATAATCCATGATTAAGAACGACATATCATCAAACATAATATGCGACGTTCTAATTTGTAGAAGTTCATTCTAGATTATCTTAACAAGTTTTTTAGCGAATATAATATCTTCAGAACATGTTAGGTTTGACTTCTAAAGTCAAAATTCAACTTCTTTTGGTAAAAGAGTATTTACTTAGCATTACTGCAAGATGTGCGCAACTCAACCAACATTCCCGCACAATCATCCATCGTCTCCTAAAAACTAAAAAAAAAGCAAGAAACGAATCAACATAGTATGACAAGTTGACAAACAAACCCTTAAGTTCTATAATCAAGTACCTTATAAGTGTTTTAGTAAAGGTCCCGGGGTTTGAACTGAAAACAAGCACGAGAGAAGCAACCACTTCACTTGGCAAGAACCGAAGAAAACATGATTCTGCATAGATAAATATATGCAAAAAAAAACTGTTAGTATTGAGCCAGCTTTTCAGTTTTATAAGAAACACTACCTTCAAGTGAATGAATGCTGGTATCAGTTGGATCTTTATAAAAGACTAGATTCATCCTTCCCTTAAAGTGTTCCAAAAGAACTGTTATAATCTCAATTTGAAAGATAGTTTTATCTGCAGGAAACCTGCACACTTAATTCGTGCTTTATACATTGTCCGGGAGATCTTTTGTGCAATTGAAAGCTACCTTATAACAAAATGTGAAAACCTACGCAAATCTAAATTTGGGTCTCGTCAAATATCTTGGAATTGTTGTGGACAGTGATGAAGCCCGTAACACATCACAAGTGATTGACTTTTTAGAGTGGCTTTCAGCTATAGGTGTGAGAAAGGTCCGTATTTATGACCGGGAAGGTAAGGGAGAAGCTAATATTTTGGAATAACTTTTGTATTAGTTTAATTTCGGTTAGTTTTTTTACATTATTGAATAAAGATGCATAACTTATTGGTTAATTATATATATATATTTTTAAAATGTAGGAGTGTTGAAGAAGTCAAAGGAAGTCTTCATGAAGAGATTTGGTTCTACAAAGATTCCAGATGTATTGTGTTCTATGATTCTAGGATATTTTTTTATTGTAATATTAATACACGCTAATTGTGAGATATGCCAGAGTTAGCTTTCTAAAAGAGATATACTTCTGAATTTGACATCCCACTCCCTTTGTTCGGGAAAAATTGCAGCATTTAATTGACCAATTGTTTTATACGAGTATTTGCTAATAGACATATGGCATGAATGCTACTTATAAGGACAGTATCATCAAGTAGTGATTTTGTAAGTTAATTTTGGTGAACATGTCTATGAAGTTCATTTGGTATTAGTTTCTGCAACCAGGACTGGGATGGGTATACTAGTTTTTTGTGTTTCATTATATGCGTCCATTGTTAGGTCTTAGGCTCTATGAAAAGGTAATATATATTTTTGCGCCAATGCATAAAGGGAATGGTACGCCTAATGAAGGCCCGCCTGAAAAGTAGATCAAAAGCTTTAAGCTATGCCATGAAATTCTAAATACTACTTAATCAAAACACCTTAGTGGAAAAGTGTAGGTTTCCCGATAAATACCTATGGAGAAATCCTTGAAAAGATACGAAACTCTTTAGAATGTCATACAGACTCTATGAAAAGGTATGGATATTTCCAAAGAAGTTCCTACACTAGTGTATGTATATATATATATATAAAGATGTCTATAAAGTTTTATATATATATATATATATATATATATATATATATAAAGATGTCTATAAAGTTTTATAAAGGACTATAGAATTCTCTAAAATTGAACATTCTAGATAGGATAACAATAAAATTGAACATTCTAGATAGGATAACAATAGTATAAATAGGCGAAGACCTCATTTTCTAGGACGTCTATATATATATATATATATATATAAAGACGTCTATAAAGTTTTATAAAGGACTATAGAATTCTCTAAAATTGAACATTCTAGATAGGATAACAATAAAATTGAACATTCTAGATAGGATAACAATAGTATAAATAGGCGAAGACCTCATTTTCTAGGACGTCTCTAGAGCTACATAAAAAACACCTTGTAGAGTCCTCTTGTAAATTGTTCTCAAACGATACACATCGATCTTGCCTTCACATAATCTTACAATCAAATGTAAGTCATTTAGTTTAAATGTACCGGTTCGGTTAATTCCGTTTTGTGGATGCACGGAACCATATGAAAAGGTAATATATTTTTGCGCCAATGCATAAAGGGAATGGTACGCCTAATGAAGGCCCGCCTGAAAAGTAGATCAAAAGCTTTAAGCTATGTTATGAAATTCTAAATACTACTTAATCAAAACACCTTAGTGGAAAAGTGTAGGTTTCCCGATAAATACCTATGGAGAAATCCTTGGAAAGATACGAAACTCTTTAGAATGTCATACAGACTCTATGAAAAGGTATGGATATTTCCAAAGAAATTCCTACACTAGTGTGTATATATATATATATATAAAGATGTCTATAAAGTTATATATATATATATATATATATATATATATAAAGATGTCTATAAAGTTTTATAAAGGACTATAGAATTCTCTAAAATTGAACATTCTAGATAGGATAACAATAAAATTGAACATTCTAGATAGGATAACAATAGTATAAATAGGCGAAGACCTCATTTTCTAGGACGTCTATATATATATAAAGTTTTATAAAGGACTATAGAATTCTCTAAAATTGAACATTCTAGATAGGATAACAATAAAATTGAACATTCTAGATAGGATAACAATAGTATAAATAGGCGAAGACCTCATTTTCTAGGACGTCTCTAGAGCTACATAAAAAACACCTTGTAGAGTCCTCTTGTAAATTGTTCTCAAACGATACACATCGATCTTGCCTTCACATAATCTTACAATCAAATGTAAGTCATTTAGTTTAAATGTACCGGTTCGGTTAATTCAGTTTTGTGGATGCACGGAACCATATGAAAAGGTAATATATATTTTTGCGCCAATGCATAAAGGGAATGGTACGCCTAATGAAGGCCCGCCTGAAAAGTAGATCAAAAGCTTTAAGCTATGTTATGAAATTCTAAATACTACTTAATCAAAACACCTTAGTGGAAAAGTGTAGGTTTCCCGATAAATACCTATGGAGAAATCCTTGGAAAGATACGAAACTCTTTAGCATGTCATACAGACTCTATGAAAAGGTATGGATATTTCCAAAGAAATTCCTACACTAGTGTGTGTATATATATATATATATATATATATATAAAGATGTCTATAAAGTTTTATATATATATATATATATATATATATATATATAAAGATGTCTATAAAGTTTTATAAAGGACTATAGAATTCTCTAAAATTGAACATTCTAGATAGGATAACAATAAAATTGAACATTCTAGATAGGATAACAATAGTATAAATAGGCGAAGACCTCATTTTCTAGGACGTCTATATATATATATATAAAGACGTCTATAAAGTTTTATAAAGGACTATAGAATTCTCTAAAATTGAACATTCTAGATAGGATAACAATAGTATAAATAGGCGAAGACCTCATTTTCTAGGACGTCTCTAGAGCTACATAAAAAACACCTTGTAGAGTCCTCTTGTAAATTGTTCTCAAACGATACACATCGATCTTGCCTTCACATAATCTTACAATCAAATGTAAGTCATTTAGTTTAAATGTACCGGTTCGGTTAATTCAGTTTTGTGGATGCACGGAACCATAACCGAACCAAAAAAGACGGTTATCAAAGATAGAATTAACCGAATTGGTTAACCATTTTCTTTAGTTACTTCAGCTTGTTTAGTTGGTTTTTCTTCTCACCCGTAGTACTATTGAACTATCTCTCATACGTTGTAAAGAAATTACCTTCAAGTACGCGTATCATTACAACAGTTGGATATTTAGAGAGGGGTAACTCCATATTTTCTTTAAAGTAGTGCATGATTAAATTGATTTTTGATGTCCTTAACAGTGAAGACACAATTAGGGTCACCATCCCATTCCAATGATCGTTCCCGGCAGAGATGGCGACTGTATTTAGAAGAGAATAAATACTTTGCATCTCGACAATATCCGCAGGGTCATGAATATCTTCTTCTACCTCCACTTCCAAACGGCAACATTATTCACTAGTATATCACAATATACCATTTTGCACATTTTAACCGATTCCAGAGTAAAGAGAACAGGAAAGCATTGATACAATGGGAATTTATCAACCGAATGACCAATCTAGAAAAGAACTTGATTATCGTAACCAATAACCCCCAAAAGATGACTACGAATGTCAATATTGCTCCAGGAGCCTGAGATAGTGATTTTAGCTGGGATATAATTTCAAAATCTGGAATTATGATGGATAGCTCCAAATAGAAATTCGACACAATCTATGAAAAATAATTATATAAAGACATGACGCTCATCTCATAACTTCAAATTCACTTATAATCCATGATTAAGAACGACAGATCATCAGACATAATATGCGACGTTCTAATTTGTAGAAGTTCATTCTAGATTATCTTAACAAGTTTTTTAGCGAATATAATATCTTCAGAACATGTTAGGTTTGACTTCTAAAGTCAAAATTCAACTTCTTTTGGTAAAAGAGTATTTACTTAGCATTACTGCAAGATGTGCGCAACTCAACCAACATTCCCGCACAATCATCCATCGTCTCCTAAAAACTAAAAAAAAGCAAGAAACGAATCAACATAGTATGACAAGTTGACAAACAAACCCTTAAATTCTATAATCAAGTACCTTATAAGTGTTTTAGTAAAGGTCGGGGGGTTTGAACTGAAAACAAGCACGAGAGCAGCAACCACTTCACTTGGCAAGAACCGAAGAAAACATGATTCTGCATAGATAAATATATGCAAAAGAAAAACTGTTAGTATTGAGCTAGCTTTTCAGTTTTATAAGAAACGCTACCTTCAAGTGAATGAATGATGGTATCAGTTGGATCTTTATAAAATTCCCTTAAAGTGTTCCAAGTACATGAACACTACTAGAATTTTGAGATTCCCTTTAAGAACTAGACCTAAGATGAATTCAGTTCCCGCCAAGGTTTTCTTTTGAAGAGAAAAGGTGACGCACCACTTATCGAGAGACCAAACTTCTGTCTCAAAGATTTGGCTTGTCAAACGAAAGCAAGCCAATGCAAGGGTAATTACACTCTTGTTCATGTTAATGGTAGCATTAGATAGAATATTAAAGGTTTCAGGTTTAAAACGATGTTCATTGTATGTTTGTTCATCACATCGAAGAATCAAAATATTAGGACTCGTTTAATTCACGGAATTCAAAAGAATAGGAACTGGAATTGGAATTAGTTCCATCAAAAGGAGGAATTTGTGTTAAGAATACATTAACTTTCTAATGGAATGTCCAAAAATTACCAAAATACACTTTGCTGTTTTGATTCAAAAAGCTTAAACAATTTCTAGTCAACCCATCAATGACATCTGAATTTGGATCAAGATGAAACTCATGAATTAATCAAAATCAACTAATCAATCAAAATCTCATAAACCTAAAAAAGTCCATCGAAATATGTTTGGTAGTGAATGAAATCATTACTAAAATCAAAATCAATATACCAAATCACTTCAACTGAAATAAAATCAAACTATTCCATCGAAATCAAGAACACGAATTACCTCAAGAAATGTTTTAATAGCAAATTCTCTAACTGTTGCAAGGATGGGTTATGTCTTAGGATGTTGAAGGTAGCTCTTTAACTGGGAAACCTAGTTTCATGAGAAAATTATTGAAATCCTAGATACCTGGCAGGTCACAAGGAAATGGAGGCAAACCTCCATCCACCAAGTGCAAATCTTGCGGCGAAGAAATCCCACCAAGATTAATCTCACTTTCAGACATTGCTGTTACGAAACCTGATCAAAAAGCAGCTTGAATTAGGGTTTTACGATGTGTTCCAGAGTTTAATAAACGAAATAAAAGAAGAAAAAAGGAATTAAGGAGAGAAAAGAAAAGGAGGGGAAGGAAAAGAAATGTGCTAATTTAGTGTTTCAAGAGTTTTACGGAAAAGAAAAGAAATAAAAGATTTTATGTGTTCCCTATTTGAAAGGAAAAATAAGATAAAAGAAAGTTATAAAATGTTCTTTAAATTGAATAAAGTTGTTTATATCCTATTTTTCACCCTCTAGCCCATTGAATAATATATCTGTTGAATGTGTTTATGTGTTTTGGATTTTATCACTTAACCCGTTAACGTTTCATATAATTTTCTTTCTAGGGTAACGGGTTGATGTATGCAGTATGTGTTGCAGCTTTTGTACTGATAGGTTTGTAGTGTAAACGTGTGCGTGTGTATGCGCACACGCATGACGCATCTAGAGTCTATTTATATATATGTACTTGATTAAGGAACTTCCTCTTTGAGATTGAGAAATATTCACATACATAATAGCAGACTACTTTCAATAAAGTAATCATCGTCAGGGGCGGAACTACAGGAGGGTCCGAGGGGTCTGTTGACCCTTCGGCCGGCGAAAATTCCTTTTAACCGGAGCACTCAATGAAAAAGTTTTCTTGTATTTTGACCCTCTTGATCACCTCCCGTAGAGTACTTTAAGTTAAAAGAGAAGAGTGGTGTTAGTTTGAAAATTTTCCAGCCATGGGCGACGGCGGACAGAGGTGCTGCGATTTTTGTTAAAATGGAGAGAAGTAGTAGAAATAAAGTGATCATGGGTGCTATCTGAAAAAATAAAAAAGCCTTCTTTAATAGAGGCTAACAGCCTTCTTTAATAGGCCCAGAGTGCTGAAAATAATATTTTATTGTTTTTTTCCCTTTTTACTTCATAAAAATGGAGCATAAAGTATTAAAATTAACATTAAAATTAAAATTTTTTTTTTTTCACTTTTACTTCGCGATGGCATTGGTTTCCTTTATTTTGGTTTTGTTGTTTTTATGTTGATTATTATTTTAAATAATTGTATACGAATTTTAGTTTTAATTTTATTTTATATTATTCAATTTTTAATTAACTTATTATATGTTACTTATCTTATTTATGATTTAATTTACGATTTATTACTTTACATAATTGTTTATCAAAAAAATTCATAAAATCTTCACAATGGAAAATGTCTTTTTGATAACATACTTTGTAAAAATCTCAAATCAAGCATACAAAGACTACCCCAAATCAGTTAGATATTAATGAAAGTAATAATAAAAAAAAAGTTAAAAAAACAGTTCAATTATTAGAAGATGAGTATTTGGTGACCCAATCTTGCATAGACCAATTAATGATTGTTCGATTAATATTCAAAAGGAAGTAAGAAGACCGTACTTAACAAAATGGTTTTGTCAACCGAAAGGTCAAATTTTCTCGAAAGACCATATTGGGAAGGACTTTTCTAAAAGTGCTTAAAATAAAGTAATTTTACAATGGTTTCAAGATATGAGTTCTCGATAGTTATAATTAGCGATTGATACATCGATTGAAAATAATAATTGATATACACTAGCGAATTTAATACAATTCTTTTATGACCCCCCAGTTAAAAGTTTCAATTTCCACCACTGATCATCGTCCAGCGACCCTGTAATTCAAGTTTTGGCAATAAACAACATGGGTCATGATTAAAGGGCGCCCTAAGTAAAAGCCCGTTATTTAGATGTGACAATATCGACTAACAGGTCAGTTTGGGTTGTATTTTATTTCTAACGGATCAAGCAAGTAAAATTAAAAAAAATATCAGCTAAAAAGTAAACATGTTAAATGACTAACACCCTAATTATTACAAACTAGATGGTTATACCCGCGCTCCGCGGCGGGTGTCGTGTTCATTGTTACTAAAATTTAAAGAAAGACGTAGACGTAATGATAAAAATAAAGGTAATAAAAAAGAAACATAAAACTAAATAATAAAAAGGAAAAAAACAAAATAAAAATTTACCAGTTCGGATCGTCGAAAACCATAAAATCGAATATCGATATGGGTTCCGATAATATCAATACCAACAATGATGTTGTTCGCTCATAATATGTTCGAATCGGCACGGTACCACAACGGTAATGGCACTCGCTATACACAACGATACGAAAAAACTCCATTTTGAATACAACTCCGTTTTAAAAAAAAATTATATCGGAACATTGACAAAAAAAAATAAAAACAGCCGCGCACTCTGTATTCTGAAAAAAATTAACGAACGAAAGTTATTAAAGGAAAACGAAATTAATAGAAAATGAAACGGACTAAAAGCGTACATTATATATAGTATAAGGGTTGAAATTGAAAAAAAAAAAGAAAAAAAAACATTTAAATAAAGACGTAGACGTAATGATAAAAATAATGGTAATAAAAAAGAAACATAAAACTAAATAATAAAAAGGAAAAAATAAAAATAAAAATTTACCGGTTCGGATCGTCGAAAACCATAAAATCGAATACCGATATGGGTTCCGATAATATCAATACCAACAACGATGTTGTTCGCTCATAATATGTTCGAATCGGCACGGTACCACAACGGTAACGGCACTCGCTATAAACAACGATACGAAAAAACTCCATTTTGAATACAACTCCGTTTTTAAAAAAAATTATATCGGAACATTGACAAAAAAAATAAAAACAGTCGCGCACTCTGTATTCTGAAAAAAAATTAACGAACGAAAGCTATTAAAGGAAAACGAAATTAATAGAAAATGAAACGGACTAAAAGCGTATATTATATATAGTATAAGGGTTGAAATTGAAAAAAAAAAACATGCATTGTTTGCTTATACTATGCGCTGTTATGCTTGTACATTTATGAATAGTGAGTTTTTGTGAGTGAAGTCAATTTCGTAATTAATACAGAGTTAATTGTTTTCAAATTGACTACAGCTAAAGAGGAAAACTAAGTTTTGTTTCTCCATGAAATTTTTATCTAATGGAATGTCTAAACATTACCAAAATACACTTTGTTGTTTTGATTCACAAAGCTTAGACAATTTCCATCAACATCAGAATTTGGATGAAATCTGTTTGGTAGAGGTTGAAATCATTACAAAAATTTAAATCAGTTCGATTGAAATAAAATCAAACCTTTCCATCAAAATCAAATGAAAAAAAAGTCAAAATCGAGAACATAGATTACCTCAAGAAATGTTTTAATCGCAAATTCTCTGACTGTTTGGTTTCGTCTTAAGATGTTGAAGGTAGCTCTTTAACGGGAAACCTAGTTCCCTCAGAAAATTATTGAAATCCTTGATACTTGCCAGGTCACAAGGAAATGAATCCATCCACCAAGTTCAAAAGCTCATCCTTCAGGCCTTCAACATCAATCCTAATTTGAGACATTGCCTGTTACGAAAAAGATAAAAAAACAGTTAAAAAAAGCACAACAAACCTGTTATAAAAGTTGAAAACCCCTATCATACCTTGAATCAGGGTTTTAAGGAGATGTGAAGGGGTAAACGAAATTCAATATTTTGTCACTTGTGTATTACTCACAAGTCATATCTAGCAACACGTTAAAGGTAAGATCAATGTTTTTAGAACCCCACTTGAAATTAATAACAGAAAGTAAGAAAAATAGTATGCATACCTTTTGCTGAAGATGGTGATTGATCAATTGCGATGATGATGATTGCGAAGATTGAAGTCTGCAAAGGTTTGTAATTAGGATGATGGTTGTGTAGGTTTGTATATCAGAGGCTCATACGTAATCTTTTTATATTATGTGGAAGGGTAAATTGGTAAAATCTTATATTTGTATTTAATTCATTTTCTCTTCAAATCCGTCTATTTTGGAAGGAAAGTTATAAGGGATGAGAGGAAAGTTAGCAGGGAAGATTATTAAAAATCTTCTTTCCATTCCTCTTCTTTCAAAAACCCAAAAACAATCTTTTCAGCTTCCTTCCACTTCTCTCCTTAAAGGTACTCGAGAACACAACGTTAGGGAAATGTGAAGGGGTAAACGATAGTCAATATTTTGGAAATATGCATTACTCACAACTAGCAACGCGTTAAAGGTAAGATATCAAATAATTTGATGCCACTTCTTTGGAAAAGGTAACCAGCCTAGCTAGAGATGCGCATACCTCTGACCAAGAGGTCCTCACACCCTAGAAAACCTTCACGCCCTCATCTACATGGTCATGAATTACACCATCTTCATCACAGTAGAAAACCTTCACACCCACATCTTCAAAATAATCAATTAACACCTCATCTACTCCATCATCATCAACCTCCTCAACATACATAAATAATCCATGGTGAATCCCGGTCACCGCCGGATCATACTCGTCAATCCAGTCCTCATGCTCTTCATCATCAATAACCTGAACAAACGGCATAGGTCCCAGCTGAATCACCGGATAATCCTCGTCAATCCAGTCCTCCTGACGATCATGATCAAGACTGAATGCAAATATCTCAGCAAATAACTCACCAGTCATACCATGATCAAGACTGAAAAATAGGCAGAGATACTCGGACATCCAGGTATGACTGTTGAGGCATTTGCTGAGATATTTGCATTCAGTCTTGATCATGATCGTCAAGAGGACTAGATTGACGAGGATTATCCGGTGATTCAGCTGGGACCTATGTTGTTTGTTCAGGTTATTGATGATGAAGAACAGGAGGACTAGATTGACGAGTATGATCCGGCGGTGGCCGCGATTCACCATGGATTATTTCCGTATGCCGAGGAGGTTGATGATGATGGAGTAGATGAGGTGGTAATTGGTGATTTGAAGATGAGGGTGTGAAGGTTTTCTACTGTGATGAAGATGGTGTAATTCATGATCATGTAAATGAAGGCGTGAAGGTTTTCTACTGTGACGAACATATAACAAGGGACGCATTCTTCTTTATATAACCACTAGATTATAGACCCGTGTATTACACGGAGTTGAGTTCTTATTAAAAATGTAATAAACAAATGCATACCTCTATCACCATAATTAATATCAGAATCAATTTGGTTACACCTAGGTCACTAATGAGAATGTTCTAGTCTATGAAATAGTCAAATATGATCATATTAAACATAATATTCTTACTAAAAGTTACTAACATTAATCATATGTCCTATGCAGTCAATACCACCGATATCTCGGTGATATCTCGGATATCGGTGGTTTCACCAAATATCGGTCCAAATATCGGGGATATCTCAGATATCGGTCCTTGACCGATAACCGATATTTTTTCACATTAACTGCATAGCATATGTCTTATTTAGACATGAAAGATCAAGAAATTAAGAATTACAGATAGCTAACCTTCAGCCATTTTGCTCAATATCCTACCTGTAATTAAGAAACAAAACAACATTAACACATGTTCTGTACATAAACTATACCAGAGGAAAAAAAAGGCATAAACCTACATATATTATTAGAACATGAAAGAACACAAGGGTTATCTCTGAAAAGATCATGCATACATTCACTAAAAAGCTATGCAGTTAATGTGAAAAAATATCGGTTATCGGTCAAGGACCGATATCTGAGATATCGGTTCTCGCGGTGAGATATCGGTGAGATATCGGTAATTTTTATATCATGCATAAACCAACTAATGTAACTTGATTTTATCATATCAACATAAACCAACTAATGTAACTGAATTTTATCAACATAAACCAACTAACATACCATATTAACATAAAGATTAATGTAACCGGATGTTATCATATCATGAACAAGCTACTCTAACTGAATATTATCAAAGAAAAGCCTGATCGAGTGAAGGATAAAGTGGGATAACAAGTTGGACCGATATTTGGACCGATATGTCAAACCCTATATCGGCGATATATCGGTAAATATCGCCGATATTATCGCCACCGATATTTGGACCGATATTTGGTGAAACCACCGATATCCGAGATATCACCGAGATATCGGTGGTATCGACTGCATAGCTAAAAAGAGTAAAGTGCCATTTTTATCCTTGTGGTTTGGCCATTTTAGCCATTTTCATCCAAAAACTTTTTTTAGCTTTTTGATCCCTGACTTTTCAAAACCTAGCCATTTTCATCCACTTTACTAACTCTGTCTACATCTTAACGTTAAATCAGGAGCAATTTGGTCTTTTCAAAAATCATTCTTGAATGCCATAGAGAGTATAAGGGAGTTGAAAAGACCAAATTGTTCCTGATTTAACGTAAAAATGTAGACAGAGTTAGTCAGGTGGATGAAAATGACGAAAAAGCTAAAAAAGAAAAGTTTTTGGATAATAGGGACGAAATGACACTTTACTCCACTCAAAATGTGTTCTAGTCCGTAAACCATTTTCATGATTGATCAAGCCCTCAAAGTTTTTTAATTCAAAATATATAAAAACATTTAGGGATCTGCGGTGTTCTTACATCCAGGGGTGTTCATCGGGACGGGTTGCGGGTTTTTCGGTTCGAACCGAACCACTTTAGAGGAAACCTAATCCGAACCTAAAACCACATTGTAATTCGGTTTGGTTTTCGGTTTGAACCAAATTAACCGAATTAGCTAAAAAAAATCTTTGTTTAATTTCAAAACGTGCACAATATTTGCAAGATCGGATACTTGTGTACCACTTTTAAGCCCAACTTGTGTACCACTTTTGATTCAACTGGCGAAAGAACAATAGATTTGCACACAACTGTCACAAAAACAAATGGCTGCACCGTTGACAGGGATGACCAAGAAAAGACTCTGAAATGCTAAATTTTCACTCACAACACATGGTTTGACCACCATCAGCCATTTTGACTTCACCAGACATCGAATTCATCTCACTTTCTCCCCAATAAACCCAGGATCTAATCTTCTCAATCAAATATAGTAGTGAATTAGCAGGCACTCCCAAGAAACTAAGAAACTGAAAACTATAGAACCCAAAAACTAAAAAAACGCAGATGGCCAGACGAGCAGAGGTTTTCGTCGATGGCAAGGCATCGAGCGAGCAGTCTTCAAGCACTTGCAGTTTTCGTCGATGGCGAGGCAGCGAAGTCAGACACTCAGACTTCAGAGGCGATGAGGATGAGCGGGAGCGGGAGCGGCTGATGGCTGAAGGCTAAGCAAAGGGGAAAGAGTTTATAACATAATTCTTTTGGGCCAGACAATATGGATTATTGGATTATGGCCTTATGGGTAATTGGGTTGGGTATAAATGTAAAACTAAACAGGCTAAACTACCTTTTAAGTAATTCGGTTTTCTCGGTTTGACCCGAATTAGAAATTATGGAACCACAATCTGAACCGAAAACCTAATTACATATTTGGTTTTCGGTTTCAAACCGAACCGAAAACCGAATATGCAATTCGGTTTGGTTTTAAATGGTTTCGGTTTGATTCGGTTATGGGTTTGAAACCAAATATTGAACACCCCTACAGTTACATCGAGGAGTTATATAAAAAAATATAAAAATGTTTTCATGTTGTTAGTGATATTCTTTCTTGCTCATCAAGAGTCTCACCGATTCTTCTCAAGAGTGCAGGGCAAGATAACTCATGTACCTTCAGTAAAACCATGTAAGACTTGTATATCAGTTCAAATTCTTTATTTATTTATGGGATCTAAAACAAAATTGTAGGCGCGTAAGGAGACGTTCGTGATGGTTGTGCCATGAGAGAGAGAGAGAGAGAGAGAGATTTCTAACGAAGAGGGATGCCAAAATTTGAACGAGATACGGAGATTTCATATATATATATATATATATATATATACATCATATGTAGCCAAACAAATTTAAAATCTATACTATATAATAAATAAAGGTTTAAAATGCCACGTGTCATCTCCATATTCATTCTCATCATTTTTTTCAGCCTTTCTCTCTTATTAAATACATCTCTATATTTTAATAATAATATATTTTTAAAGAAAATACTAATTATACTAATAAAATACATTTATTTTAAATTATCCATTATTATAAGAAACTTTAAAATTTAATTATATAACTTTTATTTCCAATCAAATAGTAAATGAAAGTCAAATTAAATTAAATAGTAAACTCAATTATATATTAATTTTAACATATTTTTAATTTTGTTTTATGTCCTTAGTATATGTAATACATTTTTACACATGTAAAAATTTACATAAAGATTTAAAAATTTTATGTATTGATATTTTTCACTCCGTGTGTATTACACGGGTTCTAAGCTAGTATCATATATATCCATGTAAAACTTTCTAAACATTATATATATATATATATATATATATATATATATCTAGAGGGGAGCGTTATGGTGGAAACCCTCTTAAATTTATCTAACTTACGTAACAACATTAAACATATGTAATTTTGTATTTTTCATTTTTGGAATAGCTTCTATATTTAATTTCATCACTTTTGAAAAAAAGAAATCAAAAAAACAGTGAGTGGATTTTTTTTAAAGTTTTACCAAAATTTTACATATGTAACATCATGTGTTACGTATGTAACATGCTGACATACGAAGTAAAAACGCTGATTTTTGCTATTTTTTCAAGATTTTTTTAAAAAAAAGTACTCGGCGTTTTTTTAATATTTTATTTTTTTGCTGACGAAAATGTATATAAAAAAAGCCTAAAAAAACAAAAAATAAAGTTACATAGGGTTAAGTTCTGACGGGTTTTCTTAACTCAAATGGATTTTCATTTTATACTTTCCTTATCCCCAGAAACCTTTCTAAATGTATATATACCACTAGAAACTTACTAAATATCATATATATGCAAACTAAATTTGATGTATCGAGTATACTTGAAGACCGTCATCATATTATGCAAAAACCTAATTACCTAGATAACTACGGCAATGTTACACGTAGAAACGCAATCAAATGGTTATCAAGAACTTTAAAACCGAAAATTTCTATGATCAATTTAAAAAAAAAAGAATTGTTTACTATAAAAAACTTTTATGGTCAAATATTAAAATATAAAACTTTGGTGTTCCAATAAAAAAAATGAAAAGTGCGCTATTCATGCACAAATTTACATAAACTCCTATTAACACGATAAAACATAATTATTTTGAAGTGATGATTATCCCATATGACAAGTTCACCCACATTCACGCTGGAAATAGGTTTGCAAGGTTTAAAATTCGTTAGCCTCTTATAACCGACCGAACTAAATAATAAATATCTCCCAAATCTCAAACCTTTCTCACATAAACAATTTGCCTTCCTCCTCAATCTTCGCCGCCAACTACATCACAACCGTCTGAATCATCGTCAGAATGAGAATGGTTGATAGACTAAGTGGGTTGCCAGATGATCTGATTCTTAAAATCCTATCTTCTGTTGGTTTAAAAGATGCTATTGGAACTGGTATTTTGTCACCCAGATGGAGGTACCTGTGGACTTCAATTCCCCATCTCAGTTTCTCAACTGATGATTTCTCAACCATACACAAGTTCCCCGACTTCGTTACACACGTCCTATCTCGTCGC
The DNA here is from genome assembly GCA_023525975.1 of Smallanthus sonchifolius. Classification (NCBI taxonomy): domain Eukaryota; kingdom Viridiplantae; phylum Streptophyta; class Magnoliopsida; order Asterales; family Asteraceae; genus Smallanthus; species Smallanthus sonchifolius. Next base: position 70,452,882 of record CM042028.1, on the reverse strand, counting down.
AATAATCAAGCTCAGTTGTCTTCTCTCAACCTTTATCTTCGTTTAAAGGATGATCAGGATGTTGTCCACAGGATTATCAACTATGCATTCTCCCACAATGTCCAACAACTCAACCTTACATGCTTGTTTGGGAACATTACATGCTCTGCCAACATGAATACTGGATTATCTCTTTCTCTTTCAACTTGGGCTCTCAAACATCACACTTTGATTAGGGATCCATTTTACGATCACATCGAACTCACATCCACACGAGAGCTTTCATCTCTAACAACATTGCATCTTGATTGTATTATATTCACATTAAATGATGGTTTTTTCTCCAACTGCCCCAACTTGGAGAATCTGACCTTAATTTCCTGCGGAATGTTGGGATCAGACGTTTTCAGGATTTGTCATCCTCGGCTTTCCAATCTCGCGATTGAACATGGAAACCTATCTTCATATACTATCCATGTGGTTACACCTAAACTGAAAAATCTAACTATTACAGAACTTTGGGGAAACTATCTAATTTCGGCACCCGAGCTTGCTTCTTTGCTCTTGAAAGGTTTTTACCCTTTAATGTTCTCAACAGAAGGATTGCATTCTTTGGAGAAGGCACAGCTCTCTTTATACAGTCTACACAGCAGACATGATCCTAATATTATTATTAGTCTGCTTCAAAACCTCCACAATGTCAAACATATTTCACTCAGCATGGAAATCATTCAGGTATTTGGTATTATATGCTTGCATTAGATTATTCTGTTTTTCGTGAATTATTTTTATAACTAGGCCCACCATTAACTGCTATTTCACCTGGGGGGCTCTTTTTTGAAGCTGTTACGAATAGGGGCTCATCGGCGAGTTCCTCCTCCCCTTAGGCGTGTCAGCTTTCTTGCAGATGGGTAGTACAACCTTGCCTGACCTACTAGAAATTCGCCAATGGTACCAACGAGTTTCTTGAATTGTCAAATCACCCTGAATCACTCCATAATTACTTTATTTTTTTTGTCTTTACCATACTAAAAACTCGCCGGTACCATTGGCGAGCTTCTTGAAAGGTAGAAGACAAAAAAAAACTCGCCGGTACCATTGGCGAGTTTTTAGTAAAGCTGTACTGACCACCTGAAACCCATCTGACACGCCTAAGGGGAGGAGGAGCTCGCCAATGGTGGTGGCGATTAGCTCCTAAATGAAAGAGGTTAAAAAACAAGCCCCCAGGTGAAAAAGGTTAAAAAAACAGGCCTAATTATAACAAAAAAAGTCGTCTTGAATAGAATTTTCTGCAGCTTCTCAACTCATCCGTGGAACTAATCTCACACCAACCGTTCCCGTTTTCTAACTTAAAGAGTTTGAAGATTCTTCCAAAAATTAAGTGCCGGTTGAAGCACCAACACGCGAGAGTTAATATGTCTACCCAAGTAAAAAACTATTTGCTAAGTAGTTCTCCAGAAGCTATCTTGACTGAGGTATTCACACGTATACATTGTATGAATAATGCGTTGTTAAGAGGAAGCATATATAAAACTAACCAAATGTGTGACATATATAATTACAGGTGCTGAGAGAGCATTGTTGTGACATAAGAGCTGCACGCAAAGCCGGTGAAGGTATTGTTTTGCTACATACAGAACAGTCGTTATTTTCTGCCATTTACTCAAAACCGATCAAATAACGAGCTTATTTTTAATGCATACATCCTCGTACATTGATTTATTCAAAGATTTAACTTAATATTGTGTGGTTTCTCTTACTCTTGGCAGCAAAATCCAAGGCTGAAGCAATGGGCGACTCATCATCAAGGTGAAACAATTGTTTGAGAAGCTGCCACTTGAGTTTGTGCAAGGTTAGAATTGAATGCTAATATGCATTAAGAACGTTTTATGCTGGTAATTTTGTTGGTGATTTTAGTGTTATCGACATATTTTAATGTAACTGGATTCTCAATAATACCAAATAAAATTCAAGTTAAGTTATAATACAAGTCATGAGACGTGGAATACTTGTGAAGTTGCCTTAGACTTAAAGCAAAGCAACCTTTTTGTTAGAAAATAAGTCATGAGACGTGGATTACGGTGACATTTTTGTAAACATTTCGACCTTTTAGGTTTTACAAAAGATTTTTCGTGAACAAATACGCTTCAAAGATGACATTGTTGTGATCTTTAACAATTAAAAATGCACCCGTGACAAATATTGGCTTAATTAGAGTTAGGGAGGACCAATTCTAGTGTTATTCACATTGGCTTAATTAGAGTTGGTTTAACAATTATTGGAAACATATGTTATGGACTGAAACCATTGCAAGGTATGAGACTTGTTCCACATCGGTTGTATGGACAACAATGTGGGGTTTATAACTTAAATAGCTCCCTCTCCCATCATACTAGTCTTTTGGGATTAGTTTTACCATTTAGGTTGTAACATTGGTATTAAAGCCAAACTCGGAGTAGTGGCCCGGAGGAAGCCAGCCGTGACCGTGACCAACGAGGACATTGACCCTTAAGGAGGGTCGATTATTATGGACTGAAACCATTGCAAGGTATGTGGGGTTTATAACTCAAATGGCTCCTTCTCCCATCAGACTAGTCTTTTGGGATGAGTTCTACCATTTGGGTTGTAACAACAGATCCTTGATGATTGGTAGGAATGGATAATGTTGAATTTTTGGTATTGTCTTGTAATCTTGCCAACGAATAAGACTTTCTATATGTCTTAGGCCTGGAGGAAGCCAACTGTAACACCTTAGGCAAATCACATATCGTTCTGTTCTGTTATGTCCACGAGAGAGATGCTGGGTTCATAAGAATGCCCCGCTTCAAATACCACAACGCGTTTTGGGGCGTAATGTAGCGTATGAGAGGAGAACTACACAGTTAAGCGTGCTCGGGTGAGAGTAATCTAGGGATGGGTGACCCTTGGGAAGTTTTCACCCGGGTAACCAAAAACAAATCCGTGAGCTCTTAGGGGGCAAAGTGAACAATACTGTTGGTACGAGAGGCCGGATGTTACACCAGCCGTGACCAACGAGTACGTTGACCCTTAAGGAGGGTCGATTGTTATGGACTGAAACCATTGCAAGGTATGTGGGGTTTATAACTCAAATGGCTCGCTCTCCCATCTGACTAGTCTTTTGGAATGAGTTCTACCATTTGGGTTGTAACAACAGATCCTTGATGATTGGTAGGAATGGATAATGTTGAATTTTTGGTATTGTCTTGCAATCTTGCCAACGAATAAGACTTTCTCTATGTCTTAGGCTTGAACATCTTGACTGGACACTTGATTTTTGGTTTAAGACCTCTAAGGATGATATGGTGACTTTGTTTAACATGGCATCAAATGACTGGCAATATTGTTTCAAAGAACCTTAGAACCCCTTAGGAACAATGTAGTAATTAAATTTTTTTTTGAACGGCAACACCTAGATATTTTAGGATAATTGAGTTTCCCCGGGGCAACACCTAGAATATCCAGGGCAGCCCACCACAGAAGGAACTCCCCAACTGGGTAAACCCCCTGACCTCACCACATACCCCTTTTTTGCTGTGGCCAGGATTTGAACCCAAGACCTCCACTATGGAAAGTCTTGGGGCTACGATTGCACCAAATGGCCAACGGTTGTAGTAATTAAATATCTCCATTGCATCCTACAGGCTACAACATTGAGTTTACATCATAATTTGTGTACCCACATCGGTAACTAAAGGGCTAGATTTCCCCATATTAGCACTTTAAAGTGTACCCACATCGGTAGTTAGAAGAAAGATAAAATGGGAGGAAAGGTAAATAAAATGGGAAAGATGATACATGAAAACTCACTTACCTTGATGGGGTCAATGGGTGATCAAGAAGACCCATGGCCTAGGTTAGTGACTTCTATTGCACTTTGGAGGGGTGCTACCCTAAGGTTGGCCCAAGTGGTCGCATAATAGTTGAGTCTAAAGTTTTAACGTCATCATTAAACAATTTTTCTTCATGATCCCTTCTATAGAATTCAACTCTTCATGATCCCTTCTTTAAACTGCTAAACAAACCATTATATTTTGGGATACGCAGGTCAGGACGAATGATACGCGAGTCACAATCACATAGATACTAAATATTTGCAAGTTAATTACCAAACTGTTTCTGGTACTACACGAGCAAAAGGGTTCTACACAACTCTGCAGGTGCTGCTGCACCACCACATCTACAACAGTCCTTTACATTTTTTACTTGTTAATTTTCTTTGGTGAATAATTAACTCTTAAATTTAGTTAGTTTTGATTCTTGTATCTAGGTGTTAAATCATAAATTTCTAACCCTTAATTCCTAAATTTATAAACCTTAAAATTGGTTGTAAGTAAGTTATAGCTAGATATTAGGCAATTTTAGGCTTAGACACCATATATGATTGTAGATATATTGACATGTATGTATTTGAGGTAGGATAAACTAACAAAACAATAAGTGCATTAAGTTTGAATACTTTTGAACCTATATTGTTGGAAAAGAAATGAAACTAGACTCAGTTTGGTTTGTTTGATAAAAAAGAAACAAAAAGAAATCCATGGCAATTGGAGACTTGATTATCATGCCAATTGCCATGGATTTCTCACATGATTCTCAGAACTTTCTCGAACACGATCGAATCATGATGTAATTTCTCAATATTAAAAAGTCGGCCAACGTTTTAATCCACTATTTTCTTGAACACGATTGAATCATGATGTAGTTACAACAGTAGTTCAGTTTGGTTCAAGTTAAACGCAAGCTGTTTGTGTTTATTATCCATATTAGGTTAAAATCTCGTGTATTACAAGGGTTGAATAAATATAATATTATATATTAAGTAATAAAAAATTTATTTTTTAAAAACTCGTGTTTTACACGGGTTGAATAAACCCGTGGAATACAATATAATCTGTTAACACATACACTCGTCAAAATATGTCATGAGATTTATTAATATAAAGATTAGTATTTTCTTTAAAAATATATTATTTTTAAAAGATAAAGATGTATTTAATAAGAGAGAGAAGAGAAAAAAATGATGAAAATAAATATGTAGGCGACACGTGCCATAAAAATATTTATTTATTATATAGTATAGATTATCATTTTTTTTAATATATTATTATTATTATTAAAAGATTTAGGTGCATTTAATAAGATAGAGAGACGAGAAAAAAATGATAAAAATGAATATGAAGGCCTAAGTGGTTGAGGCTACATCATAATATTATTAAAAGATAGATGTGCATCTAAGGTCGGCCTAAGTGGTTGAGGCTACATCATAATTTCTTGTAGTGGGGGCTTGCGTTAGCGCAGCCTCTTCACAATTGTTAAGTCTATAATTTATATTTAAAAAATGATAATAAAACAGTTTGATTTGAGCGGTTTAAACAAACTATTTTAAATTAAAATTGTTAGTTTAATTACTCCAATTACATTACTCCTGTCCACATTTCATGTTCACTCTGTCGAAATAATAACTATATGTTTCTGTTTCCTATGATTTTGAAGTTCCATGTGACTACACTATGCAGGAGTAGTAATCATTTGATATGTTGTTGTTGCCATCTACGGTTTGAAGGTCATGGGTTCGAGTCTTCTACATATAGCCTTCTCGAGCCATCTAACTCAACAAATATGAACCGTCACGTACTGGTGCATGCTCGAGCCGTCTAACTCAACCTCAGTTCGAGCCATCAAAGTAGAAACTTCTAACCAGTGCATCTCTTGATCACTTGACTCTAAATCCGCTGGTCAAAAGTTGAGCATAAAGAAGTTCATTCCAAGTGTCGGGGACACCAGGTAGGCACCAGTGGCTACAATCTTGTGGAGACGGTTGTGGAGTACCTGGCTCACGGTATCTTGAGGGGTGACCGTCTTTCCTCATTGCTGTTAGATACGTAATGTTCAAGAAGTTGACTTTACGTTTTGTGGTTTCCATCTCTTTGACCACATTCATAATTATTTGATTGTTTAAGGATTCACTTTCTGGTTTAATGTAGTTTGTTTCTGGGGCCTTGCTTCGATCACAATGACCACCGGTGTTCCATTCTCCATCCCTGCACACATAACATGTTTCATTCTTTATTCGTATTTCACTTAAACTAATTTATCATGGAAGTTATAGAAACCAAATAATTAGAGGTGTCAAGCTAAAGAGATAATATTAGACCAGAATGTTTGGTGATAGTCTAGAGACTAGAATGTAACAATGTGGTCTATATAAGACCCACTACCCTAAATCACACAATCTATACAAACAACATTTCTGGTGAATCAGTTGATAGAAATGCTGAATAACGGGTAAAAACAAACAAAATCAGATCAGATCAACCATTTGTATATCTTAATGTTTATATAGCCGAACAAGCCATAAAACTCGACGTCTTAACAGTTCACTAATCGGACCCGTTTCAAAAACCATATCACGTCACATATGATTAAGCCTTTTAAAAGATATGTATAACTAATTTAAAACAAAATACGGACCTACTTCATATTTTGGTTTGAATTTGCAATTTAACAAAACATGAAGTTTGAAATTAAAGAAAAAATATAGAGTCGAAAGTAGTAAATGAGACAATAAATGAGATTTTGAAAGAAAGAAATTAGATTTTTTTTAATAACCTGGTCTAACCACACGCCTAGTACCGGTTCAACCGGTGTGATGCAAACGGTTCAAATAACTACGGTTCAAAAGTACTCAACCAGACGACCGGTTTTCCGAACAGACTGTCCATTCCCTTTATGTAGTGGTCCATCTATTAGATTCTCTAACTAATTAATTTACTAAATGTCCTGAGTCACATCCTGATGGTTAAGTGGTGTACCCACAATAAAAAATTTGCAGGTTCAAATCGTGTAGGGCAGTTGTGGTGTATTTATCGTAAAAGATCTAGGAATTGTTATTAAAAAAAATCAATTTACTAAATATAACTGAAAAACTAATTTATTAGTTTAATTACATAATCTATTTAAATAAGACGGTTTAATAAGTTGCATTATCATGGCTTTTCAACCCGTTTTAATAGTTTAATTTTAGCTAACTTTGGTATTTTAATTACAAACAAAACACAAACTTGGCACATATTCGTATAAACATCTTGAAATGTTTTATGTATTACTTGCCTGTAATGTACGGGCGAAAAGCTTCGAAAAAAAATATGGCTCGTTTCAGGATCACAACTCTTGTAAGCCCATGACTTTAGTGTTTGAAGGGACTTCCCAAATGCCTCCATGACATCCATTTTCATGTTCAATGTCCCTTCTTCCTGGAAATACCATCCCCTAAAGAACATAAAAAACAAAACTATTATAAAACTATTATAAAGAAGCAATTTCAATCACTAAACATGAAATTAGTGTATAACTTTTTTTAAAAAAAATTATAACTAGGGCTCATTAGAAGCCATGCATCTCACATGAGGGTTCTTTGTCATTTGCATTGGCGATTTCTTCCCTAACTCAACTTGTGTCCGTTGGTTGTCAGAGAAAAAGTATGACTTCCCAAGCCATGGGCACTGGCGACTTCTCAAGCCATCGGCATCAGTGATGACTCAAATTTGGCCTTTGTCTATTGGTCCGGAAAATAGAGTCATCGCCAATGCCAATGGTCATGGCTTGAGAAGTCGTCAATGACGATGACTTGGGAAGTAGTACATTTTTCCTGACTACGACATAGCTAGAGGTGGGGAAGAAATCGGTCAATGTCAATGGCGAATGTGAAACCAGATCAAGAACAACCCTCGTTGTGATGCATAGCCCTACTTATAAAAAAAATCTAAACTTTTGGCTTAAAAATTACTAACATCTTGAGGGTTTTGTCTTGGTTCCACCAGTGACCGGCGCTGAAAACAAGAACATCTGCTCCGGCCCATTTCAAAGAGAACCGGTGGAGTTTATCAACCCTAATGGCTCGCCGGACTTCTTCAGGAGCATTTTCCGGCGGGTCATCGATGACCACAAGAAAAGGCACACGGTAGTACTGGATGGTTAAATTGTAGTCATGAAACCTGATTGAAAGAAAACCTTTGTGTTTGGTTAGGGGGTTTCCATGTTCTTCATATATTGTTGAAAGATTTGAGACTCCGTGTGAAAGCATGCATAGTAGGGATTCCCACTGGTTTCTTCCGATGGAATCTCCGGCGAATACTATTCGTCCGTTTCTGCTTCTTTCGAGAAAATCTCGTGCATCAAATCTGTTATTTAAAGATTATAATCAATTAAAATTTTGTGATTTTATATATTGTTTACACTTATAAATTTTATGGAATGGTAGAATATGACCATCATTATTTAATATTTAGATATGATTTTTAGTAACAAATGGATTTATTAACCTTAAAAAATGTAAGATTCGAATACGATATGGTATTACTTGTAGACACGACTTTTGTTGAAAGCATTAAATTAGCTTCAATTATTTTGTTCAACTCGAATTATTGTTATTGTTTTTAATATTTTATTCATTTGATATAAATAATACTAAGAATAAACAATGCTAAAGAACAGGCATTTGTGACCGGTAAAATGGTCGCAAGTCAGCCGCTATAGTCATTTTGCGACCGAGTTGTGACAAAAAAACGATAAAAAATCTTTACCGTTGATCCAACTTGCGACCAAAATGAGCTTGCGACAAATGTTAGCGTCTAAAGTTCGTCTCTATACATGTGATGAACTTATGTGCACCAAATCTATGACGGAGTCTGAATTGGTTGCTCATTCACGACCGTTTTATATTGGTAGCAATTTACTCCCAATTTTTTGGAAAGCAAATTTTAATCGGTAATACTCGGTGAAAATGTTAAATGACAAACAAGTTAGGCAAATCTTCAAAACGAAATAAACTAATGAGAATAAGAAAATAAAATATGGAGAAAAAATAAATTAATATCAACTAAAATTACGAGGAGTCATTAATTCTTAAGAGGTGTTTAGGTTAAGTTTACTTGATTAAATAAGTTATAGAATTGTTCATGGCCTCTTGGTCTAATGACACTGTGTTTATCCATATTAAAATGATACAGGTTCAGGTCCTATAAAGTGAGCGAGTTTAAAAAAAAAAGTCATAGATATGATATTGAGCACTTAAAATAAGTTCCAAAAGTTGATTCATAAACTTTCATAAAGGTAATACTGGTTTGCTTAAACTCGAGATTCACAATGCATTCATCTAATTATGAGCATTAAACTATCAACCCTAGAATTTATCAATGGCCACCTCGAAATTCATATTTTAAACCAATGGAATTCTAAACTCAATAAAAAAAGCCATGCATGCAGTTTAATAATGCATAAACAATTAGTTAACAATATCTACCAATTGAAAACTTAAATTGAACCCATACCTGGGTAAATCACACCCATGAGGCTGCCATCGCCATTTAACATACCCCAAATCCGGCCGCCCATTACGGTGGCACTGGAAACCCGGATCAAGAAACGGGCAATCCTCATCGTACTTTTGGGTCGGGTAACTTTCGTCCCAAATCCATTTCCCATATGAATAATCACAGGTGTTTGTGGATCGTTGGAGTTGGGTATTGGGTAGGGTTTTGGAGAAGGTAAACGGAAGAAGATGAGGGTAGAAAGGGGTTATGAAGTTGCAGAAAACAATGGAGGTGATTAGAAGAGAGATGAAGAAGACGAGTGCATAGGTGAAATCATATTTATTGGGAAACGGTAGAATGGAAAAATGGGGTGATTTTTGGGGTTGAGTTTCCTGATGAAGATCCATTAGAAGAGGAGGATTGGTTGAATGAAGAAAAAATTAGGTTTTTTTGGTCATTATGATTTATGAAGGGCTATTAAAGATTTAAAGTAGGGAGGGGTCAAAGATGCATCTTTTAATTCTCGTATAGTTTTTATGTATAAAAACAACTTTTAGTAATAAACAAGAGTAAACTGTTATTTTCGTCCCTATAATTTGATCAAAATTGTCACTTTCATTCAATAGTTTGTTTTCTCGTATCTGGGTCCTCATGGTTTTAAAATCTTGCCACTTTCACCCGGTCAGTTAACACCATCCATTTTTCTCAGTTAAATGAGGGATATTTCAGTTCTTTTACAGTTTTGTTTTATTTCTTCATTTTTTACTCTCATTTAATAATCCCCAATTTAACCTCTCATTTAATCATCTCCATTCTGGCCTTTTTCTTCTTTTCCTGACCAAGTTTTCGACGACAACACTAGGTTTCCAGTAACACTTTTTTTTGTATATTCTAGACAAATTTTAACAGCCATATGATTATGAAATACTAGCAGTGATGATCTAGGGTTCATAAATCATAATCAAACAATATATCTCTTGATCGTGGAGGTGATTACAAGAAGAAAAGGCAAAGTGACAATATACCTCTTGATAGCGGAGGTGATTACGAGAAGAAAAGTCAAATTGGGGATGATTAAATGAGAGTAAAAAAAATGAAGAAATAAAACAAATATGTAAAAGAACTGAAATACCCCTTATTTAACTGAGCAAAATGGATGGTGTTAACTAAGTGGATGAAAGTGGCAAAATTTTAAAATCACGAGGACCAAGATGCAAGAAAACAAACTATTAGATGAAAGTGACAATTTTGACCAAACCATAGGAATAAAAATGACAGTTTACTCAATAAACAATTAACTTTAGGCCTAAATATGTTTTATTTATATCTAAGAACTATATGTTTAAAAAAATTCATAAATATAAATATTATTGTAGTTAACGACGACTAGTATAGATTAGTCCTGTTCAACATTTTTTTCATCCACTATATGTACCTCGTAATATCTTATTGTATTATACATTTATCGTTGATAAAAACATTTTTCTCCTTATATCGTTTTCTCTTATTGATGTGTTTTCTCTTATTGATGTGCTACTAAGCTTGTTTCACAAAACGTTATGAGTGCGAGTTACTTTTGGAGTTGTATCTCATTATCATAAGGTAAATCGGTATTGTCTAATTAACTTATCATTGTTCTCTATTCTCTAAACCCAAAATTTCCAAAATGTAATTTCAAATTAAATGTAAATAAATTAATAATGACTACGTTCCATGTTAGCTTGTTTTAACCAATGAATAACTATGTTCTTTTGAACTATACGTAGTCAATCAAAACTTATAAGAATAATGCTTGAACTAAGATTATTGTTAATCTGTTGGATGCTATCTCTTAGAGATTGAAAAAGGACAAATATTTTCAACCAAAATCTACATATTTGTTAAGAGAATAAATATTAAACATGACTCACTTTCAATATCACTTCATGGGCTCTATCACGAGTTGATTTTGAAAATAGTAGTATTTATGTATTCTCGTACACGAGATGCATAGTGGGACTTGAATATGTGGAATGCGTGCTTTAACGTGGTTTAATGCTAAGAAAGGAAAATGTAGTCAAGAAAAAATTTGTTCCACTTGTTTGTTGAGAGGTTGACATCTTTGGGTCTCTTAATGATTCAAAATGATGATAATACATGGTCATGCGTAAACAATGTTTGATCATTTTAAATCTTGACCGAGAAACAAAATGATTAAGCAATATATGAGATTGATTCCGATCTATGTCTCATTTTTAACGTAATTTCTATTATAGAAGCTAACTGATAACTTACCATATACCTGTGTCTTTAAGTATGTGTGCTTAGAACATGTGGTAGAGATGGATGACATTGCTTCTTATGTCCTTGGTGGAAGTGAGATATTGTTACACAAGCACCACCGTCTATGTTGATATATTTAAATCTTGTGTAAATAGGAGATAGACTTATATGTTCAAAACACAACAAATAACAACATTGCTAGCGACATATGATCCTATATGGTCACATATTGAGCTATTTTATCAAGTACATGTTTAAATATGATTTGAAAATAAACAACCCAATCAATATTATACATATTATATATTGTTTAGGTGAAATAATATACAATCACCTCAGTCAATATTATACATATTCTTATTTAGATAAAATAATATAAGCTCATATTGAATGTGTTCAGTTATTTGATTAAAAGTTGATCTAATTTGCAACGAAATTTTGTTAATCAATTAATCATGAAAACAAGAATAAAACCATAATCGCAAAATTCAGTTAACTCTGAATTAATACATACATTAGGGTTCACTTTTACATTTAGTTTATGTGATTCCTAATCTAATATCTAGCTAAAGTTCTTTAAATAGTCTAAAAGACAATTACATAACATATATACACAAGTAAAGACTTCATCATATCTTGACATGATTTTCCCCTAATATTGTGTGTTCCACAATAGTAGTCTTCCTTATCAGTAGAATGTTTTCATCAGCAGTAAGTTACCTGACAATAGTAACGCTACTCTTATCAGCATCAAGTTGCTATTAATAACAACTCGTTTTTATCTTCTTGTCCCTATTGATCAAGTATTTCTTGTAAATACATAGTGTACTCTCTATTAAAAACCATTTGAGTAGATGATAAGAAGTAGTTAACACTTCTTAAACATTTTGATCAACGTGTTATACTTTTTCTTGGGTAGCAGCATCACCGTACTTGTTTCTCTTATTCTTCATCTTGTTATACTTTAGCAAGCTCTTCTTCATGTAATTTCTTAGCACACTCTTCGCTTTACAATTACATATAACTTGCTTGAGCCTATTATATCTTACACTTCATTAATTTATGGTTTTGATGATATAATCAAACTCTTTAGAATGTAATGTGTGCAACTCAAGTATATCCTTAAGTTTTGGCTCAACTTACTTTTCTTGCTTCTTTTTCATAGCTTCTGCATCGTTGATGGAAGCAGTCATCACATTCTCTCCCTTTTGTTATCATCTTCAAACCAGGGAGTAAGATGAGCTATTTTAGTAACATGAGCTAGGTGAGCTCTAGTTTCCTTTTAGGTCTTTCCTTAACTCTAAAATTTTAGTGTCAATGGAGTTTTCGATCATGAGAAATGTAATATCAGTAGAGTTATGTATGCTCTGTTGATATTACAGAAATTAAAGGCTTGTTCTTGTTAAGCTTGACGAATAAGTCTAGGAATGTCTTGGTGTAAAGGAATTGAAGTTTGAGTGTGGGAGGTTGATGCTATTGGTGATGTCCGAAAGATAGAAGTTCTTATTGTTGCAATATGTTGTTGGGTTTGTGTTTGGGCTTGGAGTTAGGTTAGTTCTCCGAACATGATATTTAGAAATGTGGTTTACTAGGCACTCCTCTCAAGACCTTAGAATTGAGAGTAGCATACTTATGAGATGGTTCGTCAAACTTTGCTATCAGTTTAGTTCATCAAACTTTACAAACAATTTAGCTCATCAAACTTTTTCGTCAATTCATTGAATGTTGGCCTTTCTCCTAAGTTAATAGGATCAATAGGACCCTTTCTAGAAGCAATTGCATATGAGTCCTCTAGTACATGACCGTTTTTCACTACCTATCTTTTCTTGGTTTTAAGACTTGACAAGCTTAGGTCCATGACCATCATTTCTTGTTCCCTTGGTTTTGTTGCCTTGGTTGACGTCTTAGCGCTCAAAGAACTTTTCTTGGTCATACGTGATAATGACCTAGTAGTTCTTTCCTTCCATAGTTGGGAGACAGAATCAAGATCCGTATCTCAAACCAACTCTTGAAAAGGGTTAGACACTTCATCAACCAATTTCCTAATTACCTATCCAATTAATGTGGTTGGTGAACAGAGGACTCATGGGTAGGTGGAGATGCAACAGTGATGTGTCAGGATTAATGTTTTTAAGTGACTGAAGTATCTAGTTGTTTTGAGGGGTTGAAATCTAATGTCATGCGAGCTTGGGCATCTTCAATAACTTTATCCTTAATTGAGGGTATAGTTAGAGGTGTGGTTTCCCATTGAGATGAAATAGATTTCTTTTGTGAGGACTCTTGAGTAGCTTGGATGAGAGAAGTGGCTAAGGGAGGTGTTGAAGAAGTAATTCTATTTCATTATATTGAACATGAGCCATGGTTGCATGTTTAAATGACCTTAGTCTCTTGGCTTGATTTAGGGATTTTTGTTTGCCATAAATGAGTTCTTAACCAGTGTGGGTTCTTGGAATCTTTTGTGGTGTTGTACGTGGGGAGATGTGGGCCCATAACTTTTATCTCTTAAACTCTAGTAACTCTTCTTGCATACCTTTATGAATTTAATGTGACTTAAAGCGTCTTGAATATTCTTAGGATCAATCTAAGATAAGAAACAAGAATGCGGACAAGAGTTAGAAATTCCACTTCTGGTTAAAACACAAATATTTGAGTTACCAACACATTGTTTGATGAATGATCTCTTATCCATAAGTGTTGTATAATAAGAGAAGTGTGTTGTTCAAGATTATTCTATTCTATTTCCTCTTAAGTTGCAGTCTCTTCATTACATGTATTAAGAATTGGAGTTGTTTCTACTATTAATGTGCTAGTAGAAAAATCTTTTTGTGCTTAAGAATCATCAGTAGTATTTTCAGGTGTAATTGGATGCTCATAAGAAGTAACCTCTATTGATGTTATGGTATACTTGGAGTACCCTTGATGAGTATAAGCAACTCAAACATATTGTCTTGTGCTTCCTTTTGTTGCCGCTCATCAGTTCTACAATACTTTCATCAAACCGATTCTAAATCAAATAAGGAAGAAGGAATATAACAAGTTGTTGCTGAGCATGTTGGTGCTAAAGATTTATTGAATGTAATATTCAAAATCTCTTCCCAAACTATGGTTCTTTTGTTGAAAGCTCTATAAAATTTGGATTGTTAGAAGCAACCAAGGAAATAACCCTCATCGGTTTTAGGAGCAAACTTAGAGAGGTGATAATTGGAATTGAGGATTTAACAAGGAAATTCGAAAGGCTTTTGGAAACCAATGAATGGATTTTCACAATACCTGGTAGGATGAATAAGAACAATATTATGAACAAAGCAAGTTGTAGTCATAGCCTCTGCCTAAAAATTCATTAGGAGTTTAGAGGCAGCACACATGGTCCTTATAGCTTCAATAAGTTTTCTATTTCTCATCTCAGCAATACCATTTTTTTTGAGGAGTCCTAGGAGCACTATTTTTCCCAGAGATTCTTTTTTCTTCACAAAATGAATGGAGCACATTGTTCTTAAACTCTATGTCATTGTCACTTTTGATCACCTTCATCTTCTTGTTATTCTTCTTCTCAATGTTTTTGATGAAGATCATCAAGGTCTCTACAGTCTCATCATTTGATGCTAGAAGGAAGACCAGATGTATGTTGAAATGTCATCAACAACAACCAAACATTACCCTTTCTTTCCTAGGCTCATTATACTAATGAGTCTAAGCAAATCCATGTGGAGAAGGTGTATAGGCATAGCAATTGAATTTCTTCCTTATCCCTAAATGACTCAGGATTTTGTTTTCCCTTCATGCAATGAGTGCACTTATCTTCATAAGAATACTCCTTTTGAGGCAAATCTCTTACCGATTCCAACTTTTCCAGTTTTTTAATGGTTTTAAGGTTGACATGAGCTAATCTCCTATGCCACAAAGATGTTTCATTTATGGATGTTTTAGAATAGAATCATGTCACTCTCTTGTGAGGTTAACATTTCTCATATTCAAATGATTCATATTGTCTTTTCTCTCATCTTTGAGCAAGATATAATCATATGATAAGATTTTGTAACATTTTTTTTATAAGAACATCAAAATCCCTGTCACAATGTTGAGATATGCTCAAAAGAATGTATTTAAGCTCTTGAGCAAAATTAATTTCATCAAAACTACCTTGCCATTAGATAAGTTATATGTTCCAACAAAGACTGAACACTACAACTGAATCGCTTCCCAAGACTGAACATGGTGGACCACATATCGAACCATGTGATGGTCTAAACCAATTATGACAGTTCGAGTTAAAAATCTAAAGGCGGCTTTCAAGTGGTTCACGGTTATGAGAAGTGTAAAGTGAGTCATTTAAACACTACATTATGCCCATGGTCACGATCATCCCTTCCATTGATTATGGAATTAGTTAATAAACCCAACCTCATTGCCTCTACACCATTTCCTTTAATGACTTTGGATAAAGTTGATGATTATGTTAAATGACAGATTTATCTTATAACAAAATTGATATATGAAATAACTTCTTTAAATATTTGTATATGTTTTCATGAAACTTTTGCTAATGCAACAACAATAGTCAGAAATATGAGTGTTCGAATTAGAGAAAGGGATAGCATGAGTGAATTGAAATGAAATAATACAATAAATCATAGCTAAAGCAATTTTTGTGACTGAAACCTTTGATTGTAGAAATAATGAGCAATCAAGTAGATGAAGAGAAGTTGGTATGAGAAAGACTAAAATCTAGCTAGATTATGCGCAAGGACATGATTCCGACGAAGATATATGGCTAAGGGAGTTATCGCCCCAATCAAAAAAATATTCTTGTTATAGGCCCTGTTCCTGGTCAGAAATATAATGAAATCACCTTTCGTATTCTTTCCCCAGACCCCGCTATTTAGAAAGACGTTCACTTCTTAAAATATCCTATATACGTAGGTGGAAACAGGGGAAGTAGCCAGATTTATCCTGACGGGAGCAAAAGTAACAATAACTATGGACAAATGAACTAAACCGTCCATTACACCCAACGATGATGATAGTAATTGCCTAATTGGTTAAGATGTGATGATGGAATGCGGGTAAGACCATATCATGATTACCAAGTTTGAGAGGAATATGAAACGCTGTCAAATTTGAATTTTAAAGACCACAATTTGTTTGTAATGAAAAACATGTAAACTTTTTGTGTTAGATTCTTTACAATTGTGTTTACTTTTTGTAACGTTCAACGAATCGAAGTGGTTGATATTAAAGTTCGGTGAAGAAATTACAAATTATTAGAAGTACAAGGACTCATACATAAAATTGAGGAGATAGACTTTTATATAGGCTTTTTTAAAGGCGGAAAAAGATTTGGATTATTGTTTGTCCTAGAATCGCGATAGTTTATGCTCTCAACGTGCAACCTACGGCGATTGTTTAGGTCCTTGTTTTTCAAACCTACGTTTCTAATTCAAAACATATTTTGATAAATATAATTTAAATTTTAATAAATTAACTCCCACCGTAGTTTTACTCAAAATCAATGTTTTAAGAACCGTACTGGATAACGAACCGGTCATCTTAGAGGTTCACTGGTCGGATCGGGCGGATCGGTTGAATCGGATTTAAGAACCAGATGACGTCATAAATAATATAAAAATTAAAACTATATATAGATACAATTAATATAAAAACATTTTTTATTTTAATTTGAATTTGTAACTTTAATGACATATAAATGCTTAAATAAATAAAATATGTAACTTGGAATACTAAATTAATCAGAAAATGGGATTTTAAAAAAGAAAAAATACAAAAAAAAATAAAAAAATTGAAATTCAGTCCGACCACCCGGTCTAGTTCACCGGTCCGACCGGTAATCAGCCGGTTCAAATGAAAGCGGTTCATCTACACAAAACCGGACCGGTTATGTGTCCGGTTCCCGGTCCGACCAGTTGTTCTGGTCCGGTTCTGAAAACACTGCTAAAAAATGTGAGTGTTAATTGTTAATTGAATTAACAATCACTATATGGCCTGATGGTAAGGCACCTGAAAGGTCTTCTAAGAGACCCATATTCAAACATTCCCTAGGTAAATATCTTGGTTGATCACCGCCGTTAAAAGAAAACTGTTAATTGAATTCATTTATGGCTTACTTTGTTAATTTGTAACTTCATTGAAAATCAAAATCTGAAATTGTTCTTTAAACCTATTTGAAAATCGGAAACTAAATTCGAATTTAGTTTGGTTCGACTATTATTTTTAGAATCCAAATAAAATATTGGATAACCCTTCACAAAAGTAACGATGCAAATAGATTAGTTTAACGATATAGTTTAGAAACTCTCTATTGTTAACGATATATTGGATAACCCTACACAAAAGTAACAATTTCAAATATAGAGAGGTGGATTTGGTTAAAAAATGATTGTTTTCTATTTATGAATATTTTCACAAGTTGAAATCAAGGACGGTACAGTACAGCCCAGCCCAATAAGACACTGAAAACCCATCTTCATCACATATAGACATATATATATATATATATGGGGGTATGTTCTTTGAAGAACCAATAATATGTTAAGAACCGTAAGAACCGCATTAACTCTTCCTCTATTTATAATATAAATTGACTAGAATTCATGTACATTTCAATATAGTTGGTTCTCAAAAGAACATGCCCCTATATATATATATATATATTTGAATTTAAAAGAGAGCTTTTTAAATTTAAGTATCATTTTTCGCCTTTGGATCTGTAAGATAACAATGGTCTTTATTCCATGTTGTTCCGTAGTCTTACGCAATCGTTTAAACAGATTCATAGTTTTTGAGATTTGTATCCATCTTTTCTCTATAAAGTTTCTGGAATTATGATCCAATTCAAACCATTGAGAAAACATTAAATGAAATGAATGAGAACAAAATTCATATGCACGCAACAGCGTATACATCATATAATAACCCACACATCATATAATAACCCACAAGAATATATTATAGATGTAAGACACAGTTTTATTATATATGGCTTTAATAATTATTTATTTAATTATTAAATGATTAATTTGTTAATTTATTTATTTATTAACCTATGACTAGTAATCAGTTGATGAGCCTAATTATTCTTAATGGACCATTAATTAGTTTTCCTTTGGATATACATATATATAGAGAGATAATTAAAGGGAATAGACTAATCAACAAATCATTATTCAATTATCATCACCACTAAGAATCGTCCCCATCTCTCTCTCTCATAACCGTGAGTTCTTACGAAATCACCTTAGCCATCCTAACCGTACACCCTAAACGGAAACCTGATCTTCCTGTGGATCATGACGTCTTCCCTCTCTGCGATTAGCTTATCAGGTATTCAATTATTATTTGTTTTCCATTATCATGTTCAAGAGTTGATCAACACGTGGTATCAGAGCAGATGTTGATTAATCACTTCTTGTTTCATTCCCTAAACTGGAATTAAAGTCAGAGAACAAAAGTTTTGTTAAAACCCTAAGTAAATGTTTTATTTTTTTTATGTTTTCTGATCTGGTCTTAGTACCATGTTTCAATATTACACTTTTGATATCATAAATTTCGAGATCCATTAAGTTTTCGAAATCTGTTAAAAATAATGTTTCAAGATTTCGATTCCAGACTTAAATATGATAATAATGAAGAACAGTTTTATCTAATGTTCATGAAACTGCTCTTCGTGTTCATCATAAATTTTGATGAAATCCCCTTAGTTTGGGATATGTTAGGATTTTGATTCTGTTTATAAAATCGTGTAACAATATCTCCAAGTTTTCGTATTAAAATATTATTTTAAATTTTGCAAACTGATAAAATTTGGATACACTAAACATCTAAAAGATTTTCGAAATAAGAATATATTCAAAATCCCTTAATTTTCGCATCTGCCTTATCGGGTGTAAAGATCACGTCTTAGTTCACGAGTATTGTAGTTCACGGGTCATACTTCACGGGTTGAACTTCACGGGTATCTTAGTTCACGGGTCTTAGTTCACGGTTTAAATTTCCTGAGAACTCTATTCTTCCCGTGAACCTTACTTTTCCTGAGAACTCTACTTTTTCCCGAGAACCTTAATTTTTCTCGAGAACCTTATGATTCCCGAGAACTAATATTTTTTCCCGATAACTCATTTTTTTCCCGAGAACTCAACCATCTTCCCGAGAACATACTTGAAGCCGTGAACCTAGCCTTATATGTGCCTAAAATTTCTTGAGAACTCAGTTCGATCCTCGCTAACAGTGAGGTTTGCTATTACTTAATGCTTTTGTTTCGTTAAACCTTAAATTTTCAATGTTTTACAAAACCTTAAAATATACTTGAATAAGACCTA
Organism: Smallanthus sonchifolius; assembly: GCA_023525975.1. Classification (NCBI taxonomy): domain Eukaryota; kingdom Viridiplantae; phylum Streptophyta; class Magnoliopsida; order Asterales; family Asteraceae; genus Smallanthus; species Smallanthus sonchifolius. The sequence continues at coordinate 70,432,976 of CM042028.1, read as the reverse complement.
AAAGTTTCACTTCTGCCCAAAGGTGATGTGATGCATGTGTAAATTTATTCAAGTCTAATTAAGGATTCTCACTAATTAGTGCATATCCTAATATTAAATAATTGTTTTGTTAAGACCTTAAATCCTTATGCTATACAAAACCTTAAATTAAAAAACATGATTAACTTAAATAACACCTAAAGTTTCACTTATGGCCAAGGGTGATGTATCACGTTCGTAAAGTTATTTAAGTCTAATTAAACACTAGTTCGCCTAAAATACATAAATGTTTCTACTTTTGCCCAAAGGTGATGTGTTACATTTGTGTTTCGCGAACCTAATTATGTGCATTCTAAACAAATGTCTCACTTCTGCCCAAAAGTGATGTGTTACATTCTTATTGCACATACTTACTATTCAAACTTAAATTGTTCCTAATGCTTAAACAATTGGTTATTAACCAAAGTAAACGCCCGTTATTTAAGTAGAACCTAATTAATCTATTAGTTTGGTGTTATAATAGATTTTATGACATCTTCATAAAATAATTGTTTTTAAGTAGAACCTTATTTAATTTATTATTTCTGTCTGCCTTGGATTATTAACCCATAGACTACTCTAAGTTTTTCTTTAGCTATTTGTACCTTATTTTCACTCTAGCTTCTAAGATGAGTTTTGCTTAATTAAGGGTTTCATTAATATTTTCTCTTATTAAGTCTTGATTATCCCTTAAGACATGACACTCCTGCTGCTCTTTTTGATAAAAGTACTGTAGAAGAAAACTAGAGCATAAGAAATAGGATAAGTCAAACACATTGTCTCTTATGGTAATCAAGAACTCCTTTCATGATTGCTATCAGGGGAGCTATTCTAGATTCTGAATTTCCTAAGACTAATCTATTCTCTGTGGAAATGGAAGAATCAAAATGGTTCCTAAGACGCATGCAAACATTCTAATTCTAAATAAAATGTTAAGTGGCATCCGTGAACACATCATAGTATACACTGACATGACCCATAAATTAAGGGCTTATACATGGAAATCAGTGAAGTTTTTCAGTGCGTACATAATAATTTTACACTAGTACGATTAGTTGCCTTAAAAATCAACTATAACACTTAGAAGTACCAAAGGAAAATGAATGTATTGATAGCAACATACGTATAGGAAAAGGAACGCCTAAAACTGGAAAACCGGAAGTTATTCACCTCACTACCACTAAACCTAAAAAGAGGAAGAAAAGTTACTATAGAGATGATAGTTCTAAGGTCCAGAAACAAAATACAAGTACTACTTGCAGCTCTAAGTTATCTAAGGAGAAGTCTCACTGCAAAACTATGCAATTATACTAGGCATAAGCAGTGAGACCATCCATAAGACAAGGGACTAGCTGGCTAAGATAAGGTAGTTACTAATTAATGATTTTAAGTCCACTAATATTAATATTCCTATCAACACATGATGCGTTGAGTCTAGTTCTATACGTTTCCTTACCATAATTCAACTAATAATTAAGATGAGAAGTTAGTAGTGGATTTAAATGTCAAGGCTACATAGAACCATGAAATAATTGATCTTTGTATTATCCTTTATGATACCTTACATATTCTGGAGAATACTCGGAATTTAGTATCAATAATAAAGCTACACTTTGACAGTTATGAGGTTTGCATGGCTAAAACAAAGTCATCATGGAGTGATTAGATTAATAACCAATATTGATAACAATAAGATAGATAAATAGGATAAATAAGAACGTGATAATAATCCAAGAAGGAGATGAGGAAAACAGAATTACAGAAATTGGATGAGAAGGAGACTATCACAATTGTGAAATAAATTTCTTCGATGATCCTCTAGACAATCTTAGACCCCTTTAAATAGACTAAAATTATCAATCTAATTAAGGACATAATCTCTGAATTTAATTGGTATTTTTGACTCCCTCTTATTCTTTCTTAGACCAGCTGTGACATTCCTTTTTTTTGGATCGATTGAGCTGTCAAACATGGTTTCCTTCGGCTCATGTGACACGCTTTCATTTGGGCCGACTTGCTTCACAACATTACCTCCCCCTTTAAAACCCACCTTGTCCTCAAGGTGGAGAGTTGGAAAGGATTTCAAAATGCTAGCCTTATCTTCCTATGAAGCATTCAAAGCAGCTAGTCCTTCCCATTGCAAACGCCATTGAACAATTTGTTGTCCTGATCGCCAAATAGTACGCTCCTCCAAAATATTTTTGGGTTGAACAATCAAATTAACAGATGAGTCAATTAAATCAAGCGGGGTGACTTGTTGCAATGGCTGGCCCACATATTTCTTAAGCAAGGATACATGAAACACATTATGAATTTGGGCCTCCTTAGGTAAGTCTAACTTATAAGCAACCGAGCCGATGCGAGCAAGAACTTGGTAAGGCCCAAAGTAACGACGACCCAACTTGTGGTGACGCTGTAAACGTAGCGAGCTCTGACGAAATGGTTGAATCTTGACATAGACCCAATCACCGATTTGAAAGACGACTTCACGTCGGTGTTTATCGGCATACTCTTTCATACGTTGTTGGGATTTTTGTAGATTGGTTTTTAAAACTTCCAAAACAGCATCTCGTTCCATTAACTGTACGACGATCAGATTATTATCCGTGGTGTCTTGAACATAGCGAGTCAAAGTCGGGGGTGGTCGCCTATAAACGATCTCAAACGGAGTCATTTTGGCTGCCGTTTGATAAGATGTATTATAACAATATTCGGCCCATGGTAACAACCGGACCTAATCCTTAGGCGAATCGGCCACAAAACACCGCAAATACATTTCAAGGCACTTGTTTAACGATTCCGTTTGTCTATCCGATTGAGGATGATAGGCGGTGCTAAAGGAAAGATTAGTGCCTTGTAGTCGATGGAGTTCTTTCCAAAATCCAGCAAGAAAACGGGGATCGCGATCCGAGATAATATCGAGGGGAACCCCATGGAGTTTCACAAAAGCAGTTACGAAAGTCGATGCGACGGTGGTGCTCGTAAATGACGTCGCTAATTCGGAAAAATGTCCATACTTAGAGAGTTGATCAACGATGACCATAATCACAGTTTGCCTTGCGAGACCGGTAGGCCGGTGATGAAGTCCATCGCAATGTTTTCGAAGACCAAATTAGGAATTGCCAATGGTTTTAACAAGCCACTAGGAGGTAAACATGAGGACTTCATTTGCTGGCACACTTGGCACTGTGCAATAAAATTGTGCACATCCCTCCTCATATTTTTCCAATAAAAATTGGAAGCCAAACGATGGAAGGTGCGAGTGACCCCCGAATGTCCGCCTGTCAACGAAGCATGAAATTCTTGCAATAATTGTTGACAAAGAGGTGAGGAAGTGGGTACCACGAGTCTTCCTTTGAAACAAAGAAACCCATTGTGAATCTGATAGTCAGCAAAGGATGCCAGGTTTTGTTGTATGGACTGCATTAATTGGAGAAAATCCAGATCGGATAATACGGCTTGTTGAAGCTCCGGAAGTAGAGATCAGGTTTGGCTGGAGAGAGCCAGAAATTCTCCCGAATGGATCCTCGAAAGTGCATCGGCCGCCCTATTTTGTTTCCCGGTCGGTATATAATATCGAAATCATACCCCAAGAATTTCCCTAACCACTTTGTTGATCTGGCGTTTGAATGACTTGATCTTGAAGATTACGAAGGGATTGTTGATCGGTTATTATCCGAAAGCGTTGACCAAGTAAGTATTGACGCCATTTAGCTAATGGTTGAGTGATGGTGAACATTTCGCGTTGATAGGCGGATGCGTGTTGCATGCGAGGAGAAGGTTTTTGACTATAAAAGGCAATTGGATGACCGTCTTGAGATAAAATTGCGCCAATACCTGTTCCGGAAGCATCGGTTTCCACTGTGAAAGGTTTGGTAAAATCTGGTAACTGTAGTACGGGGGTGGTGCTCAAACGTTGTTTTAATTGGGAAAAGGCTTCAGTTGTAGCGTCCGACCATTGAAACGAATCTTTTTTTAGGAAGTCCGTTAACAGTTGTAGCAAAATTCTTTATAAACCGGCGACAATAGCCGGCGAGGCCCAAAAAACCACGTACGTCTCTAACTGTAGTGGGAGTGGGCATTGTTTAATACACTCGATTTTAGCCGGATCCACTGCCACCCCTTGGGAAGAAATTTGATGACCCAAATAACTCACCATGGTTTGTCCAAAGAGACATTTAGATAATTTAGCCACTAGTTTGTTGGCTAACAATATTTGAAAAACTGTACGAAGATGTTGCAAATGTTCTTCCCAAGTCGAGCTATATATCAAGATATCGTCAAAAAAAACTAAGACATACTTATGGAGATACGGCCGAAACACCTCATTCATCAACCGTTGAGATGTGGACGGAGCATTTGTTAGCCCAAAAGGCATTACCAAAAATTCATAGTGCCCGTCATGAGTTCGAAACACGGTTTTAGCAATGGCTCCTTCCTGTAAACGAATTTGGTGGTGTCATGCAAGCAAATATAGTTTTGAAAAGAACCGAGCTCCGTGTAACTCGTCGAATAATTCGTCAACTGTCGGAATAGGGAATCGGTCTCGAACCGTGATGGCATTAAGTGCCCTATAATCCACACAAAACCTCCAAGTGCCGTCTTTCTTTCGGACAAGCAAGACCGGTGAGGAAAAGGGGTTGGTACTCGGTCTAATGATTCCTTGCTGTAACATTTCTTGAACAAGACGGTCGATTTCCTGTTTCTGAAAATGTGGATATCGATAGGGTCGTACTGCTACCGGGGCTTCGTTTGGCAAGAGTTCGATGGCATAATCCTGAACACGAACGGGTGGTAGGGAATGTGGCGGTTGGAAGATTTCGGCAAACTCGGTTAGCAAGTGTTGGATATCGGGCGGCTAAGGTGCTACAGTTGTTGAGTCCAGGCTTAGCACTTTTAAGTGATAAAATTCTGCAATGGCATCCGCTTGAGCCAACCGGCGAAGGCCATTGAATTGGATTTGTTGGTTCGTGATGTTGGAATCACCTTGCCATATGATGCGTTTATCCTGTAACTGAAATTCAAAAGTTGAGGCTGCATAGTTTGTTACCACAGGGCCAGAGTTGCTAACCATGAAATTCAAACTTGTAATGGGAGGACGTAAAAATCTACATAAATGGTAGACTTCTGAACTACTAGTGCTACCTGTTTTGCCATGCCCGAGCAGGGTAGACGCTCGCTGCTGCCTACCAAAACCGAAAAAGGTGTGACTGACTTAATTGGTAAATTGAGAAACGTGGCCATCTTAGTTCGAACAAAACAGTGAGTACTACCGCCATCGAGTAATACCTGAACAGGTTTTCCTTTTACTGTCCCGGTAAATCGTAATGTGGTAGCCAAATTGCCACCAGCCAATGCATTATAAGAGATGCTGGACTGTGTTTTTACTTCCTCTAGTTGAATGTTCTCGGCCAAAACCGCATCAGGGATGGGCTCGACCTCGTCATCCGGCCAAGGCCTATCATCAAAGAACAATAATTGTGGAGCCGATTTGCACTGATGGTTTGGAGAATATTTTTCATCACACCTGTAACACAGCCCGAGAGATTTCTTTTGAGCCAATTCTGCGAGGGTTAGGCGTTTAAAGCCAATAGGTTGATTGGTTCCTTTTTTATTAGGTGTAATGGTGGTGTTGTTACCCGCTATAGAAGCCGACTGAGTTTTTGGAATTGTAAGGATGGGTTTAGAATTCTGATTGAGTGAGACCCGACCCAAGCCTTTTTCTAACTGGATCCGGTTTTCGTGTAATTGGGCATAACGCATTGCTTCGTCTAGTGTATTGGGTTTGTGAATCACCACAGATTGTTTAATGTCTAGGCGAAGACCCGAGATAAAGCAACCAACTAAAAACTCCGGTGGAAGGGCCATGGATCTAGTTGAGATTTCTTCAAAATGGTGCCGGTATTCAGCCACCGTAGACGTTTTTTGTAACTTAGCTAACACCCCTTCTGGTTCTTCGAGTTCCCAGAGTTTGAAACATTGTATAATTACATCCGTAAAAGGGGTCCATCCCATAAAACAGGAATGGCGGCAAAACCAATCATACCAATCCGCTGCCGCATCATCATGTCACACCCCCAAATTCCACTAACGGAGTATTACCGTTTGGGAAGTGACAAACCAGGATCTCAGACATTAGTTACATTGAACGACTCTACATGGGACTCAAATGAAATTATCCTTTAAAATCAGAGTATCAATGCGGAAGCGTAAAGAAAGTAAATGCGCAAAATACACGCGCCCAAAACCAAAGTCCAAAAGTCCAAACGTTCAACCAAACAAAGTACATTAAAATAATTCAATCAACATAAATAGACACAAAGCAAAGCAGTTGAATCTCATGCATGCCCTAACGTGCACCTGTGTCTTAGCTTAGCGTCCTGAGAAAACATGTAAGAAAAAGTGTCAACACGAGGTTGGTGAGTTCACAGGTTTCAAATAAATAAGTAAACGTTACCAGATTTATGATCTTTCAATATGTATCTATAGGTAGCTAACCTATGTTCATGTTTTAGCTCAAGTGCTCGCAACCGAAACTGACTGTTTGTTTATTGCCTCCTGCCAGGTTCTATCAATACTGGCCATGTGAATAGGCTAACATTTCACCCGTTCGATATCCGATCGAGTTAGCGCGACTAACGCGGGTGGGATTTGTCAAACCCAGTAGTACTACTAAACATTACCTCGCTAAGATCCATATTAACGGTTCGAAATAAGATGAGGACTTTCTGTGATAGAATGTTACACTTAGCTTTAACATTGATAGCATATGAAATACAAAATCTAAATCAGTTTAAGCATGTTTTCTCCCCCAAGTTAAAAGCAGTAAAAAGGGGCCGTGATTACTCACCTGAGCTTGAGTAAGGATTTGAATCACACAAGGGAAAAGTTGGAACCACGTGTGTAAGTCTCAAAAGACTTACGAATGCCCTAAAATTATAAACACATAAAATTAGGGATAAAGGAAAATGGGAAATGTGACAATGATACGGATTGAGAAACGTTCTAAAGAAACGCTCTAATGTTCAAGAGTGGACGAAAGTGTCCACAGAGTTAGAAATTACTTTACACGACGAATGACAAGAATAATAATTATTATAACCGGGTGTTTTGTCATTCACAAAAATTAATAAAATAATAATATATGTATACGAGTAACTAGTATAACCAACTATATTATTATTTAGTCTCAACCGACACACGATGTTACAAAATGATTTGAAATAATATAAATATATATTATTTACTAATACGGGTCACGGTTTGAAAATAATATAAACATATTATTTTTATAGGAATTTATGGTTTAAAAATAATATAAACACATTATTTTCACTTGATAATAATAACAATATATTAATTATAAAAGTGGGTTTAATATATAAAAATATGTTAATAATTCAAACCCGAGCCTACGGGTTGTTTTCCAGTCTAAAACATTTTAATATAATATAATAATAATATAGGGAATGATTTTTATTTTAAAAACAATTGTTTAAAAATCTTTTAACAGAAAAACGGGTGGAGAGACTCGAACCCGGGTCTCTCCCCCCCACAGCCGAACGATTTAACCATCTAAGCCCGCTAGGGAATCGCATTCTAAACCCAACTGGAATGGGTTTTAATCAGGAGATCCAATGAGCCCCTCTCCCTTATATACCCACGATCGATTCCTATCCCCGAATCCTTTGATTCGATCGCGATAGACCAAGTTAGTATAGGGGTTTTGTTCTATGGTGAAAAACGAATCAGATGGCAGAATTAATTGAAAAAAAACATTACGTTTAGGTTTGTTTAATTTCTGATTCAAAAACTCGAACCCTAGATTGAACTTGAAATCGATTTGATCAAATTGGATAATACGAGGTGTTGGATTCATAGGGTTTTTACTGATTTGAGTATTTCGAAACTATTGAAATAGTTTAATTTGATTAAGGGTGTGCTTAAGACTAAAACCCCCAATTCCGATTACGAATAAACCCTAGATTACGGATTGGGTTCAATTCGATGATAGCCGGTTCAATTGATATGGGGCTTTCAAAGATTAGAAGTTTGAGAATCTAACCATATGATTTAATTGGATTATAATCGGGTCTAGGATAGAGTTCGATCAAAACAGTTTGCGATGAACCCTAGAATCGGGTTCATGATCGAATCAATGATATAAGCCCCCATAATCATAGGGCTTTCGATCTAAGGATACAAACGAAGCTAAAGGTATGATCAATTACCAGAATTGGACTCGAATTGATGGTGCCCGACTAAAACACAGCCGTGGGTTGTCCCCGGCGTCTCCTGCTGCGTTTCCGACGAACTTCGTGTGTGCAATTGCTTCAGGGAGACTCGATATAGGTGCGTAGATAGCCAACTTAGGTTGTAATAATCGAATTGAATCAAATTCGTGAGTAGAAATGGTGAAGTCGACGGTTACGATATGAATAATCATAATTGGGATTGATTCGTGCGTAATGGAGGTGATAATTGCTCAATGATGGTCGAGTATAGCATTAAGAGTTGCATCCGTTACGAATTTGGACAATTATCCGGTTATGGTTTTGAATTTTAGTCTAGAATATCACGAGTTTGACTTTGAGAGTCAACGAATCCAGTTTTAAGACTTGGCAGAATTAGTCCTTGTAGTTCTAGGTCAATTAATGATAGAAACAGTCCTTGAGGTTTAAGATTAGGTTAACTAAGTTAGGCTTTTAACGGAATACTTAACAGGGATTCTAACGGAGTTAACACAAAAAGTCGGATTGTCACATCATCCCCTAGTTGAAAGAATTTTCGTCCCGAAAATTAAAATATATAATTTTTTTTTTCTGGGGTGTCACATCATCCCCTAGTTGAAAGGATTTTCGTCCCGAAAATTAAATAGTACCTTAAGAATTTGACGCGGAGTGCTTGAACAGACTAGGATATTTGCGCATCATCTGATCCTCGCGCTCCCACGTGAATTCCGGTCCGCGTTTCGAGTTCCAACGGACTCGAACAATAGGGATCTTACTGTGCTTTAACGTTTTAACTTCCCTATCCATAATTTCCACAGGTTCTTCGATGAAACGTAACTGTTCATCAACATGTAGTTCCTCCAGAGGAACTGCGAGTGATTCATCAGCTAGGCATTTCTTTAAATTTGAAACGTGAAAGACGTTGTGTACACCACTAAGTCTTTCAGGTAGGTCCAGTTGATACGCGACTGGTCCGATTCTCTTCAATATTTTGAAAGGTCCAACATAACGAGGATTAAGTTTTCCTCGTTTCCCGAAACGAATGACACCTTTCCAAGGTGAGACTTTGAGTAAAACCATGTCACCTATTTGAAATTCCAAAGGTTTACGACGCTTGTCGGCATAGCTCTTTTGACGATCACGAGCTGCCGCCATACGATTTCTAATTTGAACGATATTTTCGGAAGTTTCAAATACAAGTTCAGGACCTGTGAGTTGGCTATCCCCAACCTCGGTCCAACAAATGGGAGAACGACATTTCCGCCCATAAAGTGCTTCAAATGGAGCTGCCTTGATGCTAGTGTGATAACTGTTGTTGTAGGAGAACTCCACCAATGGTAGATGAGACTCCCAAGTGTTACCGAAATTGATCACACAAGCTCGTAACGGAATACTTAACAGGGATTCTAACGGAGTTAACACAAAAAGTCGGATTGTCACACATCAAGAGAAAAGGACGCAATTGTCACCCGGTCTCTGTCCCCGATTTCATAGAAATCAAAATAGCGGTTGGCCTGTGCAACCCATCGTTCCGGATACAGACTAGAAAAACAGGGAAGATTAATTTGCGCGGGTTTATGCCAGTCTAATACTGCCGACGACCCTACGCCATCAACTTTGTTTTTATGTTTCTGGTCACGATCATTGTGGTCAATACGCACCAGAACCAGATTCATTGTCCTTTTCATGTCTTCAATGGATGAAAAAATGGATGAAACATCATCGCGTATTGAGGCTTGTTCTTGATCGGATTTTTGCTGTGCCTCCTGCAGGATCTTGTGGTTTTCATCCATCACTTTGAATCGTGTGCCATCAGCCATGATGCTAATGGAGAATGAAAGCACCAATGGAGTGATTAGATTAATAACCAATATTGATAACAATAAGATAGATAATAGGATAAATAAGAACATGATAATAATCCAAGAAGGAGATGATGAAAACATAATTACAAAAATTGGATAAGAAGGAGACTACCATAATTGTGAAATAAATTTATTCGATGATCCTCTAGACAATCTTAGACCCCTTTAAATAGACTAAAATTATCAATCTAATTAAGGACATAATCTCTGAATTTAATTGGTATTTTTGACTCCCTCTTATTATTTCTTAGACCAGCTGTGACATTCCTTTTTTTTTGATCGATTGAGCTGTCAAACATGGTTTCCTTCGGCTCATGTGACACGCTTTCATTTGGGCCGACTTGCTTCACAACACATCATTAACTTAAACTCTCATATTATTGGTTATCATTATCTGGATAGAAACATTTATCATATAGAACTAGCTGATACAATAAACTTTCACAACTTTTGTTATCATGAAAATGAAAATTTAACAAAAGATAAATGAGACCTATGCACTTCATCCATTGAGATCAAATTTTATGAGAAATCATGACCAGGTCGATGCAGGATGAATAGTTACCAAGTCTCATTCTCAGTGACTTTAAATCATGTGTTAAACGCCCTAAATATCAAATGGCTAAGGGAATAAATGAGGGTCCACCGGAAGTTATCCAAAAGGAATATTCAGACATAATTCATTTATCATTTAGAAGAATATTTACTTGTATCTAATCTGTTTCCTACAGCCCAAAAATTTAAAGATATCAATTCATATATACTTAATAGAATTCCTTCTAAATTTGTCTCTAAAAATTTCTTATAAAATTTTGGACGATAAGGAAATCAAGTCTAAAATATATGAAAGGTTCCAACGTCACACGCATCATTGAAACTTGTCGTGTAGTTTCTAGAGACTTAAAGATCAGTGGGAGCTTGCAAAAGTTGCAAGAGGTGGGGAGTGACAAATTGATCTTACCTTAAATTACACCTCTTGTACACGACACTGCTCCATCACAACTTGTCTCCTTAGAATCTAATGCTACTCCTAACAAAGTCTCATAGATGCTAATATGTGGACAAACTTAGATTTCCTACCAAAACTAAAGTAATCCTCAATAAGTGAAACTGATATAAACATCATTAAGTTGTTTCTCTATTAGAATCTATTGGTCTTCTAATGTTAGATACAATGTTGACCCTAAGCATGTTGAATTACTTAAAATTTCTAAGGCCAGTGAGAGCGGTAAAAGTCCTTATCATGACTTGCCAGGAGTACAAGAGGCGGGGGGGGGACTCGTTAAATTTAACTCCATATTTAACTCCGATTACACCTCTTGTACACCATACTGCATCAACTCCTACACACTTAGAAACTAATGTTGCTCCTAATATACATGAAAATGAAAGCACCTAACCAAGAGCTCAGGAGGTCATCTAGGTCTAAAAGGCCTACTAACCTTGATGATTATGTATCCTACCTGACTTAAATGGATGCTAGAAAGTTTACCGATCCTACTACTTCTAATTAAGCCATTAGCATCAATCAATCTTCTAAATGGAATAAAGCTATTATTAGCAAGCCCGACTCCATGAATTAGAATAACATTTGGGATTTGGTTGAATTACCTAAAGGGTGTTCATAACTAAACTAATTCCGAATGGAAACGCATGATTGATTACTAAAGGTTATACTCAAGAAGGAATAAATTATCAAAGAACCTTCTTACCTGTTTTACAAAAGATTTCTTTGAGGATCATTCATGTTCTAGTAGCTTACAATAACTTAAAGCTACATTAGATGGACATTAAAACAACTTTCCCTAACATTGACCTACATGTTCATAAAATAACCTGAAAGTTCTAAACCGAAGGTTAAGAACACTTATTCTGTAAGTCAATGAAATCCACATATAGGTTGATTGAAATCATAATGCAACTCTCTTCATCAATAACTAAGTGAATTTGTACACCTACCTCATGATGAGTGGGAGCAACTAATGCAAACTTGTCCTTATATAGATTACATTCTTTTGAAAAGTATATGTTACATGAGTCAAAGCATTGATTACTTATATTTTGACATGATAGATCTCGGAGATACCTCTTATGTGATAAGTATCAAATACACCGAGATAGTCCCAATGGGACATTAGTTTCCTTCCATAGGCTTTACACTAAGCGGATCCTTACATGTGTAACATTTATATTGTTCTCCTTTAGAGGCTAATAGGAAAAATAAAAATTATTTCCTTATGCTTCATTAGTTAGAAGCCTTATGAAGGTTAAAGTCTATACTTGTCTATATTATTGTAAAACATTTAATAGAATGTTGCAATATCTTTAACAAACAAGAGACTATAATTTAAAGAAGAAGTGAAAACGGTTGACTACTCTTATTATGATTTTGTTGTATTCAAAGAATTAAAATTTCAACTTCGGGGTATATCCTTATGTCAGCAGACAGACCTATCTCATGGAGGAGTCATAAGGAACTGTTAACAACAACCTAAGTTTCAATGACATAATATGTTGCTGATTACAACATAATTGTCACTAAATGTTGTTCAAAAATTTATCAGTAGACTCATAATTTAGTAACTCCACATAAATATCGTATCGAAGACTTATTGTGATAAGTCAGCTACCCTTGCTTCTCGAACAGTAACAGTTCGAGCGGAGCTGCATTAAATTTCGATACGAAATTATTGTTCGCTTGTGAACAAGTAGAGGAAACTAAGTCTTTGTAGCGAATACATTTATGATATGCTAATGGATCCAACTAACTAAAGGTCTATCACCCGTAAGTCTTATGTAAGCGCTTATAATTAAGACGGGTTTACTAATGACCATACATAATTGCATATCGTATTATGAATGATTAATTATTAAAATTTCCTCACTTATTTGAATTTGTTTGTCTCTAAATATGTTTATCCATGCCTAATGACATTTAGACACTAATTATACAAATCAATGTTAAAGGGCTTATTTGTCAATTTGATCCTAAGTTTACTTAAGTCTTAAATTGGGATTGTAGAATGATTAATGGGGGTCTTGAGTTGGATACTAATTCAATGACTGTATTTCTCTGCTTCAGTTTTGGTTTAAAACTAAAATGAGTATTAAATCTGCTCAGACTTAATTACTAATGCTCATAATAAATGATTACCCAGACATGTGGGAGAATGTAAGACACAGTTTTATTATGTGGCTCTTATAATCATTTATCTAATTATTAAATGATCAATTGATTGATTGATTTATTAATATATGGCTAGTAATCGGTTGATGGGTCTAATTACTCTTAATGGGCCATTAATGGGTTTTCCCTTGGGTGTACATATATATAAAGAGATAATTAAAGAGAACAGACTAATCAACAAATCATTATTCAATTACTATCACCACTAAGAATCGTCCCTCTCTCTCTCTCATAACCGTGTGTTCTTACGAACTCACCTTAGCCATCCTAACCATACACCCTAAACGGGAAACCGATCTTCCTGTGGATCATGACGTCTTCCTTCTCTGCGGTTAGCTTATCAGGTATTCAAATAATATTTGTTTTGCATTATCATGTTCAAGAATTGATCAACAATAGAATCTATGAGTATTGAATATATATATATATATATATTAATATTAGTGAACATACTAAAATATATTCACACATGAAGCCGGCTAAACAAGTGTTTTAAGAGCCTACAGTGGCCATAATCCCCCATCCAGGATTGGAAGAGTGCTATATGAATATGCTCAGAATCTACATATAGCATATACATCACTGAACGCACACAAATATGTTCAAAATCTAAATAGTGTATGCATTAATGAATACATTTAAAAAATCTAAGTGTTGTGTATTAACAAATAAACACACTGAAGTTTTCAGAATGTTGAAGTATTAGTATTCCCCATACATACACTAAATTACGCCTAGAATACATAAGTCGTGTATGTATCAATGCATATGCTAAACCATGCTAAGAATGCATACGTAGTGTACACACCAATGCATACACTAAAGTTTAGTTAGTAACACACATAGTGTATTCAACAACGCATACACAACTTGATTAATGTTTCACTTATTTACGATACTGTCAACGCATTAAAATTATAACTATCGCATAATGTATTCACTAATGCATACAATATACTATCAAACTTTACTGAATTTCAATATTGTTGCCACATGATTTTTCTATATCTTTTCAACAAATAACTTACATATGATATTTCACTTAATTACAAAAATACTGCGTGATTTTTATCTTGCAAATCTGATGGGCCAGGTGTGGTTCTCATTTAAAAAAAAATGAATCTTAAATTTTGAGTGGTTATCGTTTGAGTCTACCCTTATATGTAGTGGTGTTTACTGGGTCTGGTCATTATGGTTATTGGAACTTAAAATTTTAAAACTTAATTTGAATTCTTATGATGGTTGATACGAACAAAATGAATTACGAAAATAAATAAAGGATAACCAAATAAAATAAAAACTATCTGTAAAATAAATAATATTATATGTATATATATAATTCAAATTAGAATATTCAGGTAAAATCGGTTTGAAAATCATAAATTTGAATTTGATTCGAAATCTGAATTCGGTGTTAACCTGGCCTATAATTCTTTTATGATTCAATAATAATATATAACCATCTATATTAACTAAGAATATGCAGTAACTAAACAAAGGAAATGGGAATCGTGGGTTGAACGATATGCAAGGCGGGGGACGTTGCATGGATGCAGCATGAGAACACATCACAAAATCGGTTGGTGACTTATGACGAATAAGATCAACATTTTATTGAGTTAATCCTTTTCGAACTAGAGCTATAAATTATTTAATTGGACTTTATCGAATAAAAACAAGCTTCAAATATACAAGTAGGTCAAAATGTACCAAATACAAAGTCTTTTTTTCCAACAAAATGTACCAAGTCATCTAAGCCGTTAATCTAAGGAATCAATGGTTGAGCTTATGGGTGGTTGTCACATTAGCAATATTCACGCGTGAAAGGCATGGAGGGGTAAAGATAGAATAACATACATTTCCCTATTTTTTAAAATGTAAATAACCTTTTTTATACAACATTATTTTTATAAATTTTTTTAATATAAAAAACATCAATGTACTTTGCGATAATGCGCGTAATTAGGTTTGCATAATTATAAACATAGGTTGTGTAATTATAAAATATAGGTTGTGTAATTTAATCATAGGTTGCGTAATTGTTTATACATAATTAGTTATATATTGACCGCGTAATGGGTGCATAATTATTCAACATATGTGCGTAATTATGACACAAAGAATATACCCTCACCCTAAGCTAAATAAACTTTCTACAATAATCTGTCTATATATATAAGGCCTTCCGTAATTGAGGCGTGAAAGAGGTGGCGCCACCTAGCTTAACCACGGGCGTAGTACACTAGCCCCCTGGGCGCTGACGCATAATCTAGGGCGTAGGGCACCGGCGTGAGCTGCTTCACGGGGGAAGGGGCTCCTCCAACGGTCCGATTTATAGTCGTTGGCTGTATTTAAAAAAATTCTTTTATAAATACCTAACCATTTTAACAATTAAAACATATAATCTTTCAATCTTTCCTATTTCTTTCAAATTCTCAAATTCTATCAAAAATGAATGCTTGGAACCCAAACATTCCCCATTTTACGAACATTCGCAACAACCCAAATAGTCAGCCCTTCGCTCAAATCTTTTCATTCGTTTCTTCTAATCTTAAGCAAAATGTTTAAACCCAAGTTTGTTCATCGGGAATGAAAGATAAAGAAGTAAAAACAGTAAAAAAAGGTCACCAATTACAAAATTGTTTCATCTGAGTCCGAATATTAATTGTTTAAATTGTTACTAAATCGCTAGGTATTACTCATATTCATGAAAGAAAACAAAACGGATCGACCTGAAACACGACCCAATTTTAAGTGGGTCAACAGGACTCGATACGAATAAATATATGGGTTGGGTTAGGGTTGAAGAATTCAACCCGACACGATTGACACCCTTGATATTTTTTATAAGTTGTTATGTAAATTTTTTTATAATGTGATATAATTTTATATATTTGTATAGGAAATAATAAAAAAAGTAAGGATTTTTTGTTACGTATTCGTGAAAAAATTCACGTCGCAATGGGGAGGGGTGAATAACATAACGCTGACAAGGTCTCGGGTAAATGGCGGGACTTTAGCACCAAACTTGCTAAGTTTAACAACTTTTACAACAAATATAACATCCCCGAAATATGAAGAAGCTTGAATAAACGAAATAAAGGTCGGAAATAATAACGAAGGAAGTTGAATGGTTTAAGTCTTGGCCACGAACCGGCCCATGGGCCCGAAAACAAGAAAGGAAAACCCTATACCAGCAGCCTCAACTCTCTCCTCCCTTTCTTCCTCATTTGCGCCACCTTTAGAAAGAGAGAGATATCGGGTTAGAGAGAGAAAGCTCTGGGTTCGAATCGAAGGCTTGGAAATCATCACTCTCCATCTCAGAAATGTTTAGCAACGAAAAGGAAATGAAAACAGGTAACAACAAACACTTAGCTTTGATTTTTAGTTTGAAAATGGGTCTTAGGGTTTGTAACAAGTTTTCACGAAAAGATGAGATTTTTATGTTAGAATTGATCTATAAAGTGTATATCTAGAAGCTAGATACAAGTTTTGGACATAAAAAGATCGAAGCTTAGATAAAAAACGAAGAAGTTGATCAAAATCAGATGCATCGTCTGAAAAGTCGGGTGAATGGTCCGAAAACTATTTTTGTCCTAAAAGTATTTTCGGACGGCATGATTTCGAAAAAATAATTTCGAACGAGATAGTTCTCGGACAGGAGTTTTCGAACGAAAAAGTCACTTAGTAAAATATATTTCAACTGGGTAGTTTTCGATCGAAAAATAGTTTGACCAAGAAAGATTTCGACCGAAAGAAGATTCGGTCGAATAAGATTTCGAGCAGAAAGATTTCGAATAAGCTTGACATAATGTATAAGAAAGAAATCTTGCTTTATATCTATGTATATATTGCTTGCCAAGTATGAAAAGGAAAAATTGTGACATAACGTATAAGAATGAAATCTTGCTTTACATCCATGTATATATTGTTTGCTAAGTATGAATGAACGTTATGGACGAAAACGATGATAACGGCTACTTCAGTAGACGGACGACCACTTGACTAGTATGCAACCAGAAATGAAAGTCTAGAAAGGTAGACTAAACTAAGGCCACTACGGTGGAGTAAGTCCCTCAATCGATGCACGACTGTATAACTAGTTCAAGTGGGAAACGAATGCCTTAGGGCAGACGGGCGAATATGACGAACTACGACGGTAGGACGGTAAAGACGGACGACCAAAGGTTTGCCGGACGATTAAAGATATGACAGACGGTTTCTAGTGCCGGACAGTTAAGTAAATGGGCTACGACGGTAGTTCGAGAATGTTTGTCTTTGTGACTTACGTAAGTAAAGTAACTGATTGATCACCCATATGTGTATGACCAATGAATGTGCACCAATAAATAAGCATGTATGTATTTATATACATACTTATTACGAATGTTATAAGAAAGAAGTAAAGTAAAGAAAATGAATATGTGTATATATATATATATGTATATATTATAAGATAATGTTTATATCTGATTGCTTTTAAACTAGAACTCACCAGCGTTAGCTAACTTTTATGCACTTCAGGTAGCAAGAAGAAGGGGCGTGCTAAGGCGTGATGGCTACTCGGCACAACTGACATCCCATTTACTTGATTTTATGTTAAGACAACATTTATGTTTAAATGTTAAGACTTTCGGTGCTATGTTATGTAATTGAACGACGTATGCTTCCGCTACTTTGATGTTTTAATTTAAGTTCGACATTTGATGACTATGTTTATGAGTAATTCCTACGAGTGAGGATCCCCGGGAAAAGGGGCCTTACAAGTTAGTATCAAAGAAATAGTTTGAGAGACTCAGACATCCCTAAATGTCTGGACTCAAGCTGATAATGGGACCAACGCACAGATGTCAGTATGAGTAGTCAACGCCAACTCCAGCACAGTAAGTAATAAAGTTAATGCCTATAGATAGGAATAGACGCCTTAACTTAGAACACATAGATGTCAATGTCACCACTGATGTGAAGAGTTTTGAACCCGAAAAGCAAAGCAAATTATTAATCACAAACCGGACACTGTAATTAAGAATTTACCTTGCTTATACTGTTCTTAACTATGATTTGAAAGAATGACATTGATGTATTCCCTTTTATTTATCACGAAATCTATAATACTATGGCCGGTAGAGGAGGAACTGGACGCCGAGGCGGTCGTAGTGATCGAATTGGTAGGCCACCATTGAACCGAAGACGTAATGATGAAGAAAGTGTGCATGTAGAACGTGAGGAGAGCATGCACGAGGAACACACTGAAAGCGTGCATGAAACAAACGTAACTCCGTGGGCAGATGACAATGCAGGGTCTCTACGACTAGAACCCGAAGTTAGAGATGCTATTGCCCGTGAGGTTGTACTAACTCTGAAAGACGTATTGCCTGATCTGTTATCTGAGGCACTTAAGAAGAGCAAGGAGGAGGGGGAAAAGAACCATGAGGAGAAAGTGTATGATAGTGATGGGGATGAGGTGACTGTGGGACAGAACACCCGAGGATGTACCTACAAGGGATTCAAGGAAGGTGACCCGCCCAAGTTTGATGGAAACAAGGATTCTGTGGCTACGTTTGAATGGATTGAGAGAATGAACGGCGTGATTAACATAAGTAAGTGTCGACCCAACCAAGTCGTTAAATATGTTGCTCACTCTTTCACCAACGAAGCACTGAGTTGGTGGAGGAACATTCAGAGAACTAAGTCGCCAAACGCTCTCAGAAGGATGACTTGGGAGGATCTGAAAAAGCTGATAATCCAGAATTTCTGCCCCTAGAACGAGATTGATCGGGTGGAAAATGAATTCCTAAACTTCAAGACGGCAACAAGACTCATCGCCAGTACACTTCCCGATTCAATGAACTGGCTCAACTGGTACCTCATTTGGTGGAAACGGAAGAACGATTGATGAAGTACTATGTCAAGGGGCTACCCTAAAGGGTCCGTGTACATGTGAAAGCAAATCTGCCCTCAACCTTCGAGTCAGTAGTAAATCTGTCTGGGATCGTTTATGACGATTATACTAATGAGGACTGGGCGCCGGAGGCACCAAAGCAGAAATAGGAAAATCCGTCTAAAGGAAATGGAAGGGGAACATTTGCAACTGAAGCTAAGAAGCCAAGGACAGATGAGTATGAAACATGCACGAAGTGCAAAAGGCAACACCGCGATGAGTGCAAAGCTGGCTCCACAATGTGCTATAAGTGTGGGAGAGCAGGGCTGTCACACCCCCAAATTCCACTAACGGAGTTTTACTGTTTGGGACGTGACAAACCAGGATCTCAGACATCAGTTACTTCAAACGACACTATATGGGACTTGAAATGTAATAACATAAAAGATCAAGGTTCAGAGTAAAAGTTGCGGAAGCATTAAATAAAGTAAATGCGTAAAACAACGCGCCCAAAACCAAAATACAATAAAACATAAAGATTTTTCAATATAGAGTTATTTCAATTGTAGTCCGAGACACATGCATGACTTAACGTGATCCTGAGTGCCAACCTGAGAAAACATGTAAGAAAAAGTGTCAACACTAAGTTGGTGAGTTCACAGGTTTTAATCATTTCAATAAAGCGTTTGCAGTTTATTGTACATTCAATATATATATAAAAAAGGTAGCTAACCAATGTTCATGTATACTAATGCGCTCGCAACCGTAGACTGACAATTTATGTTTGAATGCCTCCCACCAGGTCTATCAACCATGGTGCATGTTTAGGTCAATATTACACCCGTTCGACCTCCAATCGAGTTAGCACGACTAACGCGGGTGGGGTTTGTCAAACCCAGTAGTACTACTCAACATACCTTGCTATACTTCATATTTAAATGGTTCGATGTGAGGACTTCCATGATAGAGTTTACGCATAGTCATAACAAGCGATAATATATATGAATTACAAAAACCAAAAGTATTCGATTCATGCTTTCTCCCCCAAATAAAACAGTAAAAGGGGCCGTGAAACTCACCTGAGTTTGAGTAGTGGATTGGATCACACAAAAGAAAGGTTGGAACCACAAGTGTAAGCCTCAGATGACTTACGTATGCCTTAGAATTATAAACACATAAATTAGGGTCATATGGGGTTTTGTGACGACGACACGGAAGATTGAACGCCTTAACGCATTCTAAGGATTTAAGAGTAGACGAACGTGTCTACGTGAAAATATATGTCTTAATATAATAATTAAGATCAAAGCGTTACGTGTCGAACGTTAATAACGAATAATATTAAATAAATAAATAAATTCGTACGTTTGAGTCGTTTACAAAAGTTAGAAAAATAATATAATTTAATATATTATTTTTAGGTTCGTAGGATTAACCAAATAATCATTTGTGTGAAAAAATAATAAATATATTATTTTTAATCGAATATATAAACATGGGTAAATAATATAACAATCATATTATTAATTAGTTTAAAACGTCACACGAGTTAATTAAACGAGGCGAAATAATATAAATTATATATTATTTTATAACATGAGTCACGGGTTGAAAATAATATAAACATATTATTTTATATGAAGTTATGGTTTGAAAATAATATAAATATATTATTTTTAAAAGTGGGCAATAATAATAAAAATATGTTATAAAACCAAACCCGAGTCCACGGGTGATTTTCCCGGGTTAAAACACTTTATTATATTATTATAATATTATAGGGGTGGGTTTTATATTAAAATATTAACTAAAAAATAACTAAAACCCAAAACAGGGGGAGGGAGACTTGAACCCGGGTCTCCTCCCCCACACACCAACACCTTAACCAGTCCTGCCCGCTAGGGAATCGCAAACAAACCCGGTTCCATATTGTTTTATCAAAGAGTTTCATTGAGTCCCCCTCCCATCGAAGCCAGACTACAAATCCAACCCAAATCCAACGATTTCGATATACAATCAAATAGAAAGCATAGGGTTTTTGTTAAACACAGTATTGCGAACATGTAGGTGGGTTTAATTTGAAAAACAACAAGGTTTGGATCGTTAAATCTGGATTTGAAAGCCGAAAACCCTAGGTATGAACACGAGATCGATTTGATAAAATCCGATATTAAGAGTTGTTAAAATCAAAGGGTTTTCACTAAATAGATCATTTCGAATATGATGGTGTGGTTTGATTTGATTAAAAATGCGTTTAAGATCAAAAACCCCAAATCGTTTCAAGAACAAACCCTAGATTATGGATTTTGAATAATTCGATGATATGAAATCAAATTAGCATAGGGCTTTCGATGAGTGGATGTTTGCGAATCTGCCCATATGATTTGATTCTATTTTGGTTAAGTCTAGCATCAAAACCCCCAAATTGAAAAAGAACGAACCCTAGATTACGGATCGAGTTCAATTCGGTGTTGTAAGCCCCAATTGAGATAGGGCTTTTGATTTAGACTCTGTAACGAAAGTAATGGTGTGAATAATTACCAGAATGTGACTCGGATTGATGGTGCTCGATCAAATGGACTCCCGACTAATAATGGTTGCGTCTCCGGTGTCTCTGACCACGTCTCCGGCGAATGTGAGGTATGCAAAAGCTTTTGTGGATTGCGAAAGAGGTGTGCAGGGTGGTCGTTTATGAAATTAAAAGCAGGTTTAAACGAATTCGATGATCATTACGATCGTGGTCGACGGTTATGAGGTTAATGCCCATAATTGAGATTAAATCGATTTAAAAATGATGATTAATTTGATAGTTATGGTCGTTAATGCAGTAGACGTGCAACATCAGTTACAAATCAACCCAAATCGATTGTAGTGTTGCGAATTTGGATAAAAGCCATGAGTTTGACTTTTGAAAGTCAAACAGAAATCGAATTTGAGTATAATACAAAATTGGTCCCTCTGTTTTCTGTGTTGGAGTTTAAAAATTGGCAGAACAAGTCCCTGGAGTTTGGATTGGGTTAGAAGCATGGTTAGTTGACTTTCAAAGTCAACAGAAACACAATTTTGACTTTGAAAAGTCAACAGAATAGTTTAAGGGTATTACACAACTAGTACTTGGTGTTTGAGTTTAGAATATTGATAGAATTAGTCCCTATGGTTTAAGATAAGTTAAATAGGTTAACTTTAACCGGATTTAAATAACTGAGTTAGACTAAAAAGTCCGGATTGTCACAAGGGCACTACTCCAAAGACTGTCTGAGGGACGTCAAGTGCCAAGGATGTGGGCTGTTTGGCCACCTGACTAAGGGTTGTAGGAAAACCGGACAATCTGGTTTGGGAAAGGAAAAAAGAAAGGGAAAAGGAGCAGCCGAAGGCTAGGACTCGGGCTTATGCCCTAACTGAGGAGGAAGCCAGAGGAAACCCTGATGTCGTGTCAGGTACGTTCCTAGTTAATGATGAACATGTTGCTATTTTATTTGACTTTGGTGCAAGCAAAAGCTTTATATCAAATGATTTTAATCGCAAACTAAACTGCACAATCACTAACCTCGTAATGGCCTTTAGCGTAGAAACTGCTGTTGGTAGAAACTCAGTAGTCATCCGAATGACTGACGATTGCATGATAGAAATAGAGGGCCATAAGTTTCCTTCTAGATTGTACCTTCTAACCTTAGGAGGATTTGACATAGTGTTGGGCATGGATTGGTTAGCTGCCAACGAAGCACAAATCGTATGTAAGCGAAAGATGATACATCTCAAAGCCACCGACGACAGTCCGATTACGGTTTATGGTGATTGGAATTGCACAATGCCGAACGTCATCTCGATGATCAAGGCCGAAAGTTATATGAGGCGCGGTTGTGAAGCTTATCTGCCATATGTTATTGGCGATAGAATGAAAATGAAAGAACTCAAAGACGTTCCCGTGGTGTGCAACTTCCCAGAAGTGTTCCCAGAGGACCTACCTGGCTTGCCGTCTGATGGGAAATAGAATTTCAAATTGACTTACTGTCAGGGGCTCAGCCCTTTGCCAAATCACCCTACCGATTATCTCCATCAGAAATGAAAGATTTAATGTCCCAACTTGAAGAATTGACAGAAAAAGGATTCATCAGACCGAGCACTCACCATGGGGCGCTCTGATATTATTTGTAAAGAAGAAATACGGAAGCATGCGCATGTGCATCGACTACCGTGAATTGAACAAACGAACAATAAAGAACAAATACCCACTTCCTAGAACAGACGATCTTTTTGATCAACTACAAGGCGCAAGATCTTTTTGATCAACTACAAGGCGCAAGATCTTTTTGATCAACTACAAGGCGCAAGTTGGTTCTCAAAGATCGATCTCAGGCCGGGTTACCATCAATTGAAAGTAAGGGAGGAGGATGTACCGAAAACCGCGTTTTGTACGCGTTATGGGCATTATGAATTCCTCGTGATGTCCTTCAGACTAACCAACGCACCTGCAACGTTTATGGATTTAATGAACATAGTATACCGACCAATGTTGGATCGGTCAGTGATAGTTTTCATAGATGATATTCTCATCTATTCAAAGAATGAAGGTGACCACCACTATCACCTAAGAGAAGTTTTGGAGATTCTGAAGCAGGAGAAGTTGTACGCAAAATTCTCCAAATGTGCATTCTGGCTTAGGGAAGTCCAATTTCTAGGTCATGTCATAAACCCACATGGCATTATGGTAGATCCCACAAAGATCGAGACAGTAAAAGAATGGAACGTCCTGAAAACACCAACAAAGATACGAAGTTTTCTGAGATTGGTAGGTTACTATCGAAGATTCATTCAGAATTTTTGAAGAATAGCCTCGCCATTGACAAAGCTAACACGTAAGGAGGTAAAGTATGAATGGGGTCCAACCCAGAACAATGCGTTTGAAGAATTGAAGACGCGATTAACCCAAGCTCCAGTCTTGACCTTACTTGACGGATACGAGGACTTGGTAGTCTACTCTGACGCTTCGGGTCAGGGATTGGGTTGTGTACTTATGCAACGAGGAAAAGTGATTGCTTATGCCTCGCGACAGTTAAAGATTCACGAGGTTAACTACCCGACTCACGATCTGGAGTAGGCAGCGGTAGTTTTCCATTAAAGATATGGAGACACTATATGTACGGGGTTAAATGCACCATTTAATCCGATCACAAGAGCCTGAAGTGCTTCTTCGAACAAAAGGAATTAAACATGAGACAGAGGAGGTGGTTGGAACTGCTAAAAGATTATGATTGTGAGATATTGTACCACCCAGGCAAGGCAAATGTAGTGGCTGACGCCTTAAGCCAAAAGGAAGAGTCGACACCTATTCAGATCAAAGCATGTCAGTTGATTATAACACCAGATCTTATGAATGAAATAGCAAAAGCACAAGATGAAGCACTATTAGAAAGGAATGTGAAGTGAGAAAGAGTAGTAGGAAAACAGGGAATTCTGGAAGCCAATGTGTATGATGTACGAACACGTTTTGGCCGGATGTGGATACCTAAGATTGGTGAACTTAGGGCCAAAATCCTTGAGGAGGCCCATAAGTCTCGCTACTCTATCCACCCGGGCGAACAAAATATATCAAGACTTGAAGAAAGAATATTGGTGGCCTGACATGAAGAACGATGTGACAGAATATGTGAGCAAGTGCCTAACCTGTTCGCTAGTCAAGGCCGAGCACCAAAAACCATGCGGTAAAATGCAACCCTTGCCGATACCAGAATGGAAGTGGGAAGAGATCATAATGGACTTCATTACCAAGCTACCACGAATAGCTAGAGGCAATAATACCATTTGGGTGATCGTCGACCGCTTGACGAAAAGTGCTCACTTCTTACCTATACGTGAGGCCTCTTCGTCTGAGAAGCTAGCAGAGTTATTCATCAACAAAATTGTAAGCATACATGGTATGCCAGTGTCTATCGTATCCGACAGGGACACTCGATTCACGTCAAGATTTTGGAAGAAATTCAATGAAGCAATGGGCACTAGACTGAATATCAACACCGCTTACCACCCTAAAACTGATGGTCAATCGGAAAGGACCATTCAGACCCTGGAAGACATGTTCCGGGCATGTATCATTGATTTTGGTAGGAGCTGGGACAGCCATTTACCATTGGTAGAGTTTTCGTATAACAACAGCTATCACTCAACCATTGGCATGCCGCCATTTGAGATGCTGTATGGAAGGAGATGTAGAACCCCGGTATGTTGGGGAGAAATGGGACAAAAAGACTTTGCAAGTCTCGAAGTAGTCAAAGCTACTTCCGAGAAATTCGACCAGATCAAAGCACGCATGAAAGCCGCTAAAGACAGACAAAAATCATATGCGGATAAGAGAAGGAGAGATTTAGAGTTTCAAGTAGGGGACAAGGTACTACTGAAAGTGTCGCCCTGGAAAGGAATCATCCAGTTCAGAAAACGTGGCAAACTAAGTCCAAGGTTTGTCGGACCTTTCAGAATATTAGCAAGAGTTGAAAAAGTTTCTTGTGTCGCACTTACGCAAGTGCCTTGCTCACGACACGACTCACGTACCATATGACGAGATTGAGGTAGATAACATTCTAAACTATGTAGAGGAACCAGTGGCTATACTTGATCAAGCTGAGAAACGACTACGCAACAAATCCATTCCTTTAGTTAAAGTACAATGGAAACATAGGAAAGGGTCGGAAGCTACATGGGAAAAAGAAGATGAGATGAAAGAGTTGTACCCTAGATTGTTTAACTTGTAACAGTTTTCGGAGACGAAACCTTTATAAGGGGGTAGACTTGTAACATCCCCGAAATATGAAGAAGCTCGAATAAACAAATAAAGGTCAGAAATAATAACGAAGGAAGATGAATGGTTTAAGTCTTGGCCACGAACCGGCCCATGGTCCCTAAAACAAGAAAGGAAAACCCTATACCAGCAGCCTCAACTCTCTCCTCCCTTTCTTACTCATTTGCGCCACCTTTAGAGAGAGAGAGATATATCGGGTTAGAGAGAGAAACTCCGGGTTCGACTCGAAAGCTCGGGAATCATCACTCTCCATCTCAGGAACGTTTAGCAACGAAGAGGAAACGAAAACAGGTAACAACAAACACTCAGATTCTATTTTTAGTTTGAAAATGGGTCTTAGGGTTTGTAACAAGTTTTCACAAAAAGATGAGATTTTTACGTTAGAATTGATCTATAAAGTGTATATCTAGCTTCACGGAAGCTGGATACAAGTTTTGGACGTAAAAAGATCGAAGCTTGCATCAAAAACGAAGAAGTTGATCAAAATCATATGCATCGTCCGAAAAGCCGGGTGAATGGTCCGAAAACTATTTCGTCCGAAAATTATTTTCGGACGGCATGATTTCGTACAAATGATTTCGAACGAGATAGTTCTCGGACGGGAGTTTTCGAACAAAAAAGTCACTTAGTAAAAGATATTTAAACTGGGTAGTTTCCGATTGAAAAAGATTTTGGCCAAGAAAGATTTCGACCGAAAAAGATTTCGACCGTAAGAAGATTTCGGTCGAATAAGATTTCGAGCAGAAAGATTTCAGATGAAACATATAGGTTATAACTTTGTTCCATTCGTGTCCCTGACAGATCTGTTAGCATCTCACCTAGCTCGGAGTTCCCTTGCTAAGTGAGATAAATCCCATAAAAGTCAGGTGAGTTCTATATGCCCCCTATGTGTTACATGCAAATGATTTTAAATGTTTTGGGGCTGGAGTGTATACATGATTTGAATAAATGTTATGTTATGTGCCATATGACAATGTATACTGATTATAAGTATACCAAGTATGTTTTTAAATAAAGAAATGAAAGCATGACATAGTGTATAAGAAATAAATCTTGCTTTATATTTATGTATATATTGCTTGCCAAGTATGAAAAGGAAAAAAATGTGACATAACGTATAAGAATGAAATCTTGCTTTATATCCATGTATATATTGCTTGCTAAGTATGAATGAACGTTATGGACGGAAACGATGATAACGGCTACTTCGGTAGACGGACGACCATTTGACTAGTATGCAACAAGAAATGAAAGTCTAGAAAGGTAGACTAAACTAAGGCCACTACGGTAGAGTAAGTCCCTCAATCGATGCACGGCTGTATAACTAGTTCAAGTGGGAAACGAATGCCTTTGGGCAGACAGGCGAATATGACGGACTACGACGGTAGGACGGTAAAGACGGACGGCCAAAGGTTTACCGGACGGTTAAAGATACGTCGGACGGTTAAGTAAATTGGCTACGACGGTAGTTCGAGAATGTTTGTCTTTGTGACTTACGTAAGTAAAGTAACGGGTTGATCACCCATATGTGTATGACCAATGAATGTGCACCAAGAAATAAGCATGTATGTATTTATATACGTACTCATTACGAATGTTATAAGAAAGAAGTAAAGTAAAGTAAAGAAAATGAATATGTGTATAGGGGAGGGATCAAGAGAAAACCACAAAGTTTGAAGAAAATCGAGAGAACCACTAAAAGCCAATCAAATAATTTATAGATTTTTTATTTTTTTAATTTATTTCTAAGTGTATTAATATTATATTACACAATTTACCAAAAAATCATTTTACGTATTGTGTTTTACGTATACGTAACCACAATTTTTTTGTTTTCTGTTTACGTATACGTAACACTATGGGTTACGTATACGTAAGCCAATACTTAAATGATTTTTTGGTAAAAATATGTAATATTACATTGATACTCTTATAAATAAATAAAAATAAAATAAAATAAAAAATAAATATTATTATATGATTGGTTAAAATTGGTTTTTTTAGTGGTTTTCTCGGTTTTCGCCTAACTATGTGGTTTTCTCTAGAACCCTCCCCTATGTGTGTGTGTATATATATATTATAAGATAATGTTTATATCTGATTGCTTTTAAACTAGAACTCACCAGCGTTAGCCGACTTTTAGTATGCACTTCAAGTAGCAAGAAGAAGGGGCGTGCTAAGGCGTGATGGCTACTCGGCACAACTGACATCCCATTTACTTGAGTTTATGTTAAGACAATGCTTATGTTTAAATGTTAAGACTTCAACTGCTATGTTATGTAATTGAACGACGTATGCTTACGCTACTTTGATGTTTTAATTTTAGTTCGGCATTTGATGACTATGTTTATGAGTAATTCCAACGAGTGAGGATCCTCGGGAAATGGGGTCTTACAACAAACACTACAACCACTGTAAAAGTGGTTAAAACGACCAAGATATTTATTTAGAAACTTGTGATGAGTACAAAGTCGTAGTGGGTACTTTTTTTAATTTCTATAAAACATGAGAAATTGTGAGAACATCTCCGAAATGGGCCAAGTCCAATTGATGAGCGAGATCCATCTTATTTTTTCTTGTTTGTGTCCGAGACGTGTCAATCATGTAGGGAATTAGCGATTATTTGGGCCACACAAACCTCCAAATTGGTTCGTACGAAAATATCAAAAGCTGCAAATATCAAATTTCTTCACACAAACCCCTTTTTCTCACTTGTCAATTTTCCAACCCATTTATAGTGAAACTTCATGCAGTCGCACATGTTATATAGACCACATGTTATACTTCTTTTATAATTATTTATTGCATCAACTATATTTTATTGATGTTGTATAATCTCTTATATAAATTATAATAAGTGACGTATAAATCACCTCTTATTTTAAATATTATAAATATATATCTAGAACTTTAAAAATCCATGAATGACTAAGAGGAGGTGTAATTAGGCCGTCTACAACGGAGAGAGTTGAAGGAAGTCCTCCTTCTCTTATTCACGTTGGCTCATCAAAAACCTTAACGGACGAACACTCTATCTCCTCCCGTTCTCTCTCCCCATCCCCCTCTCACATTCCTCTTCTTCTCCCCCAGGTATTCGTCCGTGTCCACAAACATTTGCTATGGGAGTATATGTCGTCCCCACAATGCTGGAGCAACGTAAGCGTCTATGGGGTGGCGAACGTTGCACAACGGAAGCTCTAAGCGAGTCAAGATGAACTTGCACTTATGAAAAAATCTTAGATTATAATCGAACAACTTTGATAGTTTGTCCGTTATGAATAATGCAAACATAAAATTAAATGCATAGATCTAGGTCTAGATACATTTATTTAAAATAATTGGGTTATGAGCCACATTATTATCCATCTAGTTGCATCCTGGGCCATATTAGATATTGGACAATTAGGGCCAAATCTGACTCATTGTTACATATATTAGCACTTATAGATTTCACATGACTAAAAAATCAATTAGAAAAATGAAATGAGTTTTTATAATATTGAACTCTACATATTATATATTTCAAGCTTGTTTTTTTATTTGATGAAGCCAATAAACTATCTATGGCTTTAGTTCAGAAATGAACAACTCAATAAAATCTTGATAAAACGACTTATGAATTCGAATTGTAGTTTAGTGTATGTATTGGTGAATACTATTACTTTTAGGTTTCGAGAACTTTAGTTTAATTATTGGTGAATACATTACTTCTAGATTTTTGTGTGTGTTCACTGATGCATACATTATGTAGATTCTGAGCATATTTATGTGTATTTAGTGATGCATACACTATATATAGATTCTAGGTATATTTTAGTTAGGGGTGTCAATCGTGTCGGGTTGGTGGGTTATGGGTCAGCGAGTTGGTGGGTTGAATTATTCTTATTCGTGTAAAAAATTTCAACACAAACCTGAACACACATAAATCCGGGCCAACCCGAACCTGGCCCGTTTAACCCATTTATTTAAATCAAAGTCATTAACTACTATATCCAAAATCTAATTCATTTAAAGTAAACCGAAAAATAATTGAATAGTTATCTTTGAAAAGGAAAAAAAGAAAATTTTGGTATAAATCAGTATATTTATGGAAAACATTAAATATAAAAGTAATTTAACAGTTGTTTCTAGAATGAGAAAAATAAAAAAAATTATATATATTTTGAAACCTAAACGAGTTAACCGGTCAACCCGAACCCAACCTGTTTATTAAACGGGTCAACCCGAACATGACCCGTTTTTTAAAACGGGTTAAATTAGCCAACCTGAAACCTGATTATTATCGTGTCGTGTTTTGGTCGTGTCTAGAATTGTCACCCCTAATTTTAGTGTATTCAATGATTTATGCAATACTCATAGGTAGCGTTTGGTATGTAGGAATGAGAGGTGGAATGGAATGGACGATTACGAGGGATTGAAAAAAATGATGTTTGATTGGACGATGGAATGGAATCACCCATTCCACAAGGAATGTCATTCCCTCTAAATCCCTCAAATTCATTCCATCCACCCCCTTGTTTTTTTCATTCCATCCCCTTTTTCACCCTTCATCACGACCACACCCTCCTACCACCACCCCCAACCACCACCCACCACCACCAACCACCACCACCGCCTCCGTCGCCGCCTCCACCACCCACCGCCATCTCTCGCCGCCACCACCACCCACCGTCGCCGCCACCCACCACCACCACCGCCACCGTCACCACCACCCACCGCCACCGTCACCACCACCCACCGCCACCTCCCACCACCGCCACGACTAGCGCCTCCTCCACCACCCACCACCACCACCTCCTACCACCGCCACCGCCACCC
This sequence comes from Smallanthus sonchifolius, assembly GCA_023525975.1. Taxonomy (NCBI): domain Eukaryota; kingdom Viridiplantae; phylum Streptophyta; class Magnoliopsida; order Asterales; family Asteraceae; genus Smallanthus; species Smallanthus sonchifolius. Next base: position 70,402,183 of record CM042028.1, on the reverse strand, counting down.
CACCCACAACCACCCACCACCGCCTGCCGCCGTCGTCATCACCCATCGTTACCCACCACCCACCACTGTCACTCACCACCGATTTTATTCCTTCGTCTTTTCTAGCCTACCAAACAACATAAAGTAAGATTTATTCCATTCCCTCATGGTAACCAAACAAGACAATGGAATGGAATGGTCCATTTCATTCCTTTGTCCGTTCTATTATCTCGTTCATTCCATTCCCTTGTCCATTACCTCATCCATTCCATTACCCCATACCAAACAGACCCATAGACTCTAAGAAACCAAGTGTATTCATTAGCAAATACACCACATCTGGATTCTTATATAGTATATTCACTCATGCATACATTATACATAGTTTTTGAACGTATTTTTTTATTTAGTGATGCATATACTATATGACATAGTTTAGTGTATTCACTCAAGCATACACTACTGAATGATTCTAGTAACTTAAGTGTATTCATTAGTGAATGCACTGATTCTAAGATTCTTATTAGTGTTGTTCGCCGTTGTACACCCTATAGATTCTGATGTCATTTTATTTTGTTCTCACTCATTGTACGACTATCATTCATTTGGTAATTCGATGTTTATTATTTTTAATGTTCTTGTTCATTTTGTTCTTTTTTGATACGTTCTCATTCGATCCGGTCCAATTTATCTAAGCGATGTTTGATTTACAACAAGGTTTGATTTTTTTTGATACGTTCTCGTTCGAGCCCCCATAAAAATCTCTTTTTCAATTCTGTTTAACTGAAAGCATGTTTTGAAAACGGGTCAACTATATAAATAGTTGGTGAGTTCGCAGGTTTTGCTACTCTATAAAAAGTTTCTGATAAAAAAAAATCCAAAGTGATCAAAAATCCATTGATTGAGTACACATGTATTAGACAACATATTACCATGAGTAGCAATCAAAGCCTCGATGAAATAAAAATAAAGTACCCCATACGGAAGTCTAATGCAAACAACCGCCTAAAATTTGGCTAACTTTGCGCCCAAGTGACCCTACAAGTCTGGTTGGCGCGACCAAACCATGAGCAGGGGTGTCAACCCAAGTAGTACTACCCAAAATTCCCAACGGCTACGCTCAGCTAATTGATTGTCCAAAATTAGGGACTTTAAGGCATTAAAAAAAAATAACTCATGTATCAATGTATCATATAACATGTGACTAAAAATAAATAAAGAAACAGCTTTCCCCTAAAAACAGTAAACAGTAAGTAAAGTGGGGCCGCGAAACTCACCTGGACAATGCGGGCGAGTGATGCCACACAGTCGATAAAAATCGATAAAATTCGAGTCATAACTAGGTCCTACCAGTCAAGTGGACACAAACAATGCATTTAGGACTCCTAAAGATTGTGACCAAGTCAACAAAACAAAAAGTGGCTATGTAGTCGGTTGCATACCCAAAACCCGTGCACACGCGTACGAACTGTTAGAAATTGTAAAACCGGCTTTTATATAAATTCGTGACCTTAAAACCTTAAGTTTTATATGTTAATAAATAACATCAATAGTTATAAAGTCATATGTAATAAAATCTCAAGTCATGGTTTCGTTTGATAAAAAACAAGGTTACGCGCGTAAAGTCCGGTTTACAGTTCGAAAATCCGATCCGTTCGAAATTAGGGTTTTAATGTGATATTAGCATCCAGTTTAAAAGTGAAAAATTATGTTTTTAATGTGATCATACTTCTGCCCAAAATACCCTAAAACTTTTTATAAAAACAATTTTATACAAAAATTTTCAAAAATAATAACTTTTTATAACGTTTTAATGGACCAAAATTTCAAAACCATACTTAGATATAAAGATACTACTTTAAACTTTCACCAATTGATCATATATATAAATAAGAATTTCTGACCAATTTTCATAATTTTTTAATATCCAGATTATTTATTATGAATATAATATTGTTAAAAATTAATAAATTCAAAAAAAATAGTTAAACTTGTCAAAAATTCACCAAATATTTACCAGATTAGTTTTAGGTCCATATGAGATTCCATTCAAAGTTTCAAGTCTAGAAGTATATGATCCCAAATTATATTTTTAATTTTCATAAATACCAAACACCCACTTATACAACTCCAATTATCACAAAATTGAGATTGGAGTCATCTTTCATTATATACTACATACTGAGCAAATTCCAGATTTTTCTAAAACTCTGAAGTATTTTTCCTAATTTCTATGCATTAAACTTGTATTAATTCAAATAATTAATTTATAAAGAGTTAAGTTGCCAAACTTTCCAGATCTTCATTTTAATACATATACCTCTGTATAAAAATGAATTTGGATGCCAATTCAATTTTTTTTTAAAACCATCAAGAACATGCTTGTTCTTGAACAATCAAACTAACTAACTAACAAGTTAAATCTTAAATTATACCTTTAATTTAGCAAATGAGGGTGTTGTTGGATGCTAAATCCCTGTGATTTCTTGATATTTTACCTACAATCACAATGTGGTTCAATCCAAAAACCAAAAACTTAAAATCCCCTTTTTAATCAAGATGAACACTTGTATGAACACCAAGTGTTCATACACTTTGATCATCAAATTTTTACAAGATTTTTAATGATAACTCATTGTGGATGATTAAAACTAGTTTCCATCCAAAAATCCTTGTTAAAATGCAAGCATTAAGCTTTAAAACTCATACAACACAAAATTTTGAAAATCAAAGTGAGTGTGTGTTCTTGGTGTTCTTGAGAACACATGCAACCATTAAAATAGAAAATTAAACATAAAAATCATGATGTTTTACCTTCTAAATACAAGAATAAAGATCAAAGCTAGCTAAAATCAACTAGAACCAAGAATCAAAGGTGAAATGGTTGGAGTTTTTGAGAGAATTTTGAAAATGGGAGTGTTTGGGTGTGGATGAGAGATTGGGGCTGATTTGGAACAGGGAAAAAGAAGAGGAAAAGAGGTTGGGGTGGGTATTTATAGTTGGAGTGAAGTCTTGAGATTTTAAAAAGAAAATTTTTTATAAAAATTACACCCCTAAACACTTTAATAAATACTTTTATCCAAACATAAAAATCTAGTATCTAAAGTAATTAATTTTGGTAATTTTTGAAACATAAAAACTTTAAAAAAATTATACCGGGTATCTACCGGGTGAACCACCTGTGATCGTTAGTTTAATCAAGAATCACAAAAGTTAGCACATATAAATATTATAAAACATATTTCTCAACTAAATTTAAATATAAAAATTAATTTCGAGATATTAAGATTTTCCGTTTATTTAACACGTTCGCGGTACACGCAATGTATGCAATTAACCGGGTTTTCTAGTTCGGACCTTAGTGTTCGTCTAAGGCAATGTTCCTAGAATCCCTAGAAACACTTAAAATATATATAACCATAATATTTAAAAATATAAACGTATAAAAAGTCGAGAAACGGTAAGGACCTGAAAAACCGAAGTTATCACACTTGAGGCCTAACGTTTGTCTAGGATGCCCGGTCTCGTCCGAAATCCTAACCTAGACAAATTCACGCCTTCATGTGATAAACTACATTTCATTACTTCTATTTGAATTTCCTTTACGAGTAGGAGGGTGGAAAAAGATTCGTCAAAGCAGGAGGCTTGGAATTTTGGAACCCCCTAAACGTGTCCCGCCTCAGGGCAAGGGAAGAAGAAAATGGTAGATGTCACACCCCGCCTCAGGGACCCCCTGAACGTGTCCCGATTGGTATCAATTTGACTTTGATTTCAGAGTTTTTATAAATACAACGGAAGTCTTTTTCAAAAGGATTTGTTCAACATTTATTCCAACCTGTAAGGTTGCATTTGTAAATATCAAAACCCAGTTGGAAAACAAAAGTCTTGTATTTACTTTATAAACATAGGGAATTAAAAACCATTTTCATTTTGATTACAAAACAGAGTTTGAAATCAAATACATCTACAACCACCGAAAATAGTACTATCCAGGGTTGATCAATCCCCCGGTCCTATCTCCTTTTTCTTTTCTTTAAGATTTCCTTTATACGAGGCCTGAGAATCCTACACATAAGTTATCCATTTCACTTTTCTTGAGTCAGATCTTATGTCTGCCTGAATCCCCATTTTCATCATATTTTATTCGTTACCTGAAAACATTTTAAAAATAAAACGTCAGCACGAACGTCGGTGAATACGATTATCTTGACAGTGAAATCATTCGGCACAAACAAGCATTAGTTCATAATCACAACTTTATGTTCAATCCACACATTCAGCAGGCCCGTCCTGTTCCATCGCACCACTGTATACACTGGCGTTATGTCTTATAACAAGTGGCAGGTTTACCTCCGAAGTTGTTATAAGACAAGCACCGGCCGCAATCCAGGAATTTCACCCGAGACCCGTGTATCCCTTGCAAGTTTTACGCATACCTATGGCCTGAATGCTTTGTTTGTAGAAGAACGTTGAACATTATTCCCTTAACATTTATTTGGCCATTTTCGTAAAAGTAAATGTTTAACACAAGTTTTGAAAGAGATAAAGTATTCTCCTTTTGTATAGGAATGAGCCTTTAAGTCGAAAGCTAATAGACTATCTTCTTAACTTGATTTCTTTAGCGTATCGACTCTTCTATGAGCGTTTCTTCCTACATCGGGCACTACAACGAGCAGGAATCGAACCGGAAGCTTCGGGGATCGTCTAGGGATGCTCTGGGACAAGATTGCGAAGAGAGGAATGAGTTTGGGATGAGAAAACAACTGAATTCGATCAGCTATTTATAGGGCAAATTCTGGACCCGTGATGAACCGTTATAGGTGGTGACGGTCCGTCACCATATTAGGGTTCGCAAGTCATCAAACACATGTCGCCCTCTGGTCAGTTTGCGGTGTGACGGACCGTTACAGGGCGGGACAGTCCGTTACGGAGTGATACGTGGCGCACCCGGATGAATTTAGGGCTGTGACGGACCGTTACCAGTCGTGACAGTCTGTTATAAGGTTTTGTTGGAACCTGAGAAATCGTTGTATTCCTGATAAACTATAGGGGCTAGTTTGTAACTTTTGTAACTTAGGTTTTTGGGGACTCTTGATGAGTCGATAGGTCGGCTGCCAGCCGATTGTCTTGACAATCGGCTATCTGAATGTCGACTCTTGATATGTGTCTATAAATAGCAACCCCAAAAACCTAATTCAGTAGCTCTTGGGCAATACGTCATTACTATAGACATTTAGAGAGCCAATTGTCATTGTGGTGGTGTTCTTTGTATCCAGAATCTTATTTGTAATCGTTATCAGTGTGGATCTAATACAACCATGTCTTTTATGTTCTTATTAGTGTTGCTCTTCATCTTTTGTTCATTCTAATCATCAACAATTAGCTTCTATATAGCTAGATTGTTGATTGTTTCCTGTTTAGAATCATTCTAGCACAGGGACGCTATCATCAGGACCTACAATTTGGTATCAGAGCATTCTGTGCTCTTGATTCTTAGTGATTTGTGATAAGTTTCTGGGTTTTTATGAAAATATGAATTTCTTTGATTTCTGGCTAGATCTGTATCAAGATCAGAAATTGGTATTGAAATTCACTCAGAAATTTGTTTGTGAAGAGTTTGACAGATCTGATTGTTATTTTAGTTTAGATCTAAGCATTTAGCACTTGATTTCATGTTGTTTTATGAAAAGAGTATGATGATGTTCTTAAGCCGATTGTCCAGTGTCCATTTACTTGTTTGAGCCGATTGTGATCTTTTGTGGCCGATTGTCACTTGATCTGGCTGATTGTCCGAGCCGATTCTCAGTCATCTAGCGATTCTCTCAGTAAACGCAAGTTTACTACTCACAAGTGTGAGGTAGCGACTATCATAGTCGACTCTTCACGTGAGTTTTCCTAAACACCATAGGGTGTTGCCAACTGTCCCTTGTCTTGAAGCCGACTCTTCGGAGACGACTGTTGAGCCGATTCTCTATCTTTTTAATATCTTTGTGATTTCCATATTGCAAGATGTCTGTTACTTCTATCACCCAAGTTGATTTGGAGACCGGTTCCATGTCTAGACCTCCTAAGCTCCTATCCACCGATGATTTCCCTAATTGGAAGAACCGCATGAAGGCTTACTTTTACGTAACTGGCTTTGGTCAATGGATCTCGACCATAAACGGTCCTCACTGTCCTATGACCACCGAAGCTGATGGTGTTGCTGCCCAGACCGATCCCGCTGCTTATACTGAAAATGATAAACTTCTGATTCTAAGAGACTACAAAGCCTTCGGTGCTATTAACATGGCTCTACCAGCCGACATCATGAACATGTTTGAAGAATACAAAACCGCTCAAACCCGTTGGCAAGCTTTGTGTGACTTCTACGAAGGTTACTCTGATCTGAAAGAAGGAAAGAATGACATGCTGCAGAAACAATATGATACCTTCGGTAGTATCAAAAGTGAAGGTTTGTCCAAGCACATTTCAAGGTTCATGGAAATTTCAAGCAAACTGAAGCAAGCCGAGGTTGTTATCAGAAATTCAGATCTTATCAAGAAACTGCTAGACTCTCTGCCTCAAGAATGGAGTAAACAGTGCATGTTGATCAAACGATAATACGTGAATGAAGCTTCCACCTTATCTGACATAATCAATACCCTGAAGTCCTTTGAAATGGACATTGAAAAGTGTCAAATGAATCAATCTGGCTACACCAAAACCATGGCACCAACTAATGCTGCTTTCATTGCTCTATCTTCATCAAACAATGGTGATGGTCCTTCTGGAACTATTCCCGCTATGGTGTCTACTCCTGCTGTCTCTCAGCAGACTTTTCAAAGCAATGAGCAAAACACAAATCAAACCAGAACCTCAATTCCAAACCCATCAAGTGAATACATGGCTCTATTTGGATTATTTGTGAACAGTTATCAAGCTCCCATTTCAGGTGAATTAAAAGCAGGAGTAAGCCATATTGAAGATGTATTTCAGGTTGACCCGGATGACAAGGAAGAAGTTGATTTGCAGTGGCAGATGGCAATGTTGACTCTGAGAGAAAAAAGATTCATGGATAGAACCGGAAAGAAGCGTCTTGGTGGAAAATCTACAGGTTTTGATAAATCTAAACTGTGATGCTACAACTGTAAGCAACTTGGGCACTTCAAGAGAGAATGTCCTCATCCTATCACCGATGCTCTAACTCTTCCTACCATTGTTGCAATTACCGATGGCAAAGAACAAGCTGAAAAGACTAAAGAACTGGATAATGCACTAGTAGTGAATGACTTTGATTGGAGCAATGAAATTGAAGAAGCTCAGGTGGAGATATGCAAGGCTTTTGTTGCTAACTCTTCATCTGCTCAGTTTATGGTTCACGAAATGGAAGCAAGTTTGGTTAAAAAAGAAAAGAATGAGGTGCTAAGAAAGATCATCATCAACACTGACTCTATTGGTCCTGTTGCCCTCCTTAGGCAATTTGCTATTCAGGGAACCGAGAGTCAGGTTATTGAAACTGAAGGAAGTATGACTGAAAATGCCAACATCAAAATCAAGGAAGCTATGGTAAGGTCCGAATTCCTGAGGATCTTCAATCAACGGATTCAACGACGTGTTGAACCTGGCGGAAACAGACTCGACACGTGACTTGTAGGTACAAACAAAGAGGACGAGACACAATCAAATATCAAACGATTCGTATGTTCATTAATCACTGAAAACACCGCACAAGATCGTTCAATAACTCGTCTAACCGATTACAGAAAACAAAATAACTATTTATACATATCAAAAGTAATCGGTTGGGCTTGGGCCTGGGCCGCATACTTCAAGTATGCGGTTTGGGCACCGCATACTTCAAGTATGCGGCTAGATCATGAAGTATGCGGCCGCATACTTCCAAAATGCCATCTTCTGAACTTCCCGGTGATCTCTAATGCGTTAGCCTATTAGGTTTGATTCTTACAATCTCCCCCTAGGCTAATGCACTCAAGATACTTACAGTATATCAATGTCAGCTAAGTGATCACCACCTCCCGCATAGAGGCCTTTAACTATTGCTGTTGCCAACACTTTCACAAATGGCTTGGTGTCCTTTTTATCTTCATCAGGCACGAACAAATGCTGCTTTGATAGTCTGATCATATCTTCCTTCCCGAATTTCAATAGATCCATAGGATCAGCAATGGTAAATTCTTTGTCTACACACTGGATGTAAATGTAACCGGTCATAGAGATGTAATACCAGTAATCCAGTTGACTTAGTGAATTGTCAGGTAATACTTGATGAACTGGAACACAATCCACAGTCTTGGGAGGAGGATAGACTTCCATTACAAGTGGTTTCTGAGTGACTCTGTCAATCATGTACTTAGATTTCACCCTCTTGTATTTAGCAGGTTGCAGGACCTTAAAACCGTTGTGACATTCCCTTTCAAGAAGCGAAGCAAAACTTTTTACCAAGCCAACATTTCCTCGGTTGAAAAAGGGAGCCTTGTTTAGTTCCTGAAGATCAAATCTGGGCAGTGACATAATGTCATGTGATCGTGAAAAATATTCTATTCGCCCATTCTTTCTCTTGATCATGAATAAATTCTTTTCATTGTCAAACATCTAGCTTAAGATAGGAGAACGATCATTCTTTTTTGAAAGCTTTTAGAGGATGTGACATAATGAACTTCACGTGGAGGAATAACTTTATGCATGCTTGTCTTACCAACTGGGTCAGTTGAAGAAGAAGTTGCATCATGATACTCAGCAGATGTTTCCACGTGAGGAGGCGAATTACCTTCGGCGAATAAATCGCTGTCAATGTCGGTAATCACCTTTCCTTGAGCACTCAAGTATGTTGGAGAAACAGGCACATTTGTATCAAAGAAATCTTCATTCATGTCTTCTCCTATGAAGTTTTCATCAAGTGCAGTCAGATCATCTTCAAATGAAAACATTGATCCAGACTTGAGCATTTAATCAAGATCATACTCAAAGTCAAATGATAAATCATTCTCTGACTGTTGTGCTCCTTTATTTGCTGTTTCAGGATCATAAATAACCATTTCTTTTGACATGTCTTCTTGAGAGCTGGTTCCTTCATGTAGATGTTCTTGATCCTTATTTCTTTCATGATCATCATTCTTGCCATAATTATCATCACCCTTCCTGTCACTCTTTCCACTGCAGCCATCCTTCCTTTTTCTTTTCCTTTTATCTTTCTTTTCTTTTAACCTTTTCAGCTCTTCAAACAGAAATACCATATTTTCTTTAACACTGTTGATCTTATCATCCTGTAGGCTTATAGTCTTCTTGAGAGTAAAATTTTCTTCATCAACTTTCTCAATCTTCTTGTCTTTTGCAACAGAGTCCTGTTCGAGAACAAAGAATCTCTGTTGCAGAGCTTTAACGTCTACAAGCGCGGGTTGATCAAACACCTTTGCCTTGCCCTTGTCCTGCAGTGGGGTGACGGTTGGTTTAATGATTGGTGTGGACTAATGCGGGAGTTGTTCAGAAAAATTTGCTCTCTTCCTCGGACTTAGATCAGCATCAAAATCGTAGTCTTCATCGGAAGTATCACTTTGTGGTTTAGAAGGGTTGATGAGAAAAGGTTTCCCAGCAGCCTTTCTTTTAAGAAATAAACTCTTGTGATATTTATTTATTGGTACCTCTTCTTTATCACTCTCTGTTTCGGAAGTGTCAAATTCTTCACCATCTAAGTCTCATTCAGACTCAATTTCCTTTTCTTCAACATTATCACCACTGGTGCCTTGATCTTCAGTGTCAGAGAAGTTCAAGTCATCCAGATTTAAATATGCCATAGCTTCAAAATTTCTCACATTCTCTTCATTTTCAACGAACACATTGGCCCTTCAATGTTGTAATTGAATTCATCTTCATGTTCTTCAGCCAGCTGCACATTTGGAATTACAGGCTCATTAATGATTGGTGCTTCAGCCTGATTTTGATCTTGACGCGGTGCACGTCTGAGTCTACGACGGGGTTGAGGTGGTGGTGGTGGTTGTTGAGGTTGTGGTGGTGGTTGTTGAGGTTGTGGTGGTGCACCTTCTATCTCAGGAAATGCTCCAAACTTTTCTAAAGGAGTCAGATTAAGAAAATTTCCTTTCTTGTTCATACTCATGTAGGATAGAATGCTCTTGTCCATTACCTTCACATGAAGTCTCCTCTGAGTCATGACTAACTCTGAATGGTTCCTATTAATAATCATTTGTAGAAATCGTGGATACATTAAAATACTTTCTTCTTCTTCCCAGTTAAATTACTCTTCATTTCTTCAAACACAATTCTTGAGAAGTTGATATTTTCTAGAGTCACAAGCTCATATACCGCTGCAGTCATGCTTGCACTAAGCTCATCATATCCACCCTTTCTTCCTGAGATACACTGGTTCACTACATGTGCCAAATACTTCCAATACGGTGGTAGACACTTCTTTTCCAAGGAAGGCAAACCTCCTTCATAACTCATTCTTTCAAAAATGTCGTTCATTTGTTCAACAGGAAAGCTTGTAGGATGTTCAGCTTCATCCCCAAAGTTTAGAAATTCCCGAATAACAGCTTCAGTAACAACTATTCTCTTTCCAGCCACAGTTCCAGCTATCCCTTCCACTTCATTTTCGGTGACAATTTCAGCGGTGCTCCAGAAATCCCGAATGAAATCTTCACAAATGTCAGGATGTTGTGAAATTCTAGATGCTCTGAGACCTACGATCATGGATCTGAATATGCTATGATGTTGAGGCGGGTCTTCCAACTGATTCATTGTGGTCCTTAACAAACTTTAAGTCCGCCATTACTGCAATCAATAGAACAAGTTAGATTTCAATAATGACAAGCTTGAAGTTTTCGGGCAGACGAAATAAACCACAAACTTCAAGTAGAACCTCAAACTTTGAAGTTACCGAGAACTTTAAACTACACCGCAAACTTTTCAACACACCGCATACTTGAAGTATGCGGCCGTGAACATTTGAAAACCACAAAATTCCAAAGCTAGATTTAAACAGGTTTTTGGTGCATGATTTTAGGTGCAATCGAGTCGCCTTATGACTGCGATCTAATCTAGTAGATTAATTTCAGTTTTTGCACAACATTTGACGGTTAATTTAGTCAAACAAGTTCGGTTAAGGTTTAGATTCAGTCAAAAACTCTCCATACGCTTGATTAGCATGAATCCATGGTCAAGTCCTTTACCTTTGATGTCGTATGTACTAGTTGAACACAATTAGAGAACAATATCACACTAGGATCATGTAGTCGGTCACTTTGAACGAAAACTGAAGTATACGGCTGAGAAAGAGATTGAAGTATGCGGCTTGTAAAAGTCAAGAGCCGCAGATTTTGTAGACGAACCCAAGTATGCGGCCCCGCATGAAGTATGCAGACGCAAACTTCTGAAAACCCGTGAACTTTATACAAATACTTTCCTTTGGATTTTCGGGATAAGCAGGAACGGTCATTTAGATAATTATGAAGTATAAACAAAAGACAAAAAAAATAAAATAACTTAAACTAAACTAAAAACACAAAATCTTTTTGTTCTTTTCAAAACATGCGACACTTACAGAAACACATTATTTTTAAGAGAAACTCTGTTATGGGATCATATCATTCCAGTGCAGACCAAAGCATACTTATTAGCCATTCATTTTCTTAGATAGGTCTCGGTGATTGCCAATATAAAGTATCCTTCTAAACTCAAGCCTTTATACCTTAGTTGACAAGCAAGCAGTGAATGAATTTATCATGTTTTCCAGGTAAGAATTATTCATGACATAGTGTGTCCCACACTTACATCTCAGAAGCCTGTATTTAATTTATTGTGAATTAGATGAGTTTTTGATGAACTGAATAGACCCCACAACTTATCGGATAAACCTTCCCTTCCTCATGATCTTTTGAGCACCTAAAAAAATAACTAAAAGAGCCTAACTAGCATGGGTCAATGAACTGTTCAGGAGATCTCTGGCAAACGAGATCAAAAACATAGCACGACAGACTTACATGCCTTGATAAGAGATTCCTTCCCAGTCACAAATTCCCAAAGAGAAAAATATTTACAAGTATACTTATATGTACGTCTTTAGACATATCTTTTTGAAATTTTCCTATAGCACGACATTAACATTGCGTGTCTTTTTGCTCAGAATTCCGCTTTGCAGAGTAGATTTGCACTATCATTGAGTGTCTTTTCACCTATTGCAAGTCAATGCATGTCTTTTATCTATATATATAAAAATATATGTACAGACTTGTATCAAGTCAGCTCGCAACCCCTTTGTGAAGGGTCTCGGTTTGTGCAATCTAGATATATTATGTTCATCCACAGTTCACCAACCTTTAGGTTTAAGTGCTCGATTATTAACAGGAAATAAATATTCTAGCAATCTATGAGATGTTCCCCTCTATAACAATGACCTTAATGTTTAAATGAAACACTATCAAGATGTCTTTCCAGTTTTAGCAGAGCCTATCAACATATCACCATGAGATCCTGATCTTTTCAATTATAGGCCTTACATATGATGATCCAACCTCTAACATGATGTACTATCATTTCCCAATAGACGGAGTGCTCGAACTTTTTTATTTTATTTTATTTTATTTTATTTAAGGCTTTTAAAAAAAACTCAAAGATAAAATGTTTTTGGTGTTTTTAGGAAATTTCTCCCCTAAACTTTTGCATTTATGAAATAAATTAAAATTTAACAATCAAAACAAGAAAAAATATTTTTTGGTGACCCACCCCGCGACCTTCTAATCAAAGGAGATCATTTTAAGACATTCAACCAGAAAGTTGAATCTTGCCAAATCAAAGGCTTTTGTAAAGATATCAGCAACATTATCATCAGTAGAAACCTGCTCAAGATGCATAAGCTTTCTTTCAAAACAATCACGAATGTGATGCACCCTTATGTCTATGTGCGTTGTTTTAGAATATTGGACTGGGTTCTTAACAATTTGTAAAGCAACTTTACTATCACAGAAAATAGGGGAGTCAAAGAAATTCAAACCATAATCCAGCAATTGGTGTTGCATCCAGATAACCTGAGATTAGCATGCGGATGCGGAGACATATTCAGCTTCAGCAGTAGAAGTCGAAACGGTGGTCTGTTTCTTGCAGTACCATGATACGAGTCTCTCCCCTAGAAACTGACATCTACCAGTTGTGGATTTTCTGTCAAGATTGTAACCTCCATGATCACTGTCAGTAAAAGCAAACAAGTTAAATTCTGAATCCTTTGGATACCAAAGGCCGAGACGAGACTTGCCCTTCAAGTATTTAAAAATTCTTTTGACATCATTAAGGTGAGAAAGTTTAGGATTAGCCTGATACCGTGCACACTGACAAACCGCAAACATGATGTCTGGACGGTTGGCAGTCAGGTACATCAACGAGCCAATCATAGACCTGCAAATATGTTGGTCAATTCTCGGTTCACCTAGATCTGGAGTAAGAACGGGTTAAGTGGCCATTGGAGTGGATGCAGGTTTAGAGTCAGCAAAGTTGAACTTGAGTAAGATGTCATTGACATATTTAGCCTGATGAATTAGGATTCCGTCATCACTTTGCTTCACTTGCAACCCTAGAAAGAATGCCATTTCTCCCATTGAGCTTATTTCAAACTTTTTCTTCATCACTTCTTCAAACTCTTTGCACAGTGCAGCATTCGTTGATCCAAAAATGATGTCGTCCACGTAGATTTGGACAAGAATAAGATCATCTCCCGTCTTCTTAAGAAACAATGTCTGATCGATGGCTCCTAGAGTGTAGCCATTTTCAAGCAAGTGCTCTGTCAGAGTGGCATACCATGCACGTGGTGCTTGATGTAAACCATACAGAGCTTTATCCAGTTTATAGACATGATGTGGGTGATTGGTGTCTTCAAACCCCGGTGGCTGACACACATAGATCTCTTCTTGAACCTTACCATACATAAATGATGTCTTCACATCCATTTGAAATACCTTGAAATTCTTGTAAGAGGCATAGGCCAAAAAGATGCGAATGGCCTCAAGACGTGCAACCGGTGCAAATACTTCTTCATAATCTATTCCCTCTTGTTGATAAAATCCTTGCACAACCAATCTGGCTTCTGAAAATAACTCCACTGTGATCCTTTTTGTTTCTGTAAACCCAACGAGTTCCTATGGGCAACTTTCCTTGTGGTAGTGGCACAAGCTCCCAAACCTTCAGCTTTTCAAACTACATCAGCTCCTCCTCATTGCTTCCACCCAGCTTGCTTCACTTAAAGCCATCTTGATGTTTTTAGGCTCTATTTGAGAAATAAATCCAGAATACAAGCAGACATTTATTGTTCCAGATTGACTCCTTGTTTTCACCCTGTAAGAGAGAGGACCGATGATATCCTCTGCAGGATGATCTTTATGAATCCGCAATGTTGGTACTTCTTCTTGTATCGTTTCAGGTAAGTTGGTGATATGTTGATCTTCTTCTTAAGTTATGGGAACCGGATCCTCAATAACATGCGGGTCAGGAATTGTATCCTAAGAAGCTTGACCACTGCCAGATGCAATAGTATATTGTGAAGCATTACCACTTCCAGATGCAGCAGTCTCATTGTTGATGGGATTAGTGGTTTGATGATCACTTTCTTGAGAAGAAGATTATGGAGTTCTGGAAGATGAAGATGATCCTTGATAAGGGTCTTCATCAATTCTGTAGTCGACTGTGCTGTACTTGTAGAAACCATCATCTGACATATCAGAAACGTCAGAGAAAACATTAAACAAGTTAAATATAGAATGAGACTGTGCCACAAACTTCTGAAAAACCGTGAACTTTATAGAAATACTTTCCTTTGGATTTTCGGGTCAAGCAGGAACGGTCATTTAGATAATTATGAAGTATAAACAAAAGACAAAAAAATAAAATAACTTAAACTAAGCTAAAAACACCAAATCTTTTTGTTCTTTTAAAAACATGCGACTCTTACCGAAACACATTATTTTTTAAAGAAACTCTGTTATGGGATCATATCATTCCAGTGCAGACCAAAGAATACTTATTAGCCATTCATTTTCTTAGATAGGTCTCGGTGATTGCCAATATAAAGTATCCTTCTAAACTCAAGCCTTTATACCTTAGTTGACAAGCAAGCAGTGAATGAATTTATCATGTTTTCTAGGTAAGAATTATTCATGGCATAGTGCACACTCACATCTCAGAAGCCTGTATTTAATTTATTGTGAGTTAGATGAGTTTTTGATGAACTGAATAGACCCCACAACTTATCGGATAAACCTTCCCTTCCTCATGATCTTTTGAGCACCTAAAAAAATAACTAAAAGAGCCTAACTAGCATGGGTCAATGAACTGTTCAGGAGATCTCTGGCAAACGAGATCAAAAACATAGCACGACAGACTTACATGCCTTGATAAGAGATTCCTTCCCAGTCACAAATTCCCAAAGAGAAAAATATTTACAAGTATACTTATATGTACGTCTTTAGACATATCTTTTTGAAATTTTCCTATAGCACGACATTAACATTGCGTGTCTTTTTGCTCAGAATTCCGCTTTGCAGAGTAGATTTGCACTATCATTGAGTGTCTTTTCACCTATTGCAAGTCAATGCATGTCTTTTATCTATATATATAAAAATATATGTACAGACTTGTATCAAGTCAGCTCGCAACCCCTTTGTGAAGGGTCTCGGTTTGTGCAATCTAGATATATTATGTTCATCCACAGTTCACCAACCTTTAGGTTTAAGTGCTCGATTATTAACAGGAAATAAATATTCTAGCAATCTATGAGATGTTCCCCTCTATAACAATGACCTTAATGTTTAAATGAAACACTATCAAGATGTCTTTCCAGTTTTAGCAGAGCCTATCAACATATCACCATGAGATCCTGATCTTTTCAATTATAGGCCTTACATATGATGATCCAACCTCTAACATGATGTACTATCATTTCCCAATAGACGGAGTGCTCGAACTTTTTTATTTTATTTTATTTTATTTTATTTAAGGCTTTTAAAAAAAACTCAAAGATAAAATGTTTTTGGTGTTTTTAGGAAATTTCTCCCCTAAACTTTTGCATTTATGAAATAAATTAAAATTTAACAATCAAAACAAGAAAAAATATTTTTTGGTGACCCACCCCGCGACCTTCTAATCAAAGGAGATCATTTTAAGACATTCAACCAGAAAGTTGAATCTTGCCAAATCAAAGGCTTTTGTAAAGATATCAGCAACATTATCATCAGTAGAAACCTGCTCAAGATGCATAAGCTTTCTTTCAAAACAATCACGAATGTGATGCACCCTTATGTCTATGTGCGTTGTTTTAGAATATTGGACTGGGTTCTTAACAATTTGTAAAGCAACTTTACTATCACAGAAAATAGGGGAGTCAAAGAAATTCAAACCATAATCCAGCAATTGGTGTTGCATCCAGATAACCTGAGATTAGCATGCGGATGCGGAGACATATTCAGCTTCAGCAGTAGAAGTCGAAACGGTGGTCTGTTTCTTGCAGTACCATGATACGAGTCTCTCCCCTAGAAACTGACATCTACCAGTTGTGGATTTTCTGTCAAGATTGTAACCTCCATGATCACTGTCAGTAAAAGCAAACAAGTTAAATTCTGAATCCTTTGGATACCAAAGGCCGAGACGAGACTTGCCCTTCAAGTATTTAAAAATTCTTTTGACATCATTAAGGTGAGAAAGTTTAGGATTAGCCTGATACCGTGCACACTGACAAACCGCAAACATGATGTCTGGACGGTTGGCAGTCAGGTACATCAACGAGCCAATCATAGACCTGTAAATATGTTGGTCAATTCTCGGTTCACCTAGATCTGGAGTAAGAACGGGTTAAGTGGCCATTGGAGTGGATGCAGGTTTAGAGTCAGCAAAGTTGAACTTGAGTAAGATGTCATTGACATATTTAGCCTGATGAATTAGGATTCCGTCATCACTTTGCTTCACTTGCAACCCTAGAAAGAATGCCATTTCTCCCATTGAGCTTATTTCAAACTTTTTCTTCATCACTTCTTCAAACTCTTTGCACAGTGCAGCATTCGTTGATCCAAAAATGATGTCGTCCACGTAGATTTGGACAAGAATAAGATCATCTCCCGTCTTCTTAAGAAACAATGTCTGATCGATGGCTCCTAGAGTGTAGCCATTTTCAAGCAAGTGCTCTGTCAGAGTGGCATACCATGCACGTGGTGCTTGATGTAAACCATACAGAGCTTTATCCAGTTTATAGACATGATGTGGGTGATTGGTGTCTTCAAACCCCGGTGGCTGACACACATAGATCTCTTCTTGAACCTTACCATACATAAATGATGTCTTCACATCCATTTGAAATACCTTGAAATTCTTGTAAGAGGCATAGGCCAAAAAGATGCGAATGGCCTCAAGACGTGCAACCGGTGCAAATACTTCTTCATAATCTATTCCCTCTTGTTGATAAAATCCTTGCACAACCAATCTGGCTTCTGAAAATAACTCCACTGTGATCCTTTTTGTTTCTGTAAACCCAACGAGTTCCTATGGGCAACTTTCCTTGTGGTAGTGGCACAAGCTCCCAAACCTTCAGCTTTTCAAACTACATCAGCTCCTCCTCATTGCTTCCACCCAGCTTGCTTCACTTAAAGCCATCTTGATGTTTTTAGGCTCTATTTGAGAAATAAATCCAGAATACAAGCAGACATTTATTGTTCCAGATTGACTCCTTGTTTTCACCCTGTAAGAGAGAGGACCGATGATATCCTCTGCAGGATGATCTTTATGAATCCGCAATGTTGGTACTTCTTCTTGTATCGTTTCAGGTAAGTTGGTGATATGTTGATCTTCTTCTTAAGTTATGGGAACCGGATCCTCAATAACATGCGGGTCAGGAATTGTATCCTAAGAAGCTTGACCACTGCCAGATGCAATAGTATATTGTGAAGCATTACCACTTCCAGATGCAGCAGTCTCATTGTTGATGGGATTAGTGGTTTGATGATCACTTTCTTGAGAAGAAGATTATGGAGTTCTGGAAGATGAAGATGATCCTTGATAAGGGTCTTCATCAATTCTGTAGTCGACTGTGCTGTACTTGTAGAAACCATCATCTGACATATCAGAAACGTCAGAGAAAACATTAAACAAGTTAAATATAGAATGAGACTGTGCCACAAACTTCTGAAAAACCGTGAACTTTATAGAAATACTTTCCTTTGGATTTTCGGGTCAAGCAGGAACGGTCATTTAGATAATTATGAAGTATAAACAAAAGACAAAAAAATAAAATAACTTAAACTAAGCTAAAAACACCAAATCTTTTTGTTCTTTTAAAAACATGCGACTCTTACCGAAACACATTATTTTTTAAAGAAACTCTGTTATGGGATCATATCATTCCAGTGCAGACCAAAGAATACTTATTAGCCATTCATTTTCTTAGATAGGTCTCGGTGATTGCCAATATAAAGTATCCTTCTAAACTCAAGCCTTTATACCTTAGTTGACAAGCAAGCAGTGAATGAATTTATCATGTTTTCTAGGTAAGAATTATTCATGGCATAGTGCACACTCACATCTCAGAAGCCTGTATTTAATTTATTGTGAGTTAGATGAGTTTTTGATGAACTGAATGGACCCCACAACTTATCGGATAAACCTTCCCATCCTCATGATCTTTTGAGCACCTAAAAAAAACTAAAAGAGCCTAACTAGCATGGGTCAATGAACTGTTCAGGAGATCTCTGGCAAACGAGATCAAAAACATAGCACAATGGACTTACATGCCTTGATAAGAGATTCCTTCCCAGTCACAAATTCCTAAAGAGAAAAATATTTACAAGTATACTTATATGTACGTCTTTAGACATATCTTTTTGAAATTTTCCTATAGCACGACATTAACATTGCGTGTCTTTTTGCTCAGAATTCTACTTTGCAGAGTAGTTTTGCACTATCATTGAGTGTCTTTTCACCTATTGCAAGTCAATGCATGTCTTTTATCTATATATATATAAATATATGTACAGACTTGTATCAAGTCAGCTCGCAACCCCTTTGTGAAGGGTCTCGGTTTGTGCGATCCAGATATATTATGTTCATCCACAGTTCACCAACCTTTAGGTTTAAGTGCTCGATTATTAATAGGAAATAAATATTCTAGCAATCTATGAGATGTTTCCCACTATGACAATGACCTTAATGTTTAAATGAAACACTATCAAGCTGTCTTTCCAGTTTTAGCAGAGCCTATCAACATATCACCATGAGATCCTGATCTTTTCAACTATAGGCCTTACATATGATGATCCAACCTCTAACATGATGTACTATCATTTCCCAATAGACGGAGTGCTCGATTTTTTTATTTTATTTTTTTTAAGGCTTTTAAAAAAAACTCAAAGATAAATTTTTTTTGGTGTTTTTAGGAAATTTCTCCCCCTAAACTTTTTCATTTATGAAATAAATTAAAATTTAACAATCAAAACAAGAAAAAATATTTTTTGGTGACCCACCCAGTGACCTTCTAATCAAAGGAGATCATTTTCAGACATTCAACCAGAAAGTTGAATCTTGGCAAATCAAAAGCTTTTGTAAAGATATCAGCAACAAAATCATCAGTAGAAACCTGCTCAAGATGCATAAGCTTTCTTTCAAAACAATCACGAATGTTATGCACCCTTATGTCTATGTGCGTTGTTTTAGAATGTTGGACCGGGTTCTTAACAATTTGAAAGCAACTTTATTATCACAGAAAATAGGGGAGTCAAAGAAATTCAAACTGTAATCTAGCAATTGGTGTTGCATCCAGATAACCTGAGAACAACATGCGGATGCGGTGACATATTCAGCTTGAGCAGTAGAAGTCGAAACAGTGGTTTGTTTCTTGCACTGCCATGATACGAGTCTCTCCCCCAGAAACTGACATCCACCAGTTGTGGATTTTCTGTCAAGATTGCAACCTCCATGATCACTGTCAGTAAAAGGAAACAAGTTAAATTCCGAATCCTTAGGATACCAAAGGCCGAGCCGAGACTTGCCCTTCAAGTATTTAAAAATTCTTTTGACATCATTAAGTTGAGAAAGTTTAGGATTAGCCTGATACCGTGCACACTGACAAACCACAAACATGCTGGTTGGACGGCTGGCAGTCAGGTACATCAACGAGCCAATCATAGACCTGTAAAGATGTTGGTCAATTCCCGGTTCACCTAGATCTGGAGTAAGAACCGGTCGAGTGGCCATTGGAGTGGATGCAGGTTTGGAGTCAGCAAAGTTGAACTTGAGTAAGATGTCATTGACATATTTAGCCTGATGAATTAGGATTCCGTCATCACTTTGCTTCACTTGCAACCCCAGAAAGAATGCCATTTATCCCATTGAGCTTATTTCAAACTTTTTCTTCATCACTTCTTCAAACTCTTTGCACAGTGCAGCATTAGTTGATCCAAAAATGATGTCGTCCACGTAGATTTGGACAAGAATAAGTTCATCTCCCATCTTCTTAAGAAACAATGTCTGATCGATGGCTCCTAGAGTGTAGCCATTTGCAACCAAGTGCTCTGTCAGAGTAACATACCATGCACGTGGTGCTTGATGTAAACCATACAGAGCTTTATCCAGTTTATAGACATGATGTGGGTGATTGGTGTCTTCAAACCCCAGTGGCTGACACATAGATCTCTTCTTGAACCTTACCATACATAAATGATGTCTTCACATCCATTTGAAATACCTTGAAATTCTTGTAAGGGGCATAGGCCAAAAAGATGCGAATGGCCTCAAGACGTGCAACCGGTGCAAATACTTCTTCATAATCTATTCCCTCTTGTTGATAAAATCCTTGCACAACCAATCTGGCTTTGTTTCTGATAATAACTCCACTGTGATCCTTTTTGTTTCTATAAACCCAACGAGTTCCTATGGGCAACTTTCCTTATGGTAGTGGCACAAGCTCCCAAACCTTCAGCTTTTCAAACTGCATCAGCTCCTCCTCATTGCTTCCACCCAGCTTGCTTCACTTAAAGCCATCTTGATGTTCTTAGGCTCTATTTGAGAAATAAATCCAGAATACAAGCAGACATTTATTGTTCCAGATTGACTCCTTGTTTTCACCCCGTAAGAGAGAGGACCGATGATATCCTCTGCAGGATGATCTTTATGAATCCGCAATGTTGGTACTTCTTCTTGTATCGTTTCAGGTAAGTTGGTGATATGTTGATCTTCTTCTTAAGTTATGGGAACCGGATCCTCAATAACATGCGGGTCAGGAATTGTATCCTAAGAAGGTTGACCACTGCCAGATGCAACAGTATCTTGTGAAGCATTACCACTGCCAGATGCAGCAGTCTCATTGTTGATGGGATCAGTGGTTTGATGATCACTTTCTTGAGAAGAAGATTCTGGAGTTCTGGAAGATGAAGATGATCCTTGATCAGGGTCTTCATCAATTTTGTAGTCGACTGTGCTGTACTTGTAGAAACCATCTTCTGACATATCATAAACGTCAGAGAAAACATTAAACAAGTTAAATACATAATCAAATAACCAATTTGGACCACAGTTCGCATCAGTTTTGTTAAGCTCCTGCCAGTCAATGTTGTAGGACTCCACTATCTGCTTGGTTCTCTTGTTGTAAATCATGTAGGCTATCTTGCAGGATGAGTATCCAACGAAATAACATTCATTGGCCTTTGCATCGAATTTGGACCTAATGGTGTCATTGTGCAACATAGTGCATAGGCATCCAAATGCTCTGAAATGACCGACCTTTGGCTTCTGGTTGAACATGATTTCATATTAAGTCTTCAGTTGATGCTTGTTGAGTAGTACCCTGTTTTGCATGTTGCAGACTGTATTGATTGCTTCAGCCCAGAAGAATATCGGCAATTTAGAGTCAGAAATCATGGTTCTTGCAGCTTCTATTAGGGTGCGATTTCTTCGTTCAGCAACTCCATTCTGTTGAGGAGTTCTAGCAGCGTTGAATTGTCGTGCAATCCCCTTTTCTACACAAAAGCTATCAAAAACTTCATTTTGGAATTCCGTCCCGTTGTCACTCCTGATAATCTTGATCTTCAAGTTCAGTTGATTTTCCACAAGTATCATGAACTGCCTAAGAATATCTACAGTCTCACTTTTCTTACTTAAAAAGAACACCCAAGAAAACCGTGAGTAGTCATCAGTAATAACAAGACAATATGATTTCTTCCTAAGACTCATTACACTTACAGGACCGAAAAGATCCATATGCAGCAACTGAAGAACAAAATCAATTGAGTTAAACAGCTTGGGTTTGTGTGGTCGTTTATGCTGTTTTCCTTTAGCACATGAAATACATTTTTCAACTTCACAAAATTCCTTTAAAGGCAAACCGACCGCGTGTGCTCCTTTAGCAATTCTATTTAGGTTTTTCAAATTTATGTGACCTAAACGACGATGCCAGAGCATTGAGTCATTTTCATAAGCTTTAGAAAATAGACAAGTATTGGTTAAAGCTGACTCACTATTCATATCTAACAAATATGAATCCTTACACCTCGGTGTTTTCATTAAAATCCAATCCTCAGGGACTACAAACCCTGGTTTTAAAATCAAACATTTTTTATCAGTAAAATGAGTTGAAAACTTTTTCACAAATTTGAGACACACTTAACAAGCTGTGATTCAATTCAGACGCATAATTCACATCTTCGAAACAGAGAGTACCATTAGTGACAGTACCTTTCATTGTGATTTGCCCACCTTTATCACCTGCAAAGGAAACATACCTTCCATTGAACATCTTAATGTTGTGAAGCTAAGAGATGTCTCCAGTCATGTGCCGGGAACAACCACTATCAACATACCAGAGATTTTTGATAGGCCTCCTTGGCTGACCCTGCACAATAGGACATTTTAATTAGTAACTGGAACCTAAGCCATGGTTGTCTTGGGTTGCCCTAACTCATCCAAGTATGAAACTTCTTGCAATTTGTGACAACCGTGACTTTTACGGTCAACACCCGTGTTCGACGAGTTCGTATAATAATAATAATAGTATTATTATTATTATGTGAAATATACTCTCAAATGAAAGGAACTCGTTAGTGAACGAAAAATAATAGCAAAATTTATTTGGGTGTTATATGTGACAACCGCGGTTTTTCAGGTCCTTACCGTTTCTCGATTTTCTTTTTATACGTTATATTTTTAAATATTATGATTTTATATATTTTTAGTGTTTCTAGGAATTCTGGAAATACTACCTTAGACAAACACTAAGGTCCGAACTAGAAAACCCGGTTAAGTGCATACACTGTGTACTGCGAACGCGTTAAATAAACGATAAAAATTAAATTCTTGAAAATAATTTTTATATTTATATTTTGGTTAAGAATAATGTTTTATAATATTTTATATGCTAAATTTTGTGTTTCTTGATTTAACTAACGATCACAGGTGGTTCTTCCGTTAAATACCCGGTGTTTACCCGGTATAACTTTTTGAAAAATTTTAAGTTTTTATGTTTTAAAATTTTCTAAAATTCATTATTTTAGATACTAAATTTTTATGTTTGATAAAAATGCTTATTTTTAGTGTTTAGGGGTGTAATTTTTATAAAAAGTGGGTATTTTTTTATAAAATTGGTCTTTTAAAGCTAGATTACACTTCCACTATAAATACCCAACCCCACCCCATTTTCCCCTTCCCTTTTCTCCTCATTCCAGCCGTAACCCCCCCCCCTTCTTCATCCAAACACCCCCAAATCTCATATCAAGCTCAAGAACAATCCAATTCCAAGCTTGATTCTTGGTTCCAATGGATTCATGAGCTTGTTTTTAGTGTTTTAAAAGTATTTTAACATGATTTCATCTTTAAAATTTCTGTTTTGATTCTTGCATATGTTCTCAAGAACACCAAGAATACACACACTACACACACTCACTTTGATTTTCAAGTTTTGTTGTTTTTAAGAGTTTTTAGCTTGAATCTTGTGGTTTTAACAAGGATTTGTGGATAAAAACTAGTTGTAATAATCCACAATGAGTTATCTAGTGAAAATCTTGCAAGATTTGATGATCAAAGTGTATGAACACTTGGGTGTTCATATTTGCATTTTCTTGAATTAAAAGAGCATTTTGTTGATTTTTAAGTCTTTGATCTTGGAATTGAACCACATTGTGACTGTAGGTTGTAAATCAAGGAAAACTCAGTAGCTTAGTATCAAATTTCATCATCATTTGTTGAATTTGGAAGGTATAATCCTTGATTTAAACTTATTAGTTGATGAATGTTCAAGAACAAGCATGTTCTTGATGAGTTTTTAAAAATTGTTGATCTAGCACCCAAAAGTGGTTTTAATCAGTAGAATATATTTTAAAATGAGTATCTGGAAAATTTGGTTATCTAAATCTTTATAGATTATTTATTAAAATTCACACAAGTTTAATACATGGAAATTTGGAAACAATATTTCTGAGTTTTGAAAAATTCTGGAAATTGGTCAGTGATTGTTATATGATGAACTAAAACTCTTGTCCAAATTTTATGAAAATTGGAGTTGTTTAAGTATGTGTTTAGTATTTATAGAGTTTAAACGGACGATTTAGGGTTTGTATACTTCTGGATAAAATCAGGACTTGAAACTTGGTATGGGATCTTATATTGACTTAAAACTAATATGGTAAAAATTTGGTAAAGTTTTGATTAGTTTAGCTATTTTTCCCGAATTTGTAAAATTTTAATAATATTAAATTCATATTAAATAATCTGGATATTAAAAAAAATATGAAAATTTGTCAGAAATTTTAATTTATATACATGATCAATTTGTATAAATTTTAAGCAGTAAATTTATGTCTAAGTATGACTTCGGAATTATGGTCCATTTAAATTTTATAAAAAGTTATTAATTTTGGAAATTTTTATATAAAATTGATTTTATATAAAATTGATTTTATAAAAATTCTAGGGAATTTTGGACAGAAGTATAACCTCATTTAAAACATAAAATTTGACTTTTAAATTGGGTGCTAATATCACACTAAAACCCTAATTTCGGACGAATCTGATTTTCAAACCGTAAACCGGACTTTACGCGTGTAATCGCGTTTTTGATCAAACGAAACCGTGACATGAGATTTTATCAAATGTGACTTTTTAACTACTGATGTTATTTATTAAAATCTAAAACTTAAAGTTTTAAGGTTATTAATTCATATAAAAGCTGGTTTTACAATTCTTAACGGTTCGTAGGCACGCGCATGGGTTTTGGCTATACAACCGACTGCATAGCCACTTTTGAGTAGTAGACTCAGTTTCATACTTTAGGTGTCCTAAATGCTACCTTTTCGTGCCTACTTGGACTCGGTTAGGACACCTGTTTTTGCGGTTCTTGCGGATTTAGCCGTACTTTGGTAGCACTGAGTTGCTAGCCACACTTTGCTTGCATTTGGCTGCTGGTATTTGATAGAATTTGTATGTTAACCGTACTTTGCGGTTTTTGTTGACTATGTCACACTTATAACCGACGTTGTTTAGGTGAGTTTCGCGGCACCTTTTTACTTACTGTTTTACTGTTTTTTGGGGGAAAGCTGTTTCATTTTTTTTAGTCACATGTTACATGATACATTGATTACATGAGTTGTTTTTTTTTATAATGCCTTAAAGTCCCCAATTTTAGGCAATCAATTAGCTGAGTGTAGCCGTTGGGAATTTTGAGTAGTACTACTTGGGTTGACACCCCCGCTCATGGTTTGGTCGCGCCAACCAAACTTGTAGGGTCACTTGGGCGCAAAGTTAGCCAAATTTTTTTTAGGCGGTTGTTTGCATTAGACTTCAGTATGGGGTACTTTATTTTTTTGTCGAGACTTTGATTGCGGCTCATGGTAATATGTTGTCTAATACATGTGTACTCGATCAATGGATTTTTGATCACTTTGGATTTTTATCCGATACTTTTTATAGAGTCGCAAAACCTGCGAACTCACCAACTATTTATATAGTTGACCCATTTTCGAAACATGCTTTCAGGTAAACAAAATTGAAGAAAAGATTTTTATGAGGGCACGCTTTTGGATTAGATCTATTGTTTCTAGTTATGATTATATACTTTGGTTGTAGTCAGGCATTTAGACACTTTGTACTGTTTTAGAGATTTTACTTGTATTTGTACTTTCGTTAGAAGCATGTAGTATGGTTCAATGAAATGCACAATTTTCCTTTAAGTTTCTCTTGTACTTGTGTTCAATGCGATATACCGGTTACATCTCATATGTCACACCCCAACCGACGGCGGAAACGTCGGGGCGTGAAGCGTGCAGACTGTTCATTGCTCATGGTTTGCTAAAGTTTGAATATTAAATAATTGTTTTCATTGCAATCAACAAGTTTAATCAAAACACAACCAATCCACAAAACAAAAATGTAAATTACATAGAATAAACTGGTTTAATTGAATTCTAGGTCCGAAAATCCTATGTGTAGCATATCTTGATTACTTCAAACATTAGTACCTGAAACATGGTTAAAACAGAGTCAACTAAAAAGTTGGTGAGAAAACATAGGTTTAATCGTGTGATAGCAAAATATGTGTTGTGTGAATACAGTTCAATACAACATGACAATTAGGGCTATTATGGAGAGAAACCATTGTGTGACCTATACAATCAAACCTTTGTAACTTGCACTCAAAATTTGTGTTGTCAGTAACAGTCACCCTACCTGGGTGGGTTTGTCAGACTCAATAGATCTACCACTGTTTACTGTCGGCTATTAGTTAATGATTGTACATGAAGAGCATAATAATTGGCCTACAACTAGTACTCAAGCACAAAGCGCAAAATTGTATACATGCATAGGATGGAACTGTATATGTGTATAATTGAAAACATGTAAATAGAACGCATGTTCCACCCCAAAAGTTTGTAAAATAGAGTAAAAGAGGGGCTATGTAACTCACGTGTTATGTAGCGTATAGATTGCACAAGCAAATGGGAAATGGCGGTGTGTTGTGGATTGCTAGGTTCAACCTAATGAACAAGGTATATGATCATGTGTTATTGATTTGCGTTATTCGATGTTGAAAGTGGATTGTCATTCTTAAACGTGTAGGGGTGTTTTAAAATAATAATTAACTATATTATTTATTTAGAATATTATATATATTTATTTGTATAAGTTTAAGTAATTAAAGTTCGTTTGGAAACAAGTGTAAGGAATATAGGTATTCCAGTAATTAGTTTATAAAAATAATTATTTAAACTGTAATTTAATTTATTTATCAATTTAAAAGAATAAAAATAAAAATAAAGATTCTGTTAAGGGACGAGCACGACCGTGCTCGTATACGACACGACCGCGCCCGGCTCGTACGCGACCGCGCTTGGTCGGTAACGCGCCCGTGGTTGGTTAGAAGTCAAAACCAGAGTTTGTTCATCAGACACGCCGTGTTCGTACCCGGCACGACCGCGTCTAGGGTTTTGACTAGGTCAGGACTTGGTTTGTTCGTTAAACACGACCGGGCCTTTCTCAGGCACGACTGTGCTTGGTCAGGCACGACCGCGCTCATAGGTTAGCGCGACCGTGTCTGGTCAATTTCAGAAGCAATTCGCCTGATTCTTGTAATAAAACTGATTAGAAACTTAGGGTTTTCCTTGAGAGAGTGCTTGCGAATCGAACCATACTGTTTAATTGGATTTATAACACGTCTAGCGTGTAGTTTGATTAAAACCTTTTTATTACCAAAACTTAGATTCGAATCGTTCAAATTCCGTATATTTTAGATTCAAATTAGGTTAGGGTTTTTGTTTGGAATGAAGAAACCAAGCAATTGAACTACTACTAACCTGCTTTGATTGGGCAACGATTGCTGTCGGCTACGAGGAATATTTCGCGGCTCCTTTTCGATCGGCAGAGAGATGGAGATGTTATTCTGATGATGTTAAGGTTGAGGGAAGTTTATAGAAGTCGTATAAAGTTATTAATGTGGTTTGATTCATTTGATTTGGTCATAATTACGAGATTTGATTCGATAAGGAAAGTCCGGTCGTAGTCGTGAGAATTCGGACGATTGGACGTGTATTTGGTCGGGTATTAGGCTGAATAAACTGAATATCTTCTTCTGCAAGTCTCGCAAACTTCTAAACGTGTTTACGATCTATTTTTGGACAAGATTTGAGTCGGTTTGACCTTTTCAGAGTCAAACTGCAAAAGAGGCGCGACCGTGCTTAATGATAAGCACGACCGTGGTCATGGCACAAGCGCGACCGTGCTTAGGACTAAGCACGACCGTGCTTGTGTAGGTTTTTGGAAGTTTCAAGACTAGTCCTTGTAGTTTTGTAATATTGATGTTGTTTTGAGTTTTTGTCAAGTTTGGTCCTCGAGGTTTGTAAGATTGTTTTAGTTAATATTGTAATATAATAAACGCGTGTATGCTTGTTATTGTACATGAACAATGAATGTAAGGTTGGAATCGGAATCGTCTTTTATTACACGGCATAAAATAAATAGGAAAAAAAAACATGAAAATCAGAAAGGTTACAGTATCCCCATGTTGAGGGAATTTCGTCCCGAAATTCAACTGGTTGAGGCTACTGCTTCAGCAAAAAGATGTGGGTACTTGAGCTTCATTTGGTCTTCTCGTTCCCAAGTAAACTCGGGTCCTCGTTTAGATTCCCAACGAATCTTGACGATAGGAATACGGCTGCGCTTGAGTTGTTTTATCTCACGATCCATAATCTCAACTGGTTTTTCAACGAAGTGCATCGTCTCATCAATGCGCACATCGTCAAGAGGTATATGAAGGTTCTCATCAGCAAGACACTTTTTGAGGTTGGATACATGAAATGTAGGATGTATGTTGCCAAGTGATGGAGGTAACTCGAGCTTGTAAGCCACTTTCCCAATCCTTTCAAGGATCTTGAATGGACCCACATAGCGAGGTGCTAGCTTGCCTTTCTTCCCAAAACGGATCACTCCCTTCCAAGGAGACACCTTTAGAAGTACAAGGTCACCAACTTGGAATTCCAAGGGTTTGCGTCGTTTGTCGGCATAGCTCTTTTGCCGACTCCTCGCAACTCGAATGTTGTCACGGATTTGAATAATCTTGTCGGAGGTTTCTTGAATTAACTCGGGACCGGTGATTTGTGCTTCACCAATCTCGTTCCAACAGATGGGAGAACGACACTTACGACCGTAGAGAGCTTCAAACGGAGCCATGTCGATGCTGGTGTGGTAACTATTGTTGTAGGAAAATTCGATAAGTGTCAAATGTGAATCCCAATTGCCACCAAAGTCGATGACACAAGCTCTCAGCATGTCTTCCAGGGTTTGGATTGTTCGCTCGGTCTGACCATCAGTTTGGGGATGGTAGGCCGTGCTCAAATCTAATCGTGTACCAAGTGCCTTTTGGAGAGATTGCCAAAACCGAGAAGTGAAACGAGCATCTCTATCGGAGATTATGTTCAAAGGAACACCGTGACGACTCACGATCTCGTCAATGTAAATTCGGGCCAATTTCTCAACCTTATAGTCTTCACGGATAGGCAAGAAGTGTGCGGACTTAGTGAGACGGTCAATGATTACCCAGATGTTATCATAACCGCTTGAAGTGCGAGGGAGTTTAGTGATGAAATCCATAGCTAAATTCTCCCATTTCCACACGGGGATTTCCGGTTGTTCAAGTAAACCAGAAGGACGTTGATGCTCAGCTTTGACTTTAGAACATGTGAGACATTTTGCTACGAACAAGGCAATGTCTTTCTTCATGCCGGGCCACCAATATTGTGGACGAAGATTTTGGTACATTTTATCCGCACCGGGATGAATAGAATATCGAGACTTGTGTGCTTCGGTCATGATGAATGCTCGGAGATCGTCACGATCGGGAACCCAAATACGATCTAGAAAATAAAGCAAGCCGTTGGTTTTAGTCTCTAAGTGAAATTCAGCACCACAAGACATTTCCTCATACATATTGCCCTCGGTAATTGAGACATGTTGAGCTGCTAGAATACGAACTTGAATGTCGGAATGGATCTTGACACTTTGAAGCAGGACATGTTCCTTGCGGCTTAGTGCATCGGCTACAACATTAGCCTTACCGGGATGATAACGAATCTCGCAATCGTAATCGTTGAGGAGTTCAACCCAACGTCGTTGTCTCATGTTGAGTTCCTTTTGGTTGAAGATATGTTGGAGGCTTTTGTGGTCGGTAAACACCACACATTTCGTCCCATAGAGATAATGTCTCCAAATCTTCAACGCAAATACGACAGCACCCAATTCCAGATCATGCGTCGTATAATTTTTCTCATGGATTTTGAGTTGTCTTGATGCATAAGCGATCACCTTGCCTCGTTGCATGAGAACGCAACCAAGACCTTGGTTTGAAGCATCACAGTAAACAATTAGATCATCTTCACCTTCAGGAAGGGTGAGGATAGGAGCATTGCACAACTTTTGCTTGAGGATTTGAAAGGCTTCTTCTTGTTTCGGTCCCCACTCATAAGGTTTACCTTTTTGGGTTAAGGCAGTGAGGGGAACAGCGATCTTGGAGAAATTAGAGATGAACCTTCGATAGTAACCTGCTAAACCAAGAAACGAACGAACTTCGGTAGGGGTTTTAGGAGCTTTCCAATTCTTAACAGCTTCAATCTTGGCGGGGTCAACATGAATCCCCTTTTCATTGACAACGTGACCCAAAAATTGCACTTCTTTTAGCCAAAAATCACACTTGGAGAACTTGGCGTATAGCTGTTCGTTTTTCGAGAGATCCAAAATCAACCTAAGATGTTGCTCATGATCTTCCTTGGTCTTGGAATAGATCAAGATGTCGTCAATGAACACGATCACAAATTTGTCAAGATATGGTTTGCACATGCGATTCATGAGGTCCATGAAAACAGCAGGTGCATTGGTTAGCCCAAAAGGCATAACCATGAACTCGTAGTGACCATATCTCGTTCGGAAGGCGGTCTTGGGAATATCCTCCTCTTGCACACGGAGTTGATGATAACCAGATCGAAGATCGATCTTCGAGAAGTAGGTAGAACCTTAGAGTTGATCGAAGAGATCCTCAATCCTAGGTAAAGGGTAGCGGTTTTTAATTGTAAGCTTGTTGAGTTCTCGGTAGTCAATACACATGCGGAATGAACCATCCTTCTTTTTAACAAACAAGACTGGTGCACCCCACGGTGAATGACTCGGCCGTATGAAACCTTTGTCGGCGAGTTCTTGAAGTTGGCTTGCGAGTTCTTGCATCTCGGAAGGTGCAAGCCGGTATGGAGCTTTAGCCACCGGGTTTGCTCCAGGTACAAGATCGATGCGAAATTCCACTTGCCGAACAGGTGGAAGACCTGGTAAGTCATCAGGGAAAACTTCAGGAAAATCCCGAACGATGGGGATGTCTTGTACACTCCTCTTCTTGTCTTCTTTTTGGATAACATGGGCTAGGAAAACCATGCACTTCTTTCGTATATACTTTTGGACGGTAATGCATGACATTAGTTTGAGTCCTTTGCAAGGTTTCTCACCAAAGACCTTCAACGTTTCACCGGATGGGAGTGGTAGACGGATGCATTTTTCAAAGCACATGACTTCGGCATGGTGCTTCGACAACCAGTCCATACCTATGATGACGTCAAAACTCCCTAATGGCATTGGTACGAGGTTGATTGGAAAAGTGTGTTTATTTAGTTCTAGGGAGCAATCATAAATGATAGTGTCAATTGTAACGGTGTTACCATCGGCTACCTCAACGGTAAAGGTCTTCTCTAGTTTTGACCAGGTTTTGGCAAGTAACGGTTCGAAGTCTAGTGACACAAAACTTTTATCGGCTCCAGTATCAAATAGTATAGAAGCATAACGATTATTCATAAGGAACGTACCGTTAACCACATCAGTGTTGGCCTGAGCCTCATTGGCGTTGATGTTGAAAGCACGCCCACGAGCTCCGCCTTGGTTAACATTGACCAGTCTTGGGCACTGGTTACGGAAGTGGTTCGGGTCACCACATTCGAAGCAAGCACGTCCATTTGCAATGGCTGGGATGGCTTGGTTAGTTGCTTGTTGATTGGCTTGATTTGCTGGGTTGGTTTGGTTGGCAAGTGCCTTGGCTCGACAAATATTGGCTGTGTGGCCATGTTTCCCGCAGTGGTTGCAAAGGCGACAAGGTATGCTTGGAGGGTGATGATAGTTGCAGGTGTTGCAAAGTGGGTAGCTGCCCCTATAGGGTTTCTTTGCTGGGTTTTGAGCCATGGGTGTAACTTGATTCACTGGAGCAGCCGGAGTGATTACAGCACAGTTCTTGACCTTTCTCTTCCTAGTGTTGCGGTATGGTTTAGTTTGGACTTATTTGACCTGAGCGGGAGGTGTTGTTGTGTCAGAAACTTTCTTGGCACCCTTTCTTGTAAGTGTACCCGCTTTAACATGGTTGTCAGTAAGTGTAGCTGACAAGCGGATATCATCCTCCAGAGTAGCAGGATTTCCTCCTACCACAGTATCTTGAATTTGTCTAGGTAGACCACCAATGTACTTTTCAATACACCTAGACAGAGGTGTAACCATGTGAGGCACAAGTAGACTCAGCTCGTGGAAACGGGTGGTGTATGCTAAGCTTTCACCACTATCTTGAGCAAGATCCCAAAATTCCGCTTCCAGCTTTTTCATCTCATTTCGAGGACAGAATTCCTCAGTCATGATCCTCTTCAACTCATCCCACGGCAGTGCCATTGCTACATCCACTCCTCTAGTCCTTTTCTCACCATTCCACCAAGTAAGCGCCCTTTTTTGAAAGACACTAGTAGCATGACGAACACGGAGGTTGTCGGGACAATCGCTATTGAGGAAAGTGCTCTCAATGCTTTCAAACCATTGAAGGAGGCCCGTAGCTCCTTCGTTGCCATAGAATTTGAGAGGATTGCAGGAGTTGAAGTGTTTGAAGGTGCATTGTGGCGGGTTGGCACCACCACCACCTCCAGTAGCAGCACTCCCACTGGCATGGCCATTAGTGTGGTTGTTGGCTTGGGTAATTTGATTCACCAGCTGCGTGAGTAGAGCAGCCAGGTCAGTGTTATTGCTGTTGTTGCTGTTGTCACGACGGGGAGGCATTCTACAGATTTAGACACAATAAGAGTTATGAGAATTTATTGGATTAAATAGAAGGATAAATAGATATACGTAATTCATAGTTTGGATTGTACTCAAATAGTGACATAATCACTCGAGTACTATGACATATTAAGGTTAATTTAAACTCAGATAATTATCAAGGAGACGTGCTTTAGCCAATAAGTAAACACTCATCCCGGGAATTCCCAGGAAAGCATACGGATCCCTCGGTTGATTGAGATTTATATGAAATACTTTCCTAGACAGAAAACCCAGAATACAGGTGTCACTCTTCCAGATTGCACGTGTCCTTTAACAATTAAACAAAGTCTAAAACCCTTAACGGGTGTAAGAGAAAATTTTATAGACATGGAAGCAGGCAAGAAGGATGTGTGGCTTAGGATGTGGGTAGGGATATTGTTTATTTAAGTTGTTATTTATATATACATATAAAACATTTAGCATATATCATATAGCATGTAGCACATAGCATATAGCACATAAATCATGAAGCATGGCATAAGTGGGTATCCTAAAGTTATAGTCTAGGTCAAAGGTGTCTAATAACCTAATTCCCTATAACCAAGGCTCTGATACCAATCTGTCACACCCCAACCGACGGCGGAAACGTCGGGGCGTGAAGCGTGCAGACTGTTCATTGCTCATGGTTTGCTAAAGTTTGAATATTAAATAATTGTTTTCATTGCAATCAACAAGTTTAATCAAAACACAACCAATCCACAAAACAAAAATGTAAATTACATAGAATAAACTGGTTTAATTGAATTCTAGGTCCGAAAATCCTATGTGTAGCATATCTTGATTACTTCAAACATTAGTACCTGAAACATGGTTAAAACAGAGTCAACTAAAAAGTTGGTGAGAAAACATAGGTTTAATCGTGTGATAGCAAAATACGTGTTGTGTGCATACAGTTCAATACAACATGACAATTAGGGCTATTATGGAGAGAAACCATTGTGTGACCTATACAATCAAACATTTGTAACTTGCACTCAAAATTTGTGTTGTCAGTAACAGTCACCCTACCTGGGTGGGTTTGTCAGACTCAATAGATCTACCACTGTTTACTGTCGGCTATTAGTTAATGATTGTACATGAAGAGCATAATAATTGGCCTACAACTAGTACTCAAGCACAAAGCGCAAAATTGTATACATGCATATGATGGAACTGTATATGTGTATAATTGAAAACATGTAAATAGAACGCATGTTCCACCCCAAAAGTTTATAAAATAGAGTAAAAGAGGGGCTATGTAACTCACGTGTTATGTAGCGTATAGATTGCACAAGCAAATGGGAAACGGCGGTGTGTTGTGGATTGCTAGGTTCAACCTAATGAACAAGGTATATGATCATGTGTTATTGATTTGCGTTATTCGATGTTGAAAGTGGATTGTCATTCTTAAACGTGTAGGGGTGTTTTAAAATAATAATTAACTATATTATTTATTTAGAATATTATATATATTTATTTGTATAAGTTTAAGTAATTAAAGTTCGTTTGGAAACAAGTGTAAGGAATATAGGTATTCCAGTAATTAGTTTATAAAAATATTTATTTAAACTGTAATTTAATTTATTTATCAATTTAAAAGAATAAAAATAAAAATAAAGATTCTGTTAAGGGACGAGCACGACCGTGCTCGTATACGACACGACCGCGCCTGGCTCGTACGCGACCGCGCTTGGTCGGTAACGCGCCCGTGGTTGGTCAGAAGTCAAAACCAGAGTTTGTTCATCAGACACGCCGTGTTCGTACCCGGCACGACCGCGTCTAGGGTTTTGACTAGGTCAGGACTTGGTTTGTTCGTTAAACACGACCGGGCCTTTCTCAGGCACGACTGTGCTTGGTCAGGCACGACCGCGCTCATAGGTTAGCGCGACCGTGTCTGGTCAATTTCAGAAGCAATTCGCCTGATTCTTGTAATAAAACTGATTAGAAACTTAGGGTTTTCCTTGAGAGAGTGCTTGCGAATCGAACCATACTGTTTAATTGGAGTTATAACACGTCTAGCGTGTAGTTTGATTAAAACCTTTTTATTACCAAAACTTAGATTCGAATCGTTCAAATTCCCTATTTTGGATTCAAATTAGGTTAGGGTTTTTGTTTGGAATGAAGAAACCAAGCAATTGAACTACTACTAACCTGCTTTGATTGGGCAACGATTGCTGTCGGCTACGAGGAATATTTCGCGGCTCCTTTTCGATCGGCAGAGAGATGGAGATGTTATTCTGATGATGTTAAGGTTGAGGGAAGTTTATAGAAGTCGTATAAAGTTATTAATGTGGTTTGATTCATTTGATTTGGTCATAATTACGAGATTTGATTCGATAAGGAAAGTCCGGTCGTTGTCGTGAGAATTCGGACGATTGGACGTGTATTTGGTCGGGTATTAGGCTGAATAAACTGAATATCTTCTTCTGCAAGTCTCGCAAACTTCTAAACGTGTTTACGATCTATTTTTGGACAAGATTTGAGTCGGTTTGACCTTTTCAGAGTCAAACTGCAAAAGAGGCGCGACCGTGCTTAATGATAAGCACGACCGTGGTCATGGCACAAGCGCGACCGTGCTTAGGACTAAGCACGACCGTGCTTGTGTAGGTTTTTGGAAGTTTCAAGACTAGTCCTTGTAGTTTTGTAATATTGATGTTGTTTTGAGTTTTTGTCAAGTTTGGTCCTCGAGGTTTGTAAGATTGTTTTAGTTAATATTGTAATATAATAAACGCGTGTATGCTTGTTATTGTACATGAACAATGAATGTAAGGTTGGAATCGGAATCGTCTTTTATTACACGACATAAAATAAATAGGAAAAAAAAACATGAAAATCAGAAAGGTTACATCATACTTCCGCCTTGTTGGGGGTGTGACAGACTTGGTATCAGAGCACTGGTTATAGAGAATTAGGTTTACCCGAGACTAGACTTAGACTATAACTCTAAGTTTATTGCATTGAACCGTAGGAATTATATGTGCATTGCATACTACCTCTTGCTTATCTACGACACATTGCTTCGTCATAATCATGTCGTTGTCACGGCACTACATGTACTCTTTGATGATTTCGGTTACGTTTGCGGTATTCTATATCCGTCTCTATCTGTCTTGGTGTTACCTCGAGTTGTACCTGTACCTACACCGCACCTGCATCTACTCCAATTCTGGAGTCGACTTTTTTATTTAAGATCTATTGTTTTCACTTTGTGCGGTATATACTTGCTTTGGTAATCTGCTGGATTGGATAGCTAGAACTTTCGCCATGAGATATGGCAGCCATAATTGCTCGATCTAAAGGGAACCCAAGGTGGAGAAGCAGAACTAAACGGGAGAGAACTCTACGGGTCAGGAGACCCATAATTTTTTTTTGTTGGATCATTGGATCCACGTATATGTACAAATTTGTAGCATGACTTGCTCGACTCTGATTTGGGGATCTATGCCCTATTATTACTGCATGACTTCCACCACACACTTTTTATTTTATTAGAGGACGCCAGTTGTTCCCCTCTATCGTTACCTCCATCCAATAGCATCCTTAGTCTGCAGATCCATGAGTATTGGTACAAATAATTAAAAGTGATCAGATAGAACATCCACACTTTTACGCGAAAGTGCAGCACGATGACGTGATCCAATGAACATTCTAGTTTCTTTTTTTTAGCTGAGAGCTCGAGATAGAGGAAACACTGTAGGGACCAAGCAAAGTAAATTATCATTACGGGTGCACACGTAATCATAATCTGCAGTGCATGAGAACTCTAGTGAGTCTTACTGTCCGAGTTAATGTTCATGATTAATCTGTATTTCTAGTCCTGATTCCCAGTCATCCGAATATTGATCGAAACTATCGTAACCTTAGGGTTGAGCCGAATACATCGAATGATGCGATAGGCTACCTCAGGTGACATGGGAATTTATATTGTATCTTTTATCTTTGAATCTTAATGGATCCAAAACTCTTATCAAGATTTCTTTTGCATAAAAATTTAGACCGAGACACTAAAGAGATCTGTTCTCAGTTGATTTAACCTCGGTATTTGGACCGAATTTGGCAATTATTTGTTAAGTATTGCTTCACATTTGAGATCCAGCTAAAGATTTTCTCATTTCAATTTTTTTATATGTTTATCAACGCATGTGACGATTCTCAGTCTAGCGTGAATCAGACCTCGACATTTCTGACTCCCCTAATTGATCTTCATGTAACGTTCTCGCGGTTCTGAAGGAACAAGAGAAATTCGAATTTGATCTAATCAACTCCTTACTGAATCTTGAGCAACGGAGATTTTCTCTCATCTATTTTACTTGATAAATCAGATCCCTTGAGAGTTTACTGGCCACGTAAATTCAATATTGGCTTTACAACGCTCGACACTTGCAGTAAGTGTACGACTATAATCGGAGGTCCCGAGATAATCTTGGATTTTATCTTATAATCCAAATGCACTCTAATATCGATGGAGTAACAATATGATGGAGAAATTACTTAAAGAAATATAAGCTTCTTTTCTTAGACAATATAACCTTTCTATACGATCGTTCGTATAAATCCTCATTTCGGTGTTTGTCATTCTCAGTATACTCCTGATAAATATTCTTAATAATTCAGTTTTACACCTACTTGAAATTTCCATTGCAAGTGCTCTGCACTCACTATGGTAATTTGGTACACTCAATCCCGATTCTCTTAACCACGACGCTTATATTGTGGAAACTTAACTTGAGAAACTTGTTTACTTGGGAGGAGCCATCTTTACGACGTTCATTGTCGTGTTTATTTCTATCATTTGTAGTTCTACTATGGACACCGAGCGGCTTGTGCCCAGGATTCTTTTAGTTGGATTTGCAAAAACTTTTTATTTTGGGATAGCTATGGCTTAGTATGAAACTAATGCCCTTTTTTTGTAAACATTGCTACGTATGTTTTGCAAATCTTGATTTCTCCTAGCGCTTCGATGTCTTATTGAAAACCATTTTGATGGAGAAAATGAAACTTTATGTTGGAATGATTCTTTGTGTAACAAAAATTTTATTAGTAATCATTCAAAGTTTATTTATGGTGATTATCGCTATTTGTTGCTCTACGTATACTGTCCTTATAGATCCGAGTAGGATAGTCTCATATCCTTTTTGTACTTGTTCTCTCTCAAATGTCATTTTGTTGATTGACTTTTTTATTTCCAACTAGGTAGAGACGTATACGTATCCCTTATTCTCAGCCTCATGTAATTAGAAAGCTTTAGAGCAACTACTGTTTAGAAACGACTTCTTAACACGTGCTCTAGGGAATACGAATCTAA
This sequence comes from Smallanthus sonchifolius, assembly GCA_023525975.1. Taxonomy (NCBI): domain Eukaryota; kingdom Viridiplantae; phylum Streptophyta; class Magnoliopsida; order Asterales; family Asteraceae; genus Smallanthus; species Smallanthus sonchifolius. The sequence goes on along the minus strand of CM042028.1, from coordinate 70,363,803 downwards.
GACATTTAAACACTCATTCCCTCAACTTTATGACTTAAACCCTTATGCAAAGGATTTTAAGGCTATAACCAGTATGGGTGAAATACGAAACGGTAAGTCATAATGGTACCATTCGAAAGCCAAGAAAGTTGCAGGCATACTGTACTACCAGTTATTGGCAGATAATCTATTTGACCCTCTTCAACGCAAGATCTAAGGACAAACTCTGAAATCTTATGTTCCATTTTCACCGACTTTAATGGAAAGCAAGGACCTAAGTTGAAATTTGAAAACCTTATCATTTGAAAGATGTGTCCTAAATTCATAGGAGGGAAATTTTGAATTTATTTCTATGTTCTACAATTCTTAACCAATTAAAGTTGTACGCTACCACGAAGAGGAACAAGTGACGAATCATAGTTGACTCTGCTCTCTTGATAAATCAGATCCACTTGAGATTGCATTATCTTTAAAGGACCTATGAGCATGACATCCTCACATTCGGAAAATTCCTGAAGTTTTACTTGATCCTCGCCTATTTTCTGACTTCTACTTTATAAGAATTAAACCCCAGGCTAAATTGACAAGGATATTATATCAAAGTCTACCCATTTTGTGGATTAGCAAGCTTATAATCATTTTCGGGGGACACTATTTTTATGAGATTATTTCTACAACGTGACTGTTTATTTCCTCATCTAGATGAATAACGGATTACTTCCGAATCATTTCAATACACATCAAGAAAGATGTAGACGTCTAATGTTATCCTATCAAATTTGGCCGACTCGATGTGAGGAGTAGACCATCTTTTAATATGAACTTCTTGTTAAAATTTCATAATTCCATTTCTATCCGTTAACCAAATTCGACTTCTGGTGGTAGTCAATTCAATGTCCAACTATTGAACTGGCACCTAGTCTTTTAACTAATCTACTCGATTAGATCATCCTAGATCTTTAGTCACTTTCTCTATCTAGATCTTGTGGTGACTCGATTTTCATATAGCCCATTGCTAACTTTCGACAATAGATATATGAACCTTTAATTGAAAATCACCAAACATGGTTATATTATATCGAGACTAATATGCGCGTTAGTACCGAATCCTAATGCTTTGTGGTGAGGTTACATAGCACGGGTCATCGCTGACATCTATTTTATGATTATGACTCATTTCCTATAACACTTGATAGGATTGAGTAAATTTGACTCTTAGCAAATTTATCTCGACAGAATCCTAGTATAATATCCTTTGTATGTTAATCTTTGGTTTCACGACTCGAGTTTGGTACTCATTATATACTTGCTTTGTAAAGCTTTAAGCTTCGATTTCTCGTTATTAATTCATTCTCTAATGACTAATCATCACTCTTCAATTCTAGTACGAGAAGTGTGAATCTCGTCTTTTTGTATGTTAATTTTCAAAATTCCCTTGTATCTACTTTTACGGTTATGTCGTATACACACCAACCATGTTGTATCGCCCTATGATGCAATACAGAAAGCTTTGACAACGCGCTTAGATATGAGCACCACTTACTATCCTTAAACCGACGGTCTAAGTGAACGAACTATTCATACCTTGGAGGATATGCTCAGGGCTTGTGTGATAGAATTTGATGGTAATTTGGATACTCTTTTACCTTTGGTCAAATTTCCTTACACTAATGGTTATCACACTAGTATTAAATGAGCGTCATTAGAGGCTCTGTTTTGACACAAAAGTTGATCACCATTTTGTTGTGTTGAGGTTGGTAATAATCATTTGATTGGTCTTGTTGTGTACAAACTGAAACTACCTCAGGAGCTTAATGGTATATACGATGCTTATCGTATATCAATTCTCAAAAGGTGCTTAGCCGACGAATCCGTAATTATACCACCTAAGGAAGTTCGTATTGACGAAAAGTTTCATTTTAACGAGGTGTTATCTATCTGTATTCTAAGTACATGATATGATCATCCTTCATAACCTATATTATTTGTTATCGCTGTGACGCATTTTTATTTCAATGAGTCATGGTGATTCTACCGATTCTTTGAACCTTAATAGCAACTCCCCTGTTAAAATTTTATGGTTGCTATTTATAATAGTATTCCTTAATGGAAACAAACAGAATCATACTTTTCCTTGCTTATAAAAGGATACTAAATCACCGGGATTTTGTAACATAACATCATTCTAGATTTGTACCAACTTTGTATACCTGTGTAAATCAATCCTTTGGCGGATTTCTTAATCTTCCGAATAACATCAACAGTGTACCGTTTGACTGATTCAATAAATCAATGATCTATAGATTCTTTGGAATTCGAAAGATTTTTCTCTCATGATTATTCAATTTTCTTTTGAGCCCTTCTAAGTGTAACCTACTCTCTATGATTCTTAGATCTCGATTTGTCAAATCTCCCTACTGTATCTAAGAAACAAGATTTCCTTGATGATCGTACATGAATCAAGTTACGAAAAAGAACTTGTCAACTATTATACCAGTTGAATTTCGAGACGAAATTCTGTTAACTGGGGGAGAATGTGACAACCGTGACGTTTACGGTCAACACTCGTGTTCGACGAGTTCGTATAATAATAATAATAGTATTATTATTATGTGAAATATACTCTCAAACGAAAGGAACTCGTTAGTGAACGGAAAATAATAGCAAGATTTATTTGGGTGTTATATGTGACAACCGCGGTTTTTCATGTCCTTACCGTTTCTCAATTTTCTTTTTATACGTTATATTTTTAAATATTATGATTTTATATATTTTTAGTGTTTCTAGGAATTCTAGGAATACTACCTTAGAAAAACACTAAGGTCCGAACTAGAAAACCCGGTTAAGTGCATACACTGCGTACTGCGAACGCGTTAAATAAACGGTAAAAATTAAATTCTTGAAAATAATTTTTATATTTATATTTTGGTTAAGAATAATGTTTTATAATATTTTATATGCTAACTTTTGTGTTTCTTGATTTAACTAACGATCACAGGTGGTTCTTCCGTTAAATACCCGGTGTTTACCCGGTATAACTTTTTCAAAATTTTTGAGTTTTTATGTTTTAAAAATTTCTAAAATTCATTATTTTAGATACTAAATTTTTATGTTTGATAAAAATGCTTATTTTTAGTGTTTAGGGGTGCAATTTTTATAAAAAAGTGGGTATTTTTTTATAAAATTGGTCTTTTAAAGCTAGATTACACTTCCACTATAAATACACAACCCCCCACCCCATTTTCCCCTTCCCTTTTCTCCTCATTCCAGCCGTAACCCTCCCCCCCCCCTTCTTCATCCAAACACCCCCAAATCTCATATCAAGCTCAAGAACAATCCAATTCCAAGCTTGATTCTTGGTTCCAATGGATTCATGAGCTTGTTTTTAGTGTTTTAAATGTATTTTAACATGATTTCATCTTTAAAATTTCTGTTTTGATTCTTGCATATGTTCTCAAGAACACCAAGAACACACACACACACACACTCACTTTGATTTTCAAGTTTTGTTGTTTTTAAGAGTTTTTAGCTTGAATCTTGTGGTTTTAACAAGGATTTGTGGATAAAAACTAGTTGTAATCATCCACAATGAGTTATCTAGTGAAAATCTTGCAAGATTTGATGATCAAAGTGTATAAACACTTGGGTGTTCATATTTGCATTTTCTTGAATTAAAAGAGCATTTTGTTAATTTTTGAGTCTTTCATCTTGGAATTGAACCACATTGTGATTGTAGGTTGTAAATCAAGGAAAACTCAGTAGCTTAGCATCAAATTTCATCATCATTTGTTGAATTTGGAAGGTATAATCCTTGATTTAAACTTGTTAGTTGATGAATGTTCAAGAACAAGCATGTTCTTGATGAATTTTTAAAAATTGTTGATATAGCACCCAAAAGTGGTTTTAATCAGTAGAATATATTTTAAAATGAGTATCTGAAAAATTTGGTTATCTAAATCTTTATAGATTGTTTATTAAAATTCATACAAGTTTAATACATGGAAATTTGGAAAAAATATTTCTGTGTTTTGAAAAATTCTGGAAATTGGTCAGTGATTGTTATATGATGAACTAAAACACTTGTCCAAATTTTATGAAAATTGGAGTTGTTTAAGTATGTGTTTAGTATTTATAAAGTTTAAACGGACGATTTAGGGTTTGTGTACTTCTCGATAAAATCAGGACTTGAAACTTGGTATGAGATCTTATATTGACTTAAAACTAATATGGTAAAAATTTGGTAAAGTTTTGACTTGTTTAGCTATTTTTCCTGAATTTGTAAAATTTTAATAATATTAAATTCATATTAAATAATCTGGATATTAAAAAAAATATAAAAATTTGTCAGAAATTTTCATTTATATACATGATCAATTTTTATAAATTTTAAGTAGTAACTTTATTTCTAAGTATGACTTTGGAATTATGGTCCATTTAAATTTTATAAAAAGTTATTAATTTTGGAATTTTTTATATAAAACTGATTTTATAAAAAATTTAGGGAATTTTGGACAGAAGTATAACCTCATTTAAAACATAAAATTTGACTTTTAAATTGGGTGCTAATATCACACTAAAACCCTAATTTCGGACGAATCTGATTTTCAAACTGTAAACCGGACTTTACGCGTGTAATCGCGTTTTTGATCAAACGAAACCGTGACATGAGATTTTATCAAATGTGACTTTTTAACTACTGATGTTATTTATTAAAATCTAAAACTTAAAGTTTTAAGGTTATTAATTCATATAAAAGCCGGTTTTAGAATTCTTAACGGTTCGTACGCACGCGCACGGGTTTTGGCTATACAACCGACTACATAGCCACTTTTGAGTAGTAGACTCAGTTTTATACTTTAGGTGTCCTAAATGCTACTTTTTCGTGCCTACTTGGACTCGGTTAGGACACCTGTTTTTGCGGTTCTTGCGGATTTAGCCGTACTTTGGTAGCACTGAGTTGCTAGCCACACTTTGCTTGCATTTGGCTGCTGGTCTTTGATAGAATTTGGATGTTAACCGTACTTTGCGGTTTTTATTGACTATGTCACACTTATCACCGACGTTGTTCAGGTGAGTTTCGCGGCACATGTTACATGATACATTGATTACATGAGTTGTTTTTTTTTATAATGCCTTAAAGTCCCCAATTTTTGGCAATCAATTAGCTGAGCGTAGCCGTTGGGAATTTTGAGTAGTACTACTTGGGTTGACACCCCCGCTCATGGTTTGGTCGCGCCAACCAGACTTGTAGGGTCACTTGGGCGCAAAGTTAGCCAAATTTTTTTAGGCGGTTGTTGGCATTAGACTTCAGTATGGGGTACTTTATTTTTTTGTCGAGGCTTTGATTGCGGCTCATGGTAATATGTTGTCTAATACATGTGTACTCGATCAATGGATTTTTAATCACTTTGGATTTTTATCCGATACTTTTTATAGAGTCGCAAAACCTGCGAACTCACCAACTATTTATATAATTGACCCGTTTTCGAAACATGCTTTCAGGTAAACAAAATTGAAGAAAAGATTTTTATGAGGGCACGCTTTTGGATTAGATCTATTGTTTCTAGTTATGATTATATACTTTGGTTGTAGTCTGGAATTTAGACACTTTGTACTGTTTTAGAGATTTTACTTGTATTTGTACTTTCGTTAGAAGCATGTAGTATGGTTCAATGTAATGCACAATTTTCCTTTAAGTTTCTCTTGTACTTGTGTTTAATGCGATATACCGGTTACATCCCATACTTCCGCCTTGTTGGGGTGTGACACAATTTCATATCTCTTTTGTCATTAAAATTAAACTCAACTGGTGCTATTTGTGCATTTGGTTTTTGTTTCCAAACAGGCTTTGGTTTTTGAAAGTTTGAGCTTGCTGTTGGAGTGGCGATTTTTTCTTTTCCCTTTCTGGATTTTATCTTCTTCTTAACTTTCTTTTGTTTATGTTGGAAAATATTATTTTCTTTAACATGATGTTGAGATTTATGCACAGCACTAGTTCTTTTAGCCGATTGTTTTTCATTGGGCATTTTGTGATTTTGGGCCGTTGGTCTTTTAAACATGTTTGGCCTTTGATGCACATTATCCCATCGAGAAACATTCGGATAACTACCAGAGTGTTCACGATAGTGAACGCAGTTTCGAGCTAAGTGTCCGGGATTCCCACAGACATAGCATGTTTGCCTTCTCGGATACGAGGCATAGTATCTGGTGTCCCATGATGATGACCGTTGAGGAGAACTTGTGAAGTAACCTGCATTTTCACAGTTCCTAGAAAAACTTCTATCAAACATTTGATTATCATTTCTATCATAATTTATGTGATTTGATTTGAAGCAATTTCTATCACCATTTCTAACATTTTGTTTAAAAGCACGATGATGATTATCAAATTTTTCATAAAACTCGCTTTTGGTAAAACGTTGAGGCAATTTCTTCGAGTTTGACTGACTTGTCGATGGTTTGCTACTTTCACGATTAGAAGAATGGTTTTTGTTTTGAACAAACTGAAAATTCTTACCGTTTAAGATATGCTTTTCTTCTTTCTCTAAAGTTCCACCTTTCACGAAAGTGGATTTAAAATTTGTTTTTAATTTATTACTCTTTTTAGAAGTACCACTGCGCAAACTAACATTCAAACCAGAACTAACAAACGTAGTAGAATTTGAAAAACTAGACACGGTATTTTTAAAAGACAAAGACTTGGAATTAAAAACATGACCTTCCTGCTCATCATCACTTTCACAATCCTCCACTATGCCCTCTACTAATCCAGTTTCTGCACACGACTTAGACGGGTTAGTAACGTTCACATGTTGTACCGAGGGACCAACAATCACTGGCGTGGACTTTATGGATGAAGAAGGTTGATCTGGTTTACGGCCTACACCATATTCCATTTGAACATCTTCATGTTGAACACTTGGCATAGAAGTGAAATTGCCATTGAAAGGATGTTCAACAGCATGATAACCAATCCCTGGATTTCCTTTCTTTCGAACCTGGGAATCTAACATGTCATAAACAACTGATCGACAGTGGTCAATCTTTTCGATTTTTAGTTTGGTGTTTGCCAATTGAATCACAACATCATTCAATTTTAGACTTAGATCATCTATTCTTTTTAAAGCATCACGATAAAGACATTCTTTGTTGCTAAAATCCATTTCAAGTTTAGAAAAATCATTTTTACTTGCCTCAATTTTATCTTTAAAAATATTTTCAGATCGCTTGTGCTCAGCATTGGCATACCGAAGTTAAGTGATTTCCTTTATCAGCATTTCATTATCACACTTATACCTATTTATCTTTTCTAAACAATTATGAGAACAGGTATTAGTAAGTACCTCAGTATCTTCAATTTTTGCCATGAGGGCATGATTTGACACCTTCATTGTCAGCTCATGAATCTGATCTCCCCAATCATATCTTGCAGTTTGCTGACTGACCAAAGCTTTGCTCTCACCGGATGCAGCAGTTTCCTTTTCTTGTGATATGGTTGATGAACTTCCCTTCTCAACTTTAGGCTCTGGGCATTCTCTAGCAAAGTGCCCAGGTTTACTGCAGTTGTAGCACCTCAAGTTGGATTTGTCAAAACCAATCTTCTTTGGCCCAGACTCCATTCCATCAAATGAGTTTCTTCCAGTTCTCTTGATAAACTTCTTGGCACGATGCACTGCCATTTCCATATGCCATTTGATATCCATCTCTTCTAAGTCATCAGGATGAGTTTGCTCCATGTCATCTTGTACTAAATTTGCAGGAGAGAGTTTACCAGCCAGCAGTGCATTGTAACTATTCAGAAAGACACTGAACAATGCAACATTTGTTTCAACAGCTTTGACAGTATCCGATGACGGCAGATGATTCAGCTGAACAGGAGCAGCAAATGTTGTTTGACTTGAGACAGCAGGCACATTTGGAGTATGGGCTGATGACATACTAGAGAGTAAAGCCCTTCCTTGAGGCATTATATGTTCTGTCTCAGACATAAACATGAGATGTCTCTGCTGATCATCCATCTCATATGACCTCAATATAGAAATCAACTCACTAAGTGAAGTGGCATACATGTCTTTGGTTATCTTAATAGTAGTGATGTTGAAATTCCAATTTATTGGCAAAGAATTGAGCAATTTCTTATTTATCTCTCTCTTAGTCATTTTAATACCAGCACCACTCATTTCAGTCATTAAGTGAGTGAGCCTGTTTATCTGGGATTCAAGACTTTCACCTTTAACATACTTAAACATGTTGAATTTCTGTCTCAACATGTCCTTTCGACTCTCTCGCATGTCAAGATTGCCTCCGGACCTTTCTACGAACGCATCCCATAGACTTTTTGATGTCTTGTACTCTTTGAACCCTTGATTAATTTCTATTGGCAAAGCCATTATCAATCCAACATAGGCTTTCTCATCTTTCTCCTTCTGAAGAATCTCTTCACCCACATAGAGATCAGGATCCTTGGGAACAAATTCATTCTTTTCATTTCTGACCATAGGAACTTAATAGACTTCCAAATAGATGAATCCTTATATTTAGAAAACTTCTCATATAGGAATTTCCAGTTGTCAAAATCATCTGCATTTGTAAGACATGGAGGTTTATTTGTGGTACCAATATCATTATCCATAGCATTAGTATCAGTCATGACTTATGAAAAAGAGTCACACAAGAGATATTCAACGACAAACTCAAGAAACCAGAAAACCCCGCTGATCCGTAAACTACAAAGCCGCAAACTTCAGAAATACCGTATACTTGGAGCTAACCGTGATCTTCAGAAAGCCGTAAACTTGGAAGTAACCGTGAACTTCAGAAAGCCGAAAACTTGAAAGTAACCATGAACTTTAGAAAGCCGCAAACTTGGAAGTAACCGTGAACTTCATAAAGCCGCAAACTTAGAAGTAACCGTGAACTTCAGGAAGCCGCAAACCTTAGAAGCCGTGAACTTGAGCAACCGTAAACTTCGATTATCGTGAACTTGAGTAACAGAGAACTTCGATTACCGTGAACTTCCATATGAAGATTATGATCAAAAAGAAAACTTTAATTTTCAAGCCGAAAATCAGCAGATCAACCGTAAACTTCAATAGAATTGACAGAGGCAAAATCCTGAACCTATTAATCTATTCACAAACTTTTCCAACAAACAAGTCAGTTTAAATAAACTTCAAAACAGTAACTTTGATACCTTATGAGTCAAAGAAATCCGTTGCTAGCTTCACCGAATGAGCACAGAGGCTCTGATACCAATTGTAAGGTCTGAATTCCTGAGGATCTTCAATCAACGGATTCAACGACATGTTGAACCTGGTGGAAACAGACTCGACAAGTGACTTGTAGGTACAAACAAAGAGGACGAGACGCAATCAAATATCAAACGATTCGTATGTTCATTAATCACTGAAAACACCGTACAAGATCATTCAATAACTCGTCTAACCGATTAAAGAAAACAAAATAACTATTTATACATATCAAAAGTAATTGGTTGGGCTTGGGCCTGGGCCGCATACTTCAAGTATGTAGTTTGGGCACCGCATACTTCAAGTATGCGGCTAGATCATGAAGTATGCGGCCACATACTTCCAAAATGCCATCTTCTGAACTTCCCGGTGATCTCTTGATGCGTTAGCCTATTAGGTTTGATCCTTACATGATGAATGATGAGAAGAATGATGCCTATCATAGTTCCAGTTCAACGGATCGAGTTAACTCTCCGAAGAATGCTAATTTGGGAACTCAACCCGATGGTGATGGAAGCTCTAATCAAGGATGCATTTGCAGAAAACCCGCTGCTGAGCTGATTCCGCCTAAGGTAAATTCTCATCTCTGTTCCTTTGACTGTGTTGCATGATTGTTCACTATCGCACTTTAAACCAACTTATCATTCGTGAAAAGGATGATGCTCTTGCCATACTTGATCAAATCAAAAAGAGCGAGGTTACTCTCAAAATCAGTTTAAACAAAGCTAATCAAGAAATCCAAACTCTAAAAGAGTTTGTTTACAGAAAAGAGTTTTTGATAACTGATTTAACAGAAAAACTGACGTCTTCAAGAAGTGAGAATGTTAAATTACAAATCATTATTGACAAATGGAACATTAGCAAAAGGGTACAAGATACCATGTTGGATTGTCAACAAACTTCAAGTTATGTTAAAAAGGGAGTCGGTTACTTAGATTCAAATGATTTTGAGAGGAAACTGTTTCACCCTCCCACACACGGTCATTATGATCCTATTCCATCTCCATATCCTGAAAATAATTTTGCAAAATTGTTTGTGCCTGCTACTAATGTAAATACTGCAGGTTTAAAAGTACAGGATACAGATGTAAGGGATGATTGTGGTGCTGGATTAGGTCACAAGGAATGCAACCGAGAATCTGTCTTGTTTTCTTTTTTAAATTCCCAGAATCCAGAGCTATGTAATTCAGGCTCTGTTGATAGTAGTAGTGAAACATGTTCTAGGATAATTAACTCTAGTAATGACTGTTATGAACACAATAGTTGTAATGATTTATCTTCTATAAATGATGCTTGCTTTAATGATTCAGTTGATACTGTGTCAAGAAATCAGTTTGAAAGATTCATGACAGAAGAAATTCCAGTGTTCACACCTGCCTCAACAAGTCAAAGTGATAGTCAAAGTGACTTAGACTATTTGTCTACAAGAGATAGTGAAGAAAGTGCATATGATTCGGACAGATCTGTCGAAACATCCGCAGAATCATACAATGCATCTGATGAAGAAGCAAGTCAAATGACAAATGCTGATAAAGAATCTGACCAAGAATCGTCAACCACTCATGTTGATCAAAAGAAGGAGAAATTCATCAAAGGCAAAAGCAAAAAAACCAAATCATAGTGACAGTTCAATAGCAATCATCCTCATCATCTTATCAACCGCCACATAAAAGAAAAACTTTTAAGCATGTTAATTTTTTTTAGTTATGGGAAGGGCGTTCACACTGCTAGGAAGTGCAGTAGTGCATCTTATCATAATAATTGGGACAAATTTGAATGACCAAAAATACATAGTGTGAGAAATTTTAACATATACCAACAAGATTACAATCCTTTTTATCATAAAATTGACAAAATTCGTCAAAATGTAAATCATTTTCTAAAGGGAACATGTTCGTGGAGAACTAGAACTGATAGAATTGCTAAAATTGATGTTCCACCCAAGTTGAGAAAGACTTAGGTTCATGTTTCTCAATAAATTGTCTTGTGTGTGATAGGGATTTCCTAGGTGGACTATTGATAATGCATGGCATGTTGATAGTGGGTGCTCTCATCACATGACCGGGCTAAAAGATCTACTCACTGACTTCAGAATTATCGATGGGGATTACGTTGCCTTTGCGGGTGACGAAAAATGAGGAAAGATTACCGAACAGGGAACTGTATGCAATGGAACTCTCATACTGGAGAAAGTGAATCTTGTTCCAGAACTCTGCTATAATCTATAGAGTATATTCAAGTCTTTCGTGTAAACACTAATGATCAGAAAGCTTATATCTTTACAAAGGCATTTGATAAATCCAAGTTTCTTGATCTCGTGTAGAAATTGGGTTTGTTAAACTTTGAGTAACATCTTCCATCTCTCATGATTTGTGTATATATTTCTGCTCACATTTTCTTTTATTTCAAAAATCCAAAAATATATTCTTGACCAAAATGAGTTGATGATCGAGCTGCAAAATTATTTTATCTTTCATTTAGAAAATTCCATTTAAAGAGGTTGTTTATAAATAAAATTTTCAGGGGAAAGTGTCTGTGAATAGTATAGAAAAAGAAAATTGTTTGAAAAAGATGTGTTTCTTGGCTGTTTTCGCATAACTGTTATTGTGGAAAATGATAGTTAAACTGACATACTTGTTCACCGTTTAGGATCAAAAGGGGGAAGCGGTTATACTGAAGGACATATTGGTAGGCTCAGCATTCAAACATATAGACTGCAACTCAGTGACAAAGATAATGACTGCTGAAAAGTGTATTCCCATCTTGTTCAGGTCTGTTCATAACCAAAGTCCCATCACAAAGGGGTTGCGAGTTCTTATAATATTATATACTTATTCCAAAGAAAAAGAAAAAAGACACGCAATGACGTGCAATAGGAAAATAAAAGACATGCAATGACATGCAAATCCAAGCAAAAGACACCAATGATGTGCGTCCTAGTACTGAATTTGTCAATCTTGAGCAAAAGACACGCAATGTCAATGTTGTGCATTAGGAACTGAAATTTCAAAAGATACACAATGTTAGTGTATACATATATATAGTATATATTTTTGTTTTTGGGTTCGTGTGACTGCAAAGGGATTTTCTTGACAAAAATATGGCTTGTAAGACCGACGTGCAAGTAAGTCCAGCTTATTTCATAAATCAGGGCATATAAGTCTGTCGTGCTTTGTCCCTGATGCAAAATCCTTTTAAAGATACCCTAAACAGTTCACGGACCCATGCTAGTTATGCTCATTTAGCTATTTTAGGATTTTCGATGATCAACTTCTCTGATTATTCGTTGGCATAGACCTGAAGCTCTCATCATCGCACTCAGAATACCATGAGGACGGGTAGGTTATACCTGACAAGTGTAGGGAACACTGACTTCATCTTAATTCTTACCAGAATATAACATTTGCTAGTTGTATGTTGAAAGAATGGTGCATGGGCCTCAGAGGACAGGCATACCAACAGTCGTTCGTAATCCGTGGACGCCCAAATGCAATAAGAAATGGCTATGTGACAAGTTATGTCGGTATGATTCCACGAGATCAGGTTTCCATGTTCTATAATTTAAATTTTGAATCGTTTGTGCCTCGTTTTGGTATTAATGTTTGCTCTATAGCTTTTTGGTGTGTATATATTCTTGTACAAATGACTTTTGGTTCATTTCTCAAAATTCAAGCTCGAAACTCGATTCGTTTTGGTCAAACGTTCTTTCTTTTTAAATTTTCTGCCCTAGCGACTCTTGGTCGGCCCCTAATTTTTTTTAATGAGTCTAAAAGGTGAAAAGGGGAAGAAATTTGTTTTTACAGAACCCTAATTTCACTTTTCTTCTCCGTCGAATATTCAATCAAAATTCCATTGTTTCCGACGAAAAGCTTTTGAGTGATTTTTGAATCAAACCAAGGTAACTTTATGATTGTTTATGTACAGTCTCTAGCTTCCCAAATCACGATTTATTCATCAAAATGATATCTTTAATCGATTTTTAAAACAAAAAGGTATGTGACTGTTCATCTTCTTGCGAAGCGATTATCCAGACAATTGTTGGTAAGGGTCGGCTGAGATTACCCGATTCTCTTTTATCATCCGGTATGTATCTCCTTGAACGCAAGTTAAAAAATCGCTCTGATTGTCGGATAGATTCTCCTGAATCATTACACAAAGGAACCTTCGACCTCATTATATGTCGTGCCGATTGTCGCCCTTAATGACAGCTGACTCTTCCTCATTCAGGGAAAATCCTTATTCTTGACTCAGCCGACTCTATGCATTTGGTCTACACTCTCTTGATCAACACTCTATGGGAGATTGTTAATATATGATCGAATCTTTCATAATCGATTCTCTCTGAGCGACTGTCTTCACAACCGACTTATAACAATACATGGTCGACTCTCATCGGGAATATCACATTTTGATCGACTCTCCAAGCAAATGTTACATTTTGAATGAACTCTCTCACTTTCTCAATGAATTATCTACTATTTTATTTTAATCTCATTCTAATTAATTTGTTAATATGTTTATATGCAGAAAATCATGGACGACAATCATCTTGCAAGTAATGATAGGCATAACATGGCTATAATATTTCCTGAGCCGATTCCCGATGAATTTAAAGATGTAGTTAGATGGATCCTTCATTGCATATACTATTACATGGAATGAAGCTGTTAATAGAGATATGATTAAAGAGTTCTGGATCAATGCTGAGTATAAAATTCATGCTATTACAAAGAGGGCACATGTAAGATCAATTGTTCATGGAAGAGAAGTAACTATCCACGAAAGTACAGTCAGAAATACTCTACAACTCGGTGATGAACGTTAAGACCCTAAAGCTATCAATGAAGATGAAGCAAGAACCAGATTTGTTCAAGAACTGGGGTATGAAGGACCATTCAGAAAAAAATGAAATTCAAAAGAGATTTTTATCAAGAGACTGGAAAATCATTATGTATGTGTTTATACATTCTCTGTCTCACAGAAAAGGAGGGTACTACACTTTAAGTGTCTATTGGTGTGCTATTATGCTAAAGATCTATGGTGAAGAAAAATTCAATCTGTCACATCACATATTCAAACAAATTATCAGTCGAGCACAAGACAATAAGTGGTTGCTCTACCCTCGATTCATTCAAATGATTCTCAATTATCTTTTGGATGACTTGCCATCAAGTGGTTGTCCCATGAACTTCGCCAAAGTAGAATCATGAATCTATACTGATGTCTTGAGGACATATGAAAAATTCTCTAGGAAATGGACTCCTATGTTTGATAATATGTACACAGAGGAAAGACTGCCAACTATCAAAGCTGCTGTTAAAAAGATCAAGGAAAAGAAAGCTGAAAAAGATAAGAAAGAAAAGGAGCCTTTAAATGAAGATGAAGAAAGTGTCAAGAAAAGAAAGGCTAAAGGCAAAGCAATTGACCCAGAAGCTGGAAAGAAAACGAAGCATAAACCGGTTGGTGACAATGAAGGATTCATGAGATCTGCTAGAGAAAGTTATCATCGTCAGCAAAGAAGTCCCTCAAGGCTCACAACTCCTCCTCCCATTGGTATTTCTAAAGAATATTTTTAATTAGATAGAATAGCCTGTGCCGCTCTTGAAGCTGAAGGACATCCTCCGTCCCAGCCGATAGAAGGCACATCAGGAACAAGACACTCACCACCACCACAATCTCAAGAAATTCCTTCTGCTAAGAGATTGAAATCAATAGCAAAAAGAAAATCAAAGCTATCGGGAAAACTTGTTCCTCCTCCCGTCAAAGAAACCTTGGACCCTGAGTTAATTAAACATGTTGGTATCGAAGCCGCCAAATTGCTAAGATGGATGAATGGTCAACTTGAAGCATCTAAATCAAGAGAAGATGACAGAGATCATGAAATTAAAGAACTAAAGGATACAGTTGGTAAGTTGAATTTTCAATTAAAGAACCAAGCCTCTCTTAACCGAAAGATTCAACTCAATATGAATGACATGGGCAAAGCTTTGCTAACATTAAGAAGAGGAAACTGTACCCTGATTTATGAAGTTAACAGATTAAGAGAACGAGTAAATGAAGATCCTCTTAGCTATGATGATGTCTTTGACCCATCCATCTTTGACAAATCAGTTATTTTTTTCTTAAATGAAGACGATGAGAACAAAGAAAAGGATGATAAATCATTGGATCAAGAACCCAGCAACGTGTTTCAAGAGAAAAGAAATGATGATAAAGATGATGAAGGCAACAATGATGGCTCGGGATTAGGTGGTATAGGATCTGCTACACATGTGAATCAAACCACTAATGATGAAAGCAAACTGGATGGTAAACATGATGATGGTTCAAATAATCCCGAGTCAGAAGCAAGCAAAGAGGATGAGACGATAGTTGAGGATATAGAAGAAATGCCTAAAGAATTTATTGAAGAATGAGAAGAGGAATATACTTCATATGAAACTGTGTTTGGGGAATCGATTAATATGACAGCGCCTCTTGACAAACCATGCTGGTTCAAAGCTCTCAAACCAATTCCTCGTCCTGTCCATCAAAACCTTGAAGTAAACCGAAAAGCATCTGGCCGAAAGATTATTTATTGGGCATATGATGGATTGAAGCAAATGTTCGTCATCAAGAGAACGACGGGAGAGATTCAATACTTCCAAAATGAACTCGATCTTCAATCTCTACCATCCTGGGATATTTATGCTCTTGAAAAGATGAATATGATCAATCATGGTAATCATCCTGAAGGCACCGTTGTTGAAAAGATGATTGTCTCCCAATGTCACAAACGGTTCCCAACTTTCAAGCCACAGCAACAAAAGAAAAGAAAATCAAAGAAACACGTGGATCTGGTTACCAAGCTTCCAAAGATAATCACAATCGTTCAACCAACATAAGTTGTGAATATAGTCATCATTCCTCCTGAGAGAGAAGCTTGCCTTCATCAATTCATCAAATGGTACTATGATAATCTTACACGAGAAGCTGTAATCTGCAGAAATGGGACTCCAGTGAATGACATATGTATTCTTTATCCAATGGATATGTTCTCTTTCCTAATATATGATCTTGAAGTTCTTTATAAAACAACATCAGAAGGGGTGTTGGTCATGCAACAGAAGAGGAAGCAATGTTATTTGCATGTGCGGTCACCCGAGCTCTGGAACTTAAAAGGAAAATGGATGAACTTAAAGCCAACATCAAATCCAAAAAGGCAGAAGATAGTCAGGGGATTGAGGAGGAGAGGCCCAAAAAGCTTTAAAAGAATCAGGAATGCAACGGTTTCGGGGGAAACTGTTAGAACCTGAGAAATCGTTGTATTCCTGATAAACTATAGGGGCTAGTTTGTAACTTTTATAACTTAGGTTTTAGGGTCAAGAGTCGATAACGACTCTTGATGAGTCGATAGGTCGGCTGCCAGCCGATTGTCTTGATAATTGGCTTTCTGAATGTCGAATCTTGCTATGTGTCTATAAATAGCAACCCCAAAAACCAAATTCAGTAGCTCTTGGGCAATACGTCGTTACTATAGTCATTTAGAGAGCCAATTGTCATTGTGGTGGTGTTCTTTGTATCCAGGATCGTATTTGTAATCGTTATTAGTGTGAATCTAATACAATCGTGTCTTTTATGTTCTTATTAGTGTTGCTCTTCATCTTTTGTTCATTCTGATCATCAACAATTCTAGCTAGATTTTTGATTTTTTCCTGTTTATAATCATTCTAGCACAGGGACCCTATCATCAGGACCTACAGGTTTCCACACGTCAGAATTCGTTCATTAGTCACCGGACACGTGGCGTGTCACCAGTGTTCGTGTGCCCAGCCCGTAACGGACCGTTACCGTCCGTGACGGTCCGTTACCGTTTGATTTTGATGTTTTATACTTTTTGGTCCTTGTACTTTCATACATTTATACTTATAGTCCTTGTGGTTTGTACCTTGCTTAAATCTTAGGGCAGGTGTTACATCCTCCCCACCTTGTTTTGATCTCGTCCTCAAGATTACTTGAACAAGTGAGGATATTTCTTTTTTTCATTTCAGACTCCAGATCCCACGTGTACTCAGGTCCACGTATGGAGTTCCATTTTACTTTCACAATCATCCGTTTATTTCTTTTCAATCTATTTTCCTGCCTGTCCTCGATTTGCAAAGGTTGTTCAAAAAATCTTAATTTTTCATCTACCTCTACATCTTGTAGGGGCATTACCAGAGATTCATCTGCCAAACACTTACGTAGATTTGACACATGGAATACATCGTGTACTCCATTCATTTCTTCTGGTAATTCGATTTGATAGGCCACAGGCCCAACTCTTTTCAAGATTTTGAATGGTCCTACGAATCTAGGACTTAATTTTCCTTTCTTTCCAAATCTTACAACGCCTTTCCATGGTGAAACTTTCAACAGAACGTTATCACCGACGTTGAATTCTAATGGCTTTCGTCTCTTTTTAGCATAACTCTTTTGATGATCACGAGCTTCTTTCAATCTATCTTTTTATTTGAATAACTTTCTCAGTCGTTTCCAGGACTATTTCAGGTCCGCATTACTGATTTTCTCCTATTTCAGACCAACAAATCGGAGTTCGACATTTACGACCGTATAAGGCTAGATATTATTGTAGGAGAATTCCATTAGAGGTAAGTGGTCATCCCAGCTTCCTCCAAGATCAATAACACAAGACCTTAACATGTCTTCAAGGGTTTGAATGGTTCTTTCGCTCTGCCCGTCCGTTTGAGGATGGTAGGTAGTGCTAAGATTCAATTTTGTACCTAGAGCTTTTTGAAAACTTTGCGAGAATCGAGAAGTAAATCTACTATCTCTATCTGACACGATAGATAGTGGCACACCATGTAATGATACAATTTCGTTAACCTATAACTGTGCCAACTTATCCATGCTGAATGTTTTTTTTCATGGGAATAAAATGAGCAGATTTAGTAAGTCTGTCAACAATAACCCAGATTGTATCATTCCCATGACTGGTTCGGGGAAGTTTAGTATTGAAATCCATGGTTATCATTTCCCATTTCCATACAGGAATTTCAAGTTGCTGTAATAAGCCATAAGGCTTTTGGTGTTCAGATTTTACTCATGTTAAACACTTTGCAACATAGATAGCGATATGCTTCTTTATTCCTATCCCCCAATATTTGGCTTTTAGGTTTTTGTACATTTTATCGCTTTCAAGATGCATGGTGTACTTAGATTTGTGGGCTTCTTCAAGAATTTATTCATGTACGTTTCCATAGATAGGAACCCAAATTCTCTTATTCATTCTAAGAATCCTATCATTACCTTTGACCAATTGGTTGATCATTCCTCCCAATCCTTCCTTCTCAAGGTTGGGTTCTTGCAAAGCAAGTTTATGAGATTCCTTAATATGAGTGATAAGATCGATTTGGAGATCGAGTCTTAAAGCACGAACTCGTTTAGGTTTGTCATGTTCTTTTCTACTTAAGGCGTCAGCTACAACATTAGCTTTCCCTTCATGATAACAGATTTCGCAATCGTAATCATTTAGGACTTTCATCCAACGTCTTTGCCTCAGGTTCAGTTCTTTCTGACTGAATATGTACTTTAGGCTTTTATGATCAGTGAATACGGTGAATTTGACTCCATATAGATAGTGCCTTCATAATTTCAATGCGAAGATTATGGCGTTTAATTCTAAATCATGAGTCGTATAATTCTTTTCATGTATTTTCAATTGATGGGAAGCATAAGCAATAACTTTGCTTCCTTACATTAGCACACAACCAAAGCCGGTGTGTGAAGCATCACAGTATACTGAAAAGCCGTCGTTTACATCTTGTAAAGCAGTATGGGTGCTTGGGTTAGTTTCCGCTTCAGAGTTTTGAAAACTTCGGATTGCTTAGGTCCCCATTCATACTTAACTGATTTCCGAGTCAGAGAAAATTAATGGAACAGCAATTCGAGAGAAATTTTGGATACATCTCCGATAGTAACAAGCTAAACTGAGAAAACTTTAGATTTCAGTTGGTGATTTCGGGATTTCCCATTTAGATATAGCCTTAATTTTAACCGGGTCAACTTGGATGCCATCAGTGTTGATGACATGTCCAAGGAATTGAACTTCTGATAACCAGAACTCGCATTTTGAGAATTTAGCGTAAAGCTTTTCATTTCTCAAGAGTTCAAGCAAGATTTTCAAATGATTAGCATGATCTTCCTTACTCTTGGAATATAGAAGGATATCGTCAATAAATACGATAATGAATTTGTCCAACATCATGTCCATGAAAACTGTTGGTGCATTAGTAAGTCCAAATGGCATTACCATGAACTCATAATCACCATACGTGGTTCTAAAGGCAGTTTTGGGAATATCTTCTTCCTGGACTTTTAATTGATGATAGCCAGAACAAAGATCAATCTTGGAAAAGCATCGAGCTCCCTGGAGTTGACCAAAGAGATCATCGATTCTGGATAGTGGATAACGGTTCTTAATCATGACTTTATTTAGCTCACGATAATCAATGCACATGCGCATTGAACCGTCTTTCTTCTTAACGAACAAGACCGGAGCTCCCCAAGGCGACGCGTTTGGTCTTATGAATCCTTTTTCGGGTAATTCATCCAACTGTTTCTTTAATTCTGCCATTTCAGTTGGAGCTAATTTGTATGGGGCTTTAGCAATTGGTGCTGTACCAGGTACTAGATTATTTCTGAACTCCACTTCTCTTTCAGGCAGAATTCCAGGTAGTTCATTAGGAAAGACATCAGTAAATTCAGCCACAACCGGCACATCTTCAATCTTCCTTTTAGTGTCGGTAGTTACAGATACAAGGTATGCTAAGCATCCTTTTTGTAGATATCTTGTGGCTTTCAACATGGAAATTATTCCAATAGATTTGGATAATTTGTCACCATTTATAGTAATGATATTGCCTTTTGGCGAACGAAGTTCTATGGCTTTCTTATCACACAGGATACGGGCTTGGTTGGAGGCTAACCAATCCATTCCTAAGACAATGTCAAAACCTGCCAAAGTCGTTGGCAACAGTTGTGCAGGAATAACATGTCCTAATAGTGTGATATTACAATCATTCAAGATTTCAGAGATTTGGACGAGTTCACCGTTGGCAGTCTCTACCACGTATTTCTTGTCTAATTTAGCTAGAGTTTTATTTAACAGTCTACAAAATCTATGATCTATAAAACTTTGGTTTGCACCAGAGTCAAACAAAACTCGAGCATAAATATCATTGACAAGAAATGTACCAGTAATGACATCGGGCATACCTGCTGCTTCATGAGTATTGAGAACGAATGCTCGCGCATTCTTCTTTCCTCCATCTGCAGGTTTGGGACCTGTCCCATCAGGCTTCTTCAATTTGGGACAATAAGTTTTGATGTGGCCAGCCTCACCACATTCAAAACAAGTGAATTGCTTCTTCTTGAAACAATTCTCTGTTTTGTGACCGGACATCTTGCAAAATTTGCAGAAAAGTCCAGCACGACATTGTCCTAAGTACCTCTTTCTACACTTGGGACATTCCAGAATGGAAGAGTTGTTGTTTCGGGGAGTAAAATTGTATTTCTTTGATCCACTTGGGCCTTGCCCGGATTCCTTCTTCTTTCCCTCCTCCTGGTTTCTAATCAAACTACTGGTTAGTGATGCTCCTAGATCCATAGCATCATCAAGATTTTCACAATTTGCAACTTTGACCATGTCGCGAATTTCTCCGATCAAACCCTAAATATAACACTTTATCATATTTGCTTCAGGGGTAGCAAGATGTGGTACTATTCGAGCATACTCGAGGAGTTTAGTCGAATATTCTTAATGATTTGTTCCAATCATCTTTAGGCTTAAAAAGTTTCCTTCGATCTGTTCCCTTTCATTCTTGGGAACATATTTCTTCTCTACTCTCGTCTTGAAAGCACTCGAGCCCATTGCGTAGGCTGCATATCTTCCCATGGCGGCAACAATGTTGTTCCACCATTCTAGAGCTTGATCTTTAAACAGATTAGAAGCATACAGAACCTTGTCTTTCTCAACACACTTGCTGATAGCCAGCACAGACTCCGTCTTCTCAATCCACCTTAGTGTGGCAATTCCTCCTTCTCTTCCTGAGAAATTATATGGTTTACAGTCCTGGAACATCTTATATGTACAACCAATTATCTTTCTCTTCTTTTCCACATGACGATAGTTATTACCCATACTCTTATCTTCAGAAGAGTTACGGTAATATTCTTCTTTCCCAGTCTTCTTGGTTTTATGAGTAGTAGAGCCTTCGGGTTTCAGAGTAACTGGCTTGGACTGAGTGATAGTTCGGGTATGCTAGGTTAAAGGTTGAGAATTGATAGATTTTTGAATTGTTGGCTGAACAGATAGCCTATCGGCTTGTCTCTTTTCTAACTCAGTAAAGATCATTGGAAGAGAATCCTTGATCCCTTCCATGATCATTTTCTAGAGATCCATACAAGACTTAGGATTTTCAGCAACGTTTTCAATCGTTACTTGTTTCCTTTTTTCTCTCGTGTTTTGAGACGGTCCAGTATTTTTCGACATTCTATAAAAAGAATAGGATTGGAATCAAAACAAAACCTTTCTATTGATAAGAATATATTACAATACATAAAGAAATCATTGTTCCTAAAAATTTTTAAAATTCTTTTCTTCAAGAGCTTGCATTAGCAAAGCGTTCCGAGCTTCAACTTCAACTTTCTCTCGTTCCAATTCTGCTATTCTGCTCAGCAATTTTTGTTCCCTTTTACTTCCCGATGCATTCTCATTTATATGACAAGTAGGGATATGAATCGTCTCATAGTACGGAATGTAAGGTATATTAGAGTCAGCACGTTTTTCTTTTTCAGGATTATTCTCATAAGGCATATCGGCATATCCCTCATGAAAATTTCATGAATATATAGGAGTGATATTATAGTTTCCTGCGGTAGGAGCAGAATGAAAACTTATAGAAGGATTATAGGGAACACTAAGGTTTCCTATTTCTCCGAGGCTTCTGAAAGTTGAACTTTCAGTTTCCTCATTATTTTATATAGTTGTTTCTTTTGTTTTTCGTTCATGATAATTAGTTGAAGCAAATTTACGAATAAAGCTAGGACCCTTGCCTTTTCCGACCATTCTGTAAAATAAACAAAACGATATTTTATTATTATAAATATATTACAAAATAAAACAAAAACGATTTTAATCTTTCATAAGTTCTTTTCCAAGATTCATCTAGTATTCTCCATATTCGTATATGATGTGCTCTAAATTATACATATATTTCACATCATTTGCATCCCATTTATTGTCAATTTCTCTATACATTAATTGAATTTGTCTCTCATTTAGCTTCTATTTGAATTTCAGGGAACTCTTGGCTTAAAAGGAACAATCAAGCAAAAAGCGGCAAAAAATGAAGAAATTAGAAAACTCAGGAGATCAAGCATGGGTCATGTCCCACAAGGCACGGCCCCGTGCCCCATCATGCAGAAAAGACAGAAGCCTTCCAGCCAAGCACGGGCCATGCCCCATCAGACACGCCCCCGTGGTCAACTTAGAATTGTACCAGTGTATTATTGTCCCGCGATCAGGTGTAACATAGGGCCGTGCCCCACCAAGCACGCCCCCATGCCCAGTACATGCTCAGTACATTCGTGACAAAAAACAAAAACGGTTACACTGTGGTCCCAACACGGGGTCGTGCCTCCTTGCTAAGACAGTATAAATAGAGCTCTTTGGCTCATTTGAAAGAAAAGCCCTCTTGGAGAAATTTCACTCACAAAAACACTTGGGAGACCATTTGGAGGCTAGGGAAGGTCCATTTCATCATCAAATTCCACTTAGAAGATCACTACACTACTCCACTTGGAAACTTTTGTTATATACTTGATCCTAATATGATTTGCATGTATTCCAATTGTGTTGTTGTTTGCAAGCTCACTATGAACTAAACATCTTTTCAATCATCTTAGTTGGATGAAGTGTAACATCCCAAAAATAATAAAACGAATAAATATAGCGAGACCGGTGATTTAGTCAGAATATTTAAACAAAAAGGGAGCGGGCTTGGGCTCGGCTTCAATGGGCCGAGGGAAGCCCAGGTATATAAGAGGCAGGGCAGCCCTCTTCTCTGCTCATTCCCCCACTCACGCAACTTCTAGAGAGAGAAAGGAGAGCTCGGCTCTAGAGAGAGAAAGTTGACGGATTGTCTCGGAATTGAGGGAACACGTTACTGCTAAGCTCGTGAGAAGAACCTCCGGATCAGAATCTCGATACAGGTAATGATCTTGCCTAAATCTGAGTTTTTGTTCGTTTTTGGGATTTTCGGGTTTTGGCTAAAAACGTAACGATTTTGCGGATGGAACTTGAAAATTAGCTTAGGTATAGCATCTAGAATGAAAACCGAACGTTTTGATCTAAGAAAAATTGAGGTACTGACTCGATCACACTCGCATGCAAAAACTTCAGATTTTTGGGAAGACGATCTGTGTAGGCCCATCGAAACTACTAGTTTCGATATGCAGGCCCATCGAAACTACCTAGTTTCGATATGTGCAGACCAATCGAAACTACTAGTTTCGATATGTGCAGGCCCATCGAAACTACCCAGTTTCGATATGTGCAGACCCATCGAAACTACCCGGTTTCGATATGTGCAGGCCCATCGAAACTACCCAGTTTCGATAGGTGCAGGCCCATCGAAACTACCTAGTTTCGATATGTGCAGACCCATCGAAACTACCCAGTTTCGATATGTGCAGACCCATCGAAACTAACATAGTTTCGATATGAGCCCACGATCCGAAGTTAAGATTTACACCTAAGTTACTTATCGAAACTACCAAGTTTCGACATAAACAACCTATCGAAACTATCAAGTTTCGATATAAGCAAATCCATCGAAACTACTAGGTTTAAGCATAGGGATATCTAGTGTCATCTAGGAGCACTACCTTACAAGTATGGCTTTATTATAACAGATCGTGAGTGACATTAGTGACGCTCAGTAGCTAGCTAAGAGTTTTTCAGAAACTGTTTATCAGGTGAGTTCTAGAGCCCTCTTTTAAATGTTTTGTTAAATTTTTTGGGCTGGTGTGCATACTTACGAAATGATGTTTTAACGAAATGATGTTTTAACGAAACGATGTTTACGGAAGGAAAGGTTATGAAGTGTTTTTGCCAAAAAGGTTTACGAATGTTTATGAACGGTCTAAATGAGGAAATATTTAATGAAAAGGGAAAGAGGTAAAGGTTTAAAGAAGTCATTATAAATCTAATCTGTCGAATGAATGAATTGACGAATGAAGTCTGGGAATGTGATTCCTAGCCTTGTGGTAGATTATGGACAGCGAGCCATAGTTACCATAAGAACAACAGGGCAGTGTCTTGGTGGCCTGTCGATGGTTTTGATGTTGTACAACTGGTAAGGGAGTAACGACGGTTACTCGGGTGATGACGATCATCCTAAGTGAATAAGGTAAGGGAAATCAATGACGGCGATACGTAACGGTTGATTCCCAAAGGAAAGATGCGTGTTGGGCAATGTCAGCGATACGTAACGGTTGACCACACGTAGTGAATGGTTGGGCAATGACGGCGATACGTAACGGTTGACCCCACGTAGTGAATGGTTGGGCAATGACGGCGATGCGTAACGGTTGACCCCACGTAGTGTATGGTTGTGGCAATGACGGCGATACGTAGCGGTTGCCCACAACACCAAAGGTTCCTTCAGGGACACTGTGACGCGTAAAGTAAGATACAGAATTAGATAACGATAATGTATGACTTAAATGAATGTTAAAAGTTTTGAACGAACGATCCGTTCAACGGTGTTTATGATAATGATGTTGATGATGATATGGGTACGAAACCTTTTTAAAGATGTTTGATTATTACATGCTTTTGAGAAAGGTTTTACTAAATGAATGAATGATATGTTTTTGGCAAATGTTGATGTTAAAGTTTTTATGAAATGCTAGAACTCACCAGCGTAGCTGACTTTTTAGTATGCACATTCTGGTTAAGGGCAGGTTATGGTGATGGACGGTGATGCTTGGCAAGAGAGAAGAGTTACCCGGATGATATGAAGACTGGCATCCCGTTATGAGTTGTTTATGTTATGTTTATGTATTTGATAAAGTTACGCTTCCGCATGTATGAACAAGTTTTAATTATGATGAATGAATGAAATTTTCCGCTGCGTTATTTGATATTCATGTTTAAGAACTGTTTGTGAATGAGTAAATCCAACAAGTGAGGTCTCCCGGTTTGGGGCCTTACAAGTTGGTATCAGAGCAATAGTTTGAGAGATTCAGACACTCCCAGTGTCTGAACTTAAACTGTGAACGGGACCGAAAGCGGATGCCAGTACGGGTAACTCGAGCCACAGCATCAGGTATGAAGGTAGTATATATTTACATGTATAGTATGTCTTAGAAAGGGTTAGGTAAGGACTTGTGTTCTGATGGAATCATAAAGGTGGTCAAATAGAAATCGAAAGGGAGTGTAATGGTTAATTGCAGATGGCCAGTGTATATTAACATCTTACAGTACTTTTTGAATTTTATTTGTTAACTAGCGTGATAACATTGGATTTCTTGTCTTATAGAACGAAATGGCGAGAAGAGGGAACGGAAGGCGTGGTGGCCGTACCGATGGTCGTACCGGTGGCCGAAATGGTGGGCGTGGCAGGATTCCTGTGCGCCAAGAGCACAGTGAAGAAGGAAGTGTTCACACTGAACCGGAGGTGAGTGTGCATGGAACTGAACAGACACAAGTTACAGAACAACCTTTCACTTTTGAACCAGAAGTGAGAGCAGCCATAGCTCGAGAGTTCTCCGAGTTGATGAAGAATTCTCTGCCAAGTCTGTTGGCTGAAGCATTAAAGAAAGTTAGTGGGGAAGGCGGATCTAGTGCGGCAACTGGTGCCCAGAACAACGAGACCGACAACGCACCGCCTGCTCGCGGGTGCGACTATAAGTCATTTAAGGCATGTGACTCGCCGGTCCTGACTGGGAAGAAGGACGCGGTGGCTACTTTTGATTGGGTGATACGTATGGAAGCCGCCATCCGTCTGAGCGAGTGTCGAGCAAATCACGTAGTGAAGTTTGCTGCTAACTCCTTGAGGGAGGAAGCATCCCACTAGTGGGAAGGTGTACGTCAGGCTAAGGGGGATGAGGTTGTTGACTCGATGATGTGGAATGACTTGAAAACTCTGGTAATCAAGAACTTCTGTCCAAGGAACGAGATTGAGAAGGTAGAGACGGAATTTCTGGGTTTGAAGGCCGGGAGCATGACGCACCGTCAGTACACAACCCGATTCAATGAACAGGCACGTCTGGTGCCACATCTTGTCACTACTGAAGAGAGAAAGATTTCCTGCTATATTCAAGGGTTGCCGGACCAGGTCCGCACCTATGCTAAGGCAAACGCCCCTACTACCTATGATTCGGCAGTAGAGCTAAGTGGCGTGGTATTTGACGATCTGGCACTGAATGTTGTTGCCGTTGAAGAGCAAAAGAAGAGACCGAGCTTCTCAAACAAGCGAACTGGGGGAAAGATGTTTGGGGCTCGTGATAAGAAGGCTCGGGTGGATGAGCCAACCGTTTGTAAGAAATGTGGAAGGGAGCACACAGGTGAATGTAAACTGGGATCTAACTTGTGTTTCAAATGTGGCAAGACCGGGCACTACGCCCGTGAGTGAACACAACACTACAAGTGCTACAACTGTGGGGATGTCGGTCATCTGAGTAGGGACTGCCCGAAGCCCAGGATGGGGGAAACCGGGAAGGGAAAGGGCCCGAAAAAGAAGGGAGAGGGATCTCGTGCTAAGACGCGAGCGTACGCACTGACGCAGGATCAGGCTAGGAAGGATCCCGATGTGGCGTCAGGTACGTTCATCCTTGACAACACTTTTGTTTCTGTGTTATTTAATTCGGGTGCCAGTAAGAGTTTTATATCTACGACTTTTTGTAAACGAGTGAAGTACAATGTGAGTAAGCTATAAAGGGCCTTTAGCGTAGAAACCGCTGAGGGTAGAACCGCGAGAGTGACCGATGTAGTTGACAACTCCACGATAAAGATAGAAGGTCATAGATTCCCTGTCAGATTGTTTTTTATGGTTTTGGGAGGGTTTGATGTTGTGTTGGGTATGGATTGGCTAACTGCCAACGAAGCACAAATCATATGTAAACGAAAGATAATCCAACTCAAGGCTCCGGATGGTAGCAAAGTCGAGGTCTTTGGAGATCGTGACGCCCCGATGCCAAACGTCATCTCGATGATTAAGGCAACAAATTACTTGAGGTGCGGATGCGAGGCTTATCTGGTGTACGTAATTGACAAGTGTAAGGAAGTGAAGGAACTAGACGATGTACCCGTGGTACGCGAGTACCCGGAGGTGTTTCCTGAGGACTTTCCTGGGATACCACCCGACAGAGAAATTGAGTTCCGAATTGAGTTAGTACCAGATGCCTAGCCCGTGGCTAAGGCTCCATATCGACTAGCACCAGTGGAGATGAAAGAGTTAATGGTACAACTAGACGAGTTACTTGAGAAAGGATTTATCCAACCGAGCATCTCGCCATGGGGTGCTCCGGTGTTGTTTGTGAAGAAGAAAGACGGTTCGATGAGGATGTGTATTGATTATCGCGAGTTGAATAAACGTACGGTGAAGAACAAGTACCCTTTACCAAGGATCGATGACCTGTTCGATCAATTGCAAGGCGCAAGTTGGTTCTCAAAAATCGACCTTCGGTCCGGGTACCATCAGTTGAAGGTAAGGGAAGAAGACATACCGAAAACTGCATTTCGCACGCGTTATGGACATTTCGAGTTCCGCGTAATGTCTTTCGGATTAACGAACGCCCCCGCAGCGTTCATGGATTTGATGAATAGAGTGTGTCGACCGATGCTGGATCGATCGGTAATCGTGTTCATCGATGATATCCTCATCTACTCCAAGAATGAGGGTGATCACGCGTGTCACTTGAAGGAAGTATTGGAAGCTCTGAAGAAGGAATAGTTGTATGCTAAGTTCTCCAAATGCGCGTTCTGGCTTAGGGAAGTCCAATTCCTAGGTCACGTCATTAACCCGAACGGCAATATGGTTGACCCAGCAAAGATAATGACGGTGAAGGAATGGGATATTTCTAAGACGCCAACTGAAATCCGTAGCTTCTTGGAATTGGCAGGCTACTATCGGAGATTCATCCAGGATTTCTCGAAAATAGCTTCACCGTTGACAAAGTTGACTCGGAAGGAGGTAAAGTACGAATGGGGTTCGACCCAGGATGAGGCGTTTAAGGAATTGAAAGAGAAGCTAACCCAAGCTCCAGTCTTGGCCCTTCCCGAGGGCAATGAAGACTTAGTGGTATACTCTGACGCTTCGGGTCAGGGATTGGGATGCGTGTTGATGCAACGCCGTAAAGTGATTGCATATGCGTCGCGGCAGTTGAAAGTTCACGAAGTCAACTATCTGACTCATGATTTGGAACTTGCTGCTGTCGTATTTGCATTGAAAATCTGGAGGCACTACCTTTACGGGATGAAGTTTACTATTTACTCCGACCACAAAAGTTTGAAGTACTTCTTCGAACAGAAGGAACTTAATATGAGGCAGAGGCGATGGTTGGAACTGTTGAAAGACTATGACTGTGAAATAATGTACCATCCTGGAAAGGCAAACGTGGTGGCTGACGCTCTAAGCCGAAAGGATGTGCCTACTCCTATTAGGGTGAAAGCTTGCCAGTTGGTGGTAACATCGGATGTGATGAGAGAAATTGAAAAGGCTCAAGATGAGGCACTTAAAGAAGAAAACATAAAGAAGGAAAGGATGGTTGGCCAACGGGACAAGTTGGAATATAACACCCTTGGTGTTAGGACACGTTTTGGATGGGTATGGATACCTATGGGTGGCAAGCTTAGAACCAAAATCTTGGATGAGGCTCATAAGTCTCGGTACTCTATCCATCCTGGTACCAATAAAATGTACCAAGACCTAAGGAAGGAATACTGGTGGCCTGGAATGAAATATGATGTGACGAAGTATGTAAGCAAGTGCTTGACTTGCTCACAAGTAAAGGCCGAGCACCAGAAACCGTATGGAAAGATCCAACCACTTGATATACCGGAATGGAAGTGGGAACACATTACCATGGACTTCATAACCAAGCTACCTCGCACAGCTAAAGGTCATGACACCATCTGGGTAATTGTGGACCGATTAACAAAGAGTGCTCATTTCCTACCTATTCGCGAGACGTTCTCGTCGGAAAGGTTAGCGGAAGTATTTATTAACGAAGTAGTGGCACGGCATGGGATGCCTTTGACGATAGTATCCGACCGGGACACGCGATTCACATCGAGGTTCTGGAAAAGATTTCACGAGGTGATGGGCACGAGACTTAATATCAGTACGGCATACCACCCACAAACGGATGGTCAGTCCGAAAGGACCATTCAGACATTGGAGGATATGCTTCGTGCTTGTATTATCGATTTTGGCGGCAGTTGGGACAGTCATCTGCCATTAGCCGAATTCTCCTACAACAATAGTTATCACACGGCGATAGGCATGCCGCCTTACGAAATGTTGTATGGGAGAAGATGCAGAACCCCGGTTTGTTGGGGTGAGATTGGACAAAAGGAATTAGGAAGTCTTGAAGTCGTAAAAGAAACGTCGGAAAGGTTTGATCAAATCAAAGCACGGATGAAGGCCGCAAAAGATCGTCAGAAGTCCTATGCGGACAGACGATGAAGGCCTATCGAGTTTGATGTTGGGGACAGAGTAATGTTAAAAGTGTCGCCCTGGAAGGGGATCATACGATTCAGGAAGAGAGGAAAGTTAAGTCCGAGGTTTGTCGGACCGTTCAGGATAATGGCACGGGTTGGTGAAGTCGCTTATCGGTTAGAGTTGCCTGATGAGTTAAGTGGAATTCATCCTACCTTCCATGTATCACACTTGCGAAAGTGTTTGGCGGATGAATCGGCTCACGTACCACTTACTGACATCGAGGTAGACAATAGCCTTAACTATATCGAAGAACCCGTGGCCATCCTAGATCGAAAGGAGAGACGTTTACATAATAAAGTTATCCAATTGGTTAAGGTCCAATGGAAACATCGAAAGGGATCAGAAGCCACTTGGGAAACGGAGACAGAAATGAGGGAGTCGTACCCTCAACTATTTGACTTATGATAGGTTTCGGGGACGAAACCTATTGTAAGGGGGGTAGACTTGTAACATCCCAAAAATAATAAAACGAATAAATATAGCGAGACCGGTAATTTAGTCAGAATATTTAAACAAAAAGGGAGCGGGCTTGGGCTCGGCTGCAATGGGCCGAGGGAAGCCCAGGTATATAAGAGGCAGGGCAGCCCTCTTCTCTGCTCATTCCCCCACTCATGTAACTTCTAGAGAGAGAAAGGAGAGCTGGGTCTAGAGAGAAAAAGTTGACGGATTGTCCCGGAATTGAGGGAACACGTTACTGCTAAGCTCGTGAGAAGAACCTCCGGATCAAAATCTCGATACAGTTAATGATCTTGCCTAAATCTGAGTTTTTGTTCGTTTTTGGGATTTTCAGGTTTTGGATAAAAAGGTAGCGATTTTGAGGATGGAACTTGAAAATGAGCTTAGGTATAGCATCTAGAATGAAAACCGAACGTTTTGATCTAAGAAAAATTGAGGTACTGACTCGATCAGACTCGTATGCAAAAACTTCAGATTTTTGGGAAGACGATCTGTGCAGGCCCACCGAAACTACTAGTTTCGATATGTGCAGGCCCATCAAAACTACCTAGTTTCGATATGTGCAGACCCATCAAAACTACCCAGTTTCGATATGTGCAGGCCCATCGAAACTACCTAGTTTCGATATGTGCTGGCCCATCGAAACTACCTAGTTTCGATATGTGCAGACCCATCGAAACTACCCAGTTTCGATATGTGCAGACCCATCGAAACTAACATAGTTTCGATATGAGCCCACGATCCGAAGTTAAGATTTACACCTAAGTTACTTATCGAAATTACCAAGTTTCGACATAAACAACCTATCGAAACTATCAAGTTTCGATATAAGCAAATCCATCGAAACTACTAGGTTTAAGCATAGGGATGTCTAGTGTCATTTAGGAGCACTACCTTACAAGTATTGCTTTATTATAACAGATTGTGAGTGACATTAGTGACGCTCAGTAGCCAGCTAAGAGTATTTCAGAAACTGCTTATCAGGTGAGTTCTAGAGCCCTCTTTTAAATGTTTTGTTAAATGTTTTGGGCTGGTGTGCATACTTACGAAATGATGTTTTAACGAAATGATGTTTTAACGAAACGATGTTTACGAAAGGAAAGGTTATGAAGTGTTTTTGCCAAAAAGGTTTACGAATGTTTATGAACGGTCTAAATGAGGAAATATTTAATGAAAAGGGAAAGAGGTAAAGGTTTAAAGAAGTCATTATAAATCTAATATGTCGAATGAATGGAATTGACGAATGAAGTCTGGGAATGTGATTCCCAGCCTTGTGGTAGATTATGGACAGCGAGCCATAGTTACCATAAGAACAACAGGGCAGTGTCTTGGTGGCCTGTCGATGGTTTTGATGTTGTACAACTGGTAAGGGAGTAACGACGGTTACTCGGGTGATGACGATCATCCTAAGTGAATAAGGTAAGGGAAATCAATGACGGCGATACGTAACGGTTGATTCCCCAAAGGAAAGATGCGTGTTGGGCAATGTCGGCGATACGTAACGGTTGACCCCACGTAGTGAATGGTTGGGCAATGACGACGATACGTAACGGTTGACCCCACGTAGTGAATGGTTGGGCAATGACGGCGATGCGTAACGGTTAACCCCACGTAGTGTATGGTTGTGGCAATGACGGCGATACGTAGCGGTTGCCCACAACACCAAAGGTTCCTTCGGGGACACTGTGACGCGTAAAGTAAGATACAGAATTAGATAACGATAATGTATGACTTAAATGAATGTTAAAAGTTTTGAACGAATGATCCGTTCAACGGTGTTTATGATAATGATGTTGATGATGATATGGGTACGAAACCTTTTTAAAGATGTTTGATTATTACATGCTTTTGAGAAAGGTTTTACTAAATGAATGAATGATATGTTTTTGGCAAATGTTGATGTTAAAGTTTTTATGAAATGCTAGAACTCACCAGCGTAGCTGACTTTTTAGTATGCACATTCTGGTTAAGGGCAGGTTATGGTGATGGACGGTGATGCTTGGCAAGAGAGAAGAGTTACCCGGATGATATGAAGACTGGCATCCCGTTATGAGTTGTTTATGTTATGTTTATGTATTTGATAAAGTTACGCTTCCGCATGTATGAACAAGTTCTAATTATGATGAATGAATGAAATTTTCCGCTGCGTTATTTGATATTCATGTTTAAGAACTGTTTGTGAATGAGTAAATCCAACAAGTGAGGTCTCCCGGTTTGGGGCCTTACAAGTTGGTATCAGAGCAATAGTTTGAGAGATTCAGACACTCCCAGTGTCTGAACTTAAACTGTGAACGGGACCGAAAGCGGATGCCAGTACGGGTAACTCGAGCCACAGCATCAGGTATGAAGGTAGTATATATTTACATGTATAGTATGTCTTAGAAAGGGTTAGGTAAGGACTTGTGTTCTGATGGAATCATAAAGGTGGTCAAATAGAAATCGAAAGGGAGTGTAATGGTTAATTGCAGATGGCCAGTGTATATTAACATCTTACAGTACTTTTTGAATTTTATTTGTTAACTAGCGTGATAACATTGGATTTCTTGTCTTATAGAACGAAATGGCGAGAAGAGGGAACGGAAGGCGTGGTGGCCGTACCGATGGTCGTACCGGTGGCCGAAATGGTGGTCGTGGCAGGATTCCTGTGCGCCAAGAGCACAGTGAAGAAGGAAGTGTTCACACTGAACCGGAGGTGAGTGTGCATGGAACTGAACAGACACAAGTTACAGAACAACCTTTCACTTTTGAACCAGAAGTGAGAGCAGCCATAGCTCGAGAGTTCTCCGAGTTGATGAAGAATTCTCTGCCAAGTCTGTTGGCTGAAGCATTAAAGAAAGTTAGTGGGGAAGGCGGATCTAGTGCGGCAACTGGTGCCCAGAACAACGAGACCGACAACGCACCGCCTGCTCGCGGGTGCGACTATAAGTCATTTAAGGCATGTGACTCGCCGGTCCTGACTGGGAAGAAGGACGCGGTGGCTACTTTTGATTGGGTGATACGTATGGAAGCCGCCATCCGTCTGAGCGAGTGTCGAGCAAATCACGTAGTGAAGTTTGCTGCTAACTCCTTGAGGGAGGAAGCATCCCACTGGTGGGAAGGTGTACGTCAGGCTAAGGGGGATGAGGTTGTTGACTCGATGATGTGGAATGACTTGAAAACTCTGGTAATCAAGAACTTCTGTCCAAGGAACGAGATTGAGAAGGTAGAGACGGAATTTCTGGGTTTGAAGGCCGGGAGCATGACGCACCGTCAGTACACAACCCGATTCAATGAACAGGCACGTCTGGTGCCACATCTTGTCACTACTGAAGAGAGAAAGATTTCCTGCTATATTCAAGGGTTGCCGGACCAGGTCCGCACCTATGCTAAGGCAAACGCCCCTACTACCTATGATTCGGCAGTAGAGCTAAGTGGCGTGGTATTTGACGATCTGGCACTGAATGTTGTTGCCGTTGAAGAGCAAAAGAAGAGACCGAGCTTCTCAAACAAGCGAACTGGGGGAAAGATGTTTGGGGCTCGTGATAAGAAGGCTCGGGTGGATGAGCCAACCGTTTGTAAGAAATGTGGAAGGGAGCACACAGGTGAATGTAAACTGGGATCTAACTTGTGTTTCAAATGTGGCAAGACCGGGCACTACGCCCGTGAGTGAACACAACACTACAAGTGCTACAACTGTGGGGATGTCGGTCATCTGAGTAGGGACTGCCCGAAGCCCAGGATGGGGGAAACCGGGAAGGGAAAGTGCCCGAAAAAGAAGGGAGAGGGATCTCGTGCTAAGACGCGAGCGTACGCACTGACGCAGGATCAGGCTAGGAAGGATCCCGATGTGGCGTCAGGTACGTTCATCCTTGACAACACTTTTGTTTCTGTGTTATTTAATTCGGGTGCCAGTAAGAGTTTTATATCTACGACTTTTTGTAAACGAGTGAAGTACAATGTGAGTAAGCTATAAAGGGCCTTTAGCGTAGAAACCGCTGAGGGTAGAACCGCGAGAGTGACCGATGTAGTTGACAACTCCACGATAAAGATAGAAGGTCATAGATTCCCTGTCAGATTGTTTTTTATGGTTTTGGGAGGGTTTGATGTTGTGTTGGGTATGGATTGGCTAACTGCCAACGAAGCACAAATCATATGTAAACGAAAGATAATCCAACTCAAGGCTCCGGATGGTAGCAAAGTCGAGGTCTTTGGAGATCGTGACGCCCCGATGCCAAACGTCATCTCGATGATTAAGGCAACAAATTACTTGAGGTGCGGATGCGAGGCTTATCTGGTGTACGTAATTGACAAGTGTAAGGAAGTGAAGGAACTAGACGATGTACCCGTGGTACGCGAGTACCCGGAGGTGTTTCCTGAGGACTTTCCTGGGATACCACCCGACAGAGAAATTGAGTTCCGAATTGAGTTAGTACCAGATGCCTAGCCCGTGGCTAAGGCTCCATATCGACTAGCACCAGTGGAGATGAAAGAGTTAATGGTACAACTAGACGAGTTACTTGAGAAAGGATTTATCTAACCGAGCATCTCGCCATGGGGTGCTCCGGTGTTGTTTGTAAAGAAGAAAGACGGTTCGATGAGGATGTGTATTGATTATCGCGAGTTGAATAAACGTACGGTGAAGAACAAGTACCCTTTACCAAGGATCGATGACCTGTTCGATCAATTGCAAGGCGCAAGTTGGTTCTCAAAAATCGACCTTCGGTCCGGGTACCATCAGTTGAAGGTAAGGGAAGAAGACATACCGAAAACTGCATTTCGCACGCGTTATGGACATTTCGAGTTCCGCGTAATGTCTTTCGGATTGACGAACGCCCCCGCAGCGTTCATGGATTTGATGAATAGAGTGTGACGACCGATGCTGGATCGATCGGTAATCGTGTTCATCGATGATATCCTCATCTACTCCAAGAATGAGGGTGATCACGCGTGTCACTTGAAGGAAGTATTGGAAGCTCTGAAGAAGGAATAGTTGTATGCTAAGTTCTCCAAATGCGTGTTCTGGCTTAGGGAAGTCCAATTCCTAGGTCACGTCATTAACCCGAACGGCAATATGGTTGACCCAGCAAAGATAATGACGGTGAAGGAATGGGATATTCCTAAGACGCCAACTGAAATCCGTAGCTTCTTGGAATTGGCAGGCTACTATCGGAGATTCATCCAGGATTTCTCGAAAATAGCTTCACCGTTGACAAAGTTGACTCGGAAGGAGGTAAAGTACGAATGGGGTTCGACCCAGGATGAGGCGTTTAAGGAATTGAAAGAGAAGCTAACCCAAGCTCCAGTCTTAGCCCTTCCCAAGGGCAATGAAGACTTAGTGGTATACTCTGACGCTTCGGGTCAGGGATTGGGATGCGTGTTGATGCAACGCGGTAAAGTGATTGCATATGCGTCGCGGCAGTTGAAAGTTCACGAAGTCAACTATCTGACTCATGATTTGGAACTTGCTGCTGTCGTATTTGCATTGAAAATCTGGAGGCACTACCTTTACGGGATGAAGTTTACTATTTACTCCGACCACAAAAGTTTGAAGTACTTCTTCGAACAGAAGGAACTTAATATGAGGCAGAGGCGATGGTTGGAACTGTTGAAAGACTATGACTGTGAAATAATGTACCATCCTGGAAAGGCAAACGTGGTGGCTGACGCTCTAAGCCGAAAGGATGTGCCTACTCCTATTAGGGTGAAAGCTTGCCAGTTGGTGGTAACATCGGATGTGATGAGAGAAATTGAAAAGGCTCAAGATGAGGCACTTAAAGAAGAAAACATAAAGAAGGAAAGGATGGTTGGCCAACGGGACAAGTTGGAATATAACACCCTTGGTGTTAGGACACGTTTTGGATGGGTATGGATACCTATGGGTGGCAAGCTTAGAACCAAAATCTTGGATGAGGCTCATAAGTCTCGGTACTCTATCCATCCTGGTACCAATAAAATGTACCAAGACCTAAGGAAGGAATACTGGTGGCCTGGAATGAAATATGATGTGACGAAGTATGTAAGCAAGTGCTTGACTTGCTCACAAGTAAAGGCCGAGCACCAGAAACCGTATGGAAAGATCCAACCACTTGATATACCGGAATGGAAGTGGGAACACATTACCATGGACTTCATAACCAAGCTACCTCGCACAGCTAAAGGTCATGACACCATCTGGGTAATTGTGGACCGATTAACAAAGAGTGCTCATTTCCTACCTATTCGCGAGACGTTCTCGTCGGAAAGGTTAGCGGAAGTATTTATTAACGAAGTAGTGGCACGGCATGGGATGCCTTTGACGATAGTATCCGACCGGGACACGCGATTCACATCGAGGTTCTGGAAAAGATTTCACGAGGTGATGGGCACGAGACTTAATATCAGTACGGCATACCACCCACAAACGGATGGTCAGTCCGAAAGGACCATTCAGACATTGGAGGATATGCTTCGTGCTTGTATTATCGATTTTGGCGGCAGTTGGGACAGTCATCTGCCATTAGCCGAATTCTCCTACAACAATAGTTATCACACGGCGATAGGCATGCCGCCTTACGAAATGTTGTATGGGAGAAGATGCAGAACCCCGGTTTGTTGGGGTGAGATTGGACAAAAGGAATTAGGAAGTCTTGAAGTCGTAAAAGAAACGTCGGAAAGGTTTGATCAAATCAAAGCACGGATGAAGGCCGCAAAAGATCGTCAGAAGTCCTATGCGGACAGACGATGAAGGCCTATCGAGTTTGATGTTGGGGACAGAGTAATGTTAAAAGTGTCGCCCTGGAAGGGGATCATACGATTCAGGAAGAGAGGAAAGTTAAGTCCGAGGTTTGTCGGACCGTTCAGGATAATGGCACGGGTTGGTGAAGTCGCTTATCGGTTAGAGTTGCCTGATGAGTTAAGTGGAATTCATCCTACCTTCCATGTATCACACTTGCGAAAGTGTTTGGCGGATGAATCGGCTCACGTACCACTTACTGACATCGAGGTAGACAATAGCCTTAACTATATCGAAGAACCCGTGGCCATCCTAGATCGAAAGGAGAGACGTTTACATAATAAAGTTATCCAATTGGTTAAGGTCCAATGGAAACATCGAAAGGGATCAGAAGCCACTTGGGAAACGGAGACAGAAATGAGGGAGTCGTACCCTCAACTATTTGACTTATGATAGGTTTCGGGGACGAAACCTATTGTAAGGGGGGTAGACTTGTAACATCCCAAAAATAATAAAACGAATAAATATAGCGAGACCGGTAATTTAGTCAGAATATTTAAACAAAAAGGGAGCGGGCTTGGGCTCGGCTGCAATGGGCCGAGGGAAGCCCAGGTATATAAGAGGCAGGGCAGCCCTCTTCTCTGCTCATTCCCCCACTCACGTAACTTCTAGAGAGAGAAAGGAGAGCTGGGTCTAGAGAGAAAAAGTTGACGGATTGTCCCGGAATTGAGGGAACACGTTACTGCTAAGCTCGTGAGAAGAACCTCCGGATCAGAATCTCGATACAGTTAATGATCTTGCCTAAATCTGAGTTTTTGTTCGTTTTTGGGATTTTCAGGTTTTGGATAAAAAGGTAGCGATTTTGAGGATGGAACTTGAAAATGAGCTTAGGTATAGCATCTAGAATAAAACCGAACGTTTTGATCTAAGAAAAATTGAGGTACTGACTCGATCAGACTCGTATGCAAAAACTTCAGATTTTTGGGAAGACGATCTGTGCAGGCCCACCGAAACTACTAGTTTCGATATGTGCAGGCCCATCAAAACTACCTAGTTTCGATATGTGCAGACCCATCAAAACTACCCAGTTTCGATATGTGCAGGCCCATCGAAACTACCTAGTTTCGATATGTGCTGGCCCATCGAAACTACCTAGTTTCGATATGTGCAGACCCATCGAAACTACCCAGTTTCGATATGTGCAGACCCATCGAAACTAACATAGTTTCGATATGAGCCCACGATCCGAAGTTAAGATTTACACCTAAGTTACTTATCGAAATTACCAAGTTTCGACATAAACAACCTATCGAAACTATCAAGTTTCGATATAAGCAAATCCATCGAAACTACTAGGTTTAAGCATAGGGATGTCTAGTGTCATTTAGGAGCACTACCTTACAAGTATTGCTTTATTATAACAGATTGTGAGTGACATTAGTGACGCTCAGTAGCCAGCTAAGAGTATTTCAGAAACTGCTTATCAGGTGAGTTCTAGAGCCCTCTTTTAAATGTTTTGTTAAATGTTTTGGGCTGGTGTGCATACTTACGAAATGATGTTTTAACGAAATGATGTTTTAACGAAACGATGTTTACGAAAGGAAAGGTTATGAAGTGTTTTTGCCAAAAAGGTTTACGAATGTTTATGAACGGTCTAAATGAGGAAATATTTAATGAAAAGGGAAAGAGGTAAAGGTTTAAAGAAGTCATTATAAATCTAATATGTCGAATGAATGGAATTGACGAATGAAGTCTGGGAATGTGATTCCCAGCCTTGTGGTAGATTATGGACAGCGAGCCATAGTTACCATAAGAACAACAGGGCAGTGTCTTGGTGGCCTGTCGATGGTTTTGATGTTGTACAACTGGTAAGGGAGTAACGACGGTTACTCGGGTGATGACGATCATCCTAAGTGAATAAGGTAAGGGAAATCAATGACGGCGATACGTAACGGTTGATTCCCCAAAGGAAAGATGCGTGTTGGGCAATGTCGGCGATACGTAACGGTTGACCCCACGTAGTGAATGGTTGGGCAATGACGACGATACGTAACGGTTGACCCCACGTAGTGAATGGTTGGGCAATGACAGCGATGCGTAACGGTTAACCCCACGTAGTGTATGGTTGTGGCAATGACGGCGATACGTAGCGGTTGCCCACAACACCAAAGGTTCCTTCGGGGACACTGTGACGCGTAAAGTAAGATACAGAATTAGATAACGATAATGTATGACTTAAATGAATGTTAAAAGTTTTGAACGAATGATCCGTTCAACGGTGTTTATGATAATGATGTTGATGATGATATGGGTACGAAACCTTTTTAAAGATGTTAGATTATTACATGCTTTTGAGAAAGGTTTTACTAAATGAATGAATGATATGTTTTTGGCAAATGTTGATGTTAAAGTTTTTATGAAATGCTAGAACTCACCAGCGTAGCTGACTTTTTAGTATGCACATTCTGGTTAAGGGCAGGTTATGGTGATGGACGGTGATGCTTGGCAAGAGAGAAGAGTTACCCGGATGATATGAAGACTGGCATCCCGTTATGAGTTGTTTATGTTATGTTTATGTATTTGATAAAGTTACGCTTCCGCATGTATGAACAAGTTTTAATTATGATGAATGAATGAAATTTTCCGCTGCGTTATTTGATATTCATGTTTAAGAACTGTTTGTGAATGAGTAAATCCAACAAGTGAGGTCTCCCGGTTTGGGGCCTTACATGAAGCTTAATTAATTATGTTGAACTTATGACTATGGCTAAAGTTTTATGTTAATGTATTGATAATCTTGTGTTAATTTCTTGATGGACTTGCATGTCTAAATGTTTATGAATCAACTAAAGGTTTATAAATGATAAATTATATTGTGTTGGAAAACCTATGAGACTACCATTTATTTGTAACTTTATTATCTTTTGGTATAATGTTATATCTAAGAATTAGAAATGAATCTTTGAAACCTTTGTTGTGAAATAAATATTAAAACATGCAATCCCGTTAATCGTGTGTAACGAACCAACTTTCAGGTTTTATCCTATAATATACTTATTATATTGTAGGGGTGTTTATATTAAAAAGAAAGTTGAGGGTGCCTTTTAAAAGGTGGAATTATCTAGTTTTATTGCAAGGGGTTTAAATTACAAAGTTAAGGGACTGAACTTGCAATTTTAACAAACTTGATTTTGGTGGAGATGTAAAATGGTGATACATACACACAGTGTGTGTGTATGTCGTGTTTTAGAGAGAAAATAGAAGGAGAAATGGAGTCTTGCTCAAGAACTCCAAATATGATGATGCATGCTTGGATTAAAGGATTGGTTTGTTTAGTTCCTTCATAAAACAAGTAAGTATAATCTTCTTTTTCTTATTTCCCCCATTAAGATTCTTGTTCTTGATGGGTGTTGGGTCATGAACCCTTAGTGGACGAAATTGAGGGTAGTTATGAATCAAATGTTGGTTAGGGTTGTTAATCTAGCATTACTAAAGCTATATGTCCAACCAATTCATGTTAATTTCACCTAATTGGAGAATTTAAAAATTAGGGTTCTTGAGACCAAAATTGGGGGTTTTGAATCTGGGGTGTTTGATTGAGTAATTGAGTATATACTAGTGTTTATGGTGTTGGATAAACATAGTTTCAAGTAGAAAACCCAATTGAATTGGTAAATTTTGAATTAGATGGAAATAGAGAGTTTTAGGTGAAAACCTTAACGGGTCAAATGGGTGGATTATGGTTTTGTATGATTAAAAGCTTGTGTTGAGCTTAATTAACCAAGTATTGATTTAGAGTAAAGATCATATGGTCTTGGGAGGGTGTGGATACCTAAATTGGTGATAGTTAGACTTTAGATTACTAAACAAGATGAATTGTTTAGGTAGTCAAGTGATCAAGGTCAAGGAGCAATCGGAATCATCAAACCCAAAAAGTAAGTGCTTTGCACTTACTTAGTAATAGATATGTAGTCTATGTGTAAGTAGTTGATGTGGTACGCTATTTACATGTTGTTAATATGTTTGACTTGTGTGGTATAAAGTTAATGTGTAATTGTTATGGTAGAACTTGTATGTTTGACTCAATGTGGAAATTTAGTCAAACTAAACCATTGATGTGTGATAATGTGTGTAAATTGGCTTAAGTGGTATCTAGCCAAACTATATTAATTAATGTGGTTAAATGGAATAAAAGACTCAAGGTGGTTAGAGTCATCTAATTGGTTAAACATAGAATGCGGCTTTAAATTGACTTAATATGCTGTTGAGTCGACCTGTTAGTGTAAAACGGTAATTTTGATTGAATACATGAAGTGTGGATACTTAATGGAGAAATTATGTGAAGTCAAAATACCATTGTGTATAATGTGGAATTTATATAAAATTAACTTAATGTGGTAAGTCAAAGCATTGGGGATAATGGTGGAATTGTTGTAATTTGACTTTAGTTGGTATAGGGTCAAACTAATATGTTGATTCGGTATAATTAGACTATGTGGTTAATAGTCAAACTTGAATATGCCAATGTGGTGAATATGTGTAATTAGACTATGTGGTTAATAGTCAAACTTGAATGTGCAAATGTGGTAAAAAAGTGTGATTAGACTATGTGGTTAATAGTCAAACTTGAATGTGCAAATGTGGTAAATAGATGTATTTAGACTATGTGGTTAATAGTCAAACTCGAAGGTGCAAATGTGGTTAAATAGTGTAAATGACTCAATGTGGTCAAGAGTCAACTAAAATGCAGAATGTGGTAACATTAGACTAGAATTGACTTAATGTGGTAAAAGTCAACCGTTGGTGTTAAAATGGTAAATTGGTTGATTACATGAAGTGTGGATACTTCATGGAGGTGTTTAAGTGAAGTCAAATACTTCATGGGTGGTAGTGAGGTCAAATACCTCACAGGTGACATGAAGTGTGGATACTTCATGGGTCTGCATAGAGTCAAATACTCTATGCGGAAAAGCGAGTGGTGGTTCTCGCAATAGACAAGTGGATATGTCAAATTGATGAATGGTGAAATGTTAGGACTTGTATGAGTTAATACATGTCTTAGATATAGGTCGTTGTACACCTAAACGATTATATGAATGAACTTGAAGTTAACCACTTCAAGAGTAGGAAATGAGTATACGTGGTGCTTGGTTTGGGGGTGGATAATTAACCAATTCATGTTAGTAGATGTGGGTGATCATATATGTAGTTTAAACATGAGTTTATGATGGTTAATAGCTTAAATATGCAAACGGGGGGTTGCATAGGCTGAAAATCAATTTTCGGGCATGTTTGACCTGGTGCCAGCGTACCATACGCCCGGAGCGTATGATACGCCCAAAATAGGATGTTAGACGCTAGGATTTTCGGGTTTTTGGGGTTTTGGCCTGTCATTATTGTAGGGACTTGTGGGAGGTCCCTAGGGCTACTTATCTTTACTAACCATGTTCAAATTGATGTTTTGAAGTAATCTTGATCTCGCATCATGTGGATTGGATTCTCGTGGTCATGTTTTGTAATTGGTTTTTGTATATATTCTCGTATGGAGTCTTTACAAACTATTTGGGGTTATCACAAGTTGTGGATAACGTGTTGGTGATCTTTGTTTAAACTAATTTTGTGGAAATCATATTATTTTATTTAGTGTTTCTAAATCTTAACGTGTGGATACGTTAAATGTTGTTTTGGGACCTAACTTCCGCATGTTTTAAATTTTTTAAATTGGGTTGGATTTTTTGGTGTTACATCGTGTTTGGAAAAACTAAGAGAAATGTTGTGATCCTTCTTTGACAATAGTTATGCTAGTTAAAGTTTTGATGACTCAAGCTTAAAAATTACATGACTTTGACCTAGAATTTCATAAGTTAAGAAATTA
Source organism: Smallanthus sonchifolius (assembly GCA_023525975.1). NCBI lineage: Eukaryota > Viridiplantae > Streptophyta > Magnoliopsida > Asterales > Asteraceae > Smallanthus > Smallanthus sonchifolius. The sequence continues at coordinate 70,320,783 of CM042028.1, read as the reverse complement.
CATCATTTTATCTAATTAAACTAACATTAAGTGGACAATGTGTAATTTACTCATTGATGTCTTTCTTAATGATTATGGAATTAAAAACCTTGACATGATTCTAATCCAACCGCTTCAAAGAACGTTAACATAATCGCAAACTTTAGCCATATAATTTGTCTCGACGTAATTAAATAAGCGGATTCTAAACTAAGATGATTGTCTCACAAAAACATTTATCACTTTTAATCAATTAAGTCTTTGCAAAATTAATCATTATCATTCTAGAAAAGAGTTTACAAAAAGAAATTGGAACAACTAATATTTTCCCTATTTAATCAAGCAAATTAAAGGTTTGGGTCAAAACATTAAACTGTGTCCATGGATTGACATCCGGTTCTTATCAATGCTATATTACCACCTGACAGGTGCACTTGCCTTCGTGTGTGTGGTTTAGTTTAGGTGAAAACCAATTTTAAAACCGACATTTGTGTGAAAAATCTTTATTAAAAATATATATACTTCACGCACAGCAGTATACTTGTTGTCCATAAAATTTGGTTCTTGCTTTGTCCATTATCTTCTTTCTTGTTACTTCGTCCGTTTGGCGCAACGAACGGTCTAAACATTCGATAGGAGAAGAGGGCATACTTTCCGCATAACCATATTTAGGTGGGGGCTTAAGGAGTCCCACCATAATATCATTATAAGCATTTTGGTATTCCAGATGAGCATGGAAATACTCTTTGAAAGGGCCATCATATAGAGGTTCAGGAAACATATAAGGATCGTACAAGACTGGGGATCCAGAGTTGTAAGATTGATAGTCAGAACTATTTGAAACATGATTATTAAAAGGATAATATTTGGGATTTTCAGAAGCAGGCTCATATTGATGGGATTCCTCATATGGATCCTCTTTTGTTGATATATTTTGCTGAATATAACTTGATTCAGCTTCGTTGTTTCCTTACAGCTGTTGGACATTAGTATTCCAGTTGCTGAAGTTAGAACCAGCTTCCATCCATTGACTAGAAGAGTTATAAGATTGAGGGTGGTATTCGGGAGAGTTGTTATTAAGGAGAATGTCAAATGGATCGTCTTTATAGTAGGGCGAAGAGATAGGGTTCATTCGAGATCCTAAGGTATGATACTCACGTGACTCTTGTTTGATTGGACGATTGGGGTCATAATAAACAGGTACATAATTATCTCCAGACATCTACAGTCTTAGAATATTAGTACTTATTTTATTTTGGTCAAGACTTAAATACTAAGGCCAGTATCTTTATCTTAACTAAAGTTCTACAAGGATGGTTATCCTTCCAGAGTAGTACCTCCAACACAGATGTTCCCAGGTAAGAGCGACGGGTCTAGGAGAGATTTATATACCGCTCTTTCCTTAGACAGAACACTTCCGTTTGTCAGATAACTCCATACCGGTCAGAAGGTTACCTTGTTTTCTTATCTTAAATCATTAGATAAACTTAGGTTAAAGCCTAGATACCATATCCAAGTATCTAATTCGCTAAAATTTATGGCTCTGATACCAACCTGTCACACCCCGCCTCAGGCACCCCCTGGACGTGTGCGAGCCCGATTGGTATCACTTTGACATTGATTTTAGAGTTTTTATAAATACAGCGGAAGTCTTTTTCAAAAGGATCGGTTCAAAATTTATTCCAACCTCTAGGGTTGTATTTGTAAATATCAAAACCCAGTTGGAAAACAAAAGTCTTACATTTACTTTATAAACACAGGGATTTAAATACCCTTTTCAATTTGATTACAAAACAAAGTTTGAAATCAAATACATCTACAGCCACCGGAAATAGTACTATCCAGGGTTGATCAATCCCCCGGTCCTATCTCCTTTTTCTTTTCTTTAGGATTTCCTTTATACGAGGCCTGAGAATCCTACGTATAGGTTATCCTTTTCACTTTTCTTGGGTCAGATCTTATGTCTGCCCGAATCTCCATTTTCATCATATTTTATTCGTTACCTGAAAACATTTTGAAAATAAAACGTCAGCGGGAACGCCGGTGAATACGATTATCTTGACAGTGAAATAATTTTGCACAAACAAGCATTAGTTCATAATCACAACTTTATGTTCAATCCACACATTCAGAAGGCCCATCCTGTTCCATCGCACCACAGTATACACTGGCGTCATGTCTTATAATAAGGGGCACGTTTACTTCCGAATTTGTTATAAGACAAGCACCGGCCGTAATCCGGGAATTTTACCCGAGACCCGTGTATCCCTTGCAAGTTTTACGCATACCTATGGCCTGAATGCTTTGTTCGTAGAAGAACGTTGAGCATTATTCCCTTCACCTTTATTTGGCCATTTTCGTAAAGATAAATGTTTGACACAAGTTTTGAAAGAGATAAAGTATTCACCTTTTGTATAGGAATGAGCCTCTAAGTCGAAAGCTTATAGACTATCTTCTTAACTTGATTTCTTTAGCGTATCGACTCTTCTATGAGTGTTTCTTCCTACACCGGGCACTACAACGAGCGGGAATCGAATCGGAAGCTTCGGGGATCATCTAGGGATGCTCTAGGACGAGATTGTGAAGAGAGGAATGAGTTTGGGATGAGAAAACAACTTAATTAGATCAGCTATTTATAGGGCAAATTCTGGACCCGTGATGGACCGTTATGGGTGGTGACGGTCCATCACCAGATTAGGGTTCGCGAGTCATCAGACACGTGTCACCTCTGGTCAGTTTGCGGTGTGACGGACCGTTACAGGGCGTGATGGTCCGTTACGGAGTGATACGTGGCGCACCCGGGTGAATTTGGGGCTGTGACAGACCGTTACTAGTCGTGACGGTACGTTATAGGGTTTCCATGCGTCAGAATTCGTTCATTAGTCACCGGACACGTGGCGTGTCATCAGTGTTAGCGTGCCCAGCCCGTAACGGACTGTTACCGTCCGTGACGGTCCGTTACCGTTTGATTTTGATTTTTTTGTACTTTTTGGTCCTTGTACTTTCATACATTTATACTTATAGTCCTTGTGGTTTGTACCTTGCTTAAATCTTGGACATTTTTAGGGTAGGTGTTACAGTAGAAGCGGTGGGCTTGTTTTTCTTCGATCGGTGGTCAAGAACGGAGTTGTTCTAGTGACACGGGAAGAGGGAGATCGATATGGGTCAAGTGGGAACGGAGTTGTTCTGATGTTTCGATTGTAGAGGTTCAAATCATTGGGACGCCAAACGTGGATCGAGTTTTAGCAACAAGAATTCGGAAGTTTAAAGATTAGGAGATCGTTTTGGAACACATTAGGATTAAGAGGGGGATTGAAAGATTAATCCTAATTTGTTTGTCATGTGAAAGGGGTTTGGATAAGGATGCTTTGTGATAAAGATTAGTTATGGATTATTGAGTCATGTTTATCGGTTTTATTAGATAGGATTATCTAGTTGGGTTTAAATATTTATTTAATGAGTTTGAGTTGGATTAGAATTGGAAGTTGTAGTACGTCTAGTATGATTAAAATTGTTTAGTTGTAAATAAGGGTTATATTGTATTGATTTTATTGTGTCAAAAATTATAATAAACAGAAAGAGTCGATCTTTTGTTGAGATCAAATTCTATGTTCGTGTTCATCGAGTTTTTTAATCGGGTTTCAGGTTATTCGGGTTTTTTGTTATGAGAATCCAATCCGTTTACTGACCGAAATAAGATTCGGGTTAATCTGTTTCGGGTTTATTCGGGTCGGGTTAATTGGTATTCGGGTTTCTAAGTACAAGTTGCAATGCATATTTTATAATTTAACTTAACATGATATTAATTAAATAATAAGCACAAACTGTCAACTTAAAACACTCCCAATATGACCTTTTGTTCAAAGTCATACACAAAACACATATTTTAACAAAAAAACATCAAATAAAATAAGCATAAAACCAAATCGTATCAACCAGTCGTATAAACTAAAAAGAAAACGTCAAATCGTATCAACCAATAAACTTTTTAACATTGTTCACTCTTCAAATTGCAACCTTCATGTCCGCCCGTCCGTTTCCAATCATATATTAGAAAAAAGTCAAATAAAATAGCACTAAAAATGGTTTCTTGTATACTAAGCTAAGATTACAAATAAATATTAATAATAAAAATACATTTTTATTATTATTCGGGTTATCGGGTTAACCCGATTAAGCTTTTTTAACCCAATTACCAAACCGAATAAAACATTCGGGTTCGGGTTCCATCTTAAACAGGTTCGGGTTGTTCGGGTTTCATCTTAATCGGGTTCGGGTTGATTTGGATCGGGTTCGGTATTCGGGTTTCGGGTAAAATGGACACCCCTAATGGTATATACCAAGATCTCAATAAGAAGTTGATACAACAAAATACTTTGCGCATATTCAGTATTTGTTTTGAAAATTAATGATGTTATAATGATAAAATACAAATTAAAGAGATTAAGAGACGATTACACGATAGGTAGCAAGCTAAAATGCTTGGCGATCTTTAGAAATATAGCAATTGATCAGTTAAAAGTTTATAATTCTATAAATATTTATTAAGCCAATTACAAATCACATGTTATTTTCAAAATTGTAATCTAAACTTTTATAAATAAAAATATCTCCAACATCAAATATCTCCTACATTCAAAAACACTTGAATTATATTATTACAATTTTTTTAAAGCATTGATTAATTAACTGAAAACAGTTTATAGTTCAGATAGACTTATTTTTTTTTTAATAAATGATTCAACATTATCTGTTTTTTCTATTCCTTTTCTTTTCTTGATGTTACTATTTGTATCGTTTTTGTTGCTAAAGATACAAGTAAAGATGATATTTGGAACAATATATCAATTGTCATATATATTGGTTGGTATAAAAATAAAGTTATATATATGAGTGATTGTAAAAACTTATTAAAAACATCAAAACCATGTACAAAACAAAAAAAATAAAAAATAAAAAATTTACCAATAGATTAAAAAGAGTAAATGCTTGAGAATGAATATTTATCAACAGAGATTTCAATATAAAAAATATATTCACAAGTGAATTAACATATTTATGTATTGGCTTATATAGAGAAACTGTTTAAATATTTTAAACTAACTAACCAAAATATATATATATATATATATATATATATATATAAAATAAAAATTACATTAATAATTATTCAATTTTGAAATGTGCCACCTAACGTATTATGCAATTGGCAAAATTAGTGATGGCATCTATCTAGTAAATACCGTTGGCCATTTGGTGCAATAGTAGGCACAATACTTTTCATAGTTGAGGTCTTGGGTTTGAATTCGGGCTACAACAAAAAGGGGGTCTGTGTCCAGGTGAGAATGTTTACCCAGTTGGGGGTTCCTCCTGGTGTGGGCTGCACTGGATGTTCTAGATGTTACTTCAGGGAAACCCAATTATCCTAGAATATCCACGTGTTGCCGTTAAAAAAAATCTATCCGGTAAATTGATAAAAATAACTTTCACAAGCACGTTTAAATTTTTAAATGGATGCTTTGTATGGTCCTATTGAGGGAGTTTACTTTATTCTTTTAAAAAAAAATCTTATTGAAGGTTTACAATTGTCACTTTATCAAAATTTTATAAAACATTAACGTGAATTAGTGAAAAAGACCGGCCATATTACAAATTAGTGAACAATGGGACACATGCATTTATGTTTTAGGACGTATGGACCAAAATCGAAATTAGATCTTCTCCCATGAACCATTCATCTAATTTAATCAGTAATTAATTACTTAAAAAATTGATTACTTAGTTTTGTATTATTAGTTTAAATTTTTTGTATATATTAATGCCTTATAAATCTATAATTTTTGTTACCTTTCCCTCTCATATTTAATGACGGAAATTTTTGTTTCTTTTGAAAATTTAAAAGTGTAAGTTTGAATTTAACAAATATAAGTGGAAATTTATTTTTTTATAGGTTTAGAGATCAAATATAGTTTCTTTTGTTAAATTTTCCTCTAATTTTATAATATTGCACTTTTTAAGAGGAGAGAAAGTTAGATTATATTACAACTAGGGATATTTTTAAATACCTTTTCTTGATAATTTATCATATAATTATATTTTTAGCTAATGTGTAAATCTATGTTTATTTAACTCGTACCACAAAGGTCGATAAACTAGTTTGTAAAATACTCGACCAACATGTAATATTATTATTGTACAATGTACCCTTAAAATTGTGTCTAATGGCGTTTTAATAAATTTAGCAGTGTACTAATTATCTCTCATTTCAATGTGAACCATATCAAACTATTGTAAAACAGAATCCATATATTATTAAAAAAAAAATATATTCTTGATGACAAAAAGCATTAACTATTCATAGTAGACAAGAAATACCGATGTCAACGTGTTATATAATAATAATAATTATTATTATTATTATTATTATTATTATTATTATTAATACTTTTTACCTTTATTAAAATTTTACGGTCATTTTCTTTGTTTGACATGATTTAACAAAGATGATAAAACCAAATAAATACTTTATTGATCTATAAAATAAGTTTCTAATATAAGTGGTTTTAATAATATAAGTATAAATTTAGATTACCTCCCCCATAGTATTATATTATCCAACACATTCAGCAAACTGATAAATAGTATAGTCACACAAAATTTTTACCCTTTAAAGTTTGGCTAAAAAGTTTTTTTTTTATTTTAAACAGAGTAAATTACAGATTATGTCATTTAACTTTATAGAAAATTACACGTTATGTACTTTGGTTTCAAAAATTATACTGAATGTCTTTTTTTTTAAACATTTGCATACATTTAGTTTATTTTCACTAATTAGATTTAACTTTTTCTATAAGTCTAGTCATGTGTCTTGCACATGAGGGCAATATAGCATTTTTATCCTCTAAAAGACATAAGATGTAATTTTTCTAAAATAAATATGAACCCCTTTATTAGAAAATATAAGAATAAATTCAATATTAATCTCTCTCCTCCTCTTCATCATCTTCTCCAATCTATTTGAGTCCTTTTAAAAACCCTAAACAACCCCCCACCCATCTCAGTTCAGCAAAAAAAACTAAAAATGGCTTCTTATCACATCAGTGTATCAAAATCATGACTCCTGAAAGACCTCCTATTCCGAAAATTCTCTAGTATATCAAAACCCGTCTACGGTTTCTGTTCATCTACAGAAAACCCTCCAAATGAAGAAAACCCAAACCCCACCCGTGAATCACATTCAAGAACTCCAGGTCAGAGTGATCCGAGTTTAAGCATGACCAAAAACACATTACAAATTGATTTTTATTTTGTGTAGAGATTGAAGGCTTGATGATGCTAAGCACATTCAATAAACCATCGATTTCTAGTTAGGTTTGATTCTCAAAAGTAGAAGAGATAATCAAGAACTTCATGAGGTCAAATTATTGATTTCTGTAAACCAAATTGACTATTCACATGTCGAAAAAGCGCAAGAACTGGTTCAAACCGATGTCAGCCAAGTTGCAACTTTCAGTAATACATCAAAAATTTGATAAAAAGATGAAGATCTGGAGAATCTCTTCTATGCCGATGAAGTTTTGTGAGAATAACAAAAAACTTACAAAGCAATAGGGTTTTGATGTGGATGATTCTGGTTTGTGGTACGGTAGATCGATAGGTTCATTTTTGGATTTTACAGGTTTTAAGCTTCTTTTGGCATCCATTTCTCGTTTTATCTGGAAATTAGGGATTAATTCAAGAACAACCTAATCGCTGGAGTCAGGTACCCAGATCTCTGTCGCGGTGGACGATCCCTTTTTTCTTCCCGTACCTTTGGCCGGCCTATTTGATTTAACCGACCGGTTGTGTAGGGAGGAAAGAGTTGAGAGAGGGAGAGAAGGATAATTTTTATACATTTTTAATTTCTTTTCTATATTTTATTTTTATTATTGTTTAATTGAATTACACTAATAGTCATTCTAAGAGCAATGGTTTAAAAAAAGAACATCTGGTGTAATTTTTAAAATTTTTGAAGCCAAATAATTTTTAATAAACTTAAAAGACATAATTTGTAATTTACTCTTTTAAATAATTACCATATAGTCCCCTCAACTTTAATTAAACTTATAATATACTTTTATCAACGTATTAGTTTTTAAAAATTTACTTTTTATAAGTCGATCACAAAACTTTTGTTATTTAAAGTTTGGTCAAAAAGTTTTTTTTTTTTTGCCCTCCGAACTTTGTTAAACTTATAATATGAGGATGTTTTAACCAATCTTATCATACGTTTCGACGTTAATTAATCTAAGCACATACGTACAAGTCATTAAAATTACTTCACGGTTTCATTTTTTTATATAAAGTAACACGGTTTATCCTTCTCATTTTATAAAATTTTGAATATACCGTTGCGACATTATTGTTTTTATCTACGTCTTGATATTAATTTTATTCTAAACTGATCGGTAAATATGTTTTTTTTTCTTAGACTACGGTAAATAAAGTTTTTTATATCCCGATACATCAAGTGTACGAAGATTTACTAGTATTATAAAATTCAACATTATACAACCAAAAGACATAACTAGAAACTAAGATTAAAAATAACGTCAGTGAACAGTAACTCCTTTTATGAGAGAGTGCCACGTGGGTATTAAAATAATTTTTTTTGTATTTTCATTTTTAAACCTTATAGTATATATAATATATGTTTTTAGCCCGTTTCATTTTCTATTAATTACGTTTTTCTTTAATAACTTTCGTTCGTTAATTTTTTTCAAAATACGGAGTGCGCAACTATTTGTAATTTTTTTTGCCAACGTTTCGATATAATTTTTTTTTAAAACGGAGTTGTATTCAAAATCAAGTTTTTTTCGTTGTCTATAGCGAGTGTCGTTACCGTTGTGGTACCGTTACGAGCCGAACCTATTATGGGCGAACAACATCATTGTCGATATTGGTATTATCGGAATCCGTCTCGGTATTCGCCTTATGGTTTTCGACAACCCGAAGCAGTATTTTTTTTAATTCGTTTTTTTCCCTTTTTTTTATTATTTAGCTTTATGTTTCCTTTCTATTAACATTATGTTTCCCGTTGCGCCTACGTTTTCGTTTAAGTTTTATTAACGATGGGTCCGACAATGTTTTCTATGATAACTACCGTTCGTTAAGTTTTTTTAAATAACGGAATACGCCGTTTTCTTAAATTTTTTTGTTCAACGTTCTGGTTAAAATTTTATTGAATACTAAGTTCAATTCAAATTCGAGTGTTTTTTTGGTATCGTACGCTATAACGAGTTTGGGATTCGATGTAAGTTTTATTCACGCAAACGAGTCAAACAAACCCGCCGCGAAGCTCGGGGGGTAAAAACTAATTTGATAAACATGATAAACTTTAAAATTTTTAGTGCCTAACGCAATAACAAGATTTGAAAACAAGTTGAATAATTGTTGATGAGAAACCTTAATTTTATTGCATTAATTTAATCATTAATTTTTAATTTCAAACGAAACAAGTTCCGGACGCCCCTTGTTATTTTAGCCGTGTTCGAGTCCATGTTATATGAAAACTAATGGTCAAAGAGTTTCTGGTGTAGTGGTTGAGGTAAGATCCGAAGTCCCAAGGAACCCGGGTTCGATCCCTGTCATCACCATTAATTTTCACGGTATCGCAAATGAGGCCTAGCTCTTAGGCTGATTCACCAGGGTTTTACCCACGCCGATCCAGGGTTCGAGCCTCGGCTCTCCCTCAAGCCCGGAAGGGGCCGTATTGGGTGGGGTTTTTCCTTAAAAGCTCTCCAACTCTAACGCCAAGTGGGCACGGTTAAGACAACATATTGGCCGGATTTGGACGAGGCTCTCCATGTGACAGGGGTGCGACGTCACAACATTCAATGTTCGCCTTTCAAAAAAAAATGAAAACTAATGAATTAAAAGTTCAAATTATATTATTACATTGGATGAAACTGAGGTAGCCTTATTAATAACACTTAACATTATATATACTAACTATATAAGAAAATAAAAACGACACAAATCATAAATTTATAAGTACTTCTCATGACTTAAAATGAAAAAAAGGGGTACTTCTCATGACTTAAAATGAAAAAAAGGGATACATGTAAAATATAACAACTTAACATTACATACAAAATTTGTGTGAGATGTAGATGTGGAAGGAAATGGATTTCATTTTTTAGATGCGGTTTTAAAATGTTTATGCGAAGATTTTGGTTTGATATTACAGCTATGTTGATTTTGGTTGTTTGACCTAACAGATTGGTTGATTGAATAAGTTTTCTTTTTTTAAAACAAATTTAGATCTAAAATTAGGGGAGAGAGATGAGTCTCTGCTTGATTATTTAGGCGCGAAAACAAAAATTTTGAGTAGCTAAAAAAATGACACGTCACATATAAGATAGTGATTTATTAGAATAAGGATATTTAGCAAAATATAAATAATATATTTATTATTTTTTATTTTTAGATTAATATAAAAATAGATACGCTTGATTTTTTAAAACATACAGAACTTTAATTTGTATTTTCATTGTGTCATTATTGGGAACAAAACGAACACACGTTTGATTTAGCAATATTGCAATTTATACAAGAGAAAATTATAAAAATGATCCAAAATGTTTTGATGATTGATAGTTTGAATATATAAATGAAAAATACAAAGTTAATTGTATAAATGGTTCATGTGGTTTGATGAAATTGCACGTTTGATCCCTATGTTTTAAAAATTACAAACTTAGCCTAAACGTTTGTGACCTAGTTGTGACTTTAGCACCTAGCGCTAATACCAGTTATTTTTTAAGGAAAATTAGCCCATGTGTCATACATCTTACTTACGATTAGAAACTTAATACTAAAAATGAGTCAAAATTAGTAAAAATCAATAAAAAAAAATCAGTAAAGATCAGTAAAAGTTCATAAAAATTAGTAAGAATCACTAATTTTTTTACTAGTTTTATAGACTTTTACGGATTTTTAATCATTTTTAGGGTTAAGTTTGTAATCGTAAGTCACGTGGATGGCACATGGGCTAATTGCCCGTTAAAAACTAACTGCTATTAACGTTAGGGGCTAAAGACGCAACCAGGTTACAAACGCTTGGGATAAGTATGCACTTTTTAAAACCTAGTGGTAAAACATGCAATTTGATCAAACCATGAAGGCCATTTGTGCAATAAACTCAAAAATTGATGTTTGTAAGGATATATCCATGGCTTTATATGTTTTGATTAGGGTCCTTCATGATACAATTTTTTTTTTTGAACAGCAATCAAGATAATTTTATAATCAATCGAAAATGGTTAGAAAAAACCTAACCAAATTAAAAAAAAAAGAGTTACATATATATAAGCGGATTTTTCATCTATTCGACCCCTCCAATATTTATCTTACGAATCCAAAGGAAAGAATAGTGGATAATCGTCTCCACAATAAGATTTTTACTTGGATCATTAGCTCGAAAAACAGCTTCATTTCTGAAATTCCATATCACCCACCATATCGTTAAGAAGATGCCTTCAACCACCGATTTTTTTTAGATCCCAAATTCGAACTACCTAGCCATTACAAAAGAATTGTGCGTCGGTACGGACTTGTAAAAGAAATCTCTAACCACTTGAAAACTGATAACCAAGTAGAATGGGCAATACCGCAAGATGCAAATAAATGGTCAACCGTTTCTTTTTCCAAAGAGCAAAAAGGGCACATAATATAAAGGATGTCACACCTCTATTACAAAGGTTATCTCTAGTCAGAAGCCGGTTCAAAAGCATACGCCAGGTGAAAATATTAACTTTTTTGGGCACCTCTTTACACCATCTAGTTTTCAAAGAATTAACCTGTAACATAGATTTGTCAATGAATTTTCTAACCTCTTTTCACCTGAAAGCCATCTTGAAGATCAAAGTCCCACCACCCCTCATCCACATAATATAAGGGATAAATGAAAACCATCTAACGAATCCAAAGGAAAGAATAGTGGATAATCGTCTCCAAAAAAAGATTTTTACTTGGATCGTTAGCTCGAAAAACAGCTTCATTTATGAAATTCCATATCACCCACCATGTCGTTAAGAAGATGCCTTCAACCACCGATTTTTTTTTATCCCAAATTCGAACTATCTAGCCATTCCAAAAGAATTGTGCGTTGGTACGGACTTGTAAAAGAAATCTCTAACCACTTGAAAACTAATAACCAAGTAGAATGGGTAATACCGCAAGATGCAAATAAATGGTCAACCGTTTCTTTTTTCAAAGAGCAAAAAGGGCACATAATATAAGGGATGTCAACACCTCTATTACAAAGGTTATCTCTAGTTAGAAGCCGGTTCAAAAGCATACGCCATGTGAAAATATTAACTTTTTTGGGCACCTCTTTACACCATCTAGTTTTCAAAGAATTAACCGGTAACATAGATTTGTCAATGAATTTCCTAACCTCTTTCACCTGAAAGCCATCTTGAAGATCAAAGTCCCACCACCACTCATCTGCTTTATCTAATGAATGAATATATTCCAATAAAGAGCATAGAGAACCGAAATGTACCTCCTCCCTGCCACCTCTCAAACATCTCCTCCAATTCTAAACCCAATTTCCACCCGAAACACGATTAGCAAGAAAACATTCCTTTTCAGCTTCAAGAGCTGCAAGCCGAGGGAAGTAGGAGGCAATAGGAGAATCTCCTAACCAAGTATCCAGCCAAAACCTTGTAGCATTCCCGTTACCCACTTTTCTTTTAATTGTCGAGAAAGGAATCAACGATTTATCATTAAGGTTATTTACACATTTCACAATTCGGTTCCAAGAACCAATTTCTTTCCCCACTTTCTCGCGGTTAAAGACATCGTGATTCCCTTTATGAATAGAATTAATAATTGAAACCCATAACGAATTGGGACAATTATAGTATCTCCACCTCCATTTGAGAAGAAGAGCCAAATTAAGAGAGTGTAAACTCCCAAAACCCAATCCACCACAAGATTTGTCCGCCAAGGTTTGCTCCCAACTAATCCAAGCCATCTTTTTATCGTCTTCCGATCCACCCCAAAAGAAATTAGAACGTAAACTTTCTAATTTCTTTCGAATAATTACCGGCATAAGAAATAAAGACAAATAAAAATTACCAACTGCACCAAGGAATGACGTAATGAGAGTACCCTACCTCCAAACGAGAGAAGGCTTGCTTTCCACCGACAAAGTTTATTTTTGAATTTTTCCTCAATCACATAACTTTTTGACAAAGCAAGGTTTTCGCCAATTAGGATCCCCAAATATTTAATTGGAAATGATTCTGATTTACAACCAACCATAGCGGCCAAAGAGTTTACGTCATCGACTTTCACCCCAACTCCAAGGATACTCGATTTTTGGATATTAATTTTGAGACCCGATGCTAGAAAAAAAAAATTAAACGCCCGTAAAATATTAGACAAATTCTCCTTCGACCATTCCCCAAAAATAATCACATCATCCGCGAAGAATAAATGCGAAAGAAGAATTTTATTTTTACCAATTTTCGTACTTTGAAATAACCGAGGTTAATTAGATCATCGATCATGACATGTAATCCTTCCATAGCAAGAATAAAGAGAAAAGGAGAAAGAGGATCTCCTTGTCTTAATCCTCTTTCCAATTTGAATTCCTCCGTAGGGCATCCATTAATCAATATCGAAGCGTAGGCCGACTCAAGGCAAGCCTCAATCCATGATATCCAAGTCTTACCAAAACCCATAAACTGCATCATAGAAAATAAGTATTCCCAAGATAAAGAATCATATGCTTTAGCAAAATCTACTTTAAAAAGCACCATCTTCTGTTTACTTTTTTTGCACCAATCCACCACTTCATTAAGAATGAGAGGTCCGTCAAGAATCTGACGACCTTTAACAAACGCTGATTGATGATGACTAACAACCGAACCCACAACCAAAGCCAACCGATTAGCCAACACTTTTGCAATAATTTTGTATTGAAGATTAATTAGGCTTATAGGCCTAAAATACGACACAATAAGAGGATTTTTCACTTTCGGAATCAAAGTAATAAAAGAAGCATTGCACCCTTTAGGGATTTTACACTTCTTACAAAACTCCAACACAAGATCAAAAATTTCACCTTTTAGTATCTCCCAATATCTCTTAACGAAAGCGAACGTAAAACCGTCTAGGCCCGGGGATTTATCATTCCCGCAATCCCATACTGCCGCTTTGATTTCTTCTATAGTAGGAATCGCTTCTAAAGATTGGCTTTGTTCCCTCGAGAGTTTATTGAATTTATGGCTTAGATCATCCATAGGAACCCCGTTGAATTTACGAAATCGGTCCTCAGAATAGTCAAAAAATGCTCTCTTGATTGGAATGGGATCGGAGAGCCAGGTGCCTTTTCTTTTAATGCATCTAATGCCCAGATGTATTCTCTTTTTATTTACGATCCCATGGAAAAACTTTTTATTTTCATCACCCTCTATAGACCATTTTACTTTCGCTTTTTGGAACAGTTCCGAGTTTGTATTTTTCTCAATCTCAGCAATTTGGAAGACAATAGATTTTCTTTCTTCTAACCCAATACTATCGATCGCCCCTCTGTCGAACTCAGAGTCAAGAACTCTTAGGCGAGTAGAGAGCTCATCCTCCAAACCGTGCACTTTAAGACGTCTCGCGGAATTCCATTTTTTTATAACTTCCTTGAGGTTTTTAAGTTTCAGTTTGAAACAAACAAGATCATTAGTGTGAATCTTGAAAGCATCGTCATTCCAGGCCTCCATAACAAGCTTCTCGAAACCCTCTAGATTTAACCAATAATTAAAGAATTTAAATGGCATCGCACCAAAGTTTTCCGAAAGGTGTTTCAAAAGAATTGGTCTATGATCGACAATGTTTTTTTCCAAAGCTTGAACTTCCAGATTCGGAAACTTTGCCACAATATCTTCATAAATTAGAAAATGATCTAGTTTACTCATTTTAGAAAAATCCGAACTAATCCTCGTAAATTTGTTGCCTCCCATCGGGATATCCACAAGATTGGCTTCACGAATGAAATCATTAAAAGCATCTGCAACATTTTGATTAAAAACCGATCCGCGCCTTTCGGAGGAAAAACGAACCATGTTAAAATCTCCCATAATAATGTAAGAACCCGAGTGACTAATCATGAAGGAAAGGATGAACCCCCACAATTTTTTTTTCTCCACATCATCTTGCGGAGCGTATACATTAATCATGAAACATCGAATATCAAACGCCACCCAATATCCTTCAACAATTAAAACATTTTCGAAGCAAAGGAAAGACGAATTCACAAACATATTTGGGTCCCAGATAGCAAGTAAACCCCCTGATCTTTCTCGAGCACTCGAAGACACAAAATCAAATGTATAATTGCCTCACAAGCTTCTAATTCTACCAATATCTACCACCGACATATAAGTTTCTTGAATAGCCAAAAAACTAATGGAATGGTGACAACAAATATTCTTTATCTTTTTGCGTTTCAACACGTTCCCTACACCACAAGCATTTAAAGAGAGTACATTCATTGATCCACAAATTTCTCACTCATTCCCATGATCACTTTCTTCAAGTCACTTTTACTGCCTTTCATATGAAAACCCATCGCCTGACCCAACTGTATATGACGTTGTAATAGCGACCCACCTTCTTTTTTGGAGCAACCAGACGAGACCGACCGAATGGATTCCCCCACTTGACTTATATCTCCACCTTCAGTGTTTAGGCCTTTAAATGGCTCTTTTACCACCACCTCTTCATGTCCCATAGAATGTTGAACACAAGGCCCCTTATCCGCCTCAGTAAAAGGACATCCATTTTCTTTAAGAGCAGCATACCCCGACGGACGTGAGGTGGAAGAAGAGGCTTTACTCTCCTCCCTCCCTACCCCCTTAATCACGCCCTCAAGGTCAAAAGGATCAGACTCGGCCACATCTTCCACCAGATTGACTTCCATATTTTCGAAGCTATCTGCCACTGAAATCTTATCCTCATCTGAATCATCGCTAGAAGAATCACCCCATGACAAGGTTTCTTAAAAGAAGGTGTCCACATTGAAACCTCATTAATCGACACATCAAAAATAGCCTCATCACATTTTACTTTACCCAACGTGCCAATTATAGACAAGATCTTTGTGAGTATACATACTCGACCTAACGCCATGGGTTCCTCAAAGTCATTCTCAAGAAACATAACATCTCCCCACTGAGAAGCCACTTTCTTGAAAGTACTCGGTGACCAACCTATCAAAGGCAATCCTCCAATCTCCAACCAAACAACCCGTTCCTTCAAAAGAAAATCTTTGAAAAAAGGTTTGATATCTGAAAAAAACAGATTCATGTCTTCATGATACAATTTGGGACCTCCAATAGTTTGCTTTCGTTTATTTAGAAGTAGGAGGATTACTACCATTAAAGCTATCGATGTCATCAACTAGTAGAAGAACACATTTGAGGACGTGTCACATGATAGTTGTTCGTAAAATAATATAAAAGCCTTTTATAAATTAACTTACAATACAGAAATGGAAGTAAAGTAGTAAATTACATATATTATTATAACCGAAATAAAAGAAAATACAAGAATAGTAGAAGAAGAAGATGTTGGGTGAGAATTCGTATTCGCTTAAAACAAATTTTGGGACTCCTAAGAGAACTCGTTTGCCTCCTAGGATACAACAACCAAAACAGTATTGCAGTTAGGGTTAACTCGAGCACCTAAAATATACCTTAGAATAAAGAGCAGATGAGGATCAAGAGTTGCTAGAAAGAGCTTTGTGTGTTTGTAGAATTGCAAGTGAATTTTAGAGTTTAAAAATGCTAAGGATCCCTTAGTATTTATACTAAAAATAAAGTCGAAACATCTTTGAATATGGGTGTTCATTATTCGAATAACTCAAAATTCGGCTCAAACTAAATTCGACTCAAACTAATTTTGAATAACAGATTTGATATTCGAATCGAATAATTATTTAAACAGAATAATTAAGTCATATTCAAATTTAAATATTTGTTATTTAAACCTATTGGAATAACCCAGATAACATATATATTTATTTTTTTTATATGATTAATAACCATTTATACTTGTCTAATTGTTTTTGGGCTAGTATAACCATTTGGACTTGTCTAAGAGTTTTATATGATATATAACCATTTAGACTACTATTGTTGACTCGACTGTTTGTTTTGTAGTTATAAGATAGTAGGGCTGTAAACAAGCTGAACGTTCAGTGAATAGTTCATGAACCGTTCGATGGGAAGTTCGTTTACGTTCGTTCGTTTAATAAATGAACGAACATGAACAAGAAATTTAGTTCGATTAACTAAATAAACGAACATGAACAGAGGTCTGTTCGTTCAGTTGTGTTCGTGAACGTTCGGTAATCTGTTCGTGAACGTTCGTTCGTTTATGTTCGTTCATTTTCGTTTGTTTAAGATGTTCATTAAGATTTTTGTATGTTTCTGTTTTATTTTATCTAAACATTTTATATTCTTTAATTTTTTTATTTTTTTATTACCCTAACAATTAACTAAGTAAAGTAGGAAACCATATTATCATTTATGCGTCATTTCCCTATCCACTATTATTCGATTAGGGCTTCTAAGTTATCAATCCTAAATAATGTAAGCTTCCCTCAATCCTAAGTCATGTAACCATTATGGTTGACATCAAAAGTCTCAAACAACACTTCGTTCGGTAATGTTCGTGAACAAACCCATTTTCTTAATTAACAAACACGAACATGAAATTTCGTTCGGTTAATGCTCGTGAACCGTTCATGAACAAGTTCAATGCTTAACGAACGAAAACGAACAAAGCTTCGTTTGGTTTGGTTCGGTTCGTTTACAGCCCTATATGATAGTGATTTATTAGAATAAGGATATTTAGCAACTGATAAACAATAGATTTATTATTTTTTATTTTTAGATTAATATAAAAGTAGATACGCTTGATTTTTTAAAAAATACAGAACTTTAATTTGTATTTTCATTGTGTCATTATTGGGAACAAAACGAACACACGTTTGATTTAGCAATTTTGCAATTTGTACAAGAGAAAATTAAAAAAATGATCCAAAATGTTTTGATGATTGATAGTTTGAATATATAATTGAAAAATAGAGAATTAATTGTACAAATGGTTCATGTGGTTTGATCAAATTGCATATTTGGTCCCACGTTTTAAAAATTACAAACTTAGCTTAAATGTTTGTGACCTGGTTGTGACTTTAGCACCTTGCGTTAATACCAATTATTTTTTAAGGAAAATTAGCCCATGTGTCATCCATCTTACTTACAATTACAAACTTAATCCTAAAAATAAGTTAAAATTAGTAAAAATCAATAAAAAAAAATCAGTAAAGATCAGTAAAAGTTCATAAAAATTAGTAAGAATCACTAATTTTTTTACTGTTTTTTATAGACTTTTATGGATTTTTACTTATTTTTAGGATTAAGTTTGCAATCGTAAGTCACGTGGATGGTACATGGGCTAATTGTCCGTTAAAAACTAACTGGTATTAACGTTAGCGGCTAAAGACGCAACCAGGTCACAAACGCTTGGGATAAGTTTGCACTTTTTAAAACCTAGTGGTCAAACATGCAATTTGATCAAACCACGAAGGCCATTTGTGAAATTAACTCAAAAATAGATGTTTGTAAAGATATATCCACAGCTTTGTATGTTTTGATTAGGGTCCTTCATGATACAATTTAGGACCTCCAGTAGTTGTTTTCGTTTATTTAGAAGTAGGAGGATTACCATCAGGGACGTTTTTGAGATTTCGGGTGTCTCAGACAAGTACTAAAAAATGGGCCCTTAAATATAATTTTTTCCCAAAGATCGATAATAATTGTAATAACAATAAATAAATTTTTTTTTATTGTAGCGATAAACAAATACAAAAGAAATTTAAATAATAAACAGAACAAAGTTTTCATCTACTTGTTTGAACTTGTCTAAGAGTTTTATATGATATATAACCATTTAGACTACTATTGTTAACTCGACTCTTTGTTTTGTAGCTAACTTGTTTGACTCTTTATGTTCATTTTGGCATTTTGCGATTATATATGTTTTAGATTGTTAAAAGCTGAGGAAAATAGTGATTTCGTTTTTTAGTTTCTTTTTTTAATTTTTTTTTTGAATTTATGTGTATATTTATTTCCTGATTCGAATAAGTCGAATAAACTTGAATTCGACTCAAATTCGAATAAGCTTATTCGAATCGATTTATTCGAATTTTAGTCGAATTCGAATACAATTTTCAAAACAACAAATTAGAACAACCCAATCCGAATAACCCGAAATTCAACTTATTCGACTCAATGAACACCCTATCTTTGAAGAATTAAACGAAAAATAAATTTCTTAAACGTTTTCAATGCATTTTATTTTGTTATGAATTCTTAAATAGAAACTGGTTTTCAATTTCAGCTCAATGGTAAGTGCATCAGTGGAAGCCGAGTAGCTGAAACCATTAGTGGAAACTACTCAGTTGCAACCGATTCGTGGAAACACAAGACATCATTAGTGGAAAACTTCAATACACGCGTCCTCTGATGACGTCATTAGTGTAACAGGCCATTAGTGGCAACCGCAGTGATGTGAGCCTGCGAAGTGCCAAGTTCGCCTTCAAAACATCAAACTGTGCCCATCGCCCACGCCACGCGTGTGCTTGTGTAAGTGCGTGTTAGGGTAAGGTCCCTACTTGTGTTTGCATAAAAGAAAACAAATACCTCAGAAGA
This sequence comes from Smallanthus sonchifolius, assembly GCA_023525975.1. NCBI lineage: Eukaryota > Viridiplantae > Streptophyta > Magnoliopsida > Asterales > Asteraceae > Smallanthus > Smallanthus sonchifolius. Next base: position 70,301,044 of record CM042028.1, on the reverse strand, counting down.
CTTTCATTGTCACACCCTCAAAATCCACCTGCGTGGTTTTACCGCGAGGCGCGTGACATACCAGGATCTCAGTCATTAGTTAAACGGAACGACTCTATATGAATTTGAATAAAATACCATTGCTGCTTATAATCACGAGACAACAAAAGTTTAAGTTTGAAAACGTTGCAGAAGCGTAAATAAAATCCAGATGCAAGAATAGTCAAATGCGCAAAACACCGCGCCCAAACCAAAGTAAATGATAGAAATAAATAAATTCAGTGTTTGAAATATGATGGGACTCCATGCATGTCCTACACTCGTGATCAATACCTTAGCGGCCTGAGAAAGACATGCTAAAAGTGTCAACACAATGGTTGGTGAGTTCATAGAGATGTAAGTAAATAGAAAGTTCGATGTTTGCTAGATAATGTAATTAATGTACACCGATAGATAGCTAGTCTATGTCATGCTACTACAAGTGTTCGAAACCGAAGCTGACTGTTTATGTTTGTTTGCCTTCCTCCATGTCTACCGAGCAATGGCAAATGTTTGGCTAATCTTACACCCGTTCGACCTCCAGTCAAGTTAGCGTGACTAACTCGGCTTGGGCTTGTCAAAACCTAGTAATAATACTCAAAATAACCTCGCTATGTTCCAATACTAACGGTTCGAGAATGTTAGGACTTATTGGTATGTTTGCACTTTAGTAAGCAAGCGATAATACAATAATACAAAACACAAAATGTTTGCGTGCATGCTTTCTCCCCCAAAAAGGAAAGTAAGTAAAGATAGGGGTCATGAAACCCACCTGAAGAAAGTGGTGATGGTATTCCACCAAAAGTTTACACAAAGAGGATTGAGAGTATCGTCTTACACGGGTGCTACACAAATACACCACGTATAAGAAGTAATTCCTATTATATTTTCATGTCTTACGATAAACGACGCGATTAACTCGATCTAATAGTTAAATTAAACGCTTAACTTAATAAATCTCATAATTATCAAAATACTCTTTTAGAAAGAAAATACGATTTTTCTCCCGAAACATACTCCAACAATTACTATTGACCACGTTCAATTTATAAAGATTTATGGTAGTTTTTAATAATTTTTCTGATTTTTATTTAATTCTAAAAACAGTTTAAAATCTGGAAAAGATGCTGAATGGTTCAAAAGAAAGCTGAAAAGAAGAAAATAATAAAAACTGGTTGGCCTAGGACTCGAACTCGCGAACTTACTGTTGCAGGTTACGCGCTCTACAAACTGAGCTGCCTTCACAACTGCGAAATATTTGGGGTTTCCTAATTCATATACAGTACCTGCTGCAAGAAGTTCAGCCACTCAAGAACTAAAACGATCGCAGCAGTCCTAGATCCAAATTCGTTTTGCTTGTTTAACATTATCCAAAATTGATTTAGGGGTTTTGTTATACACTAAAAACCGATTAGAATTAAAGATTAAATTTGGTTTTGAAGATCGTTTGAGCGGGTTTTACAAACCTGTTAGGGTTCGACGAGTTTTAGGTTAAAATCTATAAAATTTGATCGATTAGAGTACGAATCAAGGCTGGCGACATTAGGGCTTTTGATTAGTAGGCAAAAAAGTTCAAGAATATACAAGTATCTAACCTGATTCGCTCGAAACCGGGAGTTATGGGATGAATCAGGAGTGACGGCTTCGAATGGGGAAAAACTAGGGTTCAAGGTTGATTATATGCGAATTAGATATAGGGATGAGTCGTTTGAGTTAAAGGACACGGGTTATAAGCGCAAAATTCGTCAATTTAGTTTCTAACTTCTAATTTGAAATCAATTTGATGATAATCCTATCATTTGACTTGTAGAAGTCAAACATTCAAGTTTTGGAAAAAATTACAAAACACCCCCTGCTGTTACTAATTGATTTATTTATTTATTATTATTATTATTATTATTATTATTTTAACGGGGAATACTAACGTAGTTAACGATCCTCATTTACTTGAATGTTTGCGCACTAACGGATTGATTAAGTGCAATGCATGAACGAAAACTAATATGATTGAGTTTGTGTTTGTCGGGGATAACCTGAAATGTCGGGTGTTACATCATCCCCTTGTTAAAGGAATTTTCGTCCCGAAAATTAGAGTAATGTCGCTAGTTATCTGAAACAAAAAGTTTGGGTTGTCTCATCATCCCCTTGTTGAAAGAAATTTCGTCTCGAAATTTAAGTAATACCTTTCGTGTTTGCCGTGGAGTGCTTGAAAAGCAGAGGATATTTCTTCATCATATGATCCTCTCGTTCCCATGTGAACTCCGGTCCACGTTTTGAGTTCCAGCGGACTCTAACAATTGGGATTTTGCTGTGCTTGAGCGTTTTGACCTCACGGTCCATGATTTCAACTGGTTCCTCTATGAAACGTAACTGCTCATCGATTTCCAACTCCTCGAGTGGAACCACTAGTGTCTCATCAGATAGGCATTTCTTAAGGTTTGAAACATGAAAGACATTGTGTACTCCATTGAGTTCATCTGGTAGGTTTAATTGATACGCAATCGGACCAATCCTTTTCACTATCTTGAATGGTCCAACATAACGCGAGTTTAGTTTCCCCCTTTTCCAAAACGGATCACACCTTTCCAAGGTGAAACTTTTAATAACACTCTTTTACCCATTTGAAACTCTAACGGTTTTCTGCGTTTGTCTGCATAACTCTTTTGACGGTCACGGGCTGCGCCATGTGGTTTCAAATTTGCACAATCTTTTCTGAAGTTTCGTGCACAAGTTCAGGGCCTGTAATTTGACTATCTCTAATTTCAGCCCAACAGAGAGGTGATCGGCATTTCCGTCCATATAATGCCTCGAACGGTGCTGTCTGGATGCTAGTATGGTAGCTATTGTTATAGGAGAACTCAGATAACGGCAGGTGAGTCTCCCAACTATTTTCAAAATCGATTAGGCAAGCCCGTAGCATGTCCTCTAGGGTTTGAATTGTACGCTCACTCTGACCATCAGTTTGGGGATGGTACGCTGTGCTCATATCCAGACACGTACCTAGAGATTTATGTATGGATTTCCAGAAGCGCGAAGTAATTCGAGCGTCTCTATCTAAAATGATTGAAACTGGCACTCCGTGCCGAGAAACTACTTCCTTAAGATAAATGCGGGTTAACTGCTCCATTTTGTCAGTTTCTTTAATAGCACGGAAGTAAGCGGATTTAGTTAGACGATCTACTATTACCCAGATTGTGTCACATCCGGTAGGGGTTCGGGGTAATTTGGTAATAAAATCCATGGAAATCTGCTCCCATTTTCACATCGGGATTTCCGGTTGTTGAAGCTATCCGGATAGCTTTTGATACTCCACCTTGACCTTTGAACAAGTAAGACACTTGCTCACATAGGTGGCTATGTCGGCTTTCATGTTCGGCCACCAATACAACACCTTCAGATCATGGTACATTTTGTCAGATCCCGAATGAACAGAGTATCGGGATTTGTGAGCTTCATCTATAACAAGCTCTCTTAGGTTTCCATACACTGGAATCCATATTCGCTCCATGAAATAACGAATACCATCAGATTTAACTTCCAGTTGTTTCTCCATACCACGGGTGGCTTCCAATACTAAGTTCCCTTCCTTTAAGGCTTCTAGTTGAGCATTACGGATTTGTTCAGGTAATCCTGTATAAATAGTGAGTTGCAACGCTCGAACTCGTCGGGGTTTGGTTTCCTTTCTACTCAGAGCATCGGCTACCACGTTAGCCTTGCCTGGGTGGTACTTGATGGCACAGTCATAATCATTTAAGAGCTCGATCCAGCGACGCTGTCGCATGTTCAACTCTTTCTGTTTGAATATGTGCTGGAGACTCTTGTGATCGGTGTAAATGGTGCACTTGGTACCGTATAAGTAGTGTCTCTAGATTTTCAGCGCAAATACCACGGCTCCCAACTCCAAGTCATGAGACGTGTAGTTTTTCTCGTGGACTTTCAATTGCTGAGAAGCGTATGCGATAAATTTCTTGCGTTGCATTAGCACACAACCGAGACCCTGGATAGAAGCATCGCAATACACTATGAGGTCATCCATTCTCTCTAGCAGAGATAGGATGGGTGCGCTACATAGTTTTTGCTTCAGAAGTTGGAATGCTGAATCTTGAGTTTCGCTCCAGGTATACGGTTTTCCTTTTTGAGTTAGGGTAGTGAGAGGTTGAGCGATCTTAGAAAATCCCTCTATGAATCGGCGGTAGTAGCTAGCCAATCCAAAAAATTGTCACACCTCTGTCGGAGTTGTTGGCGCTGCCCAATTCTTAATGGCCTATACTTTAGATGGATCGACATGTATTCCCTTCTCATTGACTACGTGTCCAAGAAATTGAACCTTGCGAATCCAAAAATCGCATTTTGAAAACTTCACGTATAGCTGCTCCTGTCTTAGCAGTTCAAGGATTAAGTGCAAGTGCTCTTCGTGCTCTTCCTTAATCTTAGAATAGATAAGGATATTGCCAATGAAAACGATGAAGATTTGGTCGAGGTAGGGTTTACACACACAGTTCATGAGGTCCATGAACACCGCGCGTGTGTTGGTTAATCCAAATGGCTTGACCAAAAACTCGTAATGGCCGTACCAGGTTCTAAAGGCGGTTTTGGATATATCTTCATCACGAACTCGCAGCTGATGATATCCAGATCTTAAATCGATTTTTGAATACACACTCGACCCTTGAAGTTGGTCGAATAGATCGTCAATGCGAGGAAGTGGGTAGCGGTTCTTGATAGTTACCTTGTTCAGCTCTCAATAATTAATACACATGCGGAAAGTCCCATCTTTCTTTTTGACAAATAGGACTAGGGCTCCCCATGGTGATGAACTGGGTCGGATGAAACCCTTATCCAATAGTTCTTGCAACTGTGTGGATAATTCCTGCAGCTCACTTGGTGCAAGTCTATAAGGTGCTCTGGCAATAGGGGCTGCTCCGGGTGTTAGATCGATTTGGAATTCGACCTGTCGACGGGGTGGAAGACCGGGTAAGTCTTCAGGAAAAACTTCTAGGAAGTCGCGAACAATAGGGATATCTGTATTCTCCTCGGAAGGTTTGTCAGCGACGAGGGCTAGTATCACTGTATGACCCTTGCGTAGACATTTCTGCGCCTTAATATCAAATATGATGCCCACAGCGACACCACTCTTCTCGCCTTTTACAGAAAGAATCTCTCCACTAGCTAGGGGAATACGAACAATCTTATCTTTACAGATGATCTCAACTTGGTTTTCAGATAACCACTCCATGCCAACGATTATATCAAAGCTGCCAAGTGTAACTAGCATGAGATCGATGTCGATTTTGTGACCATATAATCCTAACTTACATCCCTTGAGGATATGAGTTGCCTTGATTAGCTTACCGTCAGCTATTTCTATGGAATATTTTTTCTCTAACGGGGTTGTGGTCATCTCTATCTGTTTACTAAAGTTCTCAGAAATAAAACTCCTATCGGCACCAGTATCAAATAGAAAAGAAGCAAAACGATCGTTTAAAGGAAACATATCGGCAACAACGTTATGATCCTTTTGAGCTTCTCCTGAGCCGATCACGAAGGCCCGACCCTTCACACCATTTCCATTACCACACTGATGATTATTGACATTACCGTTCCCATTACCAGTTTTCTTCTGCTGAGGGCAGTCCTTTTTAAAATGTCCCTCTTTACCGCACTCAAAGCATCCCTTGGGTGCGTCACCAGTTGGTGTCTGTTCAGCCTGCATTTCTCCCCTGCAATCTTAGGCCGAATGGCCCATTTTCCCACACCGTTGACAACGGTACCTGTCACAAGCTCTAGTGTGATGAAAGTTACATTTTTTGCACTTTGGGTACTTACCAGCATAGGTACCCTGATTTTGCTGAGCAGAGTTTGACTGTGAAGTATTCTTGGCATGCTCGAACTTTCGATGTTGCTGCTGTGCGGGTGGATTATACTAAGAAGATTTGAAGTGCGGACTGTCAAATTTACGCTTGTTATCAACCACTTTAGAAGTTGACTTTCTCGGAGGTAGTGCACCTTGGGCAACTTCCTGATCGGTCAATTTGTGAGCCAACCGAATAGTTTGTTGGATAGTGGCGGGGTTGGACGATGTTACCATACTTTGAATTTGAGGGATTAGGCCCCCGATGTACATCTCGATCCGCTTATACGCTTGGGTCACCATTTATGGGCACAAAGTTGCCAGCTCGTGGGAGTGGGTAGTGTAAGCTTCAATTTCAGACGCCTCCGTCTTTAGGTTCCAGAGTTCAGCCTCAAGCTTCTGCACCTCATCGCGAGGGCAGTACTCTTCCTTCAGCATGTTTTTAAATTCCTCCCATGGCAAAGCGTTTGCCATTTCCAAAGTTAGCATTTGCACTTGTTGATTCCACCAAGTCAAATCAGGGTACCTATGTGCCCACCGAGTAGTGGAAGAAGAAGGAATGTCAGCAGTGAGTCCGGGTGGGACCTGCTCCCCGCGGATCTAGCTCCTGATCCTGTCGGGATACCAATCCCAGTACTGCATGTTGTCTTCGACACACACGTGAAAAGGATCGTCATGCACTATAGCATCATCGATAGGTGTCAATCTCTGCCTCTTAGGCTCTGGTGAAGGTATTGTGGGAACCTCGGGTTCCTGATCGACTGGGATGTAGGTGACCTTGGTGAAGAAGACATTTCCTGTAGTGTGATGAGTAAGTGACATGTATGAGTGTAAGTGTTGTGTAACTAATGCAAGTTTATGGTTATAGTCTAGAATGCAAATCCTAGTTCACTAGAACCAATGGCTCTGATACCAATCTGTCACACCCTCAAAATCCACATGCGGGGTTTAAAGCGAGGCGCGCGACACACCAGGATCTCAGTCATTAGTTACACGGAACGACTCTATATGAATTTGAATAAAATACCATTGCTGCTTATAATCACGAGACAACAAAAGTTTAAGTTTGAAAACGTTGCAGAAGCGTAAATAAAATCCAGATGCAAGAATAGTCAAATGCGCAAAACACCGCGCCCAAACCAAAGTAAATGATAGAAATAAATAAATTCAGTGTTTGAAATATGATGGGACTCCATGCATGTCCTACACTCGTGATCAATACCTTAGCGGCCTGAGAAAGACATGCTAAAAGTGTCAACACAATGGTTGGTGAGTTCATAGAGATGTAAGTAAATAGAAAGTTCGATGTTTGCTAGATAATGTAATTAATGTACACCGATAGATAGCTAGTGTATGTCATGCTACTACAAGTGTTCGAAACCGAAGCTGACTGTTTATGTTTGTTTGCCTTCCTCCATGTCTACCGAGCAATGGCAAATGTTTGGCTAATCTTACACCCGTTCGACCTCCGGTCAAGTTAGCGTGACTAACTCGGCTTGGGCTTGTCAAAACCTAGTAATACTACTCAAAATAACCTCGCTATGTTCCAATACTAGCGGTTCGAGAATGTAAGGACTTATTGGTATGTTTGCACTTTAGTAAGCAAGCGATAATACAATAATACAAAACACAAAATGTTTGCGTGCATGCTTTCTCCCCCAAAAAGGAAAGTAAGTAAAGATAGGGGTCATGAAACCCACCTGAAGAAAGTGGTGATGATATTCCACCAAAAGTTTACACAAAGAGGATTGAGGGTATCGTCTTACACGGGTGCTACACAAATACACCACGTATAAGAAGTAATTCCTATTATATTTTCATGTCTCACGATAAACGACGCGATTAACTCGATCTAATAGTTAAATTAAACGCTTAACTTAATAAATCTCATAATTATCAAAATACTCTTTTAGAACGAAAATACGATTTTTCTCCCGAACCATACTCCAATAATTACTATTGAGCACGTTCGATTTATAAAGATTTATGGTAGCTTTTAATAATTTTTCTGATTTTTATTTAATTCTGAAAACAGTTTAATTGAAGTTTAAAGTCTGGAAAAGATGCTGAATGGTTCAAAAGAAAGCTGAAAAGCAGAAAATAATAAAAACTGGTTGGCCTAGGACTCGAACCCGCGACCTCACTGTTGAAGGTTACGCGCTCTAATTCATATACAGTACCTGCTGCAAGAAGTCCAGCCACTCGAGAACTAAAACGATCGCAACAGTCCTAGATCCAAATTCGTTTTGCTTGTTTAACATTATCCAAAATTGATTTAGGGGTTTTGTTATACACTAAAAACCTATTATAATGATAGATTAAATTTGGTTTTGAAGATCGTTTGAGCGGGTTTTACAAACCTGTTAGGGTTCGACGAGTTTAAGGTTAAAATCTATAAAACTTGATCGATTAGAGTACGAATCAAGGCTGGGGACGTTAGGTCTTTTGATTAACAGGTAAAAAAGTTCAAGAATATACAATCTAACCTGAATTCGCTCGAAACCGAGGGTTATGGGATGAATCAGTAGCGACGGCTTCGAATGGGGAAAAACTAGGGTTCAAGGCTGATTATATACGAATTAGATATAGGGATGAGTCGATTTGAGTTAAAGGACACGAGATATAAGTGCAAAATTCGTCAATTTAGTGTCTAACTTCGAATTTGAAATCAATTTGATGATAATCTTATCCTTTGACTTGTAGAAGTCAAACATTCAAGTTTTGGAAAAATTACAAAACACCCCTATTGTTACTAACTGATTTATTTATTTATTATTATTATTATTGTTATTTTTTTATTTTTTATTTATTTATTTTTTTATTTTTAACGGGTTATACTAACGTAATTAACGATCCTCATTTACTTGAATGTTTGCGAACTAACAGATTGATTAAGTGCAATGCATGAACGAAAACTAATATGACTGAGTTTGTGTTTGTCGGGGATAACCTAAAATGCTAGGTGTTACACTCATTTATATACCGCTTAAAGTTTTGTCACTTCTTGTCACACCCCGCCCCGGGCACCCTCGAGACGTTTTCGGGCTGCGCCGCCGATTGGTACCATTCACCTGCTTTGATTTCATAGTTTGTATTGTGCAGCGGAAATCATTTTACAAGGATCGTTTCTTTCATAAATCTCAGCCTCAAGATTTGGTTTTGTAAGTACAAAAATCTTGTTGTGTGAACAAAGATCTTTTATTTAAATATTAGGGTTTAACAACACAACTTGTTTGTTACAATGATTCTGAAATCAAAAACCCGCCGACAACAATCGGTCATTTCTATTCTAGAAGAAAGGTAAAAGCCTAGGGATCATAATCCTCAAGGCACTAAGCCTTGTAATCTTTTCTTGAGGTCCTTTCTATGCTTTGGTATTCTTTTCCACCATGGCACGAACCTGTATACATATTTTCTGGTTATTCCCGGGTCTATATCCGTAGCCAGACCTGGGTAACAACAAAACTACAACCACCTTTGGAATCAAAACCTGACCTGACAGGTGTTGTTCAATTTATTCTTTTCCTGAAAACATTTGAAAATGAAACGTCAGCGGAAAGCTGGTGAATACTTTTTATGACTCCAAAATCCTTTACCAAAAGGCAAAACAGTTGTTAAATAATTAATCATAACTTTCAAAGGTAGGTAGTAAACACATTACTACGTCCCATTATGGTGCGTATACATTGGTCACATACTCGAGGGAAGCGGTGATTTGTTGATCCACGTCTTACACAATCACTCGACTTAAGATGTGCCAACCCTGCCCGGGCGTATATTCCCGGATAAAGTAAAAATATTTGATCAAAATTTATGTATACATTTTGGATGAATCACAGCTACCCCTAGGGTTATATCCGTAGCCAACCCCACAAGGCAGTATGCATTAAGTATTTAATTGCGTGTTTTACCATTTTCGTAAACGTAGAAAGTTTGATCGTTACTTAAAGCGTTTAAATTATATTCACGAGGTAACAATGTATTCACCTTGATTGACGTGGAAAGATAGTGAACTTAGTGCTAAGCAGCTCTAGAAGTTGGCTCTTAGGGCTCCAGCACCTTATCTTGGACTTCTACGCATTCCTCGGGTCTCTTCGGCTAAAAACGCTCGAGTGCGGTTTATAAGCGAAAGTCAGTTGAACTCGGGAGAGCGGCTTGGGAGTCAGGACTCATACTGGAAGCTCGGGATCAGGGCATATTGTAGAGAGAAGAAGCTCAGAATTGGTGTTTGAATTGTGTAAAAAATGAAGTGGTGAAGCTTTCTATTTATTGGCTGCCATCGACCCCGTAGCGGACCGCTAGCCTGCTTTTTGCCGGTCCGCTACCGCCCCAAACTCTTGCATGTGTGACACGTGTTGCCCCTGGTTTGCATGCGAGACACACTTCTATAGCAGATAGTGTGGCAAACCCCTGGCGACACAACATGCAGTCATATTGTATACTTTCCTGTTTTAAGCGCATTACAGAATTCTAAGGTGTTCTACTCTTGTGGAGTCAAGCGGGGCTTTGTCATCCATTATAAGTCTTTAGAGGCTTTCAATTTTAAATCTTGTTAATTATTAGTTTCACAAACTTTTGTTTACTCCTTTACAAAAAAAATAGTTAGGTTAAAAGAATGTTATGAGAATGACAGGTTATAAGACATGGGTGTGTGATGTGTTAGGAAACTCTACCTACATGTTTGATCAAGTATTACTCCCACCAATTAAGTTAGGAGGTGTTTAGTATGTAGATGAAACTTTAAAAGTTTTCCATGAATTGGTGGGATGTTGGCATGATTAAGTATATTGTTTAAGTAAAGTGATTTCTTTAATATGGTAAGATGGGATTATAAAATTGATTTAGGGTTTGTTTGTTAGGGTAAAGGGTATACCCTCACGAGAGGGTGGGCATGAGGCTGCTCACGGCGTGAAGGGGTAAGGAACACCACCCCCCTCTTACGTGAAAGGGGCGTGAGGGGGTCCTCGTGAGTTCTTTCATGCGTGTATACACCCAACTAGCCGTTGGAATGTGACCGTTGGGGGATAGTTGGGTTGTTGACCGGTTTAAAAAAAAACTACTATATATCTAAACACAATCATATACCAAATCATTATCTCTATTTCACCAATTCAAACACAAACTTAATCAAAATGGCATCATCATCTTCATATTTAAGTGATGAAGCGGCTCAAATGATGTTCCGTGCTTGGACATCCGCAGCGATTACGTGGTGGCAAGAAGCCGAATCATCACAACATTTAACAAGAAATGCTCGTTTAAACCGAGAACGGTCGACTGCTAACGCCCAACTACTACAAAACTACTTTAACGAAGGGTGTACGTATGAAGAGTAGCACTTTGCTACCCGGTTTCGAATGAGCCAGAATTTATTTTTAAGGATATTAAATGATATAGAGAGAGAGGTTCCTTGGTTCCGAAAAGGCGTTGATGAGAGAGGTCGGGTTGGTTTTACCCCCGTTCAAAAGTGTACTGCCACGGTTAGTCAATTAGCGTACGGAAGCGCTAGTAATTCGTTCGACGATTACCTAAAGATGTCAGCCCGAACAATCAGGTCATGCATGTATAAATTTTCTAGAGCTATTATTAAATTGTATGAAAGTATATATTTACATAAACCGTCGACTAGCGACATTGAGCAGTTACATGCAGCGCATGAAGCTAAGCATGGTTTTATCGGCATGCTTGGAAGTATCGATTGTACGCATTGAGACTGGAGAAATTGCCCCAACGCATGGCGATGTCAGTTTGCACGTGGTGATCATCCTAATCCGAGTATTATTCTCGAAGCAGTTGCATCAAATGACCTATAGATTTGGCATGCATTTTTTGGTGTTGCCAGTTCCAACAAGACAATAATGTTCTAAAACAATCACCTATATTTGATGATTAGATAAACGGGAACCGCACCCGACTCATCTTTTGAACTTAGGGGGACAATTTACCAGAGTGGGTATTATCTTGCCGATGGAATATACCCCGAATATGCTGTAATTGTCAAGTCGCTTGCAGAATCCATAAGTGTTAAACGTAATACTTATAAAAATCAGGTCATGCATGTATAAATTTTCTAGAGCTATTATTAAATTGTATGAAAGTAGATATTTACGTAAACCGACGGCTAGCGACATTGAGCAGTTACATGCATCGCATGAAGCTAAACATGGCTTTGTCGGCATGCTTGGAAGTATCGATTGTACGCATTGGGGCCGGAGAAATTGGCCCAATGCATGGCGATGTCAGTTTGCACGTGGTGATCATCCTAATCCGAGTATTATGCTCGAAGCAGTTGCATCAAATGACCTATGGATTTGGCATGCATTTTTTGGTGTTGTCGGTTCCAACAATGACATTAATGTTCTAAAACAATCGCCTATATTTGATGATTGGATAAACGAGACCGCACTCGACTCATCTTTTGAACTTAGGGGGACAATTTACTAGAGTGGGTATTATTTTGCCGATGGAATATACCCCGAATATGTTGTAATTTTCAAGTCGCTTACAGAACCCATAGTTGTTAAACGTAATACTTATAAAAAAGCTCACGAAGCGGCAAGAAAAGATATTGAACGAGTCTTCGGTATGTTAAAGTGTAAGTGGCATATTATCCAACGCCCGACTAGGTGTTGGTCTCAAAACAAAATTAGGAACATAATATATGCTTGTATTATTCTCCATAATATGATTTTAGAGGACAACGACTTAGCAATTTGTCACTATAGCCTAAATGAAGAGGAGCCTACATACGAATAAATTGACGAAGATAAAAAGCGAAGCAACCATCAAGAAATATGAAGCCGAGAAGTTCATCACGCTCTGAAAGTGGACTTGATTGACCATATTTTCAAACGTTCGCAACATTAGTTTTTATGTAATTTTTATTTATGTTATTTTTTATGTAGTTTTTTTATGTTATTTATGTTATTTTTTTTAATTTTATGTAACTTTTATTTATCTAAAAAAAGAATGTTTTATTTAAAAAATGAATATTTTATAATATATGCATTTAATGCTCACTTGACTTGGATATACCCCTTGTCATGTGAGAGCCAAGTGAATAGTATACAAATCTGACATGGCGTCTAGGTGGCAGAAAATGTACTCTCACTTGGGAGAGCCAAGTGAGAGTATACCTCATACTCTTATTAGGTAATGAAATGGATGATAAAATGGAATGGAAGAGAGAATGAAATGAATGAGGGAAGGAAATGGATCATTACCATTTCATTGTCATGTTTGGTTAACCTTTGGAAATGGAATGAATTATTGCTTTGTGATATTTGGAAGGTGTGAAAAGACGAAGGCAGGAAATACAATTTATTAAAAAAGACAAAAATACCTCTGCCTCAAAATAAAGAAAATTTATCAATTTACACAACATTATTCAATTAAAACTTATAATAAATTTATTTAATGAAAAATAAATTATTAATAACTAATAAAATTTAAAAATCATCCAGAAGTTTCTAGCTATGTCATCTAATCCATCTTCAGTAGCATCTTGTTCTTCTTTATTTATGTCGGATAAAATATCTGCAGTTGTTTAAGCATCTCTTCCATTTGATCGATCCTTACCAATGAAAACATAATACAATTCCAATAAACACATGAGTATGCCAAGCATCAACTGACAACATTTGTTATAATTGAAATCAATAAGATAATATGCCATCTATATGTAGTAATTCATCCTATAATTTAACCTCACTATCCTAAACAAAAAGCTTTCTTCATGAGAAATAACATTAAGGATAGTGCGTATTAAATTAGCTAATAAATTGGAACACCTAAAAATTTTACTAGAATATTGAAGGGGGTTTTGCAGATGGCTTAAATTTTGAGGGACTTGTTGGGTAACTTGAATAAACACCCCTACATAGCCCCTAGACCAGCCCCCCTTACCCGAATACTACCTCATTTTCCCCACTCCTTCATCGCAAACTTGAGAGAAAGAGAGGGAGTTCTCGGCTTGTGGCAAAAGGAGGAATCAGTTCTAGTTCAAGCCACCATTAAGCATTTTTACAGTTAAGGATTGTTGAGAGAAGAAGAGGCTCGATTTCTGCACATTTTTGAGGTAAAAGTCTGACCAAAATCCTCATCTTTTGCTCTTATGGGGTTAATGGGACTTTAATCCAAAAAGGTTGAGTTTTTACTTTTAGAATCGAGAAAAGGTTTTGGATTTATCACCATAGATGTCATACAAACGTTTTGAACGTAAAAAGTTTGAATCTTGATGATTAAATCAAACCAGATCTGAATCCATGCAAACTAGGGTTTTGGGTCTTGTTAGGGAGGTTCTCGGGCCAAGTTCTCGGATCTAGTTCCTGGCTTTAGTTCTCGGGGGAGCCTGTGCCGAGAACATGAAGTTCACGGCCCTCCTGTTGGTCGCGCAAACTTCCTAGTTCTCGTGAAATATTGATTGGCCGAAAACTTCTCAAGTTCTCGCGTGAAAGGCTGAAACGAGAACTTCCCAAGTTCTCGGGAATGCCTGCGAGTACTTCCATGTTCTCGGTAATTGAAAGTTGTTCAAATGCATTGTGTCACAGTCACGCCCTGGACGAGTGTGATCACGATTGGTACCTGTTTTGATTTCAGAGTTTTTGTAAAACACAGCGGAAGTTTTTTTTTTCACAAGGATCGTTTCATCATTTGTTTCAACCTCAAGGGTTGTATTTGTAAATATCAAGACTCAGTTGGAAGACAAAAGTCTCGTATTTATTTCATAAATGTAGGGATTTAAATACCCTTTTCATTTGATTACAAAACAGAGTTTGAAACCAAATACATTTCTTATCTCCTTTGGACAAGTTTCAAGCCACTGTAAATAGTACTATCCAAGGTTGATTAGTCCCTTGTTCCTATCTCCTTTTTCATCTTTTAGGATTTCCTATGCACGAGGTCTGAGAATCCAACGTGCAAGTTATCCTTTTTCAACATTCAATCCTGGGTGAGAACTTACGTCTGCCCGTATATCCTTTTCTTTCCATTTTATTTACTGTCTGAAAACATTTTGAAAATAAAACGTCAGCACGAACGCCGGTGAATATAATTATCTTGACAGGAAAATCATTTGGCTCAAACAAGTATTAATTTCATAATCACAATTTTGTGTTTAATCTACACATTCAGCAGGCCCTTATCTCTTGATCATATGCACCACTGTATACACTGGCGTCATGCCTTATAACAACGGACAGGTCTACGCCTTCGAATTTGTTATAAGATAAGCACCGGCCGCAATCCGGGACTTTCACCCGAGACCCGTGTATCCCTTGCAAGTTTTACGTATACCTATGGCCTGAATGCTTTGTTCGTAGAAGAACGTTAGGCATTATTCCCTTAAACTTTATTTGGCCATTTTCGTAAACATAAATGTTTGACACAAAATTTTGAAATAGATAAAGTATTCACCTTGATAATAGGAATGAGTCTCTAAGTTGGAAATTATAAAATCAACCTCCTAACTTTGTTTCTCTAGCTTATCGACACTTCTACGAGTGTTTCTTCTTAAACCGGGCGCTAAAATGAGCGAGAGTTAGACCGGGATCGTCGGGAGTGGGCTAGGGATCAACTGGAACGAGAATGGGAAGTGAAGATCGTGTTTGGTGTGAGAAAATTGAATGAGCTTGTCCAACTATTTATAAGGCTGATTCTAGAGTCATGACGGACCGTTACGGGTGGTGACGGTCCGTCACCATATTAGGGTTTGCGAGTCATCAGACATGCGTCACCCTCTAGTCAAATTGTGACGTGATGGACCGTTACCAGGCGTGACGGTCCGTTACGAAGTGATACGTGGCGCACCCTTAGTGTTTTGCGGCTGTGACGGACCGTTACCAGGCGTGACGGTCCGTTATAGGGTTTCCACGCTTCAGAAATTGCCCATTAGTCACTAGACATGTGGCACGCCATCATTATCCGCGTGTTCAGCCCGTAACGGACCGTTACCGTCCTTGACGGTCCGTTACCGTTTGATTTTCATGTTTTTCACTTTTTAAACCTTGATCTTTGGTATAATTATACCTATAGTCCCTGTGGTTTGTACCTTAGTCAAATCTTGGACATTTTTGTAGCAGGTGTTACATCCTCCCCACCTTGTTTTAAATCTCGTCCCCGATATTATTCGAACAAGTGAGGATATTTCTTTTTCATTTCAGACTCCAGTTCCCACGTGTACTTAGGGCCACGTCTGGAGTTCCATTTCACTTTTATAATCATGAGTGTCTTTCTTTTCAATTTCTTTTCTTGCATGTCCTCGATTTGCAAATGTTGTTTCACAAATTTTAACTTTTCAATTACCTCTTCGTCTTGTAGGGGTATTACCAGAGATTCATCTGCCAAACATCTGCGCAGATTTGACACATGGAATACATTGTGTACTCCATTCATTTCTTCTGGTAATTCGAGTTGATAGGCCACAGGCCCAACTCTTTTCAAGATTTTAAATGGTCCTATTAATCTAGAACTTAATTTTTCTTTCTTTCCAAATCTTACAATGCCTTTCCAGGGTGAAACTTTCAATAGAACGTTATCACCGACGTTGAATTCTAACGGCTTCCGTCGTCTGTCATCATAACTCTTTTGACGATCACAAGCCGCTTTTAATCTATATTTTATTTGAATTACTTTCTCAGTTGTTTCCAGGACTATTTCATGCCCAGATAACTGATTTTCTCCTATTTCTGACCAACAGATTGGAGTTCGACATTTACGACCGTATAAGTCTTCAAAAGGAGCGACATGTATACTCGTATGATAGTTGTTATTATAGGAGAATTCTATTAGAGGTAAGTGGTCATCCCAACTTCCTCCAAGATTAATGACACAAGCCCTTAACATATCTTCTAGGGTTTGAATAGTTCTTTCGCTCTGACCATCCGTTTGAGGATGGTAGGCAGTGCTAAGATTCAATTTCGTACCCAGGGCTTTTGAAAGCTTTGCCAGAAATGAGAAATAAATCTATTATCTCTATCTGACACAATAGACAGTGGTACACCGTGTAAAGACACGATTTCATTAACGTATAATTGTGCCAACTTATCCATGCTGAATGTTTCTTTCATGGGAAGAAAATGAGCAGACTTAGTAAGTCTGTCAATAATAACCCAGATAGTATCGTTTTCTCGACTGGTTCGGGGAAGTTTAGTAATGAAATCCATGGTTATCATCTACCATTTTCAGAAAGGAATTTCAAGTTGCTATAACAAGCCAGACGACTTTTGATGTTCAGCTTTAACTTGAGAATATGTTAAGCATTTTGCAATATAGATAGCGATATGCTTTTTCATCCCTATCCACCAGTAATTGGCTTTTAGGTTTTTGTACATTTTATAGCTTCCAAGATGCATTGTATATTTAGATTTGTGAGATTCTTCGAGAATTTCTTCATGTAAATTTCCATAAATAGGAACCCAGATTTTTTTATCCCAGATTTTTTTATTCATTCTGAGAATATTATCATCGCCTTTGACCAAGTGGTCGATCATGCCTCCCAAACTTCTTTCTCGAGGTTTGGTTCTTGTAAGACAAACTTTTGAGATTCCTTAATACGAGTAATAAGATCGATTTGAAGATCGAGTCTTAAAGCACGAACTCGTTTAGGTTTCTCATGTTCTTTTCTACTTAAGGCGTCAACTACAACATTAACATTGCCTTCATGATAACAGATTTCGCAATCGTAATCATTCAGGATTTCCATCCAACTCGTTTAGGTTTCTCTTATTTCATGGTAGCCACGAACTCGTTTAGGTTTCTCTTATTTTGCATGATTTCTATTGTGTTATTAATCTAGAATGTGTTGTATTCACCTACTTTGTAGATTTAAGGATAGCACAATTGGTCGCCAGATGACCGTCATATTCAATAGCTCGTTCAATTACAAGAATACATGAATTAGACTACTGGAATCATGAACAAACATAAACCCCCTAATTCTTCAACTTAAATACACATCAAGAAAGCAGAGTTCAGATGAGATTACCTCATACCATGCTTCTTTTTGGTTAAGAGATGAAGAACACACCTCCAACTCTTGTTTTGCATCTTCAGTTTGATGGTTTAACTTCAATCTCCACCACTCTCTTCTCTCGTTGAAATTTACCCACACACACATACAAAATTTGAAATTTGAACCTAAACTAGATGGTTATGCCCGCGCTTCGCGGCGGGTGTCGGATCCATCATTAACAAAATTTAAATGAAAACGTAGGCGTAACAGTAAAAATAATGTTAATAAAAGAGAAACATAAAACTATATAATAAGAAAGTAAAAAAACAAAATAAAAAAATTACCGGTTCGGGTCGTCGAAAACCATAAAAGCAAATACCAATACGGGTTCCGATAATACCAATACCTACAATGATGTTGTTCGCTAATAATAAGTTGGGCTCGTCACGGTACCACAACGGTAACGACACTACCCATAGGCAACGATATAAAAAAACTTGATTTTGAATACAACTCCGTTTAAAAAAAATTATATCGGAACGTTAACAAAAAAAACTAAAAAAAACCGCGCCCTCCGTATTCTAAAAAAAGTTAACGAACGAAAATTATTAAAGAAAAACGAAATTAATAGAAAATGAAACGGACTAAAAACATATATTATATATAGTTTAAGGGTTAAAAATGAAAATATAAAAAAAAAGGAAAATTGATGTGGCAAAATGTGAACGGATCTGACACTATTCACCAAGTTTTCTTTTACTCTTATTTTTTTTTGAACGGAACGACGAACATTGAATGTTGTGACGTCGCACCCCCGTCGCATGGGAGAGCCTCGTCCAACTCCGGCCAGTAGGTTGTCTTAACCGGGCCCACTTGGCGTCAAAGTTGGAGAGCATCCATTGAAAAATCTCACCCAATACGGCCCCTTCCGGGCTTGAGGGAGAGCCGAGACTCGAAACCTGGATCGACGTGGGTAAAACCCAGGTGTATCAGCCTAAAAGCTATGCCTCATTTGCTTGCTGCAGAAACTAATGTGAGGGCAGAGATTGAACCTTGGTCACAAAGAATACCAGGTCTCCTCCTTACCACTCTACCACCAGCTCCTTGGCTTCTTTTACTTTTATTTAGTAACAGTAATCACTAATTAGTAATGAGGGTAACCACTGGCTTTGGTCCAGTGGTTATGGCAATGAAGATTCAACCTGCCCACGCAGGTTCGAATCCGAGCCGAACCGGGTTTTAGTCTGGAGTGCGTTACGCTAGCGGGGTTTGGTCCGTGTAGCGGCGCAACTGCTGTCAAGTGGCAGCAGGCTCCATGGTTTCCCAGTGAAAGCCTAAGCCTCTCGTTCTGAACCCGCGGGCCCGGTTCAGACAACGTAGTGGTCAGGTTGAGGGGTAACGGGTCTCCGATTCGGAGATGCGACTGCCACTTAAAAATGAAAGTCGCGTTTCAAAAAAAAAATTAGTAATGAGGGTATTTCACCACCTTTGACCAACATCTTTATCAAAATGACAAATTGGTCCCTCAAGTTTTATGATTAATATTTTAAGTTTCTTCAATATCACTTTTAGTCCCTCAACTTATTTTAATTTAAACCACATCTTTAAGTTTGTTAAATAAATTCGCAACATATCAATTCGTGCGGTGTCTTGCAACCTTCAAATCTTAATAAACCGTAATTTAAATAAATTTTATTATACCCATTGACGTAAATAACCCCTTTACCACGCTTAAACGATTTTTCTAATTATATATATATATATTCTATATATATATTCAAAAACAGAATGTTACAGTATACTTCCAAGAAATGCCCCGAACAACCGTGGAAAAACTATTACGCCGATGACAGTTAGAACCGCCACAAACCCAGGACCCTCCCCTACTTAGCTTGATTGTTTCTCGTGTATTAACAATAAACATATTTTGAAAATAAAAAACAGAGTAGATTTTATTAAATTTGTTTATTTACAATACTTTTATTTATATAGATTGTGTTCTTTACATCCACAAGAAAACGTAAATAATTCATTTAATTTATATTTTAATATAAAAATACCACCAACTGAAAATGTTGTAGGTAACATGACGTCGGGATCTCTCAGTAAACCTTGCGTCGCTGATATCGACATGTAAACAACCTGTAAATTCTGTTTGTGATCTATCAGTAATTTTTTTCATCGGTGGTCAATTGACAACGACCGTTGATAACGTATAAGTAAATTTTTTTTCCACGTCATATATATTTTCGACATGGTATCAATGACGGGTCCAATTTTACTGAGAGAATTTTGTTGTTGATTGCAAAATTTTGTATTGAAAATGCATATAAAGTTTTAAACATCTTATCAGGGGCGGACCTACTTAGGAGGCATGGGGGGCAGCCGCCCTCCATAATTTTTTTTAGTGTTATATAGGCGTTAAAATCCCGATCGCCCCCCATAAATTTTTGAAATAAGCCCCCGCTTGCCCCCCATGAAATTTTTTAGTGTTATATACGTGTTATATATCGCTTGTTAACTGACCCGAAAAATTTCCGACCCACATGTAAAAATTTTCTGAGTCCGTCAGTGCATATGATAGCATAAATCACGTACACAAACATCATAATATGGGTGAATAAATTTCTAAGCCTGAAAACAAACCCAAAATTGTTGGAAAGCACTATAAAAAGTATTAACATTATTTGTACCTTTCAGGACATCGTAAACCTATAACAGTTCCCTTGATTATCATATTTTTTACATTTAAAATTAGTAACTAAATAAAAGGCAACCCTTGAATATCATATTTTTTATATTTAACATTAGTAACTAAATAAAAGGCAACGGGTAAGCAGTAACTTACTATTCTCTAATGTACGATTATATAACCACTTGAACCATACAAGTTTTTTTTCTTAATTTTTATTTTCAACCCTTATACATATATAATATATGTTTTTAGCCCGTTTCATTTGCTATTAATTTCGTTTTCCTTTAATAGCTTTCGTTCGTTAACTTTTTCCAAAATACGGAGTGCGTGGCTGTTTTTAGTTTTTTTTGTCAACGTTCCGGTATAATTTTTTTTTAAAACGGAGTTTTATTTAAAATAGAGTTCTTTTTTGTATCGGTGCGTGTAGCGAGTGTCGTTACCGTTATTGTACCGTGACGAGCCGAACACATTATGAGTGAACAACATCATTGTCGGTATTGGAATTATCGGAACCCGTATCGGTATTCATTTTTATGGTTTTCGACGACTCGAACCGGTAGTTTTTTTTGCTTTTTTATTATTTAGTTTTATGTTTCTCTTTTAGTAACAATATTTTTACCGTTGCGCCTACGTTTTCATTTGAGCGAACAACATCGTTGTCGATATTGGTATTATCGGAACCCGTATCGGTATTCGCTTTTATGGTTTTCGACGAGCCGAACCGGTAGTTTTTTATTTTATTTTTTTGGCTTTTTTATTATTTAGTGTTATGTCTCTCTTTTAGTAACATTATTTTTACCGTTGCGCCTACGTTTTCATTTGAGCGAACAACGTCGTTGTCGATATTGGTATTATCGGAACCCGTATCGGTATTCGCTTTTATGGTTTTCGACGAGCCGAACCGGTAGTTTTTTATTTTATTTTTTTGGCTTTTTTATTATTTAGTGTTATGTCTCTCTTTTAGTAACATTATTTTTACCGTTGCGCCTACGTTTTCATTTAAATTTTATTAACGATTTGCCCGACACCCGCCGCGGAGCGCGTGTATAACCATCTTATTGTAATTAAAGTGAAAAGTATACTGTTTGAAAAATAATATTTCGATATATAACTTTGTGACACGTTGGATTATATAACAAATCAATTAAAATAAAGATGTAAAACATATGTTTGATAAAAGATGAGCATAAATTGACGAACCTTATGTTTTTGGTGCATGAATTTCTTTATAGTTATAATTAAAGTAACAAACTCATAATACAATTCTTTTCTCCTTAAAAACATAAATATCAAAGAAATCAACCGGCTAGACCTCTAAATTTTTCTTTATTTTTCCTTAATTTCTTCCAAAAATATATCACATGTTTTCTGTCATATTTGTTTTTTTTCAAAAAATGAATTTTCTTCAATCTTTAATCTTTATATTGCATAGATAATTAAAAAATACAGGTAACAAATTTACATTTTTTTTACAAATTTATCTTTTAGTTAAATTTAGTAACGAAGTGGTATAGAATGTTGATAGTATAAACTACTATTTTAAAATATTTTAAAAAAATGATTTCAATTTTCAACCCTCTATATTTAGTTCGTTTTATTCTACAGAAAACTCGAATCCTTCCCATAAAAAAATATAAAAATAAAATAATAAAAATAACCCCATCCCGAAGTCTTAGCTACATATACACATCCCAAATAGTTTCCACATCGAAAATCATATTCCTCACGCCTCTCCTCTCTTTCTATTTGCCCCCCACACACTATTTCCACCTTCACAAACACACACACATATGTCCCTAACTCACTTATCTTCTAACCTACCAGAGCCACTCTGGTGGACACAGCAACACCCATACCCTATTATGGATTCCTCCCCCAAGAACCCACCTTTTTCCCCCGCCGACCACCATCGTCAACCACCCACCCCCACCTTCCAAGAATACTCATATTCCACCGACAAAGAACCCATGTTCGAGAAACCCTTAACTCCCAGCGACGTCGGCAAACTCAACCGCCTCGTCATTCCCAAACAACACGCCGAGAAGTACTTCCCACTCCCCGGCGCTGACTCCGTTGACCAACAGAAAGGTCTCCTGCTTAGTTTCGAGGACGAGACCGGGAAGCCGTGGCGGTTCCGCTACTCCTATTGGAACAGTAGTCAAAGCTACGTGTTGACTAAAGGGTGGAGCCGGTACGTTAAAGAAAAGCGGTTGGATGCCGGCGACGTTGTGTTGTTTGAACGGCATAGGGTTGACGGTGACAGGCTGTATATTGGGTGGAGACGGAGACCAGCTGCCGTGCCGATGCAGGAGGGTGTGGCGGTGGGTTCGCCAGCTGGTGGTGGTGCGCAGATTAACGGGTGGACCACTAGGGTTGTCTATAATGCGCAGTATAATTATCCTTCGCACCACCTACCTCTATCTCTTCCTCATCCATACCAACCTGCCTCTATTCATGCAGGTAATTTAGTCATTTACCATTTTTATTTTTTATTTCTTTTCATATCCATGATTTTGATGACATAATATTTAGATTTATATTTTAAATTTTATTTTCAAAATATATTAAAATATGATGTTTATTTTATAATGTTTTTATGTTGATGGTTGATTGTTGAAGAAAGTAGGTACTAATAAATTTCTTGATTTTTTTTTGTATTATAAAACTCCATTAATCTTGGAAATTGTTTCTGTTTTTTAAAAATATAAATTTTTTATTTTTTTTAGAATTACACGGAAAACCACACAAATTGAGAGCAAATTTTGTTTCTTTTTGATCTACAAATTATTAGATATTTTGGGTGAATATAAAGAATATATATGTTTCTGTTTTTGATATTATAATGGAAAATGCAGGAGGTGTAAATGATAATGTAGAAAACAACCAAAGAGATACGGTGGCTAGTGGGAACCCAAGGAGGGTGAGACTATTTGGTGTGAACCTTGAGTGCCCGGATGAGCCTGAGCCTGAGCCATCAACCCAAGATGGTTCGAGCCAGGGTGGTCAACCCCACTACCAATATTACTCCAATTCCAACAATATCAATCACAATATGGTATGAATTTTCTATCTTTTAGGATCTGATTTTGATTCAAGCATCATCTGTATATTTAAATAGTCATATCAATTTAAAAGATTATGGTTTATAGTTTTTTAATTGAAACTTATTTTTAGGGTAATTCTAAAATCTTTATTATTTTGAATTTGAATAATTTCTGACCATTTAAATGGTGCCAAATGAGAAAAAATTATATTACATTTAGTCAAAAGTATTAATAGTGTAAATACTATATACTTCCACTTTCATAATAAGAGTCATCATTTTATTATTTTTCCAAAAATGCAAAATCAAAGTTAATCTTTTCAGTTTTGGGGATACATAATTCTACGTATATACTATAATCATCTTTAAATTAAAACTTACAAATATATTAAGGGTTTATTTTTATTTTTATAAATTCACGGATAATCTATTTTTGTGGAGAAGTGCTCCATTTATTTATGTTAATTAAGTTTAAAAAATGTGACAGTCGCCAGTAATGATTTTGTTGCCTCCTCAAATGAAGCATGTATTTTTTATCTATTTAATTAATCATACTTACAACATTCTCATTATTATAATTACACTAAAAACACTACTTTTTCTACCTTTTATCTCTATTTTTCTCTCTTTTTATCGTTATAATTATACTAAAAATCATTACTTTTATCCTTATATTTATACAAACCTTATATATTTTCTCTCTCCTCCACTCAGAACCACTTTAAACCACTCCATAAAATATACAAAACTCACTCACATAATTATAAGTAATGAGCTGTGAATGCTCTTAGACTAGTCAAAACCACTTAATAAGTACTTTCTTATAATTTCTAATATTATATTAATCGATTGTATGAAGCTAAGTGCATGCATATTGCTAAAGTTAATATAACTGTATATCCATGCAACTTGTGCATATCCATGCAACTTGTGCATATCATTAGTAGAATACATTTTTTTTATTCTATTTTTATTACGGAATATTTTTTAAAGTCATAACAAGTTGGGACTTGGGACTTGGGACTTGGGACAATAAGTTTATTTATAAAAATATTAGAGTAAATTGTTATTTTCTTCAACGTGGTTTATTCACTTTTGTCAGTTTCATCCAAAAAGTTTCGTGGTTTATAAAATTTGTTATTTTCATCCAATTAGTTGACTACGTCCATATTTTAACGTTAAATGAGGGGTATTTAGGTCTTTTTATGTATTTCTTAAAAGACCTAAATATCTTTCGTTTAACGTTAAAATATGGATGAAGTTAATTGATCGGATGAAAATGAAAAATTTTGTAAACCACGAGAATACATAAAAGAAAAATAAACTTTTTGAATGAAACTGATAGAATTGACTAAACCTACATGAACAAAAATGATAGTTTACTTAAAATATATTGTATTATTTTAAGGGTTATTAGTATAACAAAGTAACAAACTAACATACTTTTTCAATTTGTAAAAAAGAAAAATACTCAACCTATTATTTATATATATATATATATATATATATATATATATATATATATATATATTAACTAACATCTGTTATTAGTACGAAGTTTATTTCCATTTTGGTCCTTCACAGATTTGTATTTTATGCAAAACAACAAACATAAATCAAGGGCATTTAAGGAATAGAATTTAAGAATATAAAAGGACCAACATATCGGAAGAAATCTTTATTGTATATAAATTACAGATGTCTAAACGATGTTACAATAAATGTACCTTAAAAGGTCACCCAGATCTAAAAATTAAATGTCATTAAGTTTTTTTTAAAGAAATTTGTGTTTTCTTGCAAGATTTTTTACTCCTGTAATTTTTTAAATGTTCGATATAATAAATTAATAACTTTATTTGTCACATATCGACTTGTTGAAGTTTATATTTTGTTTCTCATCTCTCTATCATATTAAATAATAATGTTTTTAAATAATTAAATATCTAAAATTTATTCTAATATTTTATTAAAATTTACTAAATCATAAAAAGATTTCAGTTATATTTTATCTTAAAATATAATTTTATAATTTTTAAACATTCATTATTTGTTATTTATAATTCTCAAATCTATATTATTTGTTATTTATAATTCTTAAATTTTTATTATTTCTTATTTCATCAATAGCTTATCATATCCGGCATACAGATCTTCATAGAACCTGCTGGTTTGTAACAAGTTAGATTTGTTCAGCTCGTATAAAACATGAGTTTCTAACCTATTATAAAATACAAAACTAACTATTAGATATTTCTCTAACATCTTTATATTTCTATATTTCAAATTAATCTATATATAGTATTGAAAACAATATCAAATTTATATAAAATTCACATGAAAAATACGGTGTGAAAGCTGATTAAAACATTGTAGGCTGCAAAACCAATTTGTGGTCCAATATTTTGACTTCGATTACATCCAAACCAAACTCTTTGTACCTTTAGTCAATTGCTAACCAATTTTCAGTTTTAGATTCTTCCTAACCTTTTAGAAAACATTATCATTTCCTTTTAAGATTATTAAAGGTTTTATTTTCAAGAAAATTATTTGAATAGTTATTTCTTAATTATATTTGTTATCATAGTATTCACGTCATATAAGTTTTTTGTTTTTAAAGCAATCGTTAAAAAGACCGTAGTAGAACATACAACAAGCATACGTTACCTATTTTTTTTCTTCTTTATTTTTGTAGAGTTTTTATTTCCCGTTATCTAATATGTTTTTTTATCTACTTTATTATTTTAAAAAGTAGGTCATGTTTTTACATTTTAAAATTTTGTTAATTTATTTATTTATTTTGTGTATTTCATGTTCTAGTTTTAGATCTCATCTAACATGAAAAATATCGTGTTAATATATCCAAAAAGTGCTAGCGGCACAATTAGTTCCGTTTTTCTTCAATCTTAATGTAAAATTACATATTATATACATAAAAATGGTGCATAAAAAAATATCTATCATTTCCGCATTAATTCTTATTTGATCTTCATTCATAGTTATGGTATGGCATATATTTATTGTTTGAAACATTTATATCAATTTATATAAGGAATATAACAGACTAAATAACTATTATTTCGTTTTCTTTTGTTTTTATTTTCATGAATGATCATTTAAATTATTATAAAATTAATTGTGGGTAGTACTGTGTGTTTGTAACAGAACATCAATTTCAGCCAGATGAGGTACCACCAACACCAAGGATAAGATCTGAGGAATGTGACATGTGTTGGATTTCTCAATTTTGTCAACAAACACCATGCGATGCTTTACTGTCCAACAATTTGGTGAAATAACAATTAACCCCCAAGAAAATAGTACATAAATCCCGAAAAAAGAAAAAAAAAATCTTAAGATTTGATCAAGCAAGAACAAATGGGACACTCATTTCAATACAACTGTCTACCTGACCTAATCTGACCCGCTTTTGTTATCATATAATTGGCTATTTGTACCCACCCGTCTGGTTTGTCATACAATTGGTTACGCGAGCGATTTAGTTTCATCATACAATTGGATATTGGATATCGAACCGATCGTCTATTTTATCAAATTAAAGTTTCAAGTTGGAATGCTTAATAGCCATTGAAAATAGAAAAGGAAAAGGGAAATGATTAGGGGTAGAAAGGGAAATTTAGGGGGTCCATTTAGGTATTGGGCAACTGTTATGATTCTGTATGATAGATTTTTTGTGTAATGTTGGTAGTCATAGTACTTGGTGATTGTACTATTCTGCCCTCTGCTGCTGCAGTTTGGATGAATCCAATGCTACTAAACTTCTCATTTCTCCTTATGTACCCACTTCTAATTTTATTTATTTTCCTATGTTTTTCCTTACTGTTCTAGTCCATTTTCTTTTATAATTTGTATGCCGAATGATATGATTTAATTGATAGAATGAATTATTATTATATGATGTAAAAAGTGAACTAAAATAAAAAATTATTAAAAATAATGTAAATGTGACACATGTCACATTTTACTCCCATGTGATCTCCTATTCTTTTTATATTTTATTAACCTAACTTAAGATGCATGACCTATTAATTTTATAGTTTATAAGGGTTAGGTTATATTGAAAATGGTTTTAAAAATAAGAAGGGTAAAAAGAATTCTGGGCTTAACATGTGTCTTTTTATTGTTTTTAAAAGGAGGGCATAATGGTCATTGTGTAATATGTCAGATTATTGTGTAATATCAGGTTTGGTCATTATGTAATGTCAGGTTTGGTATTTTGTCAAATATTTTTTATCATTGTGTTATATGTATTAATCATTATGTTTTATGTTTTAGATAATTTCATAAAACACAATGATAAATACATATAACACAATGATGAAAAATATTTGATAAAATGAGCAAATTACACAATGAGTTGAAAACGTAAAACACAATGATGAATACATATAACACATTGATAAAAAATATTTGACAAAATGAGCATATTACACAATAATGTCGTTTTTGTATATAACGACACTATACTCGTTTTTGTAATTATTTTCTTTTTTGTATATAACGACATTATACTCTTTTTAAAGATAAAAAATGCTCGTTTTTATCATTGTGTTTTAAGTTTTAGATAATTTCGTGTTATTTTTTGACATTACACAATAACCAGACCTGACATTATTGTATAATTTGCTCATTGTGTAATTTGCTCATTTTATCAAATATTTTTCATCATTGTGTTATATGTATTTATCATTGTGTTTTACGTTTTCCAGCTCATTGTGTAATTTGTTCATTTTGTTAAATATTTTTCATCATTGTGTTATATGTATTCATCATTGTGTTTTAAGTTTCCAGCTCATTGTGTAATTTGCTCATTTTGTCAAATATTTTTCATCATTGTGTTTTACGTTTTCCACCTCATTGTGTAATTTGCACATTTTATCAAATATTTTTCATCATTGTGTTATATGTATTATACAATGATCAGACCTGACATTACACAATAACCAGACCTGACATTACACAATGACGAGCAAATTACACAATGAGCTGAAAAAGGTAAAAAAAAATTCTCATTTTTTTATATAACGAGACTATACTCGTTTTAAAGATAAAAAACGCTCGTTTTTATGGTGTAATTTAAAAAAAATAATGTCGTATGTAAAAGTTATGAACGTTTAAAAAAATGGGAGGAACTTGATAAAAAGTCAACAAAAATGGCCATGACTAAAATACATTTTCAACAACTTTTTCTCCTATAATTTGATCTCAACCACTGAATCCTTTCTACAATTTGATCTAATGGATCTAAATCCTTCTCACCCTTATTATTTTAAAAACTCTTTTTATTTGAACCTAACCCTTATATATATAGGGGACGGTTTCACTAACAAGTAGTTTTTCACTAATAAATCCTAAGAAGTGGGTCAAACGAACTCCGATTGAGCTCATTCCAGCGGCGTTGAAATCGTCTCATCAAACCCTAACCCAGACCCAAAAACCTAAACCCCCCTCTAACCCCACCCCGAAAAGCCTAAAACCACCACCCCCACCTCAAAAAAACCTAAACCCCCCACCCCCCCCCAAAACCCTAAACCCCCCACCTCACCCCCCCCCAAACCTAAACCCCCCACCAAAAAAAAAAACCTAAACCATAAAATCTAAACCCTAAAAGCTAAACCCTAAGGGCTAAACCCTAAGGCTAAACCATAAGGCTAAAACCCTAAAATTCAAACGTAAAATCTGTGACAATCGCGGTTTTTCAGGTCCTTACCGTTTCTCGATTTTCTTTTTATACGTTATATTTTTAAATATTTTGATTTTATATATTTTTTTTGTGTTTCTAGGAATACTACCTTAGACAAACACTAAGGTCCGAACTAGAAACCCGGTTAAGTGCATACACTGCGTATACTGCGAACGCGTTAAATAAACGGTAAAAATTAAATTCTCGAAAATAATTTTTATATTTATATTTTAGTTAAGAATAATGTTTTATAATATTATATGTGCTAAATTTTGTGATTCTTGATTAAACTAACGATCACAGGTGGTTCTTCCGTTAAAACCCCGGTATTTACCCGATATAGCATTTTTGAAAAAAATTGAGTTTTTAGGTATTAAAAATTTTCAAAATTCATTATTTTAGATACTAAATTTTTATGTTTGATAAAAATGCTTATTTTTAGTGTTTAGGGGTGTAATTTTTATAAAAAGTGGGTATATTTTATAAAAATTCTTTTAAATTGCAAGACTCCACTCCCCCTATAAATACCCTTCTCCCCACCCCATTTTCCTCTTCTTCTTCCAGCCCAAATCATGAAACCCCCTTCTTCATCCAAACACCTCCATTTTTCATCATCTAGCTCAAGAACAATCCAA
Source organism: Smallanthus sonchifolius (assembly GCA_023525975.1). Lineage (NCBI taxonomy): Eukaryota > Viridiplantae > Streptophyta > Magnoliopsida > Asterales > Asteraceae > Smallanthus > Smallanthus sonchifolius. Next base: position 70,271,151 of record CM042028.1, on the reverse strand, counting down.
TTCCAAGCTTGATTCTTGGTTCAAATGGATTCATGAGCTTGTTTTTAGTGTTTTAAAGGTATTTTAACATGATTTCATCTTTAAAATTTCTGTTTTGATTCTTGCATGTGTTCTCAAGAACACTAAGTACACACACACTACACATACTCACTTTGATTTTCAAGTTTTCTTGTTTTTAAGAGTTTTTAGCTTGAATCTTATGGTTTTAACAAGGATTTGTAGATAAAAACTAGTTGTAATCATCCACAATGAGTTATCTAGTGAAAAGCTTGCAAGATTTGATGATCAAAGTGTATGAACACTTGGGTGTTCATACTTGCATCTTCTTGAATTAAAAGAGCATTTTGTTGATTTTTGAGTTTTTGATCTTGGAATTGAACCACATTGTGATTGTAGGTTATAAATCAAGGAAAACTCAGTAGCTTAGCATCAAATTTCATCATCATTTGTTGATTTTGGAAGGTATAATCCTTAATCAAACTTGTAGTTTAGCTTAAATGATCAAGAACAAACATGTTTTTGGTGGATTTTTAAAAATGGTTGATTTAGTACCCAAATTTGTTTCTATACAGTAGAATATGTTTTAAAATGAGGATATGGAAAATTTGGTTATCTAACTCTTTATAGATTATTTATTAAAATTCACACAAGTTTAATTCATGGAAATTTGGGAAAAATACTTCTGAGTATTGAACAATTCTGGAATTTGGTCAATGATTGTTATATGATGAACTAAGACTCCTGTCCAAAATGTTATAAAAATTGGAGTTGTTTAAGTATATGTTTAGTATTTATAAAGTTTAAACAGATGATTTAGGGTTTGTATACTTCTGGATAAAATCAGGACTTGAAACTTGGTACTGGATCTTATGTTGACTTAAAACTAATATGGTAAAAATTTGGGGAAGTTTTTATGTGTTTAACTATTTTTCCCGAATTTATAAATTTTTAACAATATTAAATTCATATTAAATAATCTAGATATTGGAAAAATATGTAAATTGGTCAGAAATTTTTATTTATATACATGATCAATTGGTATAAATTTCAAACAGTAACTTTATGTCTAAGTATGATTTTGTAATTATGGTCCATTTAAATTTTATAAAAAATTATTAATTTTGGAAATTTTTATATAAAATTGATTTTATAAAAATTCTAGGGAATTTTGGACAGAAGTATAACCTCATTTAAAACATAAAATTTGACTTTTAAATTGGGTGCTAATGTCACACTAAAACCCTAATTTCGGACGAATCTAATTTTCAAACCGTAAACCGGACTTTACGCGCGTAATCGTGTTTTTGATCAAACGAAACCGTGACATGAGATTTTATCAAATGTGACTTTTTAACTACTGATGTTATTTATTAAAATCTAAAACTTAAAGTTTTAAGGTTATTAATTCATATAAAAGCCGGTTTTACAATTCTTAACGGTTCGTACGCACGCGCACGAGTTTTGGCTATACAATTGACTGCATAGCCACTTTTGACTTTTGTTGACTTATCCACACATATTAGGTTTCCTAAATACATTTTGTGTCTACTTATTAGTAGGACTCGGTTAGGATACCACCGTTGGCTGTTTCACTGTTTTACTACACTTTTTCGCGTTTCACTCTCAGGTGAGTTTCGCGGCCCCACTTTTAAATGTTTACTGTTTTACGGGGTAAAAGCTGTTTCACTACATGTTGTTACTTGGGATTAGGGTTACCTGGGTTTACTTTTAGATGCATTAAGTCCTCACTTTAACGTAATCAATTAGCTTGAATAGCCGATGAGAATTATGAATAGTACTATTTGGGTCGACACCCCCGCCTAGGGTTGGTCGCGCCAACCAGACTTGTAGGGTCATTTGGGCGCATAATTAGCCATAGTAGGTGTTCGCATTTAACACCTGGATACAGGGGCAACAACTAGTCTGATGGTTTTGATTGTGGCTTAGGGTAACTAAAATCTTAACACATGTACTATATCATCTGCGGATGGTTACTTTTACACTTTGAAATTCATTTACTTATTTATTGAGTCGTAAAACCTGCGTACTCACCAACTATTTTTATAGTTGACCGTTTTTGAAACATGCTTTTCAGGTAAACAGAATTGAAGCAAATGACTAGTTTGGTGAATTGCTTTTGGGGACTTTCTTTTGGATTATGACTTGGTTGTTGGTTTTGTATTCTGAATTTGGGATATTTGGTTTATGTAGACAGCCTGAATTTGTATTTTAGTTTTCGTGGTTTGTATGACACTTTACTTTCTTGGGTATGTTTGTAGTGTTCTTTGAAATTTGCAGTGTACCCATTAGCATTCTCTTGCGCCTAAGTGTTCGATGCACCGCTCTCATCTCACCTTCGTGTTTCCGCCTTCGGCGGGGTGTGACAAAATCTAAACCTTAAAATCTAAACCCTAAAAGCTAAGATGGTAGAGTTTGACGAGACGGTTCCAACACCGCTGAAATTAGCTCAATCGGAGTTCGTTTGATATCGTTTCTTAATGTTTTTGTCATTTCTTAGATTTCTTAGTGAAAAACTATTTTTTATTTGAACCTCCCCCTATATATATCTATATCTATACTATATAATAAATAAATGTTTTTCATGCCACGTGTCACCTCCATATATTTATTATCATCGTTTTTTTCCCGCATCTCTCTCTTATTAAATACACATAAAATACATTTATTTTAAATTATCCCTTATTATAAAAAACTTTGAAATCTAATTATGTAATTTTTATTTTCAATCAAATAGTAAATGAAAGTTAAATTAGATTAAATAGTAATTAACGTATTTTCGAAACACAATTATATATTAACTTTTATATATTTTTAATTTTGTTTTCTATCCTTAGTATATGTAATATATTTTTACATATATAAAATATATACATACAGATTCAAGAATTTTACGTATTGATATTTTTCATCTCTTGTGTATTATACGGGTTCTAAGCTAGTATAAATATATATATATATATATATATATATAAATAAAGATTTAATTATATAAAAATGAGAATATATTAATATGATAAGAGATGAAAATGTAGATAGGTGATGGGTACAGTGAGGAAGCCGCCCCCAGTGAGATGGGGGTTGATTTGTCCCTGAATTCCAGTGATTGGCCACTTTTGCACATCATTATTGTTTAGACTTGCTACTACTACTACTATGTCCGCCATGCCTTTCAGAACCACAGTGGTCATGTCCTTCATGAGGGGTCACCCATCTTTTCTCCTCCATTTCCATTTTCCTACGACGTACACTAAATCTGTAAATAATATGTACTCAAAATATTCTTTTACTTTATTTGATTTACCTGTTTTATTAAATCACGAAATAATAATAAAAGTGAATTAATTCATGTAGTTTGGTTGAAGTCAAATTATATAATGTTTTAAGTCTAAGAAGTTACGAAGTATGTGATTTTCATTTTATAACACTTACGAGTTGTGGTACTAACTTTCATTGAAGTTTCTGTTAAACTATTACGAAAAAATATTAAAATCCACCGACTTCTTATTCGTCAAAAAATTGTTAGACTTCTTTCTTCGGCGTTTACCACAACTCCCTCTCGTATGCCCTCTCCAATCATTGTGTCTCTCTCGTTTTCCAAACTTGCACTTCTCTCAACATTGGTGAACTTGAGAAAACATCCTTGACTACGTCTTTCATGTAAACAGAATAGAAGCCATTTTAATCAACTTTTTTATGTTAGAAACAATGTGACGCCTTCGCAATGTATGCCCAAAACTGAAGACGAATCGGTGGGTTTTATCATAAGACAAATCAGAAAGAAAAATAGAAACTGTAACTGAAATCTTTAATTTGGTTTTACACAAAAGATTATACCCAAATCTCGTAGGCACATACAATAACAAAAATATTTACTTCCAACCTTTGATTATTTGATGTATTTCGATTTTTGGCGATGTTGCCTAGCAAATAAAGGCTTGCTAGGTTTGTAGTTTTGATTATTTAGACTTGTAATCACATGGTAGACTATATTAGTTATATTATTACAATGAAGAATATGTATCCAGTTAAAGAAATATTGTCATAGTTCATCTATAATCTATTGTGTGACATCCTGTATTACATCAAAAGCAACTCTGTGGTGGAGTGCAAGAGACGCTAATCGAACAAATAGTGTTGTTTGGATTTGAATATTTTTCATTCTCGCTTAACTATCAAACACTTTATGAGCGCCACTCATTGGAATTCTATCATTAATCCTAGTAAGAATTTATAGATATTTAGTGATAAGAAGTAGAATTAGAAGGCCAACATATGCATTATAATCTTTGGATAACAAGGACGAATATTTCTTATATTCAGTAATGTATATATTTCTTTCTTAATTCCAAGTGAAATCTATCGTCAATCTTCATGAAAGGGAAGGGATGCAAGATAATTGAGTGACAAGGATGGAGATTACGGTACAAACCGCTTCAACCACGTTGATCTTAACTCTATCATCAACCTTCATGAACTATGTTCATGGTTTTTATGCAACATAGATGAAAAAGTAAAGATATATAGCGTTGGGAAAAAACACTACAAGTATTGTGCATCTCAATCCCTACTTTTTCACGAATCTTTGTTCGTGTTTCTACCATTTTATAAAGGACATGTAGAAGCTAGAGAAAGTAGAAATAAATGGTAGCATGTCGATCATCATCAACAATAGGCAAGCCACGCAAATCATAGACGTGAACTATATCAAGACCCTTGAGTGCCTTAGAAACCCGGTCGTTAACATTATTGAATCAGAATGGAATACCATAACATGGAGTATACAATTGATTAACACCATGAAATATCAGCTTTGTGACTTGTGATCATCAACATGGTTTGTTAAACCTATACACCCAAGTATGTATTGACATTACCTTATTAGGGGCCTTTGTAGCTAGCCAACGGTTATACAACTGGATCTTCGTAATAAGGAGTAACGACGGTTACTCATGGGGTAAACGTAACCTCAATCTTCGTGGTAAGATCTTTGTGATAAGAATCTTCATGATAAGTCATGCGTGTTAAGCTCTTCCTGATGAGATTTTCGTGATAAGTTTTTGTGATGAGTCTGCGTGATAAGTTCTTCGTGATGAGTCTACGTGATGAGTCTTCGTGATAAGTTTTCCCATGTCATGTTATGAAACAGATTACACATATAATGTATGACTTAAAAGTAATGAACAGTAAAAGTTTTGTCCTTACCGGCACTGAAGTTATGTATGTGTAAATCCTTCTACTTTTATTAAATGTTTGTTTATGTAAAGCTAGAACTCACTCAATGTTAGCTGACTTTTAGTATACACATCAGGTTAAGTGTAGGTTAGAAGGTAGCTGAGAATGCTTGGCTTGTAGAGAGAGTTACCCGATCCCGAATATCTGGCATTCTGATATGTTATGTTTTAAAGTTTGAGTTGCTTATGACAATGTTTTAATTCATTCGGATAAGATTAAGTAATGTAATGAATGATTTTTTTCCGTTGCGTTAATGATTTCAATGTTAAAGAACTATATGTTAGTGAGTAAATCCAATAAGTGAGATCTATCAGGATTTGAGGCCTTATATAAGGTATTGTAAGTGTACGTTGTGTTCATAGACACAAAAAACCTAATGAAATCCTTAATCATTTTGGTGAATCGAGAACTTGGGGTTTTCGGTGAAAGTTAGATAAAAACCCTAACGGGTAAAATGGGTAGTTTGGATTGAATGGTGAAATGTAATGGTGAATAGGGTTTGGGGGTTTAGTTAAGGCTAATAAACTAGACTAGCTAGTAGGGGTGATATGTAAGGCCCCGATCTCGGGAGACCTCACGTGTTGGATTTACTCAATCACAAACATTTCTTAAACTTTAAATACATTCATCGCAGCGAAAAGTAAATGTTATGTCATTACATCTAAAAAGTACCAACCAATCAAAACATTTAAACAATTGTCTTAATCACTACAACTTTCATTAAAATTCATATGAGATGTAGGGATCTTCAACTCCGGGTAACTCATCATCGCCAACCAAGCAATCCCAGAGCCATAGCTGTACCTACATTTAACCTGATGTGCATACTAAAAGTCAGATAACGCTAAGTGAGTTCTTGCTTTACACAAAAAAAATCATTTAATAAAAGTAGAAGGATTTACATTTTCTTACACAGGGCCGATAAAGGCAAAACTTTCACTATTCATTAGAATCAAGTCATACATTAAATGTCTATGTTTCACACATCATAACCTGGGAAACTCATCACAAAGGCTTATTACACATACGCTTATCACACAGATGTTTATCACACAGATGCTTATCACACATACGCTTATCACACAGTGAAACATTCTACTAATCTCTTATTTTATCAGAGTTTTATAATGCGAAAATTGGTCCTAGTTTAACAAAACCTTGCCATTAAATGACTAAGGTAACTTTTTATTATAATATTGTTTTACATAAGATAATATAATTACATCATAATATATAGGGATCTTTTAATTCCGACCGTTCCGTCCTCAGGAAGCTTTATTCCATGTGTCTCTTTCCTATAGTGTTTGAAAAACGTTTTTGAATTAGCTTATACTAAGTAAGTACACTGCATCTTTTCATTTCATTATGAACCCTTTAGGTTCTTATTATTATTCAAGTTTCTCGGGCTCTTGGTGCCTCCGTGACCATCTCCGGACGTACCTCCGGTCACGTCATTCGTATATTTTATGGGTGTGCTAACCCCCTCGCAACCATCTTAGGCCATACCTCCGGTCCGAGTATAGACCCCTTGCATTTGTCATGAAGACTCATTCATTCCTCAGCCCCGTAGGCTTGGAATCTTTTCCTCCTCAGCCCCGTAGGCTTGGAGTTCCTTTTTCCACAGCCTCGAAGGCTTGGAATATTTTTTCCTTAGCCCTGTAGGCTTGGAATCTTTTTAGTTTTCTTCTTTATTATTGAGATCCACCTTACAGGCCGAGTATCTCTTTTCATTTGGGACCTTGAGTATCTTTAACTCACAACCTCACAAATGTATCAAGCATTTGTTTTCATTTCACGTATATGCTTGATTTATCTCTCCAACCAGTCCTTGCCTTAAAACTTTGTAACGGTTTCTAACCGATGCACTAAAAGGATTTATATATAGGAAGTACCAGTGACGTATCCACCACCCCTTTAACACTTCGTGAGTACTCCGTTATTCCATTTAAGGGTTTAGACTCGTTCCATTATACTCATTCATATATGCACGTATCATCATGCATTCACGTATTCATACTCATCACGTGTTCACATATTCATATTTATCATATATTGTAAACTGGGATGATTATCCTTCTAGAGTAGTACCTCCAACTGAGATGTTCCCAAGAAAGAGTGACGGGTCTAGGAGAGATTTATACACCACTTTTTCCTTAGACAGAACATTCAGTTCGTCAGATAACTACATACCGGTCGGAAGTTCTCCCATACGTTTACTATATTCTTATTACTGTCTTTTAGTCTATACCTCTAAACATTTATAATGGTTTCACCACGAAGCATCAAAGAGATTTATATATAGGAAGTACCAACGGCGTATCCACCACCCCATGGACACGTCGTGACTACTTCATTATTCCCGTTTAGTGTTTAGACTAACCCGTCATTATCACGTACCCTCGTCATATACATATCACATAACATATATCATTTAAGCACGTAATTCACATAATCGTGTCTAGGGTACGGGTCCAGTGTACTTAAATTAACATCGGGTAGTTCCTAAGTTCGTTCCTTTCTTTAAACATTTCTCCAAACTCGAACCGCATTTGCAGCGTATCGCACTCGTACTTAAACGCGTCGCACCGAGACCCTTGCTCCTTCTAAAATTCGTGTGTATGTGAGGTGGTGGTGTTTGGGATGTTTTCAAATGGATGGCCAAATAAAACTATTTATAGGGCTGAGTTGGGATCCATGTTGGACCGATATCTCTGGCGATGTATGTCCGACATCCAGGTGGTTTATTGGCTTGGTGAGTACATAGCGGACCGCTATGTACATGGATGTCGGTCCGCTATGGGCATAGCGGACCACTATGGTTTCATGTCGGTCTGATATCTGTTTTACACGCGTCAGATGTCACACCTCAACCGACGGCGGAATACGTCGGGGCGGGACATGTAGACTGTTCAAAAGCTCAAGGTTTGCTAAAGTTTAAATATTTAAAACAACCAGTTTCATATCATAAATAATCATGAATTCAACAATACAAGGAAAATAGAAATGCATAAATAGTTTCATTAATTTAGATTCTAGGTCCTCGGTCCTAAGTGAAGCAGCTTGTACTTATTCTCAAGCATTAGTACCTGAAACATGATGAAAACAAGGTCAACTAAAAAGTTGGTGAGCATACATAGGTTTTGACACATAACCAAGTTTAAAGTATTTTATACAATTCATACGATACACGTGTATAAGGCGTTTATGGAGAATCTATAGTTAAACTAAGTGTGTACAATCAAACCTTGTGACTGAGGCATAACACGCAGGTTACCCTAATGTAAAGTCGGTAACAAACACCCTAACCGGGTGGGTTTGTCAGACTCAATAGATCTATCAATGTTAACCGTTGGCTTGTACTGAGTTAATGATTGTACGAATGTCATGTATATGTAGTCTTAACTCATAGCATTCAAGCATAAAGCACAAATAACACATAGCATCATATTAGTGAATTATATTTAAGTCTATGCAAAAAGTTTCAAAAAGTAAATCATGTTTCACCCCAAAAGTACAAAATAAAAAGGGGGCTATGTTAACTCACTTGTATTGATGATGTAGGTAGCACTAGACGATAGGTAGCAAAGTGACTCTTGTAAAACACAAATTAACCTAGAGTGCAAATGTATGAACTTGAGTTATTATCATGTACAACGCCTAAGGCAAGTCTAGGGTTTCAATAGGAGTGAGTGTGAGGTCTTGTACAACGAGTTTGTGTTAATATATGTACAGGATGTATGTAATTTGTCATTTGTATTTAAATAAAAGTTTGATATACAAATATAAGTTTCAAAATGTTCAAATAACTTTCAAAGAGAAAATTAATTGCCTTAGGGTTTAAATAATTTAATTAAATAAATTCTTTTTATTTATTCCTTTTAATAATAAGATAGTGTGTCAAATGTGGTGTAAATAAATATGTATGTATATTGAGAAAATTATAATTTTCCCTAGACGTATTTTTAGTAGAAAAAGATAATAAATTTAAATAATGAAATCTCTTTTATTTATTTATTCATAAAATGATATGTTCTAAAAAGAGTGGAAATTATAAATATATCTTAAGTTTTATTTGTTTAATTTGGGTTTTAATCCTATTATGCATAATTTAATAGAAAAATTATTTATAAAAGTTTAATTATGAAATAATAGTAAATATATATAGATATATATACTTTTAAAGAAACTTTTAGTAAAGTTTTATAAAAATGGATAATGTAAGAGCATAAATTCAATCTAATAAGCATGATTTATTTATGTTGAAAAAAAAATGTGGTGTTAGAACTATTCAAATGATGAAATAATATTAGTTTTAATTTAGACTTTGATTATTTCAGTACCACTTATATCCAAATAGTAGTAAGTTTCATAAAATAACGTTTTTATAATTAATTTGGGGTAAAACAAGTGATTTAAAAATATAAACAGACCCTTGGGTTTGAACCCGGGTCTGTTTGGTAGGTGGTAAGCAGGAGAACCACTAGACCAGAGGTACAATATTGTTATTTGATCGGATTCAGATTTGTGTTAAACAATAGCAAGAAGGGAATCTGGGTTTGAGGCTAAAAAGACAGGGTGCGGGGCAGGTTCGAATCCGCGACCTTGCCTTTGTGACGTGTAAGGCCCCAAACCCGGGAGGCCTCACTTGTTGGATTTACTCATTCACAAACAGTTCTTAAACATTAATATCAAATAACGCAGCGGAATCATTCATTCAACATAACTAAAAACTTGTTCATACATGCGGAAGCGTACATTGTCAAATACATAAACATAACATAAACAATCTCATAACGGGATGCCAGTCTTCTTGATCAGTCGGGTAACTCTTCTCGCTTGCCAAGCATCACCGTCCATCATCCATATCTGCCTTAACCTGAATGTGCATACTAAAAAGTCAGCTACGCAGGTGAGTTCTAGCATTTCATAAAAACTTTAACATCAACATTTGCCAAAAACGTATCATTCATTTAGTAAAACCTTTCACAAAAGCATGTAATAATCTAACATCTTTAAAAAGGTTTCGTACCCATATCATCATCAACATCATAATCATAAACACCGTTAAACGGATCGTTCATTTAAACTTTTAACATTCATTTAAGTCATACATTATTATCTAAATTCTGTATCGTTACGCGTCTTTGTGTCCCCGAAGGGACCCTTGATGTTGTGGACAACCGTTACGTATCGCCGTCATTGCCACAACCATTCAATACGTGGGGTCAACCGTTACGTATCGCCGTCATTGCCCAACACGCATCTTTCCTTTGGAAATCAACCGTTACGTATCGCCGTCATTGATTTCCCATTACCATTCAATACGTGGGGTCAACCGTTACGTATCGCCGTCATTGCCCAACACGCATCTTTCCTTTGGAAATCAACCGTTACGTATCGCCGTCATTGATTTCCCATTACCATTCAATATGTGGGGTCAACCGTTACGTATCGCCGTCATTGCCCAACACGCATCTTTCCTTTGGAAATCAACCGTTACGTATCGCCGTCATTGATTTCCCATTACCATTCACTTAGGATGATCGTCATCACCCGAGTAACCGTCGTTACTCCCTTACCAGTTGTACAACATCAAAACCATTGGCAGGCCACTAAGACACTACCCCTGTTGTTCTTATGGCAACTATGGCTCGCTGTCCATAATCTACCACAAGGCTGGGAATCTCATTCCCAGACTTCATTCGTCAATTCCATTCATTTAACAGATTAGATTTGTAATGACTTATCTAAACCTTTACCTCTTTCCCTTTTCATTAAACCTTTCCTCATTTAGACCGTTCATAAACATTCGTAAACCTTTTTGGCAAAAACACTTCATAACCTTTCCTTTCGTAAACATCGTTTCGTTAAAACATCATTTCGTTAAAACATCATTTCGTAAGTATGCACACCAGCCCAAAACATTTAACAAAACATTTAAAAGAGGGCTCTAGAACTCACCTGATACGCTAATATGGGTTGTCCTAAACGAAGGTCCAACAACGTCACTTCCGATCTGAATTGATTAGTTAAATACACATCAGACCAATCCCGACTCTAACGGTTTAACCATTCTAACATACTGACTTCACTTAATCAGTTCTGATGTCTACGCACTTAGCAAGTGCGCAGACCCTGCTGCCTGCGCACTTAGCAAGTGCGCAGACCCTTCCTCCTACGCACTTAGCAAGTGCGCAGGACCCTTCTCCTGCGCACTTAGCAAGTGCGCAGGTTCCTCTTCCTGCGCACTTAGCAAGTGCGCAGGACCTGCTCTGTGCGCAGGACCTGCTCTGTGCGCACTTAGCAAGTGCGTACGACCTGTTCTTGGCGAAAACCCTAACTTTCACATTCGGGTCTGATCATGTCAAGATCCCGAACCTGTTGCATTCAAAACGTTCGCTTTCCATTAAGGAACTCAAATCCTTGATTATCTTTCGGTTTTATCCGTTCGAACCTTACCTTTTCACCCAAAACCTGAAAAACCCAAAAACGAACTAAAACTCATATTTAGGTCGGATCGTTACCTGAATCGAGCTTCTGATCCGGAGGTTCTTCTCACGAGTGCAAGAGACACGAGCGGGTGCAATCTTGTGCGATTCCGACACTTTCTCTCTCTACGGTTTTTTTCTCTCTCTAGAATTGCAAATGAGAGAAACATGTGGTGATCTTGGCTATTTATAGGGGAGACCTCCCCAAGCACGGTTCGCGACTGACCCGGCCCGACTTCGGCCCGCTTGAACTCGTTAACTTTATATCTCGACATTTTGGGATGTTACAAGTCTACCCCCCCTTATAATAGGTTTCGTCCCCGAAACCTATCACAAGTCAAATAATTGAGGGTACGACTCCCTCATTTCCGCCTCCGTTTCCCATGTAGCCTCTGATCCCTTTCGGTGCCTCCATTGGACTTTAACCAATGGAATAACTTTATTACGCAAACGCTTCTCCTTTCGGTCTAAGATAGCCACGGGTTCTTCGATGTAATTAAGGTTGTTGTCGACCTCGATGTCAGTATGTGGTACGTGAGCCGATTCATCCGCCAAACACTTTCGCAAGTGTGATACATGGAAGGTAGGATGAATCCCACTTAACTCATCAGGCAACTCCAACCGATAAGCGACTTCCCCAACCCGTGCCATTATCCTGAACGGTCCGACAAACCTCGGACTTAACTTTCCTCTCTTCCTGAATCGTATGATTCCCTTCCAGGGCGACACTTTCAACATTACTCTGTCCCCAACATCAAACTCGATAGGCCTTCGTCGTCTATCCGCATAGGATTTCTTGCGATCTTGCGCGGCCTTCATTCGAGCTTTGATTTGATCAAATCTTTCCGACGTTTCTTTTATGACTTCCAGACTTCCTAACTCCTTCTGTCCAATCTCACCCCAACAAACCGGGGTCCTGCATCTTCTACCATACAACATTTCGTAAGGCGGCATGCCTATCGTCGCGTGATGACTATTGTTGTAGGAGAATTTAGCTAACGGCAGATGGCTGTCCCAACTGCCACCGAAGTCGATAATACAAGCACGTAGCATATCCTCCAATGTCTGAATGGTCCTTTCGGACTGACCATCCGTTTGCGGGTGGTATGCTGTGCTGATATTAAGCCTCGTGCCCATCGCCTCATGAAATCTTTTCGAGAACCTCGATGTGAATCGTGTGTCCCGGTCAGATACGATCGTCAAAGGCATCCCATGCCGTGCTACTACTTCGTTGATAAACACTTCTGCTAACCTTTCCGACGAGAACGTCTCGCGAATAGGTAGGAAATGAGCACTCTTCGTTAATCGGTCCACAATTACCCAAATGGTGTCATGACCTTTAGCTGTGCGAGGTAGCTTGGTTATGAAGTCCATAGTAATGTGTTCCCACTTCCATTCTGGTATGTCAAGTGGTTGAATCTTTTCATATGGTTTCTGGTGTTCAGCCTTTACTTGCGAGCAAGTCAAACACTTGCTTACATACTTCGTTACATCATATTTCATTCCAGGCCACCAGTAGTCCTTCTTCAGGTCTTGGTACATTTTGTTGGTACCGGGATGGATAGAGTAACGAGACTTATGTGCCTCATCCAAGATTTTGGTTCTAAGTTCTCCACCCATAGGTATCCATACCCGTCCATAACGTGTTCTAACACCAAGGGTGTTATATTCCAACCTGTCTTGTTGGCCAACCATTCTTTCCTTCTTTATGTTTTCTTCTTTAAGTGCCTCATCTTGAGCCCTTTCGATTTCGCTCATCACATCCGATGTTACCACCAACTGGCAAACTTTCACTCTAATAGGAGTAGGAATATCCTTTCGGCTTAGAGCGTCAGCCACCACGTTTGCCTTTCCAGGATGGTACATGATCTCACAGTCATAATCCTTCAGGAGTTCCAACCATCGTCTCTGCCTCATATTAAGCTCCTTTTGTTCGAAGAAGTACTTCAAACTTTTGTGGTCGGAGTAAATAGTAAACTTCACCCCGTACAGGTAGTGCCTCCAGATTTTCAATGCAAATACGACAGCAGCAAGTTCCAAATCATGAGTCGGATAGTTGACTTCGTGAACTTTTAACTGCCGCGACGCATACGCAATCACTCTACCGCGTTGCATCAACACACACCCTAATCCCTAACCTGACGCGTCAGAGTATACCACCAGGTCTTCACTGCCTTCGGGAAGGGCCAAGACTGGAGCTTGGGTTAGCTTCTCTTTCAATTCCTTAAACGCCTCATCCTGGGTCGAACCCCATTCGTACTTTACCTCTTTCTGAGTCAACTTTGTAAATGGCGAAGCTATTTTCGAGAAATCCTGGATGAATCTCCGATAGTAGCCTGCCAATCCCAAGAAACTGCGGATTTCAGTTGGCGTCTTAGGAATGTCCCATTCCCTTACTGTCACTATCTTTGTTGGGTCAACCATAATGCCGTTCGGGTTAATGACGTGACCTAGGAATTGGACTTCCCTAAGCCAGAACGCACATTTGAAGAACTTAGCATACAACTTCTCCTTCTTCAGAGCTTCCAATACTTTTTTTAAGTGACACACGTGATCACCCTCATTCTTGGAGTAGATAAGGATGTCATCGATGAACACTATTATCGATCGATCCAGCATCGGTCGACACACCCTATTCATCAAATCCATGAACGCTGCAGGGGCGTTCGTCAGTCCAAAAGACATTACGCGGAACTCAAAGTGTCCATAACGTGTGCGAAATGCCGTTTTCGGTATGTCTTCTTCCCTCACCTTCAACTGATGGTACCCGGATCGAAGGTCGATCTTTGAGAACCAACTTGCGCCTTGTAATTGATCGAACAGGTCGTCGATCCTTGGTAACGGGTACTTGTTCTTCACGGTACGTTTGTTCAACTCGCGATAATCAATACACATTCTCATCGAACCGTCTTTCTTCTTTACGAACAACACCGGAGCACCCCAAGGCGAGATGCTTGGTTGGATAAATCCTTTCTCAAGTAACTCGTCTAGTTGTACCATAAGTTCTTTCATTTCCACTGGTGCTAGTCGATATGGAGCCTTAGCCACGGGCTGGGCATCTGGTACTAAGTCGATTTGGAACTCAATCTCTCTGTCGGGTGGTATCCCAGGCAAATCCTCTGGAAACACCTCCGGGTACTCGCGTACCACGGGTACATCATCTAGTTCCTTCACTCCCTTACACTTGTCAATCACATACACCAGATAAGCCTCGCATTCGCGCCTCAAGTAATTTGTTGCCTTAATCATTGAGATGACGTTTGGCATCGGGGCGTCACGATCTCCAAAAACCTCGACTTTGCTACCATCCGGAGCCTTGAGTCGGATTATCTTTCGTTTACATATAATTTGCCCTTCATTGGCAGTTAGCCAATCCATTCCTAACACGACATCGAACCCTCCCAAAACCATAACACACAATATGACAGGGAACCTATGACCTTCTATTTTTATCGTGGAGTTTTCAACTACATCGGTTACTCTTGCAGTTCTACCCTCAGCGGTTTCTACGCTAAAGGCCCTTTCTAACTTACTGACAGTGTACTTCACGCGTTTACAAAAAGTCGCAGATATAAAACTCTTACTGGCACCCGAATCAAATAACACAGAAACAAGAGTGTTGTCAAGGACGAACGTACCTGACGCCACGTCGGGGTCCATTCTGGCCTGGTCTTGCGTCAGCGCGTACGCACGAGTCTTTGCTCGGGGCCTCTCTTCCCTCTTTTCCGGGCCTTTCCCTTTCCCGGCTTCACCCATCCTCGGTTTCGGACATTCCTTACTCAGATGACCGGCATCCCTACAATTATAGCACTTGAAGTGTTGTGGGCATTCACGGGAGTAGTGCCCGGTCTTGCCACACTTAAAGCACAAGTTAGATCCCAGTCTGCATTCACCTACATGCTCTCTTTCACACTTCTTACAAACAGTCGGCTCGTTCACCCGGGCTCTCTTATCACGAGCCCCAAACATCCTTCCCCCAGTTCGCTTGTTTGAGAAGCTCGGTCTCTTCTTTTGCTCTTCAATGGCAACAACATTCAGTGCCAGATCGTCAAATACCACGCCACTTAACTCTACTGCCGAATCATAGGTAGTAGGGGCGTTTGCCTTAACATAGGTGCGGACTTGGTCCGGAAACCCTTGAATATAGCAGGCAATCTTTCTTTCCTCCGTCGTAACAAGATGTGGCACCAGACGTGCCAGTTCATTGAATCGGGTTGCGTACTGCCGGTGCGTCATGCTCCCGGCCTTCAAACCCAGAAATTCCCTCTCTACCTTCTCAATCTCGTTCCTCGGGCAGAAATTCTTGATCACCAAAGTTTTCAAGTCAGCCCACATCATTGAGTCAACAACCTCATCCCCCTTAGCCTGACGTACACCTTCCCACCAGTGGGATGCTTCCTCCCTCAAGGAGTTAGCAGCAAACTTCACTACTTGATTAGCTCGACACTCACTCAGACGGATGGCGGCTTCCATACGTATTACCCAATCAAAAGTAGCCACCGCATCCTTCTTCCCAGTCAGGACCGGCGGGTCACATGCCTTAAAGGACTTATAGTCGCATCCGCGAGCAGGCGGTGCGTTGTCGGTCTCGTTGTTCTGGGCACCAGTTGTCCAACTAGATCCGCCTTCCCCACTAACTTTCTTTAATGCTTCAGCCAACAGACTTGGCAGAGAATTCTTCATCAACTCGGAGAACTCTCGAGCTATGGCTGCTCTCACTTCTGGTTCAAAAGTGAAAGGTTGTTCTGCCACTTGTGTCGGTTCAGTTCCATGCACACTAACCGTCGGTTCAATGTGAACACTTCCTTCTTCGCTGTGCTCTTGGCACGCAGGAATCCTGCCACGCCCACCATTTCGACCGCCGGTACGACGACCGGTACGGCCACCACGCCTTCCGTTCCCTCTCCTCGCCATTTCGTTCTATAAGACAAGAAATCCAATGTCATCACGCTAGTTAACAAATAAAATTCAATAAGTACTGTAAGATGTTAATATACACTGGCTATCTGCAATTAACCATTACACAACCTTTCGATTTCTATTTGACCACCTTTGTGATTTCATCAGAACACAAGTCCTTACCTAACCCTTTCTAAGGCATACTATATATGTAAATATATATACTACCTTCATACCTGATGCTGTGGCTCGAGTTACCCGTACTGGCATCCGCTTTCGGTCCCATTCAAAGTTTAAGTTCAGACACTGGGAGTGTCCGAATCTCTCAAACTATTGCTCTGATACCAACTTGTAAGGCCCCAAACCCGGGATGCCTCACTTGTTGGATTTACTCATTCACAAACAGTTCTTAAACATGAATATCAAATAACGCAGCGGAATCATTCATTCAACATAACTAAAAACTTGTTCATACATGCGGAAGCGTACATTGTCAAATACATAAACATAACATAAACAATCTCATAACGGGATGCCAGTCTTCTTGATCAGTCGGGTAACTCTTCTCGCTTGCCAAGCATCACCGTCCATCATCCATATCTACCTTAACCTGAATGTGCATACTAAAAAGTCAGCTACGCTGGTGAGTTCTAGCATTTCATAAAAACTTTAACATCAACATTTTCCAAAAACGTATCATTCATTTAGTAAAACCTTTCACAAAAACATGTAATAATCTAACATCTTTAAAAAGGTTTCGTACCCATATCATCATCAACATCATAATCATAAACACCGTTAAACGGATCGTTCATTAAAACTTTTAACATTCATTTAAGTCATACATTATTATCTAAATTCTGTATCGTTACGCGTCTTTGTGTCCCCGAAGTGACCCTTGATGTTGTGGACAACCGTTACGTATCGCCGTCATTGCCACAACCATTCAATACGTGGGGTCAACCGTTACGTATCGCCGTCATTGCCCAACACTCATCTTTCCTTTGGAAATCAACCGTTACGTATCGCCGTCATTGATTTCCCATTACCATTCAATACGTGGGGTCAACCGTTACGTATCGCCGTCATTGCCCAACACGCATCTTTCCTTTGGAAATCAACCGTTACGTATCGCCGTCATTGATTTCCCATTACCATTCACTTAGGATGATCGTCATCACCCGAGTAACCGTCGTTACTCCCTTACCAGTTGTACAACATCAAAACCATTGGCAGGCCACTAAGACACTACCCCTGTTGTTCTTATGGCAACTATGGCTCGCTGTCCATAATCTACCACAAGGCTGGGAATCTCATTCCCAGACTTCATTCGTCAATTCCATTCATTTAACAGATTAGATTTGTAATGACTTATCTAAACCTTTACCTCTTTCCCTTTTCATTAAACCTTTCCTCATTTAGACCGTTCATAAATATTCGTAAACCTTTTTGGCAAAAACACTTCATAACCTTTCCTTTCGTAAACATCGTTTCGTTAAAACATCATTTCGTTAAAACATCATTTCGTAAGTATGCACACCAGCCCAAAACATTTAACAAAACATTTAAAAGAGGGCTCTAGAACTCACCTGATACGCTAATATGGGTTGTCCTAAACGAAGGTCCAACAACGTCACTTCCGATCTGAATTGATTAGTTAAATACACATCAGACCAATCCCGACTCTAACGGTTTAACCATTCTAACATACTGACTTCACTTAATCAGTTCTGATGTCTGCGCACTTAGCAAGTGCGCAGACCCTTCCTCCTGCGCACTTAGCAAGTGCGCAGGACCCTCTTCCTGCGCACTTAGCAAGTGCGCAGGTTCCTCTTCCTGCGCACTTAGCAAGTGCGCAGGTTCCTCTTCCTGCGCACTTAGCAAGTGCGCACGACCTGCTCTGTGCGCACTTAGCAAGTGCGCACGACCTGTTCTTGGCGAAAACCCTAACTTTCACATTCGGGTCTGATCATGTCAAGATCCCGAACCTGTTGCATTCAAAACGTTCGCTTTCCATTAAGGAACTCAAATCCTTGATTATCTTTCGGTTTCATCCGTTCGAACCTTATCTTTTCACCCAAAACCTGAAAAACTCAAAAACGAACTAAAACTCAGATTTAGGTCGGATCGTTACCTGAATCGAGCTTCTGATCCGGAGGTTCTTCTCACGAGTGCAAGAGACACGAGCGGGTGCAATCTTGTGCGATTCCGACACTTTCTCTCTCTACGGTTTTTGTCTCTCTCTAGAATTGCAAATGAGAGAAACATGTGGTGATCTTGGCTATTTATAGGGGAGACCTCCCCAACCCCGGTTCGCGACTGACCCGGCCCGACTTCGGCCCGCTTGAACTCGTTAACTTTATATCTCGACATTTTGGGATGTTACATGACGCGTGGGGGTTACCGGTAGACCAGGGCGTATGCCATGGCTGTCTACCCATCCGAAAACCTTAAATAAGCAAACCCAAATCACCCCTTCCGTCTTCCATATGAAACCCGAACCCTAGCCCCAATTCAGTCCGACTTGCTATTAATGGGTCCCAATTTCATGGGGCTTTTAATCTACAGATCAATACAAAACTAAGGGCGCAAACATTACCTGTTTTGGTGAAGTATCGAGCGTAGACGGCTAGAATGACAGAAGCGGTGTTCTTGAAGCTCGAACGGGGGTACAGAGGAGCTATGCGAGTCAATTGAAGGTTGAGAGAGTTTGAATTGGTCTGAGCGAAGGTGTGAGGATAGTTTGATTCGTTCAATTTCATTCTTAAGGCATGATTCGATTAGAGACTGGAAGGTGACAGCTGGCAACGCGATTTCACGTCAATTCGACCATTTGCCAATGAATTGGATCGGGAATGTGGTCTGGATTCATATGGACTTGGCCTGCGCGTGATTCCCGGGATTGAACGCGTTTAATTTCTGAATTTTGGCAAGGATTTGACACGATTTGACTTGAAAAGGTCAACATTGTTCAAATCGGTTTGAATCACAACATTAATCGAGCAAAGACTGAATTTAGCTGGTAATTGGGCTAGGATTGGACCGATTATTGGTGGAGTGGCCCTGTGGAGTCCATTCCAACATGGATTCGATCAATCGCAGCCCTAAATTGAGGGGTTCTTGGGCTGTTTGACTTCTGGAAGTCAAAACAGTCCATATGGGGTCAATATAAGTCAAAGAGTTCAAATTCAAGATGTGGGGTTCATATTTCAGGGATGTAGGTTCAAATTTGGGAGTTCAAATGATAGGGGGGGCGGGTTCAAACCATTAACTTATAGTTGTATCAATGTTCATGTGTATGTATGAGTACATATATATATATATATATATATATATATAATTTGATCTTATATATGTATATATATTTATAAAACTTTATGGCTTGCCATATATATATTGAAGTAAAACAATAGGCATTTCAAATCTTTCATATGAATATACATAATGTAAAGAGATTATATGTGTGTGTGTATGAAAAAGAAAACCAAAAATTTGGAATTGCCAGGATGAGAACATTGAAATTGAGACGTTTGTATAACACAATGAATAGAAATTGAAATCACGTTTATTGCATTAGAGTAAATACAATGAGAAAATCTAGGATGTTACATCAGATCTCATGGCGAGTCATCCAACACGTGTCATCTTCTGAGTAATTCATTGCCTCCTACATGTCGGACCGATATCCCTTATGATGCCGGTCCGACATCCGCCCATTTTCACAATTTTTCATTTTTAGCCCCTGAACTTTAAGTCAATTTCATTCTAACCCTTATACTTTAATGTAATGTCATTTTAACCCCTTAGGGTTTCATCAAATGATCATTTTAGTCTTCCAACTTGTATTTCTTTTGGAAATTGGGGTGTTACAACTCTCCCCCTTAAATTAGGTTTCGTCCTCGAAACCTGTTAATCCTTAAAGAGTTGAGGGTAATTCTTTCTCATTTCATCTTCAGCTTCCCAAGTCGTCTCCTATCCTTTTCTGTGCTTCCATTGCACCAACACTTGTTTGTTAGTCTTGTGACGTAACTGCTTCTCTTTTGTGTCTAAAATTTTGATAGGTTCTTTAACATAGGTTATCTTATCATCAACTTCTATCTCTTCTAAAGGAACGTGTGAAGCTTCATCCACCAAACATTTCCTTAAATAGGATACATGGAACATGTTGTGTATCTTATTCAATTCTTCCGGTAGCTCTAACTGATAGGCTACCTTTCCGACTCTTTTGATGATTTTGAAAGGATCAATGAACCGTGGACTTAGCTTTCCACGTTTCTTGAATCGGATTAGACCTTTCCAAGGAGATACTTTCAACAATACATAATCTCCTTCTTGTAATTCTATTGGTCTATGTCTCTTGTCTGCATATGACTTTTGTCTATCTTGTGCAGCCTTCAAACGTGCTTTGATTAAGTCAAGCTTTTCTGATGTGGCTTAAACTATTTCTTTGCTGCCCAATTCTCTGACCAATTTCTCCCCAACATACAGGAGTCCTACATCTTCTACCATATAGCATCTCATATGGGGGCATACCAATACTGAAATGGTAACTGTTATTGTATGAAAATTCTGCTAATGGCAGATGGCTATCCCAACTTCCACCGAAATCAATTATACAAGCACGTAGCATATCTTCGAGGGTTTTTATCATCCTTTCACTTTGACCGTCAGTTTGAGGATGATATGCCGTGCTGATTAATAATCTAGTTCCCATCTCTTCATGGAACTTTTTCCAAAAACGTGAAGTGAAACGAGTATCTCGATCAGAGACAATCGAGACTGGCACTCCATGTCTTGAAACAATCTTTTTAATGAGCAGGTCAACTAACTTTTCTGAAGAGTATGTCTCACGTACTGCTAGAAAATGAGCACTCTTAGTTAGCCAATATACAACCACCCAAATGGTATCATAACCCCTAGCTGTATTTGGTAGCTTGGTTATGAAGTCCATAGTGAGATGTTCCCAATTCCATTATGGGATTTCTAATGGTTGTAACCTTCCGTATGGCTTCTAATGTTCTGCTTTAACTTGAAGGCAAGTTTAGCATTTAGCCACATATTTCATGATATCAAATTTCATTCCGGGCCACCAATAATCTTTGCGCAGATCTTGGTACATTTTTGTAGTACCCAGATGAATAGAATATCAGGATTTATGAGCTTCATTGAGAATCTTAAGTCTAAACTCACCTGATTGTGGTAACCACATACGACCAAATCGAGTCTTGACTTTATACTCATTCTCTTCTAAAAACTTCTCCTGACCAGCCACCCTTTCTTTCTTAACATTCTCACCTTTTAATGCTTCGATTTGTGTGTCTCGAAGCTGGCTTATGAAATCTGGAGTTATCACCAACTTATATGCTTTTACCCGAATAGGATGATGCTCTTCGTTGCGGCTTAGAGCATCGGCTACCACGTTGGCCTTTCCGGGGTGATATAGAATTTCACAGTCATAATCCTTGACCAGTTCTAACCACCGTCGTTGCCTCATGTTTAAGTCTTTCTGGTCAAAGAAATACTTAAGACTTTTGTGGTCCGTATAAATCGTACACTTTGTTCCATATAGATAATGCCTCCAGATCTTCAGTGCAAACACTAATGCGGCTAATTCCAGATCATGAGTTGGATAGTTTACTTCATGTGTCTTTAGTTGTCAAGAGGAATAGGATATCACCTTTCCTCTTTGCATTAGAACACATCCTAATCCAAGTTTTGAGGCATCAGAGTATACCACAAAATATTCTACTCATTCTGGCAATGCCAGAACCGGAGCTTGTGTTAATCTTTCTTTCAATATTTGGAATGTCTTCTCTTGTGCCGCATTCCATTCGTATTTCGAATTCTTTCGAGTTAGCTTTGTTAATGGGGTGGCTATCTTAGAGAAGTCTTGGATGAACCTTCTATAATAGCCAGCTAATCCCATGAAACTTCTAACTTCCGATGGATTCTCAGGTGGAGACCATTTTATTACAGTCTCTACGTTTGATGGGTCCACTGAGACACCTTTCGCGTTTACAACATGACCTAGAAATTGAACTTCCCTTCCAGAATGCACATTTTGAGAATTTATCGTACAGTTTCTCCTTCCGTAAAGTACTAAGTACTTCCCGAAGGTTTTGTGCATGTTCTTCTTCATTCTTTGAATAAATCAGGATGTCATCAATGAAGACAATAATGAATTTGTCTAACATTGGCCGACATACTCTATTCATGAGTTCCATGAAGACTGCCGGAGCATTCGTCACTCCCAACGGCGTCACTACAAATTCATAGTGTCCATAACGAGTTCTGAATGATGTCTTAGGTACATCTTCTTCTCGTAACTTAACCTGATGATAACCGGATCTTAAGTCGATCTTGGAAAACCAACTTGATCCTTGTAATTGATCAAACAGATCATCAATTCTAGGTAAAGGATACCTATTCTTGATAGTTAGCTTGTTCAATTCACTGTAGTCTATACACATTCTCATACTACCGTATTTCTTCTTTAAGAATAGAATTGGTGCACCCCAAGGGGATACACTTGAACGTATAAATCCCTTATCCAACAATTCTTGTAAATGTGACATCAATTCTTTCATTTATGTTGGTGCTAACCGGTATGGAGCCTTAGCTACTGGCTTAGCTTCAGGAATTAAATCGATTTTCAATTCGATTTCTCTTTCAGGTGGGGAACCTGGAAGATCGTCTGGGAATACTTCTGGGAATTCTTTTACTACTGAAACTTGATCCAATTCTTTCCCTTTTATCTTTATATCAGCTACGTAGGCTAAGAAGGCTTGATGACCTTCTCTTACGTAGCTACTTATTTTGGCCATTGTACATAGCGTGATCTGGTTTCGTCGTTCACCAATGACACTCACTTCCTTTCCTGTAAGCGTCATGAATCGTACAATCTTCTGATTGCATATAATCGTTGCAACATGTGAAGATAACCGGTCCATTCCAATGATCACGTCGAATTCTTGCATCGACATCGGAATTAAGTCGATGAGATATTCTTCTTTTTCTATTAGTAGTAATCTCGACATATTTCAGTTACTTCGTAGTTTCGATCACTCGCGATTTCGACTTCTAATGCCTTAGCCAACTTACTTCTATTGAAGTTTCTAGAGTTTGTATATTTTAATGAAATAAACGATCGACTAGCTCATGTATTAAATAAAACACAAGCAGGTAGGGAATTCAAGAGGAATGTACCTGATACAACGCCAGGAACATCTTTCGCTTGCTCTGTAGTTATCTGAAAAGCCCTACCCATTGGCTTCGGAGCCTCGATCTGTTTGACTTCATTGTCTGCTACTCTCGATCCTTCTACGGTCTTCTCAGTCTGGGATTTTAACTCAGGACATTCTCTACTGAGGTGTCCTAGTTTGTAGCAATTGTAGCCCAGACGGGTGCCACTCATACACTGCAATGAAGTGTGTCATTCCTTTCCACACCTGTGACAAGTTATAGAATTGAATCGACACTCTCCCGGGTGCCGATTTCCACAATTCTTGCAATTTTGGATACTTTCCTTAGGGAGGAACCGCCTCCCAGTTTATTGAACTTTAACCTCTTAAGAGGTATAGGAGAAGGATAACTTTCTCCTTCCTCTTCCCGTCTCTCTCAGCTTGTCTTTTGAGCTCGGTCTCGCGTTCCCGAGCCCAATCAATCATCTCCTCCAAGTTCGCGCACTTGGACGGATGGGTAAACTCTCTAATCTCTATTTTCAAAACGAGATGGTATCTCATCATCCACATTTCCGGGGTTGTTAACAAAGTCGGACAAAATCTGGCTTTGTTAAAGAAGATCCATGTGATCTCATCTATAGTTTTCGTTGTTTGGCGGAGTTGAAGAAACTCTTCGGTAATTCTTTCATTTGCCGCTCGAGGGCAATAGTGTTTCAAGAAAAGATCCTTGAACTCTTCCCAATTCATCTCTTTAATTTTGTCTCTATCTTTCTCTCTCTTCACTAGTCTCCACCAATCGTCAGCTCGCTCTTTTAATTGGTTGGTAGCGAAGGTAACCTCATCTTCTTTTTCACAATGACATGTATCGAATGCCCTTTCTATTGAGGCGATCCATCTCTGACTTTCTAAGGGATTAAACTTTAAAGGTTTGCATGTCATGAAATCCTTGTATGTACAACGAGTTGACTTCATATCAACTTTTGGATTTCTTCCTTTTTCCATTATGAGTAACATCTTTATGGCTTTCAAACCAGCTTTCTAATGAGTTTTGTAGATTTTCTTATAAGATCGGGAAATTTGCATCGAATGCCTTTCCTACTTCTAATGCAATCTGTCTCCGGTTGTTCTCCGGGACTTGTTCAACTTCATTTTCATCATGACGTGGAGATTCAGTTCTCCTGTGACTTCCTTCACTGCGTACCTCGTCATTTTGATGTTAAGCCATTTGCTGAAACATGGCATCGCTTTAATCTCTCATTCATTTACCCTAATCATAGTCTAGGGTTTTATACTATAGGTCTTTTATCATTTTAACCCTATTCAATTATTCTAGGGTTTTACATAAGGCCCCATCTATACATTGTACACATATGCACATTCATTCATGAATTTTAATCATGCATAATCACATTCCCGGCTTACTATCTGCTGACATAAGTTATCATATGATGTTTACGATATCATGATGGTCCCATACATTAGCTCCAATACTGGCCAGGTATAAGGCAATGTATGTTACGTATCATTATACTCCCAATTATCATATGGAGCTTATACATTTCTGCCCACGTATACGTGCCTTCTGTTGTTCTTTCCACGTATACTCATACATTTTTGTTTAAGCACTGGAATTTAAACATACATGCTTCGTTTGGATGGCCTTGGATTGAATCCTTATTTATATCATGAGCATTTATGGTTTGAGTTTAAGTACCCCTTTTGATACTTAAATCCCTCAAACCATGCTCTAATATTGTTTTACATAAGATGATATAATTACATCATACTATATAGGGATCTTTCAATTCTGACCGTTCCGTCCTCAGGAAGCTTTATTCCATGTGTCTCTTTCCTGCAGTGTTTGAAAAATATTTTTGAATTAGCTTACGCTAAGCAAGTGCACTGCATCTTTTTGTTTCATTATGAACCCTTTAGGTTCTTATTATTGTTCAAGTTTCTCGGCCTCTCGGTACCCCCGTGACCATCTCTGGACGTACCTCCGGTCACGTCATTCGTATATTTTATGGGTGTGCTAACCCCCTCGCAACCATCTTAGGCCGTACCTCCGGTCCAAGTATTGGCAAGGTTCTTATACTCGTCAGTATAGAACCCTTGTATTTGTGACGAAGACTCATTCATTCCTCAGCTCTGTAGGCTTGGAGTTCCTTTTTCCTCAGCCCCGAAGGCTTGGAATTTTTTTCCTTAGCCCCGTAGGCTTGGAATCTTTTTAGTTTTCTTCTTTATTATTGAGATTCACCTTACAGGCCAGGTATCTCTTTTCATTTGGGACCTTGAGTATCTTTGACTCACAGCCTCCCAAATGTATCAATCATTTCTTTTCATTTCACGAATATGCTTGATTTATCTTTCCAACCAGTCCTTGCCTTAAAACTTCGTAACGGCTTCTCCACGATGCACTAAAAGGGTTTATATATAGGAAGTACCAGCGGCGTATCCACCGCCCCTTTAACACTTCGTGAGTACTCCGTTATTCCATTTTAGGGTTTAGACTCGTTCCATTATACTCATTCATATTTGCACGTATCATCATGCATTCACGTATTCATACTCATAACGTGTTCACATATTCATGCATTCATTTTTGTCACATATTCATATTTATCATATATTGTAAACTGGGGTAATTATCCTTCTAGAGTAGCACCTCCAACAGAGATGTTCCCAGGAAAGAGTGACGGGTCTAGGAGAGATTTATACACCACTATTTCCTTAGACAAAACATTCCGTTCGTCAGATAACTACGTACCGGTCGAAAGTTCTCCCATACGTTTACTATATTCTTATTACTGTCTTTTAGTCTATACCTCTAAACATTCATAACGGTTTCACCACGAAGCATAAAAGAGATTTATTTATAGGAAGTACCAGCTGCGTATCCACCACCCCTTGGACACGTCGTGACTACTCCATTATTACTGTTTAGTGTTTAGACTAACCCGTCATTATCCCGTACCCCCATCATATACATATCACATAACATATATCATTTAAGCACGTAATTCACATAATCGTGTCTAGGGTACGGGACCAGTGTACTTACATTAATCTCGGGTAGTTCCTAAGTTCGTTCCTTTCTTTAAACGTTTCTCCGAACTAGAACCGCACTCGCAACGTATTGGACTCGTACTCAAACGCGTCGCACCGAGACCCTTGCTCCTTCTAAAATTCATGTGTATGTGAGGTGGTGGTGTTCGTGATGTTTTCAAATGGATGGCCAAATGAAACTATTTATAGGGCTGAGTTGGGATCCATGTCGGACTGATATCTCTGGCGATGTTGGTCCGACATCCAGGTGAGGCGGTGTGTTGTCTTGGTGAGTACACAGCGGACCGCTATGTACATGGATGTCGGTCCGCTATGGACATAGCGGACCGCTATGGTTTCATGTCGGTCCGTTATCTGTTTTACACGCGTCAGATCTCATAGCAAGTCATCCAACCCGTGTTATCTTCTGAGTAATTACTTGCCTCCTACATGTCGGACCGATACCCCTTATGATGTCCAGTCTGACATCCGCTAATTTTCACAATTTTTTATTTTTAGCCCCTGAACTTTAAGTCAATTTAATTCTAACCCTTATACTTTAATGTAATGTCATTTTAACCCCTTAGGGATTTATCAAATGATCATTTTAGTCTTCCAACTTGTATTTCTTTTGGAAATTGGGGTGTTACACACAGTCGCTTATCACACATTTGCTTATCACAAACATGAGTTTACGTTTACCTCATGAGCAACCGTCGTTACTCCTTATCACAAAGAACCAGTTGTACAACCGTTGGCTAGCCACAAAGGCTCCTAATAAGGTAATGTCATGATTGACATACTCACACAAGACGTACGCATGACATAAACATACAATTGCTCCTGTAGGAACCTTTCCTTTCCCTTCACAGTTATAGACAATGTAACTACTTCTATCTTGCTGACCTTATTTCTTTTATTAAAACATTCTTTAACCATCTTTATCTTTTTTTAACTACTTTATTTGCATAAACGTTCACTTTGCCTCTTTTCAAACGTCACTCTAAAACTTTCTTTTCTTTCGTTTTCAAACACACATGAATAGTAAACACTTTTCATCATTCACCAACACACAATTAAGGCGAATACTTTACACGCTTAATTTATTAACACACTTTATAATAAACTCATACAGTATGCACACCACCCCTAAAATCAGGCATAAAAGGGGTCTAGAACTCACATGGTCGTTGAATAGTCAACTCTGAATGAAAGGTCTAAGCTCGGTTACTTTCAAGACGATCTACATAAAAGTCAACACGCGAAACTATCAAATCTGACTAGTGTCGCCTAACACCTCAGTGTCGCCTAACACTTAGTGTCGTCCTACCCCTTAGTGTCTCCAAGGTAGTGGCTCAAGGCACACCATCAGTGTCGCCAGAACTTGTGTTTTGAACTTAGTGTCGTGGGACTCAGTGTCACCCACATTAGTGTCGTCAAATGGCTTTGATGACGTTATTAGTGTCGCCATGGAATGACACGCGTCCCAAATCAATGAAAACCTTAGGCACTACGCCACACTTTAGTGTCGCCACAACTTTAGTGTCACCACACCTCAGTGTCGTCCCATCGGGCTTCATCTCCTTCAAGTGGCAGTGACTAGTGTCGCCACATGAAATAGTTTCGCCAACTAGTGTCGCCACTTGAAGATCTTCACATACAGGCTCGTTTTCAACCCAAGTTCGTAACTTTTTACGTCCAAAACGTTTGTTTAACTTCCATAAACTTAGATTTGGGCTTTATATCCCATATTACACGTAAAAACCATGCCTTTTAAGATCAAAACCCTAGTTTTACCCCAAAACCTATTTAAACTGAAAACAGAGGTTATAGGTTGGATTCTTACATCAAAAGTTGTAGTTTCGCGAGGATTCTTCTTCACAAACACCGGATACACAACTTGGAGCAGATATTTGAGAAAAGGACGAGTGTTCTTGAACTTTCTCCCGCTAAAAGTTCTCTCTTTCTAGATGAAAATGGGGGTTTTGGTGGAATGGTGGCTGAATTAAGGGAGGCTAGGGTTTAAACCCTCCCTACCCCTTCAAACACTAGGCCCAAGCCTAATCCAACAAGTCCATCCTTGTTCCTTTTCGTTCTTTCGGCCCGCTTAACTTGTCGGGATATCTGGATTTTACATGATAACCATTATGTTAAGGACGTTATGAATCCCAATAGGTATTTATGATGGGATCATTTGATTACTAAACATGGGTGCATTTTTTTAGGCAATCAAGTTTACTAATGGTGAAGATCAATCGAAAACATCTAAAGTTAAAATGTAAGTGTTTTCATATTTACTTAGTAATTGATAGACTTGTTGGTTACACATAAATGATTGTATGACTATGTTATGTTGGTAGGTTTATGTGTATGGGTGTACTGGTGTTTAATTATAAGCGTTGTGTATATTGGGGGAGTATAATGAGGTATATGAACCTCAATGGAAGTTGAACTGAGAACCATGAATCTCATGAATTATATGAACTTCAATAGTTGGTTGGGTATTTGCTGGTACGCTATGTGTATGTAAGTTAACCAGGTTAACTATATGATTATGCGATTGGGTGTTTTGGTGTTTTCACTTGTGTGTTTTGTTTGCAAATAAATTAGGGAGGTGTAAAGGTGTGATACGAAAGTCACAAACTTCCATGGTGGGTGGATTTGGGATCATCGAACCCCACTTGGTGATTTTAATTAAGGTCATGAGCCTCACAAAGGCGTAATGGTGATTGAAGTATTTGAATTTTCATATATATATATATATATATATATATATATATACAAATATATATATGGAGGTTCAAATAAGAACTGAATTTTCGCTAATAAACCTAAGAAATGATTTCTTTGTTAACCGAAACTGGGTCAAACGAACTCCGGTTGTGCTCATTCCAGCGGCGTTAAAACGACTCGTCAAGGTTTTTGGGGGGGGTGGGGGATTTAGGTTTTAGGGGGGGTGGTTAAGTTTTTGGGTTTAACTTTTAGGGTTTAGTTTTAGCGTTTAGATTTTAGGGTTTAACTTTAAGGGTTTAGCTTTAAGGGTTTAGCTTTAAGGGTTTAGGTCTAGGCTTTATTTTGACGAGCCGGTTCCAATGCCGCTGGAATTAGTTCAATCGGAGTTCGTTTGACTCAGTTTCTTATGTTTATTAGCGAAAATTCACTTCTTATCCTAGAGCTAAACCTTAAACCTTATAGCTAAACCCTTAAATCTAAATGCTAAAGCTAAACCCTAAAAGCTAAACCCAAAAACCTAACCACCCCACACCTAACAAAAAAAAACCTAAATCCTCCAAACCCCACCCCTCAAAAAACCTAAATCCCCCCAACACTCACCCCCCAAAAACCTAAATCCAAAAATAAGTATATGTTTATACATGATGTTCATTTATTTTAGGCATTATGTTTTTTAATTTTTAAATATTATAAAAATAAAACATGACACAATGCCTAAAATAAATAAACACTATGCCTAAACCTTGACTTTTTAGAAAAAATCTCTTTTTTAGTATAACTCACCCATATATATATATATATATATATATATATATATATATATTTCTGTTTTGCTTTTTTAGAAGTTACTTGATAAATATTCAAATTTAATTACTCGGTGTGATTGGGTGAATTTTAAGTTACACCATCAAAAGAACAACGCATCATGCTCATTCTTATAGTGATGAGTATGTCCAACTTTCTTAAACGGTCGAACCAAAACTCTTTTGGTAAAATGTTTAATTTCTTGATGGGAGTAATTCTGCAAATTTGACTAAAAATATATTGACGGGAGGTAATTATGCACGTGCTTGACACCCAGCAGAGTATTAGCACATCCTATCCTTGATCATGTGTAGGTTGAGGCATGATTCAATCATTATGAGCACAAATTAATAAAATAAAATAAATGTGAAGATGGTTTTCATTTCCCATAACTAACCAGAGTGATTGAATAATATATATTGAATGTTATATTTCGTGTTTTCGTGTTTCAATCCTTTCCTCACACTCCAATCTTGGACCCCCACCCCACCGCCCTTCTCTCACTCTTTCTCTCTCTCACATATACACGCACACAAACATATATGTGAATGTATACACGAATAATGAGTTAATGTATGATATACGTATCTATACACACATGTGTGCATGTATATATTGAGCTTTAGGATGTTCAAAATAATTTACAACTTATAGAAAGTATAGTTAAATATGATATGATTAATACATTTACGTAAGGCTAAACGTAATACACCCGTGAGAGGCTGGGCGTGGTGCCACCTCACCCACCACGTGCGTGAAACACCTTGCCAGGTGGGGGTGAGGGGGGCGTGAGTGGGGCAAAGTGATGGTGGTCACATCGTGAGAATGGGGGGAGAGACCAAATATTGATGATTTCACATGCTCTCACCTTAAGCTCTCACTCCACGCCATTACACACCTAGGTGAGGGTGAGGGAAGCCCTGGTATACGTGGCATCGAAAATCCATCACCTTCACCTTACCATTACGTATAGTCTAATTATTGTAATTTAAATGTAAATGCACATACATCCATGCATGTTGATGATGTTTTGAGATAGATTCTTGTGTATTATGTGATGAGATAAAGACAAAAACCACCTTCAATTCCAGGTAGATTCAGGCACCCTTTTCCTCCTTGCCTTCAAAAAATGTTGAAAGTTGTCTCTTATTTATGAGGTGTTTGAATCATATGATAGAAGTTGTTGGTTTCTGTTGAATGAATTAATTTAATGTAATCATGTCTCCTATATAATAGTCACATGCACACAGCATCTATATACTTGCCCCCTATAACATGCATACTCATTCGTCAAGCATACGTGTATATCTTAAGAAGTATAACCTAAACAGTAAAATATGATGTGATTTGTGTTTTTGGTGAAGCATTAAGGCTCATGAGTTTTAAAAAACTTCTTTTCTAGCTACACTTTACGTCTAATTCTTCTGATCTTCTGAGAAAATAACGGAGGGTAACTAAGTTTCAGCAGATATCTAATCATAATGTTGGATATTGTAAGAAGCGTATTTTTACAACACCTTATTTAAGAAATTGCATCAACTAAGTACCTATATAAAATAGAGATAATTGTCTAAATGAACATTTTAACCAAGAAAATTGACAAAATATACATTTGACTTTTGAAACTTAAAAAATATCCAAATCCAAAATGAACCAATAGAATTCTGACACGTAAGTTAACACCAATTTGGAGGCTCAAGAAAACCTGGCCACGTGTCAATCATGGAGCATGTTCACGTATATTTTTCCGGCTAAATTGTAGCCCGTATATCTGGTAACGGCTTCACCATAGCCGGCGAAATCAAAACCAATAAAATGATGTCACGTGTCATTTAATAGCCATTTGTTTTAAATTTGAGGGCTGCAACATAGACGAGAGGCTAACATATAGCCGACATTTTAAAATTTGACGGCTATGTTTTAGCCGCCGGTTTTTTTTTCTGCCACGTGGCATCATTTCATTGGTCGTTATTTTAAAATATACTTTAAAACTTGAATAGCGGAAATGGTAAAAGATTTAAACTTTTACAAACACAACTTTACAAACTTTAATCAAATAATGGTTTAGAGAAATTAACTTGAAGCATGGAAGTTATTCTCATGGACATGGTTCAAAAGTAACTCATTGTACAAATACATAAATCACAAGCTAGTAACACGTACATAACACAAAGTCTTCATTTCTCGACATCAGGCTTCATAGATGTATCACATAAAAGTATACAACATACATAAGTATCTAAAAAAATGTTATAAATATTTATAAACTCGAAAACATGAAGATATAAACTAAATATTAAGTTTTGGGGTGTTTTAGTCATTGTTAGAAAGTTTGTTTAGAGTCAGTTATGTACTAAATAATTGTGCAAGGGTTAAAGTGTAATGTATCCAAAATGTGAACGGTTATCAGGTTGTAGGGTTGTACCTCTTCTTGTTGAAGCGTTGCGTTTGTACAAGAGTAGTGATAAGAACCCATCAATAACATGTAAACGGGTTCCAACATTCTCAATCAAAATCAAACAAGTTTACATCCAAAAATCACTGCGTTTGTTCATCATATTCATCCCTGATTACCACTGATTGGTATCAGAGCGGAGTTAATCAATCAAAGGCAGGAAGAACGAGGGAAGCACAAGTCTAATCGATCAGGAAAGAAGGAAGAAGTCGACCATCGTTTCTGTTGAAATCATCAAACATACAGAAGTGATTGGAGGCTATTTTGGTAAACGTTGTTCGAAGCCTGTCTTGAAATCATCGAATATTAGAGGCAAAATTAAAGCAAGGGGTGTTCATCAATCATCAAATTCGAACCACTGATTAAGAGCAAGAAAACATTGCTTGAAACTTGTATTCGATCAAGAAGCAGTGAACAAGAACCAGAGGCGAGGTTTTGTGTTCTGAAACAGAAAAAACGAAAATCAAAGTGAAATTAATCATAACCAGGGCCTAGGGGTGCATTTTTTTTTCCCTTTTTGGGTTCAGAAGCTAGAAACGGAAATCAATAGAAATCCGAAATCAAGTTTCCAAAACTTGGATACACTACTTTACCTGCAGTTGCTTTGAAGATCAGTAGTTTTTTTTTGAAGTTGCAATATGAACATCAACTGAGAGCAGGAACCAATATTCATACAAGTATTCCTTTCATTTACTACATAAATTCTGAGTCCGATTCGATTAAATGAGAAAGTAGGATAGATAAAAATTCTTGTTCTATATATTTTTCTATCCAAGAAAGAGACAAAGTGATACGTTAGAATAAGTTAATACAAAACTAGTAAAGGAAGAAACAACGAAAGAAAGGCAAGCAAGAGAACATAGCAAGCAAGAAAAACCTGAACCCTTGTGGTTCACATAGCTAGCAAGAAAACCCAAACCCTTATGGTTCACATAGCGAGCAAGAAAACCCGAACCCTTGTGGTTCATATAGCAAGCAAGAAGATTCCAAACCTGCGTGGTTCATTTAGCAAGCAAGAACCCGAACCCATGTGGTTCACATAGCGAGCAAGAGCGAACCAATCTTGGTTCACATAGCAAGTAAGAGAAACCATAGTGTTTCAAATTGAGTAAGAAAGACCTGTGTGGCAAAAGCGAGCAAGAAAGACAAACTTTGGTCAAAAACAAGAAAGAGAGCAAGCAAGTATTCTGATTAGCAAGAACGAAGCAAGATCTGAAATATAGAAACCAAGAAAGTATAACTGGCAAAGAAGCGAGTTAGAGACATTAAAGATAAAAGAAAATGAAAGCGTAGGTGACTTCTCAGGAAACTTGGGCAATTTAAGAGCAAAATTTTAAAACCTTGGTACTA
Organism: Smallanthus sonchifolius; assembly: GCA_023525975.1. NCBI lineage: Eukaryota > Viridiplantae > Streptophyta > Magnoliopsida > Asterales > Asteraceae > Smallanthus > Smallanthus sonchifolius. The sequence goes on along the minus strand of CM042028.1, from coordinate 70,236,943 downwards.
ATTTGAAAGATAAGGCTATTGTGAGAAAGTTTCTTAACTCGATACCATAGAAGTTCCTACCAATCGTGGAAATTATCGAACAATGTATAGAAATTGACACAATCCCGTTTGAAGAAGTAGTGGGTAGAAGAACAACATTTGAAGAAAGCCTCAAAATCCAAGATGAACTAGAGGCAAATTATCAAAACAAACTTCTTATGACAAGTTCAAACAAACAAGGCCATGGTAGAAGACATAGAAGGAACTTTAACAAAGAAGAAAGTGGACGTGGAAGAGGTACTGGTCGATGAAGCAAAAGTAGAGAATAACTTAGGTGTTATGAATGGGGTGGATTCGATCACTTTGCATATGACTGCACCAAATGGAAAGATAAATAGAAGGATAAGGAGAAAGGAAAGGAGCAAGAATCTAATCTCATCTATGATGAATAACCGACACTGTTGTAAAAGCATGTCAAGAAAGATGAAGACCATCCTTACACTATATTTAGCTTAAGGGGGAATATTGAAGATATAAACTAAATATTAAGTTTAGGGGTGTTTGAATCATTGTTACTAAGTAATTGTGCAAGGGTCAAAGTGTAATATGTCCAAAATGTGAACGATTATTAGGTTGTAGGATTGTACCGCTTCTTGTTGACGCGTTGCATCTGCACAAGGGTTATAAGAACCCATCGATAACATTTAAACGGGTCCCAACATTCTAAATCAAAATCAAGCAAGTTTGCATCCCAACATCATTGTGTTTGTTCATCTTATTCATCCTTGATTACCAACAAAACATTAAAAAAAAACTTTTGACAAACATTTAATTAAAAAATAGTAAAGACCCATTTTGGGTCACTGTAAATCTACGATAGACCAACTCTAATCCTAAGTACTTCTACCATAAGGCTACGGTGCTCTTGTTGCACATGTTCTTTACCAACATTAAGTTTCCATAGACTTCTCCAAATATTTTAGCATTCACTTTTCAATACCATGTACTTCCATACAAAATATATAATACTTAAACATGATTAGATCATGATAATTTTAAAAAATGGTATAGATTCAGAGAACAAAAATGAAAAGCAATCTTTACACAGTAGTGAACCAGATTACAACCAAGAACAATAGGCCAACAAGGTACTATAATAAGAACAAAATAAGGAGGAATTACAAGACTAATCTTTTTCTCGTGTTTTTGAATCAAGGAGCGCAGATCCATATAAAAAGCATGGAACACTTAACGGCAGAAGAATCCACCGCAATCAACGAGCATAGAAAGGAATGGGCGAGACTCACGGAAGACAGATGAATGAATCTCGTGGAGTCGTGAAGGAGAGGGCAGAGATAAAAACCTTAGGCCGATCTTCGAAGGAGCCGGCGAATGAAGAGACATAGATGAGATGGGCCTTAGTCTTGAACTTTAAAGGAGAGGCGGGCCTAGAAGTCCACAAAGAAAGTAGAAGCCCACAACCAATTAGGGGAAGCCCATCCCTGCAAAGAAAAAGAAAGGCATTAGAAAAGAAACTATCAAATTGAAAATAACCACTTCCAAAATAACCCATCCCTGCAAAGAAAGTAGAAGCCCACAACCAATTAAGGAGGCCTATGCTCTCCAAGGAGACCCATGTTCAATCCCCACAAGCTCTACTTTGGGAGTGGCCAGCCCACGTCGATTATCGGGGAATGCAAGGTCAGTGGTCTGAGCAAAAAAGCGATCGTGGGGCAGAGATAACAGTTCGAACCCCACACCTTGACCTTGGTTGAGAACCGTGAGCCGATTGCCTCCTGCGATATTCTTGGGCATGGGTATCGCAGGCCGGCTAGCGAGTCCGGAAAACTCGTTTATCAAATTGAAATTAAAAAGGATTTTAACACCCCCTCCCCCTCTACAATTCAATAAGCAAACATGTCAAACATATTAGAAAGACTGATAGGAACTTGCAGTTCTTTCAAAACATTTATCAACCATATAGTTTCACACATGTTGTTTAAAAAAAATTAAGACAAAAAATCACACGACTTTTAGAAAAAGACTAATCATGAGATTCTTATAAGACTATCAGAAACATGTCTGATATGGGAATAAAATACACACGCATGTTTTTTTAACAATTCAGAACCATGACTGAAAGACAAGACTTGTGAAGAACTTAACGAGTAATTTAACTTGATCAAAAAGTTTTACAAATTTACAAAAAAAACATGTCATAAGAGAACTTGTAAAGAACATAAATACTAATTTGATTCAAGCAAAAACTTTTACAACTTCACAAAAAATACCGAATCACAAGATTTAAGAAACAAGGCTGATAATAATAAGAATCATATGATCTACATCAGATGTTAAAGACACAACCAAACAAGATCGCAAAGATTTTATTTCATAACATCTCTTATACAAGAGACAAACATACATGGTTGTCAAAGTTATTTAAGAACACTCTTGCCAATAATACCAGTTATAATACATGTGAACTGTGACCTTTCAAAATTTTTGTTGTAATAATTGTCACATAAATATTAACATTCTATTTCAAATCATATACACGTATATTTAATCAAATTTATACAAATTGGCGTACAATTTATGTATTTTTAAAGTAAATTTTAAAAATATTTTAAGGTTATAAACTATGTAAATTATGTTATTAAATTAAATAATTTATATAAATAAATCGATGGTTTTCAATTTTATTAAACTAACCATTTAAAAAGATGGATTTTTAAATAAAAACATAAGTTTTATAAATTATATAAACTTAAATTTCATTTTAGTTTAAAAGAATTTAAGTTAAATAAACTTAATGATTTAAATAAATAATTTAATGCATTATTTCAAAAAGATAATTATTTAAAAAAGATTAGTTTTATTAAAGAAAGTGGATTTATAAAATATATAAGTATAAAATAAATTAATTGAAATTGAAAAAAAAAGAATCTAATTAATTATTTAAATAAAAGTTCAGGGGTTATATTGTAATTAACCAAACTAAAAGGATTTAAAATTTAAAATCGTTGAGGGGCTGTTTCTGGTCAAATGAAACCACAGGGATTCATCCGTAATTAATTCAAGGACTAAATTAAAACAAGACCAAACTTCAGGGACTAAATCTGCCAAGTCCCAAATCGTGTTTCCGGTCACCCCCAACCATGGTCCGGCGGTCCGAAGCTTTCTCCGGCGAACACCCCGACAGGGCTGTTCCCTGCACCTCAACACCCGACAAAAGCTTCCCTGGACTCGTCTCTCCCACGCGAACGAAAGGCCCCGACCAATTGGTCTCCCCAACATACGGATCGTCTAATCCGGTTGGTGGCCGAAAACCCACGCCACGATTTCGAGCCGACAGTCAACCTCCACGCGTGCTTGATAGCTCTTTAGCTTCGTCTCGTCCAGACGAATGTCCAGACACCCTCAATTTCATATTTCATTATAAGGATTGGGCTACTCCATAAACGGCCATTTACGGACCTGTCCGAGCTCGCCACCCCCTCTCTGTCTAGTCTCCCTTTAAATTGAGGATACCACCGTGTTCGTGACATCCAGACGAAGCTCCCCAGCCCCCTTAGAAGTTCCAATTTGGACCAGAACCCGAGTTCAGTTGTGCGTTTTTTCGAAGTTTTGTTCCAACTTCTCGGACCACTTCGAGTCAGGTATTATCACCACATTTTGTTCCTTTACCTTCGTTTTACTAATGGCTAAGTAATGCATATCAATTTCCGAACAAATTCCGACAATTTCCGAGCAAACCAAAGTTCTCGGTGACTTGGTCTGCGAATTGCCGAGAACCAGCGACCAATTCGTGTAAGGGTTAAGTATTAAACATCACACACATAACCAGCGATGGGCGATAGCCCGGCTGGTTATGCGTGTGTGTGTTTGTGTCTCAGGTCGCGGGTTCGATCCCGGTTAGCCTACGGCCAAATTTTTTTTATTTATTTTTAATTCTGTTTTCATTTATTTATTTTATTTAATTATCCTAATACTCTTTTTATGCAATAAATACTAAAACGAGTCGGTTTACTCGTTCGTTTATTTTAAAATCAATTAAACTATATTTTTATAAACCATCCCATTTATTTCATATATATATAAACTTATTAAAATACATTATAATATATATAAAATATCACATACTTTTATAAATCTTGCAATATTTATATAAACTTAATTAATTACATTTTTAGACATAAAATATCCTATATTTTTATAAATCTTGTAATATTTTTTATAAACTTACTTAATTACATTTTTAGATATAAAATGCCCATATTTATATAAATCTTGTAATATCTTTATAAACTTATTTAATTACATTTTAGTTATAAAATGTCCTATATTTTTTTTAAATCTTGTAATATCTTTATAAACTCACTTAATTACATTTTTAAATATAAAATGTTCTATATTTTTTATAAATCTTGTAACATTTTATAAACTTATTAAAATACATGTAATATATAAAATGTCTCATTATTTTTATATGAACCTAGCAATAATTTTAATAAACTTGTTAAAATAAATTTTAATATATAAAACATCAACATAATTAATCAAATAAAGACTTATCTTTTTATTTATTATTATTGTTTAAATACATAATGATTAATTATTTAAAAATGTAAAATTTTATAAGTCAAAGTTTTACAAAATCATATTCATTTTCTACCACATTTTATATTACGGATATTATTATAAAACCTATACTCATTTAAACACGAATACGCACATACATGTAAACATACAATAATACCCATTTGTCTACATAGGGTATCAACGTGCTTAGGCTTTCACATACTTATTCCCTACACGCGTGGAAAAATACCCGCTTGCAAGGTGAGTTACATAGCCCCTATTTTTACATTTTTATACGTTTTGGGGTGAAACATTATACATGCTACTCACATTGTTTGTACGTGTTATACATGAGACTATATGTTTATTCTTTGGATGTACATACATTTAAACACAAGACAACCAACTGTAATATTGATAGATCTATTGTGCCTGACCAGCCCACCCGGTTAGGGTGTTTATTACTGCATACTCGGATATAACCGCGTGTTATATTCAATCATACCGGATATAGTGGGTAACTATATTCAAGCATACCGGAGTTAGCTGTTGTGCTCTGTTCAAGCGCGTCAAACTCGGTTTGAATTGTGATTAAATAAATGTTACATCCTATGCTATGTTTAACAAGATAAACAATGAGTTGCAAAACGATTTACACTACTATTTACTAGATTTACTAAACCTATGTACTCACCAACTTTTTAGTTGACACTTGATTTAAATAATGTTTCAGGTTTGGATATGTGACTACTTGCCGAAGGTTTCTCCACTTAAGGAACATGGACCTAGTTAAATAAATCAATGTTTTGAACTAGACTAGGTTATTTGGAATGTATTGTATTTGGATCTTGTTGTCTTTAAATTAAATTAATGAATTATGCAACCTTTAGCTATCATGTGCTTTTGAACAATCATCACATTGTCCGCCTCGATGATTCCGCCATCGGTCGGGGTGTGACAGATTGGTATCAGAGCCATGGTTATAGGGAATTAGGTTATTAGACACAATGACCTAGACTATAACCCTAGGACTCCCTTTTATGTGTTATGTGCTAAATGATAAATTGCTATATGAATTATTTGTAGTTAGGTATTATTTGAATTTTCCCGAGTTTGGTACATGAGACTTATACACATACATACGAGACTTTGATACATGATACATACTTTACATACACATTTGACAAGCAAACTTATGCAAACAAATACACTACTTATCCTTGTCCATACTCTCTCCTAATCCTTATAAATTGCAACATTCCTACACATTTTATATTCATAGACTCTCAAATCTATTAAAATCTTGAAAATCTCGTCAACGACTTAATTTCCTGAAACCAGTAAAAGACACGTGCAATCTGGAAGGGTGACACCTGTACATTGGGTTTTCTGTCTAGGAAAGCATTTCGTATAGATCCAAATAAACGGACCCGTATGCTTTCCTGGGAATTCCTGAAGTGAGTGTTTACCTATAGGCTAAAGCATGTCTCTTTGAGAGTTTCGGGGAATTACTTAACGTTGATAAGTCAATGTATTCGCAAGGATACAATCCGAATTTGAACTCAAAATCTGGGGACATTATAGCAAAATAGGAAAAAAAAAAACTAGACGAACATGCAAAACAAATCATTATTACGGGTGCACACGTAATAACAATTTGTAGTGCATGCAAGTCCCGGCAATTCCTGTTACGCGAATAATGATCTATAACATCATGTTCTATCCGGAATAGATGACTTAGTTTTCCCCATCAACCTAGAATAAATACACATGCACTGGCACGCGTCATGATGAATCCCGTTTTTCTGCTTACACTATTTCCCGCTATAACTCATATATATCCATCGTATCTAAAATATCATTGTCTTTTCTTATGGTGTTAGAATGCCTCCTCGACATACTAACTCTAGCAACTCCAACGTTGACCTTGCTGCACTACTTACTCAACTAGTAGGCCAAATGATCCAAGCTAACAACAATGGTAATGGGTCTAATACGCAAGGGAATGGTGCATACCCACCATACTGCACATTCAAGCATTTCAATTCTTGCAACCCTACCAAATTCTTCGGGACGGAGGGTGCTACTGGCCTTCTTCAATGGTTTGAAAGTATGGAGAGTACCTTCCTAAACAGCGATTGTCCCGACAACCTCAAAGTCCGTTATGCTTCCAGCGTCTTCCAAAAACGAGCACTCACCTGGTGGAACGGTGAGAAACGTACTCGAGGCAACGAATCCACTATGTCCTTGTCTTGGGACGAAATGAAACGAATCATGACTGACGAGTTCTGTCCTCGCAACGAAATGAGGAAGCTCGAAGCTGAATTTTGGGATCTCACCCAAGATAGCGGAGAGAATTTAGCTTACACCACTCGTTTTCAAGAACTAAGTCTGCTCGTGCCCCACATGGTTACTCCCTTAGCGCGGGGAATTGAGAAATACATAGGTGGACTGCCTATGCCGCTCCAAGACACCGTATTGGGAAGTAATCCCTCCACTCTCGAAGACGCTATCCGTTTGTCTGCTGTGTTGACTGACAATCATGTCAAAGCAAGTACCTTATCTAGGAAGGGTACCAAGAAAGTGGTCGACAAAGCTGCTACTTCCGTGTCCGACAAAGACAAAGAGCCCGAATCTTCCCGTCATGATAGGAAGCGTAAGGCCCAAAACTTTGCGGCCATCATTCCTGCCGTACCTGTGACCCAAGTTACTCCTGCGGGTCAAATTCCGAGAAACTATGTAGGTTCATTTCCCCAATGCCCTACTTGCAAGTATCACCATGCCCCGCATGCTGCATGCCGTCTATGCTCAAAATGTGGATGCTATGGACACGTTGTTACTACTTGCCGTGCTCGCACTATCGTTAATCAAGCTACTCAAGGCAATCATCCAATGCCTCTCGCTATCACCTATGGACGGGCCTGTTACGAATGTGGAGACCCAAACCACTTTCGGAACCAATGTCCAAGACTTCAAAATCAAGGTGGTCCTCGTGGACGAGCCTTTAATATAAATACTAACAAGACTCCGGCCAATGACGACACTGTCAACGGTACGTCCCTTGTTCTCTATCTTTATACATCCGTTTTATTCAATATTCAAAATTGTGTCTCTTGCTCTTAACCATCTATTTGCTAAACAACCAACCAATTTTGATAACTCGTATATCATGGTAATAGCGGATGGGAAATCCATTGCTATAAATTCTAAAATCCGTGATTGCATATAACAGCTATCTCATTCCTATACTTTCGCGAAACAAATCTATTATGTTTAAATTTAGTCATACAACTTGCTAGGTCTGTTAAAGTCTACTTGAATTGTTGAAGTTCTAAATCCTAGTAATTATGCACGGGGAATCCCCGGTATATCAAAGGGGTGGTGGGTTAGCCGCTGGTACACCCTATACATAAACCCACTTGATATAACGAGTATAAACCATGCATAAGTACTAGGAAGAGGATCGGTTCTTGAATTGTTAGACATATTTGTGCTATGAAACCACTCATAGACGTGATAACATTTATAAATTGCACGCATTTCATTGTACAATTTTCAATTGAGAAAGGTGATTTGATTAAAATGATCTAAATCCTAGTAATTATGCACGGGAGATCCCCAGTATATCAAAGGGGTGGTGGGTTAGCCGCTGGTACACCCTATACATAAACCCACTTGATATAACGAGTATAAACCGTGCATAAGTACTAAGAGGAGGACCGGATTTTAGAAAATGTTTTTGCAAAACTTGAAAATATGAACACCCGTGAGATGGAGTTTTAAAGGAAAATGCCATGTCACAAAGTGATTGGCACCAATATTGTTAAATCTGAGTTCTAGTAGTTTACATTCATGCGTTGTATGAGCAATGGTATGCATAAATCTCCTTATACTATTAGAGCAATTAGTTGAAAACTCGACTCGAATTAGCATCGTCATCCGTCATCATACGATATTTCCCCGCTGAATATTTCTCTTGTGAAGTAATTCCATCCTAAACCTTTTGACATCTCTTTCCCGCTTCTATAACCTTCGCTAATCGAATTTCGGGACGAAATTTCTTCAACTTGGGGAGACTGTGACCTTTCAAAATTTTTGTTGTAATAATTGTCACATAAATATTAACATTCTATTTCAAATCATATACACGTATATTTAATCAAATTTATACAAATTGGCGTACAATTTATGTATTTTTAAAGTAAATTTTAAAAATATTTTAAGGTTATAAACTATGTAAATTATGTTATTAAATTAAATAATTTATATAAATAAATCGATGGTTTTCAATTTTATTAAACTAACCATTTAAAAAGATGGATTTTTAAATAAAAACATAAGTTTTATAAATTATATAAACTTAAATTTCATTTTAGTTTAAAAGAATTTAAGTTAAATAAACTTAATGATTTAAATAAATAATTTAATGCATTATTTCAAAAAGATAATTATTTAAAAAAGATTAGTTTTATTAAAGAAAGTGGATTTATAAAATATATAAGTATAAAATAAATTAATTGAAATTGAAAAAAAAAAGAATCTAATTAATTATTTAAATAAAAGTTCAGGGGTTATATTGTAATTAACCAAACTAAAAGGATTTAAAATTTAAAATCGTTGAGGGGCTGTTTCTGGTCAAATGAAACCACAGGGATTCATCCGTAATTAATTCAAGGACTAAATTAAAACAAGACCAAACTTCAGGGACTAAATCTGCCAAGTCCCAAATCGTGTTTCCGGTCACCCCCAACCATGGTCCGGCGGTCCGAAGCTTTCTCCGGCGAACACCCCGACAGGGCTGTTCCCTGCACCTCAACACCCGACAAAAGCTTCCCTGGACTCGTCTCTCCCACGCGAACGAAAGGCCCCGACCAATTGGTCTCCCCAACATACGGATCGTCTAATCCGGTTGGTGGCCGAAAACCCACGCCACGATTTCGAGCCGACAGTCAACCTCCACGCGTGCTTGATAGCTCTTTAGCTTCGTCTCGTCCAGACGAATGTCCAGACACCCTCAATTTCATATTTCATTATAAGGATTGGGCTACTCCATAAACGGCCATTTACGGACCTGTCCGAGCTCGCCACCCCCTCTCTGTCTAGTCTCCCTTTAAATTGAGGATACCACCGTGTTCGTGACATCCAGACGAAGCTCCCCAGCCCCCTTAGAAGTTCCAATTTGGACCAGAACCCGAGTTCAGTTGTGCGTTTTTTCGAAGTTTTGTTCCAACTTCTCGGACCACTTCGAGTCAGGTATTATCACCACATTTTGTTCCTTTACCTTCGTTTTACTAATGGCTAAGTAATGCATATCAATTTCCGAACAAATTCCGACAATTTCCGAGCAAACCAAAGTTCTCGGTGACTTGGTCTGCGAATTGCCGAGAACCAGCGACCAATTCGTGTAAGGGTTAAGTATTAAACATCACACACATAACCAGCGATGGGCGATAGCCCGGCTGGTTATGCGTGTGTGTGTTTGTGTCTCAGGTCGCGGGTTCGATCCCGGTTAGCCTACGGCCAAATTTTTTTTATTTATTTTTAATTCTGTTTTCATTTATTTATTTTATTTAATTATCCTAATACTCTTTTTATGCAATAAATACTAAAACGAGTCGGTTTACTCGTTCGTTTATTTTAAAATCAATTAAACTATATTTTTATAAACCATCCCATTTATTTCATATATATATAAACTTATTAAAATACATTATAATATATATAAAATATCACATACTTTTATAAATCTTGCAATATTTATATAAACTTAATTAATTACATTTTTAGACATAAAATATCCTATATTTTTATAAATCTTGTAATATTTTTTATAAACTTACTTAATTACATTTTTAGATATAAAATGCCCATATTTATATAAATCTTGTAATATCTTTATAAACTTATTTAATTACATTTTAGTTATAAAATGTCCTATATTTTTTTTAAATCTTGTAATATCTTTATAAACTCACTTAATTACATTTTTAAATATAAAATGTTCTATATTTTTTATAAATCTTGTAACATTTTATAAACTTATTAAAATACATGTAATATATAAAATGTCTCATTATTTTTATATGAACCTAGCAATAATTTTAATAAACTTGTTAAAATAAATTTTAATATATAAAACATCAACATAATTAATCAAATAAAGACTTATCTTTTTATTTATTATTATTGTTTAAATACATAATGATTAATTATTTAAAAATGTAAAATTTTATAAGTCAAAGTTTTACAAAATCATATTCATTTTCTACCACATTTTATATTACGGATATTATTATAAAACCTATACTCATTTAAACACGAATACGCACATACATGTAAACATACAATAATACCCATTTGTCTACATAGGGTATCAACGTGCTTAGGCTTCCACATACTTATTCCCTACACGCGTGGAAAAATACCCGCTTGCAAGGTGAGTTACATAGCCCCTATTTTTACATTTTTATACGTTTTGGGGTGAAACATTATACATGCTACTCACATTGTTTGTACGTGTTATACATGAGACTATATGTTTATTCTTTGGATGTACATACATTTAAACACAAGACAACCAACTGTAATATTGATAGATCTATTGTGCCTGACCAGCCCACCCGGTTAGGGTGTTTATTACTGCATACTCGGATATAACCGCGTGTTATATTCAATCATACCGGATATAGTGGGTAACTATATTCAAGCATACCGGAGTTAGCTGTTGTGCTCTGTTCAAGCGCGTCAAACTCGGTTTGAATTGTGATTAAATAAATGTTACATCCTATGCTATGTTTAACAAGATAAACAATGAGTTGCAAAACGATTTACACTACTATTTACTAGATTTACTAAACCTATGTACTCACCAACTTTTTAGTTGACACTTGATTTAAATAATGTTTCAGGTTTGGATATGTGACTACTTGCCGAAGGTTTCTCCACTTAAGGAACATGGACCTAGTTAAATAAATCAATGTTTTGAACTAGACTAGGTTATTTGGAATGTATTGTATTTGGATCTTGTTGTCTTTAAATTAAATTAATGAATTATGCAACATTTAGCTATCATGTGCTTTTGAACAATCATCACATTGTCCGCCTCGATGATTCCGCCATCGGTCGGGGTGTGACATGAACCACACAGTTCAATTAACCAGAGACAAGATTATAGAAAATAAGACATATGGGTCATGCAAACAATCATGAACCAAATTTATTTGTACTAAAGAAGATACTCATGACACAAATTAAAATCCCTCAAGACATGGTAAATATCCCAAAACCATTTTCTCATAGTTCAAGACAAAAACAAATCACTAGATCCAGGACATATATAACAACATTTAGAACATGTCACAAGGACTGAACTAATAATAACACAGAGCAGATAAAAAACTTTTTTTTGAAAAAACTTGATTTTCAAGAAAGTTTTGATTTATGACCAGAATGAATGAGAACAAACTTACAAAAATAAGATCGCAGTAGTGAAGAAAACTCATTTGAACATTGTCCTCTCAATCTTACACTTGAACTATGAATAACGAGATACATTCTTAGATTAACTCAATCTCACCATATCAGAATAAAATGAAGAACAAGACCGATCAGATGACTTTAAAAACTACTAGAGCCACACAATCAGTCTCAGGGACTTACAGAGTAGATTAATAGAGAATGAATAATAACAACTTTAACTAGAAATACACTAATCAATCAATCCATACAAGATATGCAATGTAACAGATACGCATAAAAAACCAGCAGTTGCCTTCAACACCCACAAATGCCTATCCTATGGGGGCATGCAGTAGTGTGACAAAATCTTATAAGGAATAGTGTAGAAAAAAAACTTACAGTGATGTTTGAATATAGGAGGGAACTAAACTAAACCTTCACTTTGGGGTAAGCTCTTCACACGCATCACCAGCAGTCCCTAACAATAACCATAATGATCACCAGATCAACAACGTAGAGTATGACAGAAGGTTAATCAGGAACCCTAATTGGGCCGTAAAACTAGTCTCCAGTCGATTAGTACACCTCAAAATTGAGCCGTAATCAATGAAAAATACCAACACAGCAGCGGAAATAAACCAAAAACAGTCTTCAATCAAACGAGTATGAACCGAAGGGTGCCTTTAGGACCCCCAAATTGATTTAATAGAGAGACAGAAAAGAACAACCACATATAAAGCAGATAATTAAGAACTCGCATCCTCGCTTCATGAACTTTTCCACCTTGATCATCGAAATGAAGTTTGGCAATGTGCAAACTTTATCCCCATGAACCGTGATTGAGTTGCCATCAGGTGCTTTGAGACGAACTATCTTTCTTTTACAAACTATCTGTGCTTCATTGACAGCTAGCCAATCCATACCCAATACTATGTCAAACCCTCCAAATGCTAATAGGAATAACCTAGCAGGGAATCTATGACCCTCAAGTTCTATCAGGCTATCATCTACAGCTTCTAGTACAGTTGTGGACTTGCCAATAGTGGTCTCCACCTCAAAGGCACTTTCTATCTTTCTAGCAAGCACATTCAATAATGAACAAAATGCAGCAGCTATGAAACTTTTACTAGCACCAGAATAAAAAAGGACGGATGCATAAATATTATTGATTAGGAACATACCTAACACGACGTACGGGTTCCCCTCAGCCTCTCCTCGAGTCAGAACATAGGCTCTCATCCTTGCCCTAGGCTTTTCTCATTCTTTCTTTTTCCATTGACCCCCCTGCCCTGGGCTGTCGATAACCTTTAACAATATGCTTAGTATTCCCATAGTTGTGGCATCTAACGATGTTTGGGAAATACGGGAGAAGTGTCCCGACTTTCCACATCTATAAAAAAGGTTCATCCCGAACCTACACTCACCCGAGTGCTTTCGCCTAGACCTGCCAGTTTCCACAACCTTTGTCCTCTTACCCCTAGGCCCTGACAGATCTTTACTCGGTTGTTTAACCATATTGTTCCAGTTTTTTTGGGGTTCAACTTGAACTGGATCCTCAGTGTCCACATAATCATAAACAATTCCGCTCAGTTCGACCACCGACTCAAAAGTCTTAAGAGTGTTAGCCTTCACATGCGTGCGCACTTTCTACGGTAGTCCTTGGATGAAATATTTGATCCTCCTTTCTTTAGTGTTAACCAAGTGGGGCACCAGATGAGGCATCTCATTGAACCTCGATGTATACTGGCGGTGAGTCATGGTGCCTGCCTTAATTCCTAAAAACGCTGCTTCAACATTATGAATCTTGTTCTAAGGACAAAATTTCTTGATCACCAATCTTTTCAAATCATCCCACTTCATTTTCCTAATTGCTCCCTCTAACTTAGCTTGATTAATGGTCTCCCACAGCTGAATGCCTCTAGAACAAAAGAATGGGCGACGAACTTCACCGCTTGATCCTCACGGCACTCATTGATGTTGATCACCGCGTTCATCCTCGTTATCCGGTGAAATGTGGCAATCACATTCTTCTAGACATTCGGTTGTGGTGGATCACAGCCCCTGAAGGACTTATAAGAATAACCACAAGCGACTTCAGTTTCGGACTTATCTCTGTCAGACTCTTCGTTCACTCTTCCTCCATTAGCTGGGTTCCCATTAGAGTTATCCCTTCCTTTAGAAGCCTTATCCGGTTCCTTCCGGGCTTCCTTCAAACATTCAGTCAGGGATACAGGTAGAGTGGCTTGCAACACTAGTGCCATTTCCTATGTTATGGCTGCCCTAACATTGGCCTCCAAAGTCCACCTCTCAGTAGGTCTCGACTCAGCATGAGTCACACTATGATTTGACCCATCGTTCTTGTTCCCTTGGATATCAATCTCGTGAAGAGAATCCTCAACTGTCTTGGTTTGCTTTTCTTACCTATACTATGTGCACTTTTTCACCATTTACACGTTTTCACCATAGACTGTTTTTCATAGTGTATTAATACTATTTTATTAGGTCTTATGTTATTCCTTTTACTATGTGTAGATCTCTATGGGTTTAATATTCTTTCATGTGCACATAGAGGTTTTAGAGGTGGGGGTCTCCCTAGAAGCAACCTCTCTATATTGAGATATAGGTATGGTTCGCTGCATCCCACCCTCCCTACACCCTACTAATAGCTTTCTAGTGATGGGATTTTACTAGGTATGGTTGTTGTTGTTATACTTAATACCCATATTTGAAATGAGTTAAAAACACCTCCTGCAGACACGGCGTTGGTTGAGCAATGATCCAGTGTTTGATCATCTCTGCCCCTCTCTGGTGTTGCATGGCATTGGCAAGCGTTGAACAACAAATTTGGGATGCCAGTGGCATTGGTGTAAGGCCCCAAACCAGGCACCCTACAGTTGGGTCACATCAAAGTGTATTCTTTTAAAAATACTTAACTCTTTATAAAAACATACAACGGAAGTCTTAACTCAAAATGGTATTTGTATTTTAAAATCGTTATTTTTCTTTACCTTACCGTACGAATGCATTCTCACCTACCCGAGTAGCCTCGCTCCAAAAGCTAAGATACATCGTCACACAAACTCACCTGCAAAACAATCTAACTACAAAGTCAGCTATGCTGAGTGAGTTCTAACAGTTTATCTTAAAAAGAAACCTTCTCGTCTCAAGCGTCTTTTGTTAAAGCTCAAGACCTTCACTTCGGTTATAAAATAATTCCCAATAAATTAACCTTTTGGTAACCTATGTTACCTAAAACATTCCAACTCCAAGAAGGGTCCTACCACCCCCGACTCAACCCATAACCATGACCCGTAAGTCTCACCGATTTGGATCAAACTTACCAAACCACCAACCTGTGACCTACCACCCATATCAACCCGACGACCTGTTCACACCATCGACCCCTAGACATAGACCTGACAAGCCCTAAACAAGACTCACACAAGGTCTAGTAACACATACATCATAAACACGACATCACGTTCATCAATATTAAGCACACAAGCTAATATTTACTATCACATTATTGCGTCATCACTAAGGCCAATCAAGACTTAACATGAAATACATCAAACACATGAGACATACCTTCGAAGGATTTGACATGTCTCATCATCATCACCCTCGTCAGGGTTATCCCCGTCTGGATATTCATAACATCTCAGAGTACCCCACTGGGTCTCAATTCTACATGGCCTCATCACATCACACATTGACCATCACGTCATCCACATGATGACAACATCCGAAGGACCCACTCCTTCACATCACCGTTGACCATATTACGCGGACAACGATGCTAGCACATAAAACAAGAAGTTATACACTCATGACATTATGTAAACATGTACTACGCTCACTTCCTATACACTGATTACTTACGTGTATAACCTAACACATACCCTAGACGTACCCACATAACGTCTAGACGCGTTATCTGAATTATCCCGAAAGAGTCATTATACGACACACCAGTGTCGTGCCGACATCTCACCCACACAACCTAGGGATACCACATTTTTTTTAAATAGGGACACCACATTGACCCTTAGATTCGTTTAAAAGATATAGTTAACTCGTAAAACTCGGCAGGTTTAACAAATTCTCGTAACACATTAATTTATATGATAAAACATGTAAGTACGTACAATAACCCCAAAACAAGTAAAAAGGGGATTAGAAACTCATTGATTATGAAGATCTAACTCCCGTGCCAAAATCTGTCAGTCCACGCACAAAACCGAACTTGTCAAACGTATGATCACATGATCAGAATACGTTCTAACCGTACGTCGAATAACGCATAACATACACCCCACACACCATGTCAACCACTCGTCATTCAAAATCACTAAACCTTAACTCCACGGATACACATGTACCCGAGCCGGGTTCCAATGCGTACACGTACTCCATGCAATAGCCGGCCACCATTGACGTCCTCCGTCTCCTACACCGTGCATCACCATGTACGTCGTCCTCGTCTTCTTCATCGTGAGCAAACCCTAGCCGAGCCCTACCAGGCTAACACCTATACTACCAACACCGATGGTCTCCACCCGAGCTACCCTACACGTCTGAAGCATTACCATCTTCGTCCTCCGCCGTTAGCCACCGTGGTGCACCGCCACAGCAGTCTCTGGCAGCCACCTCATTGCTCATAAACCTCTCTCTCTCTTCCTCTCGGCATCCGACCACCAAACCATCCGGGTTATCACCATGTCCGTGCTTGTCGTCGGTGTAACACCTGCCACAAAAATATCCAAGAAATGCCAAGGTTAGAACCTATAAGGACTTGTGTATCTAAAATACCAAAGTATAGGGTTAAGAAAGAAAATTTTGGAAACTGGTTAGATATCGGACCAATATCTCATTTCAAATCGGTTTGAAGCGAAATAGGATCGGATATCGGACTGATATCCATTCTTATGGTGGTCCGCAATTGAACATTGAGTCAGTTATCGAACCGACATCAATACATAGTGGTCCGACAACCTCCTCTCAACCGCAATTTGTGGTGCTACCACGTGTCCAATGACTCCGCCTTAAAATCTGATGCGTGTCATAATTTCAGACCGACTTGGACCATATAACGGTCCAACATGCACCAAAATTATGTGCGGTCCAATCAGATGTTAACGTCTAGGGCTAACGTGGGTATGGCTGGATGTCGGACCGACATCCCTCTCATATCGGTTCGACATGGACCCTAATTTCAGCCTATAAATAGTTGGACGATCTCATTCAATTTCTTCATCCAAAACTCAAATCCAACTCTCAAAACTCGTTCCAGGTGATCCCTAGCCCACTCCCTATGATCCCGGTCCAAGTCTCGCTCGTTGTAGTGCTCGGTCTAAGAAGAAACGCTCTTAAAAGTGCTGATACACTAGAAGAATCAAGTTAAGAAGCTAGCTTTATAATTTTATAGGCTCATTCCTATAATCAAGGTGAATACTTTATCTCTTTCAAAACTTGTGTCAAAACATTTACATTTATGAAAATGGCCAAATAAAGGTTAAGGAAATAATGCTCAATGTTCTTCTATGAACAAAGCATTCGGACCACAGGTATACGTAAAACTTGCAAGGGATACACGGGTCTCGATGAGAGTCCCGGATTGCGACTGGTTCTTATCTTATAACAAATTCGGAGGCGCGGACCTGTTCGTTGTTATAAAGCATGACGCTAGTGTATACAGTGGTGCATACAGTCAGGACATGGGCCTGCTGAGTGTGTAGATTGAACAGAAATTTGTGATTATGAAATTAATACTTGTTTGTGACAAATGATTTTACTGTCAAGATAATTGTATTCATCGGCGTTCGCGCTGACGTTTCATTTTCAAAATGTTTTCAAGAAATGAATAAAAAGGAAAGGAAAAAAGGGATACGGGCAGACGTAAGATCTGACCCAAGAATGAATATTGAGAAAGGATAACTAGCACGTTAGATTCTCAGGCCTCGTGCATAAGAAATCCTAAAAGATGAAAGAGGATATAGGACCAAGGAATTGATAAACCTTGGATAGTACTATTTCCCGTGGCTTAAACTTGTCCACAAGAGACAAGAGATGTATTTGGTTTCAAACCCTATTTTGTAATCAAATGAAAAAGGGTATTTAATTCCCTGTGTTTATGAAATAAATACGAGACTTTTGTTTTCCAACTGATCCTTGATATTTACAAATACAACCCTCGAGATTGATACAAATGTTGAAACGATCCTTGTGAAAAAGACTTCCGTTATGTTTTATAAAAACTCTTAAATCAAACCAGATACCAATCGGTGTCGCACACGTCCAGGGGGTGCCTGAGGCGGGGTGTGACAAGGTTGGTGTAAGAGCCACAGGTTTTAGCGAATTAGATACTTGGATCTAGTATCTAAGCTTCAACCATAAGTTATATGATGCTTTAAAATTAAGATAAGGAAATAAGGTAACCTTCTGACCGGTATGTAGTTATCTGACAAACAGAATGTTCTATCTAAGGAAAGAGTGGTGTATAAATCTCTCCTAGACCCGTCACTCTTACCTGGGTACATCTCTGTTGGAGGTACTGCTCTGGGAAGATAACCATCCTTGTAGAGCTTTAGTTAAGATAAGGATACTAGCCTTAGTATCTAAGTCTTGACCTAAAGAATAAGATAAGTATTAAAAACTTTAAGTTGCATATGTCTGGAGATAACTCTGTACCTGTTTATTATGATCACAATCGTCCAATAAAGCAACAATCACCTGAATATCACCCATTGGGCTCGCAAATTAATCACATTTCTTTGCCTTACTACAACAATGATCCATTTGCTATCATTCTGGTTAACGTTACTCCTGAATACCATCCCCAATCACATGATACCTCAAGCCAATGGATGGAAGCTGGATCTGATTTCAGCAATTGGAACAATGAAGTCCCATTACAGCAAGGAAATGCCGAGGCTGAGTCTAGTCAAACCCATCAGAACATGTTGACCGAAGAAGAATCTTATCATATTGTATCTGAACAATCTGAAACTCCAGTTCTGTATGATCCGTATATGTTTCCTGAACCAGTCTATCATGGCCCTTTTGAAACCTATTTTTAAGCTCCTCCAGAATACCAAAATGCTTATAACGATATTATGGTTGGACTTCGTCAACCTCCACCCAAATATGGTTATGAGGAAAGTATGCCTTCTTCTCCTATTGAGTGCTTAGATCGTTCATTGCGCCAAACGGACGAAGTGACACGGGAGAAAATCATGGACAAGGCAAGAACCAAATTTTATGGACAACAGGTCTATGAATATGGAAAAGCCTGATGACCCTTGGAGAAGAGTTGATGAAGGATTAAAACTTGTGTTGTATTTTATTTTCTTGTAATATATATTTTCTAATGATATAATAAAATTCATTTTGTTTTACTTTGTACAGCTATTGTTGAAAAAAGCAAAGGTCCTAGCTTTCTTCGTAAATTTGCGCCAACTAATTATTTTGAACGCAAAACAAATGAAACTACTACAGAAAATAATGAAGAAACTGAGAGTTCAACTTTCAGAAGCCTTGGAGAAATAGGAAACCCAAGTGTTCTCTATAATCCTTCTATAAGTTTTCATTCTGCTCCTACTGCTGGAAGCTATAATATCACTCCAATCTATTCACAAAATTTTCATGAGGGATACGCTGAAATGCCTTATGAAAATAAATGTGATCCTGAAGAAAAAGAACGAGTTGATTCTAATAAACTTTACGTTCCTTACTATGAGACTGTTCCTTTCCCTGCTCCTCATATAAATGAGAATACATCAGGAATCGAAAGAGAACAAATATTATTAAATAAAATAGCTGAGCTGGAACGAGAAAAAGCTGAAATTGAAGCTCAGAATGCTTTGTTAGTTCAAGCTCTTAAAGAGAAGAATTTTAGGAATTTTTAGAAACAATGATTTCTACATGTACTGTCTTTTGTATATATTTTACCAATAAAAAGTTCTGTTTTAATTCCAATCTTGTTTCTTATATAGCATGTCTAAACAAACTGGACCTTCTTACAATACAAGAGGAAACAAGAAGTAATTGAGAATGCTGCTGAAATCCCCGATTCTCGTAAAGAACTGAAAAAATTGATTGCAGAAGGAATCAAGGATTCCCTTCCAATGATCTTTACCGAAATGGAAAAGAGACAAGCAGATAAGCTATCTGTTCAGTCTTCCATTCCAAAATCTGTCCATTCTCATCCTATAACTCAATATACTCGAACTATAACTCAGTCCAAACCTGTTACTCTCAAACCAAAGGGTTCTGCTACCCATCCAACTAAGAAAACTAAAGAATATTACCATAAATCTTCTGAAGATGAAGGTATGGGTAATAATTATGGCCATTTAGAAAAGAAGAGGAAGATTTCTGGCAGTACTTATAAGATGTTTCAAGATTACAAACCTTACAATTTATCTGGAAGAGAAGGAGGAATAGCCACATTAAGGTGGATTGAAAAGACTGAGTCTGTGCTTGCTATAAGCAAGTGTGCTAAGGAAGATAAAGTTATTTATGCTTCCAATCTATATAAAGATCAAGCTTTAGAATGGTGGAACAACATTGTTGATGCCAAGGGAAGAGAATCAGCCTATGCTATAGGTTGGAATGCCTTCAAGACAAGAGTAGAAAAGAAGTATGTTCCCCAGAATGAAAGGGAACTGATCGAAGGAAAATTCCTTAGTCTAAAGATGTTGGAACCAATCATCAGGAGTATTTGACTAAACTCCTTGAGTATACTCGAATAGTTCCTCATCTTGCTACCCCTGAATCTAATATGATAAAAAGATATATTTGGGGATTGATCGGAGAAATCCGTGAAATGGTTAAGGTTGCCAATTTTGAAAACCTTAACGATGCTATGGATTTGGGAGCCTCCTTGACCAGTAGTCTGATCAGAAATCAAGAGGAGGGAAGAAAGAAGAAAGAAGCAACTGGGCAAGGCATAAGTGGATCAAAGAAACCAAACTTCCATTCTCGAAATAACAATTCTTCTATTCCTGAATGTCTAAAGTTCAAGAAAAGGCATTTAGGACAATGTCGATCTTGACCTTATTGCAGTTTCTGCAAGATGTCTGGACACAAAACAGAAGATTATTACAGAAAGAAACCCATCACTTGCTATGGATGTGGTGAGACTGGCCACATCAAGAGCTATTGTCCCAAGCTAAAGAAGCCTGAAAGAACAGGTCCTAAACCCGCTGATGGAGTAAAGAAGAATGCAGGATCATTCGTTCTCAATACTCATGCAGCAGCAGGTATATCCGATGTCATTACGGGTACATTTCTGGTCAATAATATTTATGCTCTAGTTTTGTTTGACTCTGGTGCAAACCAAAGTTTTATAGACCATAAATTCTGCAGACTGTTGAATAAAACTCTAGCAAAATTAGACAAGAAATACGTGGTAGAAACTGCCAACGGGGACTTAGTCCAAATCTCAGAAATCCTAAACGATTGTAATATCACACTATCAGAACATGTTATTCCTATACAACTGTGGTGTATGACTTTGGCAGGGTTTGACATTGTTCTAGGAATGGATTGGTTAGCCTTTAACCAAGCCCGTATCCTGTGTGATAAGAAATCCATAGAGCTTCGTTCGCCGAAAGGCAATATCCTGACTATAAATGGTGATAAATTATTCAACTCGGTTGGAATAATTTCCATGTTGAAATCCACAAAATATTTACGCAAAGGATGCTTAGCATACCTCGTATTTGTAACCACCGACACTAAAAAGAAGATTGAAGATGTGCCGGTTGTGGCTAAATTTCCTGATGTTTTTCTCGATAAACTGCCTGGAATTCCACCTGAGAGAGAAGTGGGGTTCAGAATTAATCTAGTACCCGGTACGACACCTATTGCTAAAGCCCCATACAGATTAGCCCGAACTGAAATGGCAGAATTAAAGAAGCAGTTAGACGAATTGCAAGAAAAGGCATAAGACCAAGCTCATCACCTTGGGGAGCTCCGGTCTTATTCGTTAAAAAGAAAGACGGTTCAATGCGTATGTGCATTGATTATCGCGAGTTGAATAAAATCACGATTAAGAATCGTTAAGAATCGTTAAGCTCGAGCGCGTGTGTGGGAGAGACCCGGGTTCGAGGCCGGGCTCCCACACTACTTTTTTTGTGGCGATTTTTATTAAATAAAAATATATATATATTAAACCTATATTAATATAAACCCGTTTAAACGCGTTCTAGCCCGGGATTTAACCCGTGGGCTCGGGTTTGAATTTAATGAAAAATTATATTATTTTTACCATTTTTAAAATAATAAACTCTTCGCATTTCCAACCCGCAATCCCGTGAAAAATAATATTATTATATTATTTTGAACCCGTATTAAATATTTTGAACTATTATAATCGTTATATTGTTTTTAGTCCGTTCGTGACCGTTCGTGACTATTGTTTTAAACTAAATAATATAAAAGTATATTATTTACCTACGTCCTTTATCCGATTTAAAAATAATATAAATTATTATTTTCCACTCCGAGAATAAATTGTCTAAATCATTCGTATTTAAAATAATATATTATTATATTATTTCCTAACCTTCGTAAGCGACTCAATCTAAAGAAAATAATTATCCTATTAGTATTCATTGTCGACGTTGGACACGTTCGTCTACTCTTAAACCCTTAGAAAGCGTTAAGATGTTCTAAATTCCGTATCGTCGTCACAAATCCCATATGTCCCTAACTTATGTGTTATAATTATAGGGCATACATAATCCGTGCAGACTAACACTTGAGATTCTAAATCTCATACTTGTGCGATACTACCTACTACGCAACGCAGGTGAGTTTCACGGCCCCTTTTACTGTTTTTATTTGGGGGAGAAAACATGGCACAACCTTTTTGGTTTATTATAATTCATATGATATCACTGTTGAGGCTAAGCGTGACACACTATCATGAAAAGTCCTCACACACATCGGACCGTTAATATGGTATGAACGAGGTAATTTTGGTAGTACTACTGGGTTTGACAAACCCCACCCGTGTTAGTCGCGCTAACTCGATTGGAGGTCGAACGGGTGTTATATTGACCTTAACACATTAGTCAGAGTTGATAGACCTGGCTGGAGGCAAACAAACAAACACACTGTCAGTTTCGGTTGCGAGCGCTTTAGCAAAACATGAATATAGGCATGCAACCTATTGATATGCATATTGAATGTACATAATCCGTAAACGCTTTACTTTAAATGATTGAAACCTGTGAACTCACCAACCTAGTGTTGACTCGTTTTCTTACATGTTTTCTCAGGTTGGCACTCAGGATCACGTTAAGTCATGCATGTGTCTTGGACTTCAATTGAAATAATTATCTATCGAATAATATTTATGTTTTGTTTGTAATTGAACTTGGGCGCGTTGTTTTGCGCATTTACTTTTGTTTAACGCTTCCGCATATACACTCTGAACCTTGATCTTTTATGATATTACATTTCAAGTCCCATATAGTGTCGTTTGAAGTAACTGATGTCTGAGATCCTGGTTGGTCACCTCCCAAAACGGTAAAACTCCGTTAGTGGAAATTTGGGGGTGTGACAGATTGGTATCAGAGCCATTGGTTATAGAGAACTAGGACTGCATTCTAGACTATAGCCACACACATTAGTTACTTGGCGTAGACACTTACTTCTTATGTTTCAGGAATTATGTCTACACCACCATCTTCACCACCTACCAATCAGGAACATGACATTCCTGCCATTGCATCACCGAAGCCCAAGAGGCGTAGGCTTGAGCCCATTGATAACACTATTGTGTATGGAGAGCCCATGCATATCCGGAATGAGAGTGACTGGGATTGGTACCCCGGTTTGCTGAGCAGATGGGTTAGGCAAGAACGAGTTCCATCACCATTCTTTGGAGCTTCGTCATCATCAGAACCACGTTTACCATTGCTACCTTGCCACTTGGAACAAGCCTTTGCAGCATTTGTGGCAACTATGGATCGAGAGATCCGGAATATGAGGGACGCAGCAGGAGCGATCACAGGTCTATTAAGAGGAGAGAAACAAACGGATCACAGGGTGGATATGATAGTAGCAGACCTGGCAGGCACTGTGTAACACCCTAGGCGAATCCCACATCGGCCGTGCACAAGAGAGATCTTTGGTTCATAAGAAATGCCCTGCCTCTTAAATCAACAACGCGTTTTGGGGCTTAATGTAGTGGATGAGAGGAGAACTCCACAGTTAAGCGTGCTCGGGTGGGAGTAATCCAGGGATGGGTGACCCCCTGGGAAGTTTTCACCCGGGCAACCAAAAACAAATCCGTGAGCTCCTAGTGGCAAAGCGGACAATATTGTTGGTACGAGAGGCCGGATGTTACACACTGACCGCTTGCATAATGCTTTAGTGGATGAGGTAAGAGCATTACAGACTAGAGTGAATGTACTTGAGGATGCTGAGGTAGAATCTCAAGAAAGAATTGGAGAGTTAGAGATACAACTTGCAGCTGCTTTAGAGCCAGCTGAAGTACCCGACTTTGAACCTGAAGATGAGCCCGAGGAAGTAGAGGAGGATGATGCTGAGTCAGTCATCTCATCCGCCGGCAGTGGAGCTTGATATTCCATTCTATTCTATCTTATCTTATTTTGTCGTTTCCTTATGTTTTAAATAAAAGCCTAAGTGGGTAAGGATGTTCCCATTCCAATAAAATCTTAGTGATCTGTCTGCGTTGAGTTATTTATTCTACAGCCATATGATTTAAGTTAGCCTTGTACTAAAATCATAAACATGCATGTCTTTAAACATCTCCTTCTATTTGCTTACACTTGAATGATGTTAATATGCGCTATATTTACTCATTTCTTGTGTTTGTGAAAATGAAGAATCATGGCCGGACGTGGACGTGGCGGTCGCAACGGTGGTCGTGGAAATATCAACCTGACACCAGCCGAACTGGCTGCTTTAATTAATGACAGTGTTGCTGAAGCCTTAGCAGCACACATTGCAGGTAAACCTGTTAACCGCTAAATTTAGACAATCAACCGTACGCATTTATTCCACTCTTTCCTAAACCTAACCTACTCTTTCCAATCCAGGGCAAGCGAACAATCCACAGAACAATCAGCATGTCTGTACCTTCAAGACATTTATGGACTGCAAGCCCCACACATTCAGTGGAGCTGAGGGAGCTGTCGGATTACTCCGATGGTTTGAAAAGATTGAATCTGTGTTCTCCATGTGCAACTGCCCTGTGGCCGACCGAGTCAAATTTGCATCGGGAACTTTAGAGGGTCCTGCCCTCACATGGTGGAATGCACAAGTCCAAATGCTAGGTTTGGACATGGCCAATGCATCACCATGGGAAGACTTCAAGATCCTGATGAAAGAAGAGTACTGTCCAAGGGATGAGATTCAGAAACTCGAAGGAGAGTTCTGGAATCTGAAAATGGAGGGTTCTGAAATAGAACTCTACACTACTCGCTCGCACGAGCTAGCGGGGATGGGTCCTCACATGGTTACACCAGCCTACAAGCGGATAGAAATGTTCATCAGTGGATTAGTACCACAAATCCAGAGCATGGTTACTTCATCTAACCCTGCTACCATTCAACAAACCATCCGCCTTGCTCACAAACTGACGGACCAAGCTGTTACCCAAGGGACACTACCTCCCAGGAAGTCAGCATCCAAGTCTACTGACAACAACAAGAGAAAGTTTGACAATAGCAATAACAACATAGGATTTCAACCTAATCAGCCACAACAACAACAACAGCGTAGGTTTGAACCTACGAAGAACTTCAACCAGTCGACCTCTTCGGGTCAGCATCAGAGTGGTTATACGGGGAGACACCCCAGGTGTAACAAATGTAATTATCACCACCTCGGTTCTTGTGATAAAAACCGTTGCCAACGGTGTGGCAAGATGGGCCACGCTGCCAAAGACTGCAGAGGGGAATTACAAGCCAAGCAGCCCTTCCAACAACCGGGTTTTACCAAAGGTTGTTTTGAATGTGGAAAAGAGGGACACTTCCGGAAGGATTGTCCACAATTAAAGAAGGGTGACATCGACAACAACAACAACCACCAAAACAATAATAACAACTAGGGCAATAATGCAGGGAATGGTGCAAAGGGGCGAGCCTTTGTGCTAGGATCCGGAAAAGCTCGTTATGACCACAACGTGGTTACCGGTAAGTTCCTTTTAAACAACTATTTTGCTTCTGTACTATTCGACACTAGTGCTAATAGGAGTGTTATGACTAATAAACTTAGTGATCTACTAAGGAAAACCCCAACCCTATCAGAGGACAAATACACCATGGAAATAACCGACGGACAAATAATAGAAGCAACCTATATTCTTATGAGTTGTAAATTTGAACTGGCTAGTCATAAATTTGACTTCGATCTCATGCCAGTCACACTCGGTAGTTTCGACGTGATTGTCGGAATGGACTGAGTATCTAAGAACCGAGCCAAGATTGTCTGTCACGAGAAAAATCGTTCGCCTTCCTCTTCCTAATGGAAAGATCCTCTCCGTCCAAGGCGAAAGGAGTGGTGCTGTTATGGGCATAATATCCTTCATGAATGCACAAATAATAGTCTCACTTACCTTTAGTGGAGTTCTTCTATATAATAGTTACCACACTAGTATCAGGGCGGCACAATTCGAGGCATTGTACGGACATAAATGCCGTCTCTATCTGTTGGGCTGAAGTTGGGGATAGCCAACTTACACGTCCCGATCTTGTATTCGAAACCTCTGAAAAGATCGTTCAAATCCGAAACCGTATGGCGGAAACTCGTGATCGTTAGAAGAGCTATACCGATAAGCGTCGTAAACCGTTAGAGTTCCAAGTAGGCGACATGTTTCTAATCAAAGTCTCACCTTGGAAAGGTGAAATTCATGTGGGAGCGCGAGGATCAGATGATATGTAAATATCCGCATCTGTTCAAGCAATCCACTTCAAACTCTTAAGGCACTATTCTAATTTTCGGGACGAAAATTCTTTCAACTAGGGGATGATGTGACATCCAAAAATTTTTTTATGTTATTTAATTTTCGGGACGAAAATTCTTTCAACTTGGGGATGATGTGACAATCCGAACTTTTTCAGTTAACTCCGTTAGAAAAATCCAGTTAAAGTTAACTGAAATTAACTTTATTCAAACTTCAGGGACTGTTTCTGTCAATATTCCAAACTTAAACTTCAGGGACTAGTTATGTCATAATCCTAAACTATTCTGTTGACTTTTGAAAAGTCAAAATCAATTCTGTTGACTTTAAAAGTCAAATTTAACCAAGAGTTAACTCCATTTAAACTTGAGGGACTTAAGCTGCCAAGTCTCAAACTTCAATTCTGCAGGAAACCTCAAGGACCAATTCTACAATTCTCACATTCTTGATTTTTGACTTCAGAAAGTCAAGCACCTCGGATTCGCTTGAAATTGATCGATTCTAGTCGGGATTCTTCGATGTTGAAACCGTTTGCCCGACTAAATGCCATTAACGATCATCATTGGCGCCTTAACGTCATAATTAATCAAATTAAATCCAAATTAAAGACACCCACTCCATAACCGTCGACCACGATCTGATTAACATCAATTTGCTTCATTTCGATAATAGTTCTACGAATTGAGTCATTTCTCACAGTCTTCAAACCTCTCTGAAGCTTTCGCAAATCCTGCACTGGCCGGAGAAGCAGTAGAACTCGCCGGAGATTAGCCTGTGCAGCCGACACCTGCAAGAACTCGATCTCAGCCAATTCGACATGAATTCTGGTAAATTCATAACCCAATTGCTTCATTTTCATTCTGTGAAGGTAAGCCCTATGTTAATTCGGGCTTACACTATCAATTCGATCGAATTTCTGATATTAGGGTTCATCATCAGACTGATTTAGTCGAACCCTAATCTAGACCCATTAAAAATGAAATTAAACTATGCATATAGATTCGCAAAGTCATCTTCCTTGAAAGCCCTTTATCAATTTCAAGTTTCATTATCAAAATCTATGTAACCCGTAACTAGGGTTCATATGAACCCAGATTGTCGAATTCGATTCAATTCTGTTTTTAAATCAAATTAATCTACTCCTCTAGACTCGAAATCGTCGGTAGAGTGAAAGCCCTATGAAATATCGGGCTTCCACTATCGAATTGATCATGAACACGCAATTAGGGTTCATCTGTATTCTGAATTGGGTTTTTCGACCTTAGAATCAAAAGAAATGAAATTAAATTACTTCATAAGTATCGTAACAACCCGATTATCAAAAGCCCTATGGTTTCAATCGTTTTTAACATCAGAATTCTTTGAATCGATCCTAAGTCTATGAAATACGTTTTCGATCTGTTTTCGATAAATAAGCAATCTAATCTTGATTGTTTTCGAAATGGATTGTATGCTCAGGTTCGTAATCCTCTGAGCAACAAAACTTGTTTCTGTATTAGTCAATCCATCATTGAAATCATCGGATTCTGACCGGATTCGATCGCGGGCGATTTAGGGAGGGAGACCTCTTGAAACTGGATGTTAAAACCATTCTGATCCGAGTTCTTTCGCGATGACCCTAGCGGGCGTGATGGTTAAGCTCGAGCGCGTGTGTGGGAGAGACCCGGGTTCGAGGCCGGGCTCCCACACTACTTTTTTTGTGGCGATTTTTATTAAATAAAAATATATATATATTAAACCTATATTAATATAAACCCGTTTAAACGCGTTCTAGCCCGGGATTTAACCCGTGGGCTCGGGTTTGAATTTAATGAAAAATTATATTATTTTTACCATTTTTAAAATAATAAACTCTTCGCATTTCCAACCCGCAATCCCGTGAAAAATAATATTATTATATTATTTTGAACCCGTATTAAATATTTTGAACTATTATAATCGTTATATTGTTTTTAGTCCGTTCGTGACCGTTCGTGACTATTGTTTTAAACTAAATAATATAAAAGTATATTATTTACCTACGTCCTTTATCCGATTTAAAAATAATATAAATTATTATTTTCCACTTCGAGAATAAATTGTCTAAATCATTCGTATTTAAAATAATATATTATTATATTATTTCCTAACCTTCGTAAGCGACTCAATCTAAAGAAAATAATTATCCTATTAGTATTCATTGTCGACGTTGGACACGTTCGTCTACTCTTAAACCCTTAGAAAGCGTTAAGATGTTCTAAATTCCGTATCGTCGTCACAAATCCCATATGTCCCTAACTTATGTGTTATAATTATAGGGCATACATAATCCGTGCAGACTAACACTTGAGATTCTAAATCTCATACTTGTGCGATACTACCTACTACGCAACGCAGGTGAGTTTCACGGCCCCTTTTACTGTTTTTATTTGGGGGAGAAAACATGGCACAACCTTTTTGGTTTATTATAATTCATATGATATCACTATTGAGGCTAAGCGTGACACACTATCATGAAAAGTCCTCACACACATCGGACCGTTAATATGGTATGAACGAGGTAATTTTGGTAGTACTACTGGGTTTGACAAACCCCACCCGTGTTAGTCGCGCTAACTCGATTGGAGGTCGAACGGGTGTTATATTGACCTTAACACATTAGTCAGAGTTGATAGACCTGGCTGGAGGCAAACAAACAAACACACTGTCAGTTTCGGTTGCGAGCGCTTTAGCAAAACATGAATATAGGCATGCAACCTATTGATATGCATATTGAATGTACATAATCCGCAAACGCTTTACTTTAAATGATTGAAACCTGTGAACTCACCAACCTAGTGTTGACTCGTTTTCTTACATGTTTTCTCATGTTGGCACTCAGGATCACGTTAAGTCATGCATGTGTCTTGGACTTCAATTGAAATAATTATCTATCGAATAATATTTATGTTTTGTTTGTAATTGAACTTGGGCGCGTTGTTTTGCGCATTTACTTTTGTTTAACGCTTCCGCATATACACTCTGAACCTTGATCTTTTATGATATTACATTTCAAGTCCCATATAGTGTCGTTTGAAGTAACTGATGTCTGAGATCCTGGTTGGTCACCTCCCAAAACGGTAAAACTCCGTTAGTGGAAATTTGGGGGTGTGACAGTGTGTGTGCGTAATCGATCAAATCAGTGATTTCAAGAGAAATCTGGACCTACATGATATCCTTATTTACTCCAAAAGTAAGGAAGAGCATGCGAACCATTTGAAAATCTTACTTGAACTTTTGAGAAATGAAAAGCTATATGCTAAGTTCTCAAAATGTGAATTCTGGTTATCAGAAGTTTAATTCCTTGGACATGTCATTAATGTTGATGGCATCTAATTTGATCCTATCAAAATTAAAGCAATATCTAAATGGGAAATCCCGAAATCACCAACTGAAATCCGAAGTTTTCTCGGTTTGGCTGGTTACTATCGGAGATTTATCCAAGATTTCTCTCGAATTGCTGTTACATTAACTTCTTTGACTCGCAAGTTAGTTAAGTATGAATGGGGACCTAGGCAATCTAAAGCTTTCGAAACTCTGAAGCAGAAACTTACACAAGCATCGATACTGACTTTGCCACATGGAAACGAAGGCTTTTCAGTTTACTGTGATGCTTCACACACAAGCTTTGGTTGTGTGTTAATGCAAGGAAGCAAAGTCATTGCTTATGCTTCCATACAATTGAAAACTCATGAAAATAATTATATGACTCACGATTTAGAATTGGGCGCCATAATCTTCGCACTGAAATTATGGAGGCACTATATATATGGAGTCAAATTCACCATATTCGCTGATCATAAAAGCCTAAAGTATATATTCAGTCAAAAAGAATTGAATATGAGGCAAAGGCGTTGGATGGAAGTACTGAATGATTACGATTACGAAATCTATTATCATGAAGGCAAAGCTAATGTTGTAGCTGACGCCTTAAGCAGAAAAGAATATGAGAAACCTAAACGAGTTCGTGCTTTAAGACTCGATCTTCAAATCGATCTTGCTTCTCGTATTAAGGAATCTCAAAAGTTTGCCTTATAGGAACCAAACCTCGAGAAAGAAGGTTTGGGAGGCATAATCGAACAACTGGTTAAAGATGATGATAGTATTCTTAGAATGAATAAAATAATATGGGTTCCTATCTATGGAAATGTACATGAAGAAATTCTCGAAGAAGCTAATAAGTCTAAGTATACGATGCATCCTGGAAGCGATAAAATGTATAAAAACCTAAAAGCCAATTATTGGTGGATAGGAATGAAGAAACATATCACTATCTATGTTGCAAAATGCTTAACATGTTCTCAAGTTAAAGTTGAACATCAAAAGCCGTCTAGCTTGCTACAGCAACTTGAAATTCCTGTCTGGAAATGGGAGATGATAACCATGGATTTCATTACTAAACTCCCCCAAACCAGTCGAGGAAATGATACTATCTGGGTTATCATTGACAGACTTACTAAGTCTGCTCATTTTCTTCCCATGAAAGAAACGTTCAGCATGGATAAGTTGGCACAATTATACGTTAATGAAATCATGTCAGATAAAGATAGTAGATTTACTTCTCGATTCAGGCAAAGCTTTCAAAAAGCCCTAGGAACGAAATTGAATCTTAGCACTGCCTACCATTCTCAAACAGACGGGCAGAGCGAAAGGACTATTCAAATTCTAGAAGATATGTTAAGGGCTTGTGTTATTGATCTAAGAGGAAGTTGGGATGACCACTTACCTCTAATGGAATTCTCCTATAACAATAGCTATCATACGAGTATACAAGCCGCTCCTTTTGAAGCCTTATATGGTCGTAAATGTCGAACTCCCATCTGTTGGTCTGAAATAGGAGAAAATCAGTTGTCCGGTCCTGATATAGTTCTGGAAACAACTGAGAAAATCATTCAAATAAAAGATAGATTGAAAGCGGCTCGTGATCGTCAAAAGAGTTATGCTGATAGAAGACGAAAGCCGTTAGAATTCAACGTCGGTGACAACGTTCTGTTAAAAGTTTCACCATGGAAAGACGTCGTAAGATTTGGAAAGAAAGGAAAATTAAGTCCTATATTCGTAGGACCATTCAAAATCTTGAAAAGAGTTGGGCCTGTGGCCTATCAACTCGAATTACCAGAAGAAATGAATGGAGTACATGATGTATTCCATGTGTCAAATCTGCGCTAGTGTTTGGCAAATGAATCTCTTGTAATACCCCTACACTGTGTAGAGGTAGATGAAAAGTTGAAATTTATGGAACAACCTTTGCAAATCAAGGACAGGCAGAAAAAGAAATTGAAAAGAAAGAAATTGATGATTGTAAAAGTGAAATGGAACTCTAGACGTGAACCTGAATACACGTGGGAACTGGAGTCAGAAATGAAAAAGAAATATCCACACTTGTTAGAATAAATCTCGAGGACGAGATTAAAACAAGGTGGAGAGGACGTAACACCTGCCACAAAATATCCAAGAAATGTCAAGGTTAGAACCTATAAGGACTTGTGTATCTAAATACCAAAGTCTAGGGTTAAGAATAAAAAATTTGAAAACTGGTTAGATATCAGACCGATATATCATTTCATATCGATCCGAAGCGAAATAGGCTCAGATATCGGACCGATATCAATTCTTATGGCAGTCCGCAATTGAACATAGAGTCGGTTATCGTACCGGCATCAATACATAGTGGTCCGACAACCTCCTCTCAGCCGCAATTTGTGGTGCTGCCACGTGTCCAATGACCCAGCCTTAAAATCTGACGCGTGTCATGATGTCCGGCCGAATTGGACCACATAACGGTCCGACATGCACCAAAATTATGTGCGGTCCAATCAGATGTTGACGTCTAGAGCTGACGTGGGCATGGCTGGATGTCGGACCGACATCCCTCTCATATCGGTCGGACATGGACCCCGATTTCAGCCTATAAATAGTTGACAATCTCATTCGATTTCTTCATCCAAAACTCAAATACAACTCTCAAAACTCGTTCCAGGTGATCCCTAGCCCACTCCCGACGAGTCCGGTCCAACTCCCGCTCGTTGTAGTGCTCGGTCTAAGAAGAAACGCTCTTCAAAGTGCTGATACACTAGAAGAATCAAGTTAAGAAGCTAGCTTTATAATCGTAGAGGCTCATTCCTATAATAAAGGTGAATACTTTATCTCTTTCAAAACTTGTGTCAAAACATTTACATTTACAAAAATGGCCAAATAAAGGTTAAGGGAATAATGCTCAACGTTCTTCTACGAACAAAGCATTCGGACCATAGGTATACGTAAAACTTGCAAGGGATACACGGGTCTCGGGTGAGAATCCCAGATTGCGGCTGGTGCTTATCTTATAATAAATTCGGAGGCGTGGACAAATCCGTTGTTATAAGGCATGACGCCACTGTATACAGTGGTGCATACAATCAGGACATGGGCCTGCTGAGTGTGTAGATTGAACAAAAAGTTGTGATTATGAAATTAATACTTGTTTGTGCCAAATGATTTTACTGTCAAGATAATGTATTCACCAGCGTTCACGCTGACGTTTCATTTTCAAAATATTTTCAGAAAATGAATAAAAAGAAAAGGAAAAAGGGGATACGGGCAGACGTAAGATCTGTCCCAGGAATGAATATTGAGAAAGGATAACTTGCACGTTGGATTCAGGCCTCGTGCATAGAAAATCCTAAAAGATGAAAGATGAGATAGGACCAAGGAATTGATCAACCTTGGATAGTACTATTTCTCGTGGCTTGAACTTGTCTAAAAGAGATAAGAGATGTATTTGGTTTCAAACCCTGTTTTGTAATCAAATGAAAAAGGGTATTTAATTCCCTGTGTTTATGAAATAAATACGAGACTTTTGTTTTCCAACTGAGCCTTGATATTTACAAATACAGCCCTCGAGGTTGATACAAATGTTGAAACGATCCTTGTGACAATGACTTCCGCTGTGTTTTATAAAAATTCTGAAATCAAACCAGGTACCGATCGGTATCGCACACGTCCACGGGGTGCCTAAGGCGAGGTGTGACATGGTCGGTCACCGTCATGCACCACCACGTAGCCATCGTCGGCCACCTACTGCTACCCGTAGCCACCACCGTGATCATCACAGCCGTTACCGGCCGCTACACCTCCACCGATAACCATTTAGGCAAAACGAAAACAAGAACGGGATTAAAACGTAAAGGGGATTACCTTAATGTGTTTCGGAAGTCACGCATGCCGGAGCACCCTCCGCCGTCGTCCTTCTCCCTTCTCGATCACGGGATTAAAACGTAAAGATGACATTGCCTCTAGACACTGCCTCTGTTGAAGTCATTCCTGAAATCGCTTCCTGGGATTAAAACGTAAAGCGGATTACCTTAATGTGTAAGATGACATTGCCTCTGCTGAAGTCGTTCCTGAAGTGCCTAAGAAACCGACAGTTAAGCGAACTGGTGAGGATCTACAGGGTCCTAACAAGAGGAGAGAAAGAGTAGAAGCTGAGGGTTTGTGTGGAAAGTGTGGAAAGAGACATGGAGGGGAATGCAGGATTAGGCAGGTGGGATGTTTTAGGTGTGGCAAGTTGGACCCCAATCACGTGACTGCCCGGATAGACCTAGGTGCCACAACTATGGGAAGTAGGGACACTTAAGCCGAGATTGTATAGAGCCCAAAGAGCCGGAAGCGGGAGGATGTGGAAAAGGAAAAGGTACGGAGAAAGCACCTTACATCAACAAGGCTAAGGCGATGGTCTATCAGATGACTCAGTGAGGTACGTTACCAGCTTTTATTTATGTTATGACAAGTTCAAGATATTGTTTCCTTATCTAGTAGTTAGACCCGTTAGTCTAGATACCTTATAGTTAGAGATTGACCCGGTTAGTCTCTCAATGATAGTTAATCACAATGGCCTTTATGACCAAGCTGTCTCACATAGCTACGGTTTATGCCACCCATTCTATGGTCTGCTATTAGTATAGCTTATGACAGGGTTCGAGGACGAAACCTGTTGTAAGGAGGGTAGACTTGTAACATCATGAGTTTTTAGAACACAAAATAGTCCAGGAGAATTAAAATAAACAAAAGAAAAGCGAGCGGCCTTGGTCCGTTGCATGGGCGCTTGAATGGGCCGAGGAAATGGGGAGATTGGAACCTTAAAACCCTGAATTCAGCCCCCTCCACCCTCATTATCAACCATTTTTTAATTCTAGAGAGAGAGTGGGAGAAACCCTATAGAGAAAGTCTCGGTTTCCATTTCCGAGCTTCAAGTATCGTTGGTGCGAGTGTCTACAACGTTTAGCAACAAACGGGAAGCAATTTTAGGTAACGATCTCTCCCAGATCTGAGTTTTTAGGAAGTTATGGGTTTTTATGGTTTTCGAATCAAAGGTTAGATTTTTACATTTGAAACACAAAATAAACCTTAAATCTAGCCTCACGAGTATTAAACATAGGTTTTGGACGTAAAAAGTTTGAGTCTTGATGGGTTTGAGCCTTTAGCCGCCATTGCATGCAGATTAAGGTTTGGTTGGGGAAGATGAAGCCCACAGGCGAACTTGCTAAGTTCGTTGGGTCTTGTAGTAGTGAACTTGACATGTTCGCTTGGTAGGTTCGCTAGATGTTGTCTAGCGAAGTTATCAGGTTCGCTTGATAAGTTCGCTAGGTGCTATCTAGTAAAACTGCTAAGTTCGCTTGCTAAGTTCGCTTGATAAGTTCGCTAGGCATGGGAGGCGAACTTAACCTAAGTTCGCCTGATCATAAATAGTGAAACCGTTTGGTGTCGAGTAAAGTATGATATGCTTTAAATTGTTATGATTATCCAGATTGTTTGTGACCCAAGTAAAACATTCCAGCTAAGATACCAGGTGGGTCCTAATCTTATTTTTGCCTACTTTAGGGGTGGTGTGCATACTTAATAAAAAGTGTTTATTACATATTTTATATTAATAAACAAAAGCGAATATTATGTTTTAGAGAAATGTTTAAAAGAGCCAAAAGTACGTTCTATGAAAAGTATAGTTTTATTTATGGCAAGCATTTATTATATTTTTATATACATAAACAAAGGCATAATACATGTGCAAAGTATGTTTTTAGTAAAACAAAGATATTTAAGGCAAACGTTTACTATATTTTATATACATAAACAAAGGCATATTATATGTTAAGTTTTGAACAAGATTTAAAGAAAGTTTTATGAAAATAAAGTGAACAGTTTTGCTACGAGGATGTGTACCAGCTTGTTAAACTCCTTTGGGAACAGATGTTACTTGTACAAGATGACAGTTATGGGCTATGCCCATTAGTAAGAACCCTTGTGGTTCGTTAACGGCTGTAAAACTGGGATGGGTGACGGCGGTTTCTCGGGAGGTCCACGCAACCTCCCCTTAGCGTTAAGCGGTATTGTCGGTTCATGGACGTGAGCCATGGGCCAGGTACTCGTCGATACATAGTTGTTAACCATGGGGGCAGTACAGTAGTGACAAAGGGAATTGATGGTTAAGCGGTATTGTCGGTCCATGGCCGTTGGCTGTGTGGGCATTGACCAGGTACTCACCAGTTCATGGACGTGAGCCATGAGGGTAGTGTAGTGTAAAGGAATTGATGGTTATCACATGTTTTTAAACTGTTTTGAAAAGTAAAGTATGTGAAGTTTTGCCTTAAGGGCAGTATGTTTGTATTCGAAACTCTTTAATGATTGATTTAAAGTAAACGTTAGAACTCACTCAGCGCTGCTGATTTTTAGTATGCATATCAGTTAAGTGTAGGTGGCTGTAGATGGATAAGGATGCTTGGCTTGGCAAAGAGAGTTACCCGAAGATCAGCTTCTAGCATCCCGTTTATGTTTCTTTTTTATTATGTTGTTTAAAGACAAGTGTTAGTTTGTAGCTGACAAGTAAGTTTAAGACATGTTTTGTATTCTGTTGCATATGTTAAAGTTTAATTAAATCGTTTCCGTTGTGATGTGTTGAATGTCTCATGTTATGTGCTATGTGTTGATGAGTAAATCCAATAAGTGAGGCCTCTCGCGTTTAAGGCCTTACATGATTTTGTTCAATGGTATTGTATAAGTTTAAACTCTTTGAATACCCTTATGAGGTTCATGGATCGCACACATATGATTCAAAGTTTATTTTTAAACCTATGAAGTTCTTTAACATCATTTAAGCCAACTAAGATCACAACTTGTAGTATGAGATTCATATTCTCATTTATGAACGTTCATACCTTCTATCTCCTTATGAAGTTCTTAGACTAGAGTTCGGGACACTAAATAGAGGAGACTCTGTTGAGGAAAAGAAGAGGGGGTGAGTTCACATGGGGCATATGATTTTTAATGTGGTTCGACGAAAATACCCGTGTGTAGGAATCAAGTGACTGGTTTTTAATGGCACAAATGGATGCCGTTTGGCATAAGGACTCAAATGGTTAAGAAAATTGAAAGTCAAGTCACGAATCAACGAAAAAGAAAAGTAGGGACTCAAATGGTTAAAATGTCCAAACCTAAAGGACTTCAAACGAAAAGTTACCGTTATGAAAACTTATCATTTAGATATGAATTTTAAAACGTAAGTGGAGTTAATTTTTATATAACGAGTGTGAGATATAGAAGAGAGATAAGATGTCAAATTTTTGAAGGAATATTATTTTAATACAGATTTTTATTTATTTAAATGTTTAAATCTACATTAACCTAGACTAAAAACATTGCATCATAATCCAAATGTAGATACGCATCTCTGCATCTTACTGTTAAAATGATACCAGGACTAATAATGCAAAAAACAAATATATTTTACTGAGCATATATTATTAATATCGATATATATTCTTTTTCTATGTTAGCTTATTTGATAAACTATAACTCACCCCTTTCCTATTAAGTTCGAAGATGCTTAATATTATACAGACAGGAATATTATACAATAAAATGAAACGGTGTTAGTTGCATGAACGTGCGAGTACGGTCATATACACACACACAGAGGAATTAGAATCAAAAAAATATTATTTAAAATTCACAAGACAGTTATGATTATGATTACGGTCAAATGCATGCATCATGTACGCTAAAACCTCAACTAAATCATGTGTATTTTTTATTTGAAGATCATTAAATCATATCAAAACTAAGGACACGTATTTTTTTCTTTCGTTTATTCACATATTGTTGGTAGTAATTCAACTAGATCATATAATATACATATTTGGAAGTGGAGGGAGGATCTCTTGTGAGACTTGGTGTTCCTGGATGATTTTTCCTCTATCAATGAGCCACCAACCTTATTAGCAAGATTTTGCCTAAGTAGCCTAAAAATGATTTTTAAAAACTCAATATCAGGCTCAAATGAACTACGATTGAGCTTATTCCAGCGGCATTGGAACTAGCTCGTCGAACCCTAAAGCTAAAAGCTAAAAAAGCTAAAACCTAAAGCTAAACACTAAAAGTTAAACCTTAAAAACTAAACTCAAACTCTAACCCTAAAGCAAAACCCTAAAACTAAACCGTAAATGCTAAAATCTAAACCTTAAAAGCTAAGATAGCAAAACTCGACGAGCCGATTCCAACGCCACTGTAATGAGTTTAATTGGAGTTTGTTTGAGCCGTATATTGAGTTTTTAAAAATTATTTTTAGGTTACTTAGAGAAAACTCACTTTTTATTTGATCTTCCCTCTTTGAAAATGTATATGTTTTTATCAAAAAAAAATAATAATACTATATCACTAATGCAAAGGTGATCAAAAATTTTAGAAAAAATTACAGAAATCAACCTTTAAGTTTGTATCAAATTTCACCACACACCTTAATCTTTATTAATTACACCAGACAACCTTTATATACTTTATATACAAACATTGTAACAAATTTACCTTTTTCCTCTAACTTCCGTTAAAATTTGCTATTATATCACATGCATATCATGTGAGGGTAAATATGTAATTTTCCCTCACCAATATTTCACCTGACTTAAAACCCAACCCCTTCATCGCTCTTTCTCAATTCTCATACCGTGGATGAAATTAGGGTTCTCATCTCTTTCACCTGATAATCGATTTCATATTCAAACAAAGGTTATTCAGGAGATGGTTTTCTATTGGTGTGGTAAACAAGCTACAATCAGGACCTCATGGACCTCACGTAATCCAGGTTGACGCTTTTATTCTTGTCCTCAAGAGGTATGGTGTCCTCCTTCTTCATAATTACCCCATATTACTCATCTTCCCTAATTTTATTTTTCCAATTTGAAATTAGGGCTCAAAATGCAAATTCGTTGGATGGTATGACCCTGAAATGTGTCAAAGGTCTTTGGAGATTATACCCGGTCTACTAAGATCAAAGAATCATCTTGAATCTTTAAGGGATCAACTTGAAGTTAAACTGAAAGCAAGTGAAGAAAAAGCAAGTCGAATGAGGAAATATTTGATTTGTAGTTGGATAGGTTTTTTTATTGTTCTTGTTAGTTTTAAGTCTATCTAATTCATTGTCAGAAGTAGAATTGTGGTATGTATTTTGATCAGTTTGAATGTAATGACCCATTATGTATGAAATGGGAAATTTTGCTATTTTGATCAGTTATGATGTATGAACCATTTTGATCAGTTATGATGTATGTTTCATTACTGAAATGACCAATTCTGCATTGACCATTTGCATTTCCTAAATTGCAATTTCATTACTGTAATGACCAATTGTATCTAGTTCCAAATTACCATATTACTCCAATTCCAAATTACATATTGAACTTCCAAATTACACATTGCAATTACAGTTTATATGTGATTACCATTTGTTCCAATCCCAAATAACTGCAATTACCATTATATGTAGTCCTAAACAACAGTAAAACATAACCATAAACATTTGCATTTCCAAATTTTCTTTGGAACTGCTCCTGAACTGCCTTTGCAGGAATACCTGGATTTTCTTCAATTTGATCCATGAGCTGGTGAGATAAAAAACTTGAAGTACAAGCTGCAATGTTACGGCTTTGAATGCATTTGTGTTCTTCAATAAATGTTTTGACCATCCAAGAATTTGAAGCCTTATCAATAGACACCAACAAAACCCAAGGACACAAATACAGAGATGAGTTTGTCTTTTTTCCCCTACCACCCACATTTTTCTACTTTGGTCCTTCAACTATGGCACCAGTCACAATTTCAATCCTTTTTTGACTTTCATGAAGTCCACCATCTTCATTAATGTCAAATTTTGGTAGTTCACCAGCACATACAACCCTAATCCTATCAGCCTCATCCTTCAATAGTTTCAACTGTCTTCTAGTTTCAACTGAATGACATCTTATCATGTTCTTTACCTCCTTTTTAGTGCCAAACATTTGTCCAACATAGAAACATTTTTCATTTTCCTTTTAGGTACTTCAACTTTCTTTTTCTAATACTACCAATTATTTCATCAGATTCACATCTACTATCAAAATTTTCATTGTCCAAGACTTCGTCATTAATATCTTCATTATTCACAAGATCAGTTTCTACATCATCTTGATCAACATATAGCTTAAAATCTCTCATATCAACTTCCACATCATCTATATCATTTTCATTATCTACAACAAAATCACTGTCATCATCATCATTGCTTTGTTCCTGAATATCATCAACATCCTCTTCATTTTTATCAATCCCTGCATTCTCACACTCAACTTCAACATCATTGCTTTGTTCTTGGATTTCATCAACAACATCTTCATTTTTTTTCAATCTCTACATCCTCACATTCAACTTCAGCATTAAAGAAAGGGTTAAAATCATTGATAAGATCTTCATCAATAGTAAGAGTATGCACTTCATGTTGTTTTATGCAACTTGGTTCACCCGACTTCACGTTTGTGATTCCATGTTCCACGTATAAATCAATAACCTTTTGATCAGACACAATTTTAATACATCTTCATCATTACATAATGCTTGAATGTCAGAGTCTAAATCACTTCCAGGAACTAAAAAATGATAATAAGTAGGTTGTTCTTCTTCATAACCTAACTCTACCCCCTCACCTCATCTAGAGCACTTGCAGAGAAATTGAAAACATCAAGCAAATCAACAAAATTTGCTTGCCCATTTTCATACCTACGACCTGGCAAATCTGTAAAAGAACCTCCATGATGCATCTTGATAGAGAAAAGATTGGTATACATGGCTACATTTTCAAAATCAAACAAAAAAGAGCAATCAATGAAATGCCCTTATATTAAAATTTAATAATCAATCAATCGAGTAGAATCAGTACCATAAAGTTCGTTAATATCGTAATCATCGGTTGGTTTCCGAATATGATAATTTGACATTCTTGAATCGATTCAAGGGGAGAAGCTAATACAAAATTTTGGGTTTCTGAGAAGAACGGTCAGACCAGAACAATGAAGGGGAAGGGTTTTAAGGTGAAATATTGGTGAGGGAAAATTACATATTTACCCTCACATGATATGACTTAACAGAAAATTTTAACAAAAATTAGAGGAAAAGGGTAGATTTGTTACAATGTTTGTATATAAATGTTGTCTGGTGTAATTTATAAAGATTAAAGTCTGTAAGTGAAATTTTATACAAACTTAAAAGTTGATTTCTGTAATTTAGTCAAATTTTTATTAATTTTGTAAAATTATTATATTTTAATTATAATAGCAATATGTGTTGTAGAGTACTTTTGTGCTCAACAAATTCTATTATTCATTTACGTATCAATTTATATTAAGGTTTAGTCTCTAACTAGTAATCGTGCGATGCAACCATCACGTGCCACGACACGTTAACTAATGGATGCTAAATGGCTTCGAACTTTATAAAAATAAGGAAATCTAAAGCAAAATCTATTTATTCAAACATTTAAATTCTTTGTCAAAATCATCTTACCTCAGGATTTCCTGTTCGAGGCTAGACCAAAAAGTTCAACAATAGTCAAATTAAGTCTTCTGCAAACCTCAATGTAGATAATAAGCAAAATTGTTGTCAAAATCGTTATATTACGGCAAATAGGAACATTTGGAATCCACAATGTTTGATCTTTTGAAACCTATTGAGTCAAACAGAACTTTGTTGACTGCCTCAAAAACTTCAGTCAAATGGCAACCAATGTCTCTTGATATTAGTTCAACCTCAACTTCTTTTGCAATGGCATCCAGTTCTGACAACCAATCTTCAAGTTTCTTTCCGGCCATAAGCATAGACTCTCTTTGATTTAAATCTTGCCCATCAGATGACAACCTACTACCTTCATGCTCATTTTCGTATGAATTAGCTAGTCAACATATATTTATAACATTCTCCATCTTAATCCAAATTTTACAAACCTATTATGAATACTTAAGTGCTTCTTTGAACTTTCCCATTGCAAGATATGCAGTACCACGTCTATAATAACCCTGAATGCAGCATAATGTAAACAAAAATTCTCAAATTCTACAACTCACAATGTTTCAAGTTAAAAATAAAAGCAAATATAAATGTGCCCACGCACGTTGTGGCGCGTTAAAAAGGTATCGTATACTATCTAGGAAAACAAAAGAAGCAAACCTACCTATTCTTAAAAATCGTACCAACGATATGACCAACTTAAGCAGATGTAAAGTGGTTTCAAACTAATTCAGTGATTACGCAAAACTGAAGCAGTTAAAAAACTTTCTGAAACCTAAACTGTTAAAACAACTTTCATACCTTTTCTTTGTCATTCATCTCTTTTGTTCTTTTCATACATCTTTCCAATTAAAAGTATTGAGTAAGTTGGTCAAAGGAACAATGTTAACCTCATTTGAAAGCCAATGATTTCATTGACATCTTCATCTGCAACCTGTGCCAAGCACTTTCAGAAAGGGGAAGTATACAAAACCAAAATTAAATGATTCAGAATCAATGGAGGAAGACAAAAGAAGCAAACCAAGGAATTCACGCATCAAAATAAAATAATCAACCACACACATTAGGTAGTTCAAATAAAAAGCTACTCTAATACAATCATCAGATAAGAGGTTGGTAACTAACCAACCATTCATATCTACTTTTTTTTCTGTGTAAAGTGAAGGCAGTAATCACACTCCAATATATTCTCAAGTAACAAAATGTGACACATATATATCATTAAAAGAACGATGTGAAAAGGGAAAGCAAACACCTTCTACCCGGCTAACATGTTTGTTATCGGCCCATATGCTCACGAAACACAATTGGTGTCGCCGCCAATGTTCTCTACGTACACCACCGAGCCATCTACCGCGCCTTTCACCGCCACCCGAGCATCCTCTCCCTCACTTCTTCACGTCAGCCATGGACGACATCAAAAACAACTTTGGTGGCACGTCTATACATCTGCCAAATAGTTTCTTCAAATAACCAATGGTCCAATTGGTGCCCCAAAAAAAAATCTGAAATATGATAATGTTAAGAAAAACATATAAAAAATGGCTAATTGACTATAATAAACCCATGATAACCAACCACACATAAAGCACCAATTTAGATACCATTATACCAAGAAACAGTCACTAAGTTCACTTGAAACATCCGATTGTAAACCTCTAAAAAACTGATTTAGATACCATTAGACAAAAATTTAGATGGCACTATACTATAAGCATTAAAATATAGAATATAACATTATACTATAAGCATTAAAATAGAGAACATAATCCGGAACATCATATTGTAAGCCAACAACAAATTTGAATTCAATCCATTTTTAAATTTAAAAACAAAACACATAGTGGGTCACTTGATAGTTCTTCTGTTGTACCTTTTTGCAAGCATTCAATATGGTACTAACAATAATCGAAAAATCCCAACTTTCAACAATCAAAAACCACAATTTGTAACAATCAGAAACCCTAAATTGTGACAATCAAAAACCCTAATCTGTAACAAACAAAAACCCCAACTTCTAACAATCAACAAACCCACAAATCGTGACAATCAGAAACCCTAATTGGTAGGAAATAGCAGCAATCAAATAGACGATAATGAATGAAGACGAACACAGTAACACTATAACACGCCTATATCTATCATTTTGTAAAATTTGAATTTAGAAAGAAATGGACCAAATGTGTTAGCTGCAAGCAAATAGTTGAGACCAAAGTTTTAATTTTCAAAAAATTAACACCCAAATAGCTTGAAAAGGAACCCTAGAGAACGAAGATCGGTGATCGGATTAAAGAGGCTAGCGGTGGAAACGGCGTTTGCGGGGTCAGCTGCGGCGAGGTTGAAGCTAAAAAGAAAATGGTGTGAGTGTGTGTGTGTGTGTGTGTGATGGCGTCGAGGAAGAAAGGAAAAGGAGGAGGCCGACAGTGGAGCGTTGGGGCAAAAGACGTACAGAAGAAGAATAGAAGGATGAAGAGAGACAGTTGAGGCGGTGGCTGAGTATGCATAAGATAGTTGTACATTAGGCTTTACCTATTTGCATTATGGCAATTGTAAAGCAATGTTTTCAGAATCGGACCGGACGTCTTACAGGTTCACTGGTCGGACCGGTCGGACCGGATTCAAGAACCGGATGACGTAATAAATAATATAAATATTCATAAAAATATATAGAAAAATATAAAAAATTCCAAATACTACATATACAACCATTTAAACAATTTTGAGTTAAGTACGGGAGTTGTAGGTCTGTATGAATTTTAATTCTTTTGAATCTTCAATTTTAATTTTGATTAGGGTTTTGGAGGACCTGTGACAGCGTATAAGTTAAAAGGAAAGAGCCAAATTGGGTTAAAATTGTAAATAGAAGTAAGTAGGAGGACTATAGGATAAAAAAGATAAAAAATAGTAAAAAAAAATTAAACTACCCGGTTCGACCACCGGTTCGCGGTTCGACCGCTGAATCGCTTAGACCGCCCGGTTCAACCAGCAAACGGTCTCAGAGCATGTAACCGAACCGGTGTAGGTCACGGTTCCCGGTCCGGTCCGGGTTTAAAAACATTGATTGTAAGTAATGTAATTTGAATTCGACATGAGAGTTGAACATTAATTTATACTTCTTTGTTCATATTAATTTTTAGTTTTTATCTTAAGAACTTCA
The DNA here is from genome assembly GCA_023525975.1 of Smallanthus sonchifolius. Lineage (NCBI taxonomy): Eukaryota > Viridiplantae > Streptophyta > Magnoliopsida > Asterales > Asteraceae > Smallanthus > Smallanthus sonchifolius. Next base: position 70,191,965 of record CM042028.1, on the reverse strand, counting down.
TTGTGCTAAAATATGCAAACACCAAGTAATGTTGTATTTTATTTGTATAAGTTCGTATTTCTACGTTTTTAAACATTTGAAATTCTATCGATCAATTAAGGTCGATTATAAGAAATTATAAGCATTTAAGGCATATATACTAGTCTTAAGTATGTCACATAATTTCTCATAGCATTTTTAATATATAATATTAGAGAATTGAAAAGTATGAAAATGTTAAGTGAACGTATCTTAATATGTAGTGGAGATTCAATTTGATATAGGTTTTTCTCCACACATTTTCTTTAAATGGTCCAAATGTCGACTTTGGTGACGTCAACCATCATAGTGTTTCTTCTTTGTCGTTTGGACCATTTAAAGAAAATGTGTGAGTGGCTAAAACTCCATTGACGAATTCTTGGTACGCACTTTTTGTTACATCCGCTTGGATTATTCAAATATTTTTTTTCATAACCACACATATATTTTGTTTTACACGAGCAATCAAATATATAATTTTTATTACAACTATACTATACTATTTGTGTTCGGATATATCAAAAAAATGATAAAGTGTAATTCTAAACATAATATTATATTAGTTGAATAACTAACACTTAGATTGTCGAAGAAAATATTATAAATATTTTTTTTAGAAGCTTTCAAAACTATAAGCAATGTCATATGGTTTTTCAGTTAAAACTTTTATATTTCTATGTTGATGACGTAGAAGGATACATCTCTCATTACCATCCACTAATCAAGAAAAAGTTAAAGACTTGAAAACTGAGTCAGAAGAGGACTTCCCCAGAACAAAGAGATCCTTAGCATCCTGAAGTAACAAAAGGGGAATACCTCTCTTTCCGGTAAACAAATAATACGACAACACAATAACCGAGAAGCATCTCGTTCCCGCAAACCAAGTCCTAGACAAAAGAGACGTTGACTTAGTAAGAAAGACAAAAAGGAATGGTAGCTATATGCGGAAGAAGAAATCAACTTATTACATGAAAGAGGAATGTTCAAGAGAAAGAAAATTCTGAGTGGAAGACAGACCCCTGAATAACTTCCTGTTCTTGAGAGGTCATGAGATTAACTAGGAGAAAGAAGGACTCGTTGAAGACATTATAAACACGGACCTTGGTTTTCATTCTAAGACGCACCGGATTCAAGGCTTCAACCTATTCCATAACTTTGTCCTTTCCTACTTACCTCTCCTATTGTCCGCTTACCTCTCCTTGTAATCAGCTACCTTTCCTGTAGTCTTTTACTATTTACTCTTGTATTCATTCTTATAACCATACCACTTAACTTTGAAACTCCCAAGAATAAGTAAGTCATTATATTAATAAAGCATATTTAATCCCTATCGCATAATCTTTGTAGCAACATATGTCTTTAAGAGATTTTAGAAAACCATTTACAAATTGCAATAATTTTTAGATATGAAGTTTTAAAGTTGTTTATATAAAAGTTTTCTACATATTTTAAACTTTTATGTTCTTTTACAAATTGATTTATACATGTATATTAAAATAAAATTTTAAGTCTTTTTCCTCAAATAATTTTAAATTATTTCAAAGGCTTTTTCCACAAGTATAAAATGATATATTTTCATACTTCTTTCTTTCAAAGATATTTGAATAAACTTTCACGCTCTATCATTTTAATAATTTTCTTGTAATATCATATTTATTAAAATCATTTTCATTTATTATGCAACACATGTCATAATCTATAGCTTTCTATATAAATGTTCATATACCTTCTCCAATGTACAAAATCATAGTTTCTGAGCATGGATAGAGAGATCATAAAATTACCCCCAACTCAATTTTGATTTGAGCCTATGAATCTAGCTCAAACTTTTTGTATCAAATATATTTTGTACAAGCACTTTAACAGAACTCAGAGCAAGTTGCTCTCATACCAACTGTACGTAGAACATAGAGGTACGTAGAACATAGAGGATGTGAATATGTTATATTTAATTACTTAACCACTTTTAAAAACTCGTTGTTTGTTAGATGAATATTTCTTATGAAAACTTGAAAACTAGACAACAATAAATAAAAAGTTTAGAGTTAGAGAGAAGTCACCAAATAAACACAGTGACTTATAGTGGTTCTAGTAAGTGTTAACAAACCAACCTTACATTCCATCCTTGGCTTCCTACCAAAAGCTGTTCTCTACTAGTTTTCTCTCTAAACTGACAGAGATCACCGTTGTACAAGTCGTCGCTCTAAAATGGTAAATATCATTACTACTACCCTCTGTTGAGGTAGACATCACCTATGCTTCCTCTTTGTTACAAGTTGGAAGGGATCACAAATAATCGTCTCTCTAATCAAGGTAGTGATCACCTCTTTTTTCTACTAGAAAACATGACCTTCACCGACCAAATATTATTGATGAATTGCCGATGGAATATGTCTAATTCCACATGAAGCGCCTCAAAACGGGTACATCTAAGCCCTCGCGGTAGCCTTCAATCCATGTCATTCATATTTCTAAAACTAGTAAATCAAAATATCTATTACAACGGAAGTCTTAACCATTCAAATTTCACAAGGAAATAAAACATTTCAATAGTAAATCATTGTTCATTAAACAGAAATGTCAGTCTTCAGAGCAGCAGCCTTCAGTCCATGTCATTCTAAGCCCTCGCGGCTCCCCTCTTACAAAAGTCTTTTATTTAACCTGATGTGCATAGTAAAAGCCAAATATACTGGGTGAATTTTATCTTACTTCATTAACTAAAAACTTTATTTCTTTCTTTCAAAACAGCTCAAATATTCAAAATAAAACAAACTTTTCTTCCTTTACATTTAAAACATTCCGATTCCCTAAATGAAAATCCTTTCATCATTCTTTTCGTTATTAGAAACTTCTTTAATGTAGAGATACTATTTTTAGTTTCCCCTGTGTTCTTTCATACATTCTTTCTCTTTCATACTCGGTGGCAATCATTGTAACTTCACCGTCCCAAAGCCAGAGGGTAGACTCTGTTGTGCTTGCACGAAACAAGACTTCTTTGTTTGTGTGTTCGAAGACAAGACTTATAACATCCCAAAAATAACGATAATAAGAATAAGCGAGTTTCGGTACGCGACGAATGAAACGAACGAAGCCCGATTGACCGGGCCGGGGTTGGGCCAGGCGAACCTAAGGGCGAACTTGGTGGGGAAGCCCTCTCCCTTTATAGCCTCAACATCTCATCTCTCTCATTTTCACCAACTTCTAGTGAGAGAAACTGTAGAGAGAGAGAAAGTATTGGATCAGTCCGAGATCGCAGCAAAGTGTTACTCCATAGCTCTAGAGAAGGTTATCCAAGACAGAAACTCGATCGAGGTAACGATCTGATCTAGATCTGAGTTTTTGTTTATTTTGGGGTTTCCGGATTTTGGGTAAAAAGATATCATTTTTACGTATGAAACTTCGAGATAATCACAGATCTAGCTTCTAGAGTGATAAGCAAACGTTTTGAACGTAAAAAGTTAGGATCTTGACGAGATCAGATCCGCATGCAAGAAATTAGGGTTCTTGGGAAAGAAGACAGCCCCGCAAGAGAACTTGCTATGTTCGCCAGGGGTGTTGAGCGAAATTGGCCAGCGAACTTGTTATGTTCGCTGGCAGCCTATGGCAGGCGAACTTCATAAGTTCGCTGGGTTGAATTTGCTTGGTATGTTCGCTAAGCTTTGGTTGCAGCTGTAATATCCCAAATTTTTTCGACTTCTTGACACGTATAAAATTCTTGAAAATTTGTTAGTTTATAATTATATAAATATTATAATTCATAAACTTATAAAATAATAAAACTATTCAAACTTATTTAGTTTTATAAAAATAAAACATACTTAATTGTTTATAAAGTCCAGGGACTGAAACTGCTCATTATCAAAACTCATTTTTAAACTAAAAACTCAAATAATAAACACTTGAAACATCAAGGGCCTGTTTTGCCAAGAACCCAAACCCCCGAAACCCACTGAAGTCGCGAGTTCGAATCCCACATCAACCGGTTTTGAGCCCTTTTATCCGAAAACGCTAAATCCCGTCCAGATTCAGCGAACCTCGGGTTCGACTCACGCAGGCGACCCGTCCCCGAGATGCCATAATGACTAATTTCAACCGAGGCTACGCGTGATGTCGGTATTTACTCCGATCGGCTCAACCGATTTTCCCCTACCCGTTCGCGCATTCAATGCCGAATTGGTTATAAATATCGACCCCCATATCTCAACAACATCACTCCAAACCTCTCTCACACACCGATTTTTCAGTATCGTATCTACATTGCCGATTCAAAGCCGCGACAGCCGACTCGGAGGTCCAGAACCATTCTCGCCCGTTCCTCCACCGTTTCAGGTAATTCGAATTATCAAACTACTCGTTTTCACTCTAAGATCATTAGCCCCTTATTGATGTGTATGATCAGGGGGTTAATCGGGGTGTATTTGGGAGAAATCGATTCTAGGGTTCTTGAGCAAATTAGGGACGATTTGGGAATATACCTATCTATTTGATTTTCCATGTATATTACCACCGAGACCCGTAGGCGGGATGGTTAAGTGCATGTGTGTTGATGACCCGGGCGAGACCCGAGTTCGAATCCGGGGAGCCGGGTTTTGCCCATTTCATTTTTTTCCACTTCCAAGCAGTTTTTACACTTTTAATTATTTTTATAAAATCTGTTACATTTTTATACACTTAAAAACAGAATCTTATTTACGTTTTATAATCTGGAACTATTTTAATTAAATAAAACTTGTAATAAAAAAATGTTTTAAACACTTAAAATTATAAAAATACTTTTAAAACTTTATAAAACGCATATTCTAAACCAGAATGATGTTAATAATCAGAAACTATAAAATTATTTTATACTTTCTGAAATAAACATATTATTTAGTTTAAACATTAAATTGATTTATAAACTTTAGTTTAACATTTAAAATTTATTTATTTATTTAAATAAAACAATAAAATGAACATACGTAATTTATATTAGAAAATCATAAAGTTATAAATTTATAAACATTATAAATAGATAACTTTAAACATTTATAAACTTATAAACCTTACTTAAATACTTTAACGTTATAGTTATAGACTTATAAACTTTGAAACTTATAGATTAAAATATAAAACTTTATGAGAAATGCTATTTGACACTTTAATTAAACTATAACTATACTTAATTTGTTTTCATTTTTAACATTATAAAAAGTACTAATTACTTAAATGTTTGAATAAATCGTAAATGGTTTATATTTATTATTTCCAATTGGATGATTATTTATTCTTGATAATTATGTATTCTTATAATGATTATCATAAAACCCTAATAATTATTCGTTAAATAATTATTATTAAAATGGTTATTTGTTTTTCCTAAATGACTATTGATAAACTTAAATCTAATTTATCCTTTGTCTATTATTATCATTTTACTTCTAGGTATTTAGGAGACTATTCTAATTATAATCACCTAACTTGTGTAATTAATGGTGGTAAGATTTTAATAATTACTTTTATTAAACTTTGATATTCAAATCTTGTAAAACTCTATTTTAGAGACTTACATAAACTTTATAAACACCAATCATTCCCGTCTCCCATTTGGAACCCTAGACAATCCTAGTCAAAAGCTTGGAACCCTAGTCGATCTTGAAATCCTAGATCCTTACCATAAACTTATAGGATCATACTTAAATCTTTAAACTTGCATACTTAGGCTTATCGTGAGGATATTCTCCCTCCAAGTCTTACAAATACTTATCCGTGTCGGATACTATTCATCATCCAAGTGAGTATACTTAGCCCATTTTTCCTTTCTATACTTTTGGGGTGAAACATGTTCAAAACTTTAAACTTATACAATTCTTGTACAACTATGACTAGATGCTTATTCTTATGTTAAACTTGAGACTTGTATGCTTAGATTAAACTTAAAACTAGCACATTCATTAACTTTGATCAAGCCTATAGTAACAATGATAGATCTATTGTATTTGACCAATCCACCTTGATTGATTGACCCCTTCGGGGGGGGAGCCCTTGGTGATTGTTACTGAATTAAACTTTAAACTTGAGACTTATAAGGGTAACCTGCGGGTTATGCCTAAACTTGGTTGGAGGGTTGAAGTGCACAATGTTTAAGATACTTGTTTCTCATACTTACATTATAGAATGCATATATCATAGTGAATTGTAATTCTTTCCAAATACTTGTTAAACTGTGTCAAAACCTTTGTATCTCACCAACTATTTTGTAGTTGACAGATTCTTTCACATGTTTCAGGTTCTACATCATGAGACTTGTTTGTGATCACATAGGACGCTTTGGACCTAGACTACTTATTAAATAAATGTTGTATACTTGTTATTTCCTTTGTATTGAACCCTTGAATCTATTTATTAATGAAATATTGAAACTTTAATAGTCAACCTTGTGCTATTGAACAACCTCGTCCGCCCCGACGTATAATCCGCCGTCGGTTGGGGTGTGACAGATTGGTATCAGAGCCTTGGTTATAGGGAATTAGGTTGTTAGACACATGACCTAGATTATAACTTAGGAGACCCAAACATGAGTTATCTCATGTCCTTTACTAGGAATTCTCTCCTCATTCTATTCTTAAATCTTATACGCTTGGAGATTCTACGTTTCTACGTGCTACAAGAGGCTACTACATCGAGGACACATTCTTAGTCTAAGCCACCACTAAACTCTTGTCAAGAATATTTAAGTTCTAGATAATGTGTGAGAACTTGTGCGGACCGGAAGGGTGGATACCCGTATTCTGGGAAATTCTGTCAAGGAAAGCATTTCGTATAAATCCAAATCAACCGTTGGACCCGTATGCTTTCTTGGGAATTCTTGGGATGAGTATCCACTTATAGGAATGCACGACTTCTCTAAACATTAGTGAGCTCAAATTTCTCTTGATATGTCAAAGTACTCACTTAGTGATATGCACTAAATGAGTGCCATCTCAAATACTTTACACTTCATAAATTCATGATTCAAAAACTTTCCTCTATAACCTTTATTCTATGATTCTTAAGTCCCGTTTGGTCACATGACAGCATGCTTACTCGTCATGACCTGAAGGAGTTACCTTCAAGGAGAAATTCTTACGAGATTATACTTAAAAACTACATACATAAACTTATATTTATAGATACTACCCAATAAACTTCGTGATCGTTGTAATACAACCCTTAAAACTATGTATTACTCTACAAATTCTCCTACAAACTTCATTATTTTCATCACTCAACCAAACTACTCTAGATAACTCACTCAAACTTTCGCTACACCTTTATACATCTCAAAGTGTTCATACATCCTTAAACTTCATGATCCTTGTAATACCAGCACATTTAAAACCATGTATTATCCTACAAGTCCTTTTTACAAACTTCATTATTTTATAAACTTGGCACATAAGGGGAAACCCTTGTGTCTCATTCATTTTTCTTCACTCAAGCAAACTTCATTTTATGACTAACTCAAAACTTTGTTACACTTTTAATCTCAAAACCTTCATACGTCCTTAAAACTTACACATCACCGTTTCTTGTAAACAAAACTTAACGTCTTTTAAATCTAAAGTACATTAACAAAGGGAATAGCAACCTGATTGTTTTCCCCGCAAGAGAAGAAACCTACTATAGAATAAACAAGCTCCACGTTTAAGGCTCTAAACCCATAATGAACCTCGACATAATACCGTAAACCCAAACATTGGTGACAACAACTGAGAGAAGTTGTAGGCCCATGAGGATGTTCTGGCTAGGGAAATAGGGTACTTAAGTGAGTCCTTGTGACCACCCCTTTTCTTTCGGGAATCTTCCTCGTTAGCCCATCAACTTCCAATTAAAACTATTTTTGGAGAATATTACTGTGATAACTCAGTATTATGTATAAAAAACTTTTGAATATATTTAATCAACTTACTTACAACCTTTGTTTCTACCCTCTCTCTTGCTAGGTAATGGACTCACACTCACACTCTTCACCAGTGTATCGTCCGGTAGGAGAGTCCGACCGTGAAGAGAGCAGCGAGTCGCCGGTGTACCAGCCAAGTCCCTACCCGAATGCTAGGGCAAGAGCTGAGCTCAACACCAACTGGACCAGAAACCCTAGGACATCACCACCGAGGAATCCCTATCAACCACCTCATCTTCACCACCGGTTTTCATCACCACCAAGGGACCCGTACCTAGCACCTACCCCTACCATAAGGGCTAGGCATGCCAAAGTACCTGTCGTGGCAATGGGAATCCCGGTGCCTAACATTCCTAGGTTTCTGGAAACCGAAGAATTTATGAGGAGGGAGATAGAGCATAGGGCACGGCACGACCTGTTAAACCAAAGGATCGACGACCTGGCCAATCAAATCTAGATCCAGGAAGAAAAGATCGTAACTTTGGAGGAAGATAGAGAAATCCTCGAGCACCGTACCGAAACCACTAGAGCGGAGGCTAGGTTTGCCATCCGGGTAACCCTAGCAGTACTTGTGATAGTATTGATCTGTTTCTTAGTGGAGAGCTACCTAAGGCGTGCATGAAGCCTCTATTTTCCATTAAATTTCAACTTTTGTCATATGTAAGGGCTAGAAGCCCAAATTTTGAAACATCTAATGAAAAGTTACTTTGGAAATTTCATCTTGTCATCATTTACTAGTTTAACTTTCTTTACATCATTACAAACTTAACACTCCTACCCAAACACCTTCGTCAAAAGCAATTTGCGTTAGTACTTGAAATAACTAACACGTCACATTAAACTGTAAAAGTCATAAGGGACACATATAGCTAGAGAATAAATCTTGAACAAACCTTCTAATTCGTAAACACTCTTTTAAAAACAATACGAATTACGAACCATTGCCGTAATCAGCTATGATCCCTACCCCTTATATAGACTTAACGTTTCTAAACTTGACCAACATTTCGTTTGACAATCATACATACCTTTTCATAAGTCTTACTTATACTATTTATCAATGTCTAACCCGTCATTTTTGAACATCCTAATTACACTCTATATAAAAGAAAACTATACCTGCTGTTATGAAACAAGATAAATCATTTATAAACACACTATCATAAACTTTATCAAAACTTTTTCCGTTACCAAATACTAGGAGACTTTCCTCATCCAACTCTTGTCACGTAAAAGATTTGCTGTAAATCACAACGGGAACTAAAGGCTCAAATACACGTTGATAAAACATTTAACTTCGTATACACCACTATAAGGTCGGAAACTTTTGAGTCATGTAAAAACTTATACAAATACTCAAACTCGTATTCTTAAAACTAAACACGATCAATAAAGAATCATGTAAAGCTTAATATTGAAACTTGTGATCAACTGACTTATCCTACTTTCAAATTCATACTTGGATTCTTAGTCTTGAAAACTTTTTGTGTTCGTCCTAACTAAGCCTTGCAAGACCTGATAAAACGTTCATTTTCATATACGTGAGAAAACTTCACTCTTGATACTAGACACTAGCAGGAAGAAGGACATTACCCTCTTTAGCAGAGTACATCCCCTGACTCCTATCTAACCAAACATCGGGATCCACCTAATCTTCTGGACAACTCGAATCTTCTGTGAGAAAGCGTATAACGGTTAATCCTGTCCCAAACGCTGTCCCATACCTCTCTTAAATATTAGAGTATTTAGATAACCGCTTTATGCTCAAAACGTAATCATATACTTCCATACACTGAGGCTGAACTAAGAGACTTTAAACTATTATATGTTTGACGTATTCTTGTTCAAACACAATTTGAGCTACCCTATGTTTGACATATTCTTGTTCAAACATGATGAACATATGAGACTTTAAACTACTCCATGTTTGACGTATTCTTGTTCAAACGTGATGAACGTATGAGACTTTAAACTACTCCATGTTTGACGTATGCTTGTTCAAACATGGTGAACGTATAAGACTTTTAAACTACTCAAGGTTTGATGTATTCTTGATCAAACCCGAGGAAAGTGTAAAGACTTTAAACTACTCAATGATTGAAGTATTCTTAATCAATCACGAGGAAACTTTGAAACTCTAAATCTTGTCACATTCTTTTCTTTACTCATTGAATGACGCTTCTCTATGAGGGACTCGTTAATCAATGATCACTCTTATGTGGAAACTCTAGTCGTGAGTTAAACAAATTCTTGTACTCTTCCTTGATCCACGCACAAGCGGAAGGACCTATGCGGACTATGAGACGATTTGAATGCTTGCGGGTGCACACGTAAGTATGAAAATCAGCGTATGGAAAGACATAGTAAACTCTGTCGTGTGCTACGATCTAAGACTTATCGTAAAAAGTAGCCACGGAACTTAGGTACCGTAGCAATCCTTAGACGTATTAGTCTACAAACTCAAATTCTTGAACTATCATCAAATTCATCCTGAGTGATACATCTCACTTTAAACCTTGAATGGAAATTCAGCAGTTACTCTCTCAAAATACATTTCTGAAAACAACTCTTCATATATTTCAATGAAACCATATACTTCTTAGGGAAACTCTTGGCAACCATATACTTCGAAAACTTAGAAACTCGAGCGTAATCTTACTCCTGTCATTCCATCTCATTTAGAAATCTAAACGTAACCCAGGGTTTACTTGGGAACGCAAGATACCTTTTCTCATTATCCTTGTGCGTACCATAGACTTAAATCTTGAAAACAGAAACCTTCTACTTTAATTTCGGGACGAAATTTCCTAAAGTATGGGAGACTGTAATATCCCGAATTTTTCCGACTTCTTGACACGTATAAAATTCTTGAAAATTTGTTACTTTATAATTATATAAATATTATAATTCATAAACTTATATATTTTTTATACTGAAATCTATAAACTCGAGTTTCAAAACTTATAAAATAATAAAACTATTCAAAATTATTTAGTTTTATAAAATAAAACATACTTAATTGTTTATAAAGTCCAGGGACTGAAACTGCTCATTATCAAAACTCATTTTTAAACTAAAAACTCAAATAATAAACACTTGAAACATCAAGGGCCTGTTTTGCCAAGAACCCAAACCCCCGAAACCCACTGCAGTCGCGAGTTCGAATCCCACATCAACCGGTTTTGAGCCCTTTTATCCGAAAACGCGAAATCCCGTCCAGATTCAGCGAACCTCGGGTTCGACTCACGCATGCGACCCGTCCCCGAGATGCCATAATGACTAATTTCAACCGAGGCTACGCGTGATGTCGGAATTTACTCCGATCGGCTCAACCGATTTTCCCCTACCCGTTCGCGCATTCAATGCCGAATTGGTTATAAATATCGACCCCCATATCTCAACAACATCACTCCAAACCTCTCTCACACACCGATTTTTCAGTATCGTATCTACATTGCCGATTCAAAGCCGCGACAGCCGACTCGGAGGTCCAGACCCGTTCTCGCCCGTTCCTCCACCGTTTCAGGTAATTCGAATTATCAAACTACTCGTTTTCACTCTAAGATCATTAGCCCCTTATTGATGTGTATGATCAGGGGGTTAATCGGGGTGTATTTGGGAGAAATCGATTCTAGGGTTCTTGAGCAAATTAGGGACGATTTGGGAATATACCTATCTATTTGATTTTCCATGTATATTACCACCGAGACCCGTAGGCGGGATGGTTAAGTGCATGTGTGTTGATGACCCGGGCGAGACCCGAGTTTGAATCCGGGGAGCCGGGTTTTGCCCATTTCATTTTTTTCCACTTCCAAGCAGTTTTTACACTTTTAATTATTTTTATAAAATCTGTTACATTTTTATACACTTAAAAACAGAATCTTATTTACGTTTTATAATCTGGAACTATTTTAATTAAATAAAACTTGTAATAAAAAAATGTTTTAAACACTTAAAATTATAAAAAATACTTTTAAAACTTTATAAAACACATATTCTAAACCAGAATGATGTTAATAATCAGAAACTATAAAATTATTTTATACTTTCTGAAATAAACATATTATTTAGTTTAAACATTAAATTGATTTATAAACTTTAGTTTAACATTTAAAATTCAAGATTTATTTATTTATTTAAATAAAACAATAAAATGAACATACGTAATTTATATTAGAAAATCATAAAGTTATAAATTTATAAACATTATAAATAGATAACTTTAAACATTTATAAACTTATAAACCTTACTTAAATACTTTAACGTTATAGTTATAGACTTATAAACTTTGAAACTTATAGATTAAAATATAAAACTTTATGAGAAATGCTATTTGACACTTTAATTAAACTATAACTATACTTAATTTGTTTTCATTTTTAACATTATAAAAAGTACTAATTACTTAAATGTTTGAATAAATCGTAAATGGTTTATATTTATTATTTTCAATTGGATGATTATTTATTCTTGATAATTATGTATTCTTATAATGATTATCATAAAACCCTAATAATTATTCGTTAAATAATTATTATTAAAATGGTTGTTTGTTTTTCCTAAATAACTATTGATAAACTTAAATCTAGTTTATCATTTGTCTATTATTATCATTTTACTTCTAGGTATTTAGGAGACTATTCTAATTATAATCATCTAACTTGTGTAATTAATGGTGGTAAGATTTTAATAATTACTTTTATTAAACTTTGATATTCAAATCTTGTAAAACTCTATTTTAGAGACTTACATAAACTTTATAAACACCAATCATTCCCGTCTCCCATTTGGAACCCTAGACAATCCTAGTCAAAAGCTTGGAACCCTAGTCGATCTTGAAATCCTAGATCCTTACCATAAACTTATAGGATCATACTTAAATCTTTAAACTTGCATACTTAGGCTTATCGTGAGGATATTCTCCCTCCAAGTCTTACAAATACTTATCCGTGTCGGATACTATTCATCATCCAAGTGAGTATACTTAGCCCATTTTTCCTTTCTATACTTTTTGGGTGAAACATGTTCAAAACTTTAAACTTATACAATTCTTGTACAACTATGACTAGATGCTTATTCTTATGTTAAACTTGAGACTTGTATGCTTAGATTAAACTTAAAACTAGCACATTCATTAACTTTGATCAAGCCTATAGTAACAATGATAGATCTATTGTATTTGACCAATCCACCTTGATTGATTGACACTTTCGGGGGGGAGCCCTTGGTGATTGTTACTGAATTAAACTTTAAACTTGAGACTTATAAGGGTAACCTACGGGTTATGCCTAAACTTGGTTGGAGGGTTGAAGTGCACAATGTTTAAGATACTTGTTTCTCATACTTACATTATAGAATGCATATATCATAGTGAATTGTAATTCTTTCCAAATACTTGTTAAACTGTGTCAAAACCTTTGTATCTCACCAACTATTTTGTAGTTGACAGATTCTTTCACATGTTTCAGGTTCTACATCATGAGACTTATTTGTGATCACATAGGACGCTTTGGACCTAGACTACTTATTAAATAAATGTTGTATACTTGTTATTTCCTTTGTATTGAACCCTTGAATCTATTTATTAATGAAATATTGAAACTTTAATAGTCAACCTTGTGCTATTGAACAACCGTGTCCGCCCCGACGTATAATCCGCCGTCGGTTGGGGTGTGACAGCAGCGAAGTTGTTAAGTTCGTTATGCGCATGTTTGCCAAATGACAAGGGTAAGCGAACTTGGTACGTTCGCTGGATATGTTCGCTTGATTCTTTTGATCGAACTTAGCTCTAAGTTCGCCTAAGTCAGAATAGGTATACTGTTAGAGTCGGGACTAGTCTGATGTTTATTTAATTAACCAATCCAGATTGTGTGTGACGCATGTTGGACCTTTGTTAGGACAACCGGAGCCTAGCTTATCAGGTGAGTTTTAGAGCCATTGTTTTAAATAATGTTTTTGGTCTAGTATGCACACGTAACGATGTGACGTTTATGAAACGAGGTTTATGAACGATGTTTTGAAAGTAAAGTTATGAAATGTGTTTATGAAATGTTTTGCCAAAGAAGTTTATAAAGTTTTTACGAATAAATGATTTTTAATAAAACATACGAATGCATTAATCGAAGTTTTGAAGTAACAAAAGTGAAGGTTTATGAAAGTCACAAACGAACGAATCTACCATGATTCCTTCGGGAATCAAGGTTATGGATATGGGATGTATGTTATGGGCATTACCTTTATAGGGGCCTTATGGCTGGCCAACTGTTGTACAACTGGGGTGATGACATCGTGATCCTTGAAGTTTGGTACGACTTACTCCACGGAGTATAGTGCTTGAAGTCTGGTACGAGCTATCCTTTAGGATGTCGTACTTGAAGTTAGGTGTTGAATGGCCTTGAGGTATCGGGCCCTAGGTTTCTCCACCAGGATGTAATGCATGTTGTTGAACGGCCTAGTGGTGGTGAGTCTCAGGTTTCTCCGCCAGTATGAAAGTTATGGAATTGACAGTTACGAGAAGGAGAAGGCGGAGATTCGATATGTTTGTTTGACTTATGTGTTATGATTATGTTATTGCATGTTTACGTACGCTTTTATTAATGAAGTTAAATGTTTTGTGAAAAAAGTAAAATTCAACAACAATGTTTTATTTATCTCTTCCCACTCTTAGTTTGAGTTTATCTCCTCTCCTGAATTTTTTTAAGAAAAGTATAAAAATATGCATATATGCATTCATTTGTGCATATAGTGTGAGTGCATATATGCATTTAAAAAAACGACTATAAATTCGAGGTCTTTTAAAACCAAACCTTAAACGTATTGAAATGTACATGAATTCTAGTCAATTTATATTATAAATAGAGGAAGAGTTAATGCGGTTCTTACGGTTCTTAACATATTGTTGGTTCTCAAAAGAACATACCCATATATATATATATATATATATATATATATATATATATATATATATATATATATATATATATAGTATGCCTTAGGAAATACTTGTCGACTTCCCTTTCTTATCCGGCGATACACCCTTTCATCTCCGACCAAAATTTATGGGGCCCATCTCTAATTTTCTTCCCAAATCTGCTGCTATGGAAGTTGTTGCTATCACACCCACAAGAACTTGAACAGCTATAAAAATTTCAAAAAGTCCATTTTTTAAACATAGTTTTCTTCGAAACACCTCTAATTGTCAATGGATATGTAATTTAGCACCTCAAATAATGCATTTAGGCATCATTGATTTAGGCCAAAAGGCACCTCTGATCAATAGGGGTGTGATGTTAATAGTTGGCATCATCAATTTTGACATCATCGATTTAAGACATCAGCAATGGTCTTGGTAATTGGAGACGGCGACAGCGGTGCCGACCACCTGGAGCACTGATTACACCCATCAAATGGCGATAGCGATGGTCGTCGCCCGATTTCTGATCGACAGTGGTGCCTGCGAACAAAATCTTTGGATAAAATTGAAGGTGATGCCGGAAAAGAGATGTTAAGTCGGTGACGACAGTGTCGTATCTGTTGAAGATACACCATGGCGTGCCCTGTCTGCGCTCATTGGAGTGGCGACGGTAGTAGTTTTTAGGTGAAGGTGGGTGTATTTGACCTTGTGGCGTCAGTTTGCGGGGGTAAGTTTTTCAGGCGAAGGTGGTGGGCGGTCGAAGAGTTTAGGTGTGGGGAGAAGAAAGAGTGAGAGAGGGTTTGAGTAGGTTCATTTATTGTGGTGGTGGTGCGGAGGCGGCAGCAGTGGTGGTGGGTAGAATATATAATGTTTTTTAATCATTTGAGTCCTGACGGTATTTTAGTTATTTCAGAAGAAAGTTAACTGTTAAATCTAACGACATTAGCCATTTGAACTCAAACAGATGCAAAAATGAAAAGTCAGGGTTCAGATCGACGATTTTAAATATAAGGGTCTCAACTAGTTAAAATGGTCAAACGTTAGGGAATCAAATAGTAATTAACTCTTTTTTTTAACTAACAACATGGATGTTGCAGTTGGACAGGTGGTGCATATTTTGTTTATAAGGTTCTTACTTTTGAAATATGTAGCAGAAGATGTCTCGTCCTGGACAGGTAGAACTCGTTGCGATTTGCTTAAGGGTGCAAGGGGCGTCAAGCGGGTAGGTGATCGGGTTCTATGGGTTCATCGGGTACACGACCGCAAGGGTCACGAGTAGGGGTTCGACTTCATCACATCAGGTTTTACTACCCATGCACAATTACAAGATCTAGCCGTTGGGTAAAAAAAAGGCTTAGGATAGTACCCCCACCACTTGAGGTACTTGTGATTGAATTTGGGTAAAAATAAGGTATCACTCACTCATTGAATATATTCTCAGGATAATTCAAAATGTTAGGTAGTGCCCTTGCACACTAAAAACAAAATAAAACAGAAGCTAAAAGGG
Source organism: Smallanthus sonchifolius (assembly GCA_023525975.1). Lineage (NCBI taxonomy): Eukaryota > Viridiplantae > Streptophyta > Magnoliopsida > Asterales > Asteraceae > Smallanthus > Smallanthus sonchifolius. The sequence continues at coordinate 70,175,608 of CM042028.1, read as the reverse complement.
CCTTAAAATTGTTGGATTGTTTCTAGTGGCTTCGTCTATTATTATTATTATAAACAATACGCAATTGCCTGTGAGAAGTAAAAAATATTTTTTATTATTTTCATTTTCAACCTTATACTATATATAATATACACTTTTAACCCGTTTCATTTTCTATTAATTTTGTTATCGTTTAATAACTTTCGTTCATTAACTTTTTTTCAAAATACGGAGTGTGCGGTTGTTTTTAGTTTTTTTTTGTCAACGTTCCGATATAATTTTTTTTGGAAACGGATTTTTATTCAAAATCGAGTTTTTTTTATCGTTGCTATTCAACTATTTTTTTCATTCTACATGGATACGTCCCGCCATGAAGCGCGGAGGAACCAACTAGTTTTCAACAAAACTAAACTATGAATAGGAGACAAAGGCCAAGAGTTTTTTTTTTTTTTGGGTCTTTCCTTCTGTAGTGTCTTGGTATGTTAAAATCATGTTCTTGGAGGTTTGTGTTTACATCCAAAACAAGTTTTCCAAAAGTTAGAAACAACAAAAGAATAATTCATAGGGTGGTATAAGAAAAGAATAATCCATGTTTACACCCAAAAACAACTTATATGGTTCAAGTTTTAACATGTTTATGTTGGTAAATCAGTTGGATCAAACACACATAAAGAACACGCAGGTCATTGTAGAAACTCCACGACTCTATTCTATTGAAAACTCAAAGAACACCACACACTTATCCTTTACACAATATAGCCTATATATAACCTACCAACGTGCAACAAGAAGAAAACAAACAGACTCAATAAATAAATAAACTCTTCGTGCAACTCCATGGAATTTGATAAGCCTTCTCCAACTTAATTCAAAATAGTTAAGATAGTCCTTCCAACTTCCGTCAAGATTAACCCTACACTCTCCTCCTTAATCTTGACCTTGACCCGTTTCTTCATCAAAGTAACGTCACGTCGGTTCATCATCATCTCGAGTCAAATTAGCCACTTCCTCCTTTGGTTTTTTGCTTAGGGCACTCAGCCGCATAATGCCCATATTCTTGACAATTATAACATTCAATAATAATATCCCTTTAATCTCGATACATACCTTGTTCACTTCGGTTTTCATTAGGTTGGCAAACTAATCACCACCTCAAACACCCTTACCGCCTTCTCTTTTTTTCTCATGTCGCAGCCTTTAGAACGTCACAAAAATTGCGATAATCCCAAATTCACCCAAAAATTAATATTCTCTCTTTGGTCGCACACAGCTCCTCGTTCACAGAATAATAGCCTTTTGCACTCAGTAGCACGCTTTCATATCCACACAAGTGAGCGTTTTGTATCACACATATCACTCCTTCTTGCTTTTCTTTAAACCACACAGGTCCTTCTCTACTCGAATCGCTAAACCACATAGGTTTTGGTTGCTTGCTCGTTTGTCTTCACCACACATGCATCTTCTCTCGATCACATAGATCGATATTGATTCGGAGCACACAGACCTGATCACGCCTTGATCACATAAGTCAGGGTTTCGATTAGTCTCCTCCACAGGCCTTGATCATGGGCTCTGATGCCAATTGTTGGTAAATCAATTGGATCAAACACACATGAAGAACACGCAGATTGTGGGAACTACACGACTCTATTGTATTGAAAACTCAAAGAACATCACACACTTATCCTCTACACAAGATACTCTATATATAACCTACCAACTTACAAGCAGTGTTGTAAAATTCGGCCTACACGGCCGAGTACTCGGCGAGTAGTTGGTACTCGGTAGGGTTTCGAGACGTTTTTCTTCAACTCAGTCAACATTACTCGGAATCGGTCCAACTCGGCCGAAGTCGGGCCAACTCGGTCAAGTCTGATTTTCGCTGTTTTTCACCGATTTTCGCTATTTTTCACCGATTTTCGCTGTTTTCACCGATTTTTGTTGGATTTTTATTGTTTTTCACGGAGATACATTGGAGGACGAGAATTAAATGATTTCTATGTCTATAATATTAAATAATGAATAACAATACTTAAAATAATTTAGTATTTAAACATGTATCATTTTAATTTATATTGATATTCACGTATTACGTTATAAATATTAGTAAACTTTTATATTTGACATATATATAGTTTTTCGAAAATTAACTTCATTGTAATTTACCATGTCCGAGTATTCCCCGCCTATACCGAGTACTCGCAACTCCCCAGTCGACCGACCTGGCAGCGCCTAACAACTTCTGCAACCGTGCTTGCAACAAGAGGAAAACAAACAGGCTCAATAAATAAATAACTCTTGGTTCAACTCCATTGAATTTGATAAGCCTTCTCCAACTTATTTCAAAATAGTTAAGATAGTCATTCCAACTTCTGTTAAGATTAACCTTACAGTTTAGCCGAATAAATTATCATTATTTGACCGTCTATTTTACTATAAGAGTTTGTGTAAACTTAGTGAGTATTGAGAATTAGAGTTTGTTTGAGTTGAACCTGGCCGACCCAAAAAGATCTATAAATCGAATTGATAGGCATTAGAACACCAAAACTTAATGATCTTAATAAAATAAAATTCATGACTCCACACTGACTAATCCCTAAATCTAGCCGATTAATAACTATAACGCAAAACGTCATAATAATTGGTTGGGCAAACACACTCTTTTATCCCTCGATATGGTTTATTGTTTCTCTCAAAAACTAATAAAATGATGGATCCAGATGTTATTATTAAAAAACAAATATTGTTTATTTAAGTGACAAAATACTATTTTTTAAAACCCCACATGAAGTATAAAGTACGTGTGTAAAGAAGCTGCTTAAAAACTACTCAAGATTAGCTCGTAAAAGATTGAATAGAGTCGAGCTTAAACAAAACAAATAAACACTTTTAATAAAAGATCCTGAGTCTCGATTATCGAGCTCGAGTAGGCTTGCAAGGCTAAATAAGCCTGTTATTTATATAATTTTATTTAATATGTTAAACGTATTTATTTACACAATAATTATTATTATAATAATAATAATTGTGAGACAAGTAATTAAATAATGTAAAATATGTTATAAAAACTATAATTATATATAAGAAAAATTAATTACAAATGCATATAAATTAATTAATAAAATAATAAGTAATTAACAAGTTAGGCCGAGCCGAGCTCGAGCTTTATAAATAGAACTCCAAACAAGTTCTCGAGCTCGGCTCAGCTCCGCGCGCTCAACTCGTTTCTCAACTCGTTTACAAGTATTGCAATTACTTGTAAAGTTGAGACAAAAATATGATTTTAATTTGAAATTATTTTCATTTGGAATTGTTTTAATTAATTATCAAACATGGACCACCCTTGGATACATGCACAAGCATGAGCATATATTTCTCAAGCCGTTATGTTAGACTTGTTAGCATTTATACAGGGGACTAACATCTCTAAGGAACCTTTTTATGTGTACCACCAGTTTTAAGATTTTATATAAATCTTAAAGATTTTAATATACGCCGAGGGTTGTATAAAAAAGGATGATGCAAGTGATGACGGTTTTTATATGTACCAATAATTATGTGATTTTATTCTACAAAAGAAAATTTTAAACATTTAAAAGCTGATGAATAACAAAATAAGGGAGGGTCATGATTCATAAAATAGAATATATTTAAGAATTGGAAATTGGTCTTTTTTACTTTGTAAATGTTTAATGATTCTTGAAGGCGGTCTCTGATGACGATTCTGACCATATTCACGACATGTTTCTTAAAAAATTATATTATGTGGGCAGTTGTTGCAATAAACAAATGAGCAGATATATATAGTATCCGTAAGTTACATATGACGACCAGACCAAATAAAAGAATGAAGGACTCGAGAGACAATGGAAGAAGCCACGTCTCGCTGGTTTGAATGGCAGTTCATAGTTTCCCCACCAAATGAATATGCATATATATGCAATCTTCTGACCCCACATGCATGCATACATAGCAATAACATGATTCCTCATAACTTGTGTCAACATGCACCATTTTCATTTTCAAGTTTTCATGTTTTTTTTTTTTTTAATATAATAATATTTTGAAACCGTCATGATTAAAAACCTTTCACACTATTATAAAAATAGGTATTTATCAAGGCTTCATTAATTTTGGGAAAAAACCGTTGGGCACAAAACTAGTGACAGACTTGGGATGGTTAAATTCCGTCATAAAATTAGGGACGGATTTTAAATATGTCCTTAATTTTATGTAGAAAATCGATTGTCACAATTCCTCGTAAAATTAGCGAGAAAAGTATAGTGACGGTCTTTTTACGTGGAAAAGCCTTTCACGATAGTTTTGACTGTTGTAAATAACTTTAACTATAGCGCTACTAAACAAATGAGTATCACCGACAGACAGTTCCGTCGGAAAGCGATCGGTGAAAGTGGTTACCGACGAGTATACGTCAGTGAAAGTCCGTAGGTAATATGGGTGCGGGTAATTTGTTTTCCGACGGATTACCTGCGGGTCTTCTTCTTCGGTAATGCCCCAATCCGACAATCACCTTAAAGCCTGGACAGAAATCTTATCGGAAATCTAATCAGATATTACCGACGGATTAGCGAGGGATAATCCGCCGGTAATGCTTTCCACCAAACCGAGAACACTTTGATCTCAATACCCATTTTTATAATAATATTACATAGCTAACTTTAATGGAAAACACACGTAGCTATCTTTTTGTACATGTTACAACATTATTTTTTGATTACGTGGTGCACCTTTTGTTTAATTAAACTTAATATTAGTTTAAATAAACATTTTTCTTTTATAACACGCATGTTTCCTACGGAAGGAAATTACATTTATTTTCTAACACAATTGTTATGTAACAGTCTGTTCATATCAAAACAAGACGTACAAATGGGAAATGGGATTGAATTTAATTTCTACCAACATTTATTTTTCATCTTCTTTAAAATAAAATGATTTTAGATTGGAAACTATTTGGCACATTCTGAACATGTTAATCAAACATAAAATATAATTTATTTTTATCAACTTTATATTTAGATAAGTTGTAACTGTTGACACCAAAATCTAACAAAGAGCAAAACAAATTTAAATTAAATGAGTGAAAAGTACAAAGTGAAAGTGAAAAGAGAGAGATGATATTTGAGATGGAACCAAATGAGTAACCAAAGTTAACGTCAGTAACATCCTCAAAACTGAACCAGATGTACCTGAGTACTACTGTTCATCTAAGAGTGTACAATTATTACAAGTACATCAAACAGTACTGATATCGTGTGATTCAACACAGGTGCGTGCTGGATTCCTTTTTTTTTTTTTTTACTTTTTGTTTGAAAGTGATTGATTTTGTTATCTAGAAAACTATAAACATTAGACCAAAGAAAATCAATAACTTTAGATAACAAAGCGTACCCAGTAAAATCTCATTCATAAGAGAGCTATTTGTAGTATGGGACGAGGTCGAACCTTTCCTCTATCCCAGAGAAATAGAGAGGTTGCTCCTGGTAAGACCCCCGACTCTAAAAGGTTTTTTTAGGTGTGCAGGATATAGTGTAGTAATCCCGATAACATAGAATGTGGCTTATAATATTATAATTTATGTTTTATATATATATTATACAAACTAGGTTAGAAACCATGTGTATTATACGGGTTGAATAAATGCAATGTTTAATTGTTTAAATTTTAATTCTCATGTTTCAATTGTTATATGTTTAAATTTTAACTGTTTATCTTGCTTGAAGCTTATTTGATTGAGTTATTGTTATATGATTATCAGAAATTATGCCTCCTAATCAACTATCTGGTGGTCAAAAACATAAAAATTATCGTCGTAACTTTGTTATATATATAAGTTTATATTTAAGGGAACCATTTTTACTAGTCGTATATGACATCCGAAATCTCAGACACAGCCCTACCCACGAACATTCATTCATTCTTAGGAGCAGCTGGACCAACGCAGCGACATCCATAACAGATATTTTTCATGATGTATATTAGTATATGCTAAAAAAAGAAAACATGGTAGATATTATGGAATTGGGGTCATAGTGTCATATGGTGACTTTTCTTATGGCTGCTACAATAATACATGTGACTAGAGGTGCACAAAAAAACCGGTTTGGAAATCCAAACCGGTTCCGAACCGGAACCCGAACCGCCCCATAACCGGTTTTGTGTGAACCGGTTTCAAACCGATACGAACCGCCAGTTTACAACCGGTTTAACCTATTTGTGCGACGAGCGGTTTAAAACCGGTTTTTTGTGAACCGGTTTGAGAAACCGGTTTGGTAAACCGGTTTGAACCGGTTTAATGGTAAAAAAAAAAAATAGCCGTTGGAAACGGCTATATAGCCGTTGGGACCAATTTTTGACCGTTTTTTGACCGTTTTTTGACCCATTTTAACCCCCAAACACATTATAAATAGGTAGTGGGTGTTTTGGTTAAATCACACTTCTCAAACGCTCAAAAAACGCTCAAAAAATTTCAAAAAACGCAATGGCAGGTTCTTCAAGTTATGGTGTTTCCTCTAACGAAGTTAGCGTTGTGAAAATAATACCAACAACGAGGAACCCCGCAATTTGGTCAAACTACGATCTATGTGAGTTGTCTAACGGGTTGGAACGTGCTCGTTGCAAAAAATGTGGTGGTTTTTTTAAAAAGGAATCAAATTCTACTCTAAAAACTCATCTGGAAAAATCGTGTCAGAGTTTGAAGAATATTCCAGGTGAGGGTCAAGCATCTATGACAAGCGAGGGTGGAATTTGGAACTTCGATCCAAATATTGTTCGAGATAGAATGGCGAAATTAGTTATTCAAAGAGGTTTGCCGTTCAACCATTTCGACAACCCGCTCACGACGAGGATGATTCAAGAAGCTCTTCAACCACGTTATCATCAAGTAAGTCGTAGTACTCTTAGACGTGATTGTCTAAAAATGTGGAAAAAAGCAAAAAAAGAATTAATTTTAGGTTTTGAAAAATTGGAAACCGGTGTGAACTTAACCACCGACGTTTGGTCGGCTCCACATGGTATTCCCGACTCATATATTTGCGTTACCGCTCATTGGGTTGATCCCAATACGTGGCAAATGATGAAACGTACAATCGCGTTTGATATGTTTGAATATCCGCACACGGGTCAAAATTTATTTCACATTTTAGATGATGTGATAACCGATTTTAAATTACAAAATAAATTATTTTCAATATCTTTTGATAATGCCTCAAATAATACAAATGCGGTTCAAAAATTAATATTAAAATATAATCCGATTTGCAACGGCGCTTTTTTCCATAATCGATGTATTGCACACATCATCAACTTAGCCGTGCAAGACGGGCTTGGGGTTGAACCCGTTATTGAAATAAGTAATGCATTTCGAGTCATGCTTAAAGACGTTTTTAGTAGTAGTAAAAAAAGATACCATGAATATATTAGATTATGTAACGATACGGGTTTGATTTGCTTAGGTCCCAATTGGGACCTCCCAACAAGATGGAATTCAACTTATAAAATGTTTCATAGTGCTATACGTCAAAAAGATACTTTATCAATTTTTCATGATATGCTTTCCTCAAAACCGCGTCGTAAAATTCAAAGTTTTCCGTCTACGAGTTGGGACATTCTTGAAAATTTAACCGAATTGCTCGAAGTTTTCAAAACCGCCACTACTTTTTTATCCGGGGTTTATTACCCCACAAGTCCCTTGGCTCTTAAACAAATATTTCTAATGTGTAACAAATTAGCCGAACTTGAAAATAAAAATACTCTTTTTACGACAATGATAAAACCGATGAAAGAAAAATTTGTTAAATATTTTAAAGAAATGCCTCCGGTTATAACTTGTGCCGCCGCATTAAACCCTACAATTAATGTTTACGGTGTTGAAACCTTGATTGATAAAATAACTTACGATTTGGATTTGAATTCCGAAGATATTCATTTTTCAACCGTAACAAAAACTTATTTTAACAAATGTTTGCAAGATTTGTTTGATATTTATTTACATAAATATGGTACAACACAAACCCCACATGATACGATGGGCGCGGGCGCATCAAGTAGCAGCTCGAGGAATGTGAACTTAAATTTGTATAACGAAATGAGAAATGAATTTACTAAACGGGCTAGAGGGTCCATCCCGAGTAGCGAACTCGGAAGGTATACGGGAACAAACTTTTTATCATTTATGAGTCCGGATGTTTTTGAGGACTTTGATATTTTGGCTTGGTGGAAAGGAAACGAATCTACTTTTCCGGTCCTTTCCGCCATGGCCCGTGATTTACTAACCGTCCAAGCTTCCACGGTAGCTTCGGAATCCGTTTTTTCTCTTAGTGGCAGGGTTTTATCTATTCGAAGAACTAGACTCACTCCCGCGGCAATGGAAATGTGCATTTGCTTGAAAGACCATTTGGATGCGGTTGATAGGAGACAAGATAGGGCTTCGCTTGAAGAAGAAATTGAAGTTGAAGAACTCATACACGAATCTGAGGTTAACCAAGGATTGGCGAGCCCACTTACAAATGAAGAACTCGCCGAAGATGATAGACTACGAGGATCCACTAGTAACTCCGAGAATGACGGCTAATATTAAACAAAAAAACTCCAAAAAATAAAAATATATATATTTTTTTCTCGTATTGTAATGTTTAATATTGTAATGTTTTGTGATTTCCGAACCCCTACAATATGAATAAACGTTGAACTATATGTTTTTCTTTTTCTCGTATTGTAATGTTGTAATATTTTTTAATTTATTTTAAAAAAAAAATTTTATAAAAAAAACCGGTTTAAACCGGTTCACCAACCCGAACCGGTCCAGAACCGACCTGAACCGGTTCAATAGGTTCGACATTTTATACTTGCAAAACCGGTTTAACCCGAACCGGTTTGGGTCAAAACCGGTTTAGTGTTTGCGTTGACCAAACCGGTTCGGGCCGGTTCGAAACCGGTTCGGTTCAAAAACCGCCTTTTGTGCACCTCTACATGTGACTAGGTGAGAGCCTAACATAGGGAGTGGTTTCCTAAAACTCAAGAAAGGAGCGGTCCTATCATGGACCATATTTTTGGGCCACACCCCAAGTGCTAGTGGAAATAAATTTGGTCATGGGTGGGCATTTATGTGACCACAATAACGTTTATTTTTATAATTTTTTTGGGTTATGCGGTATTTAAATTTGTGTGAATTTTATTAAATTTAAAAAGTTATTTTGATAGAATAAAAACATTTCTGTTTAAATAGTTCGTTATATATTCCTCTTAACATACGCTAATTATATGTTTACATGTTGCTTTTTGAAAATCATTGCAACTAGGAATTACACAGCCACGTGTTGCGACGGTGGCACGATCTCGATTATCAAAACGCATATATAAAAACACGTTGCAACGGCTATCACTCTGTCGTAAAATCCTAAAACGCACCCCATCGTAAAAGCGAGCGTCACTCCGCCGTAAAACCCGAAAGCGTAGCGTCAAGTAACCCGAACGCAAAGGAGATATAAAAACACGTCGCAACAGCTGTCACTCAAACGTAAAACCTTAAAGCGTACCTCATTGTAAAAGCGAACGTCGCTCCACTATAAAACCTGAAAACGTAGCGTCAATAAACCTGAACGCAAATCCAGACGCAATGATTAGAAATCTAAAGCCAAAACATTAAAAACCCGAAAAAAAATACTAAAAGTTAAAATAGATACTATTTACCCATGATCTTTAAATAATAATATAATTCAAAAATGCAATATTTCAATGTGATGAAAGAAGTTTAGTCAAATAAGTTGATCGATTTTTTCTAAGGTTTTATGCTAGGAAAACATGAAAACTTATTATGTTTGAACTTTGGAGCCAATTGGAGGGTAAATCTATAAAGTATTATTTTAATATCAGTTTTCAATATCTATAAAAGACTTGAATGATAAATGGTAGACTACAATGAATGATGTTACATCAAATATATTTTCAAAATCGTATTTGGATGAAAAAAGATATTCCATAACAGGTTATGATAGTTTATAATATATTTCATATTTTTCAAGTTAGATTTCATAATAGTTTATGAAAAAATAGTTGGTTATGTTTGACTTCGTTTTTAAAAAGGCATTTAAATATCGTACATGATATCTCTAGTGAAGAAGTTGACATCATACAATCCATGTTGATGATAACGTTGCAACCGGCGCAACAATGATACAAATACTCACAAAGAATCTGAGAAAGATAATGAACAATCGAACAAAAAATACTCTAGAAACCCTAGAAGCTCCCGGTGAGAAAGACGAACAGACGAGTGAGAGAATGATCGAAAGTTAAGAGGATCATTCTCTCTCTTCTCCTTATATGCTCCATACAAACCCAGCGCATCTAGGATCCGCACATTTCTTATAGACAAACGGGTTCAAATGACCCGACTTCACATCCAGCTCATTAAGCCCAAAAACCCAGTCCCCATCAATCCAGTAGTCCTCTAGGCCCAGCAGTCCAGTAAGCACAGCACAATCAGCAACAGGACCAATATGCAAGAAGAAAACACAAAATTAAAATTAAAAATCTACATGTTTTGATATTATCGTGAAGTAGTTTTTACCCTCAGCGCTTCGCGGCGGGTTGGTTTGACTCGTTTGCGTGAATAAAACTTACATCGAATCCCAAACTCGTTATAGCGTACGATACCAAAAAAACACTCGAATTTGAATTGAACTTAGTCTTCAATAAAATTTAAACCAGAACGCTGACCAAAAAAATTTAAGAAAACAGCGCATTCCGTTATTTAAAAAACTTAACAAACGACAGTTATCATAGAAAACGGTGTCAGGCCCATCGCTAATAAAAATTAAACGAAAACGTAGGAGCAACGGTAAAAATAATGTTAATAGAAAGGAAACATAAAGCTAAATAATAAAAAAGGGAAAAAACGAATTAAAAAAATACCGTTTCGGGTCGTCGAAAACAATAAGGCGAATATCGATACGGATTTCGATAATACCAATATCGACAATGATGTTGTTCGCCCATAATAGGTTCGGCTCGTAACGGTACCACAACGGTAACGACACTCGCTATAGGCAACGAAAAAAAACTTGATTTTGAATACAACTCCATTTAGAAAAATATATTATATCGAAACGTTGACAAAAAAAACTACAAATAGCTACGCACCCCGTATTTTGAAAAAAGTTAACGAACGAATGTTATTAAAGAAAAACAAAATTAATAGAAAATGAAACGGACTAAAAACGTATATTATATATACTATAAGGGTTAAAAATGAAAACGTAAAAAAAATTTATTTTAATTGCCACGTAACACTCCCTCATTAGAGAAGTTACTGTTCACTCCCGTTCTTTAAACTTAGTTTCTAATAGCAAGAAACGATACAATTTTTAACACTAACGTGTTCATTAAATACATTCATGTAACCTCAAAATATGAAAGTGAATGATCAAATCTCGAGTGTAAACATTAAAGTACACCCCACGAGTCAATTTTTAAAAAATCTTGGATCAAATTCATAAAATATTATTTAAAAAATGTTTATATAAATCTGAATGTTACATGTAGGTGGTGCGGATTATCTATGTAGTTAATGCGGAAAAATATCGGTTATCGGTCAAGAACCGATATTTGAGATATCGGTTCTCGCGGTGGGATATCGGTAATTTTTATATCATGCATAAACTTATATATATATATATATATATATATATATATATATATATATATATATATATACACATATATAATATTAATAGTAAAATCAAAAGTCAAAACTAAAAAGCACAATATTTTACATTAGAAACATGATCTAGCAGGTGTGCGAAGTGCGAAGTGCGAACGTGGGTGTATTAGAGAGTTAGAGCATTTACTTCGATGGTTTTGGCTATGGGTACAAGGTATTGGGCCAACATTTTTAAAGGGGAATGGATTTTGGGGCAGAAAAATGTTAAAAAAATGGCCAAGATTAGTAAACCGAGAAACTCGGTGAGACAACCGATATTATGGACTTAAATTATCGGTAAATATCGCCGATAATATCGGTACCGATATTTTTTCCAATATTTTGTACCGATATTTTCTCAGAGTACCGATAACCGATATATCGCCGATATATCGATGATATCGACTGCATAGCTGATTATATATTAGTTCCAAACAAGCCAAACAAGTTAGGAGTATAATTCAAATTTCAATTCCGTCAAATTCCAACGAAGCAAACACATGTTATAAACCACTGCCTACCTTCCACTAGTCCGTCATGGCCGCGTTCAAGACGTTGCCGCCACCACCACCCCGACACCCCTGTCATTGCCACTCCTAGCCGATCGGATTCCACCACTGCGACCACCTACTATTCGTCTCCGGCAGCGGGGTGGCGCCACGACAAGGGTGGCAACAGTGGCAGCAACAACGAGGGTGGTCGGTGGCAATTGTAGGGGTGATCTGTGGCGAGGCGGGTGGCGCCAGCGGTAGCAGCATCGTGGGGATGCGGATACGACAACAATGAGTGGTCGGAGATTCCAATTTCTTTTGTTGAATTCTTTTATAATTTGGAAGAAAAAATGTTGAAATCATTTACTTGAAGGAATTTGAGGCAACTAATTCCGATTCAAATTTATTTCTCAATCAAACACATTAAGAATGAAATTCAGATTTCAATAACAACAAACTCTTTAGGTTTCAATTTCATTAACTCTTTCCTGCTGAACTAAACACATTAACAAATGAAATTCCGGTTTCAATTCCATTGAATTCTACAATATATACTATTTGAAAATTGTAAGTCACAATATAGATGGAGTCGACCTCAAATAAGCAAGAAATCAAAGACCTCATGATCATAAAGAATGGATTGGGATTTAAAACATCAAATATGTCAAGAATAGCATAAAGAAAGGACCAATCTTGTTAAATTATCCAACTCATAATTGACAATCAAAGATAATACTTTAATTTGTATTGATATCAAAGATTCTTTCGTCAAACAGAGAGGTGACACCATGTGCCTAAATTATTAGAACTATTATAATAACTAATACAACTGTGCCCACCATTATCAACAATTCCACTTATCTTTGACTTCAATTTGGTCAAAGATCAAATCTTGAAAGATGCAATCTTTTGACTCAGCCAATATTCTTTATACCCTTTAACAGAAAAAGTAAATTTCAACTTTAAATTGAATAAAAAATCAATAACAAATAAATGTTGGTAACTTTCCATGCACTGAAACATGACAATTTCTAAAGAACGAATATGTAGACATGCTGTTATGTAACCGGTCAAAATAGGTTCAAGACAAACTGGTTTGGGTTAAAATGGTTCCGAATCTAAACAGAAGCAGCAGAACGGTTTGAAGTTAGCAAGGTTTATAAGAGTGACCTATTTTAACCTGTTAGTATCATTTGAGTTGACCCAAGTGAACTCATATGCAAATCTCAACCAATTTTTTTAAGAAATGGGTTATCATTGCCACCCCTTCACATGTTTATGCTACAAAATAGACATATAGAAGCAAAATTTTCTTCATAATATTTAAGAACATGATATAAGTTTTTGTACAGGGAAGATCACTTGATTGGCACAAGTCTACAAAAATTTAACACTTGTATACTACAAATTCATAAATGCAAAAAAAGTTAACTTCTTACCATCTTGATCTTCTTGAATACTGCAATAACGATTGTTACAATGGTCAAAATCATGAAGGTTGACCAACTGAAAAGGGTTGAACTTGAAGACTTTAAAGTCATTTTTTGGATCTTCTACCATTGACGGTTTCACCTTTCGATTTTGACCCGCTTCCATGACCCGATTCGTCAAAATCCCTTGACTTTAAACTGGTTAAAATCCGGTCCCTAAGACCTTTGACCGATTTGTATCTCAGCAAGTCATCCCCATGGCTTCTTCTTGGTGTTTGCTCAACAAAAGTATCTTGAAACCCCCCATCTGAAATGTTTCTTTGAACTGAAGAAGCACTTCTTCTTGATGTTTTCCCGTTGACCGAGTTGACCAAATCTTTATGGAAATTTTGACCATGAGTCCATTTGAAACTCTTGTTGTTATTATCCATATTAAGTTCTATAGAATGAAGATCACTCTCCCCTGAACCTTCATCATCTTCAATTTCACCATCATCATGTTCTTCATTCAAACGGGTCCCACCAAGATTACTTTTATTCAAATACATCATCAAGTCTTCGTCTTTTCGCCCTTTTTTCTTGTTTCCAAGAAACGCTTCAAGTTGACTTTTTAATTTGTCAACAAGCGCGTTTTTCTCTTCATATTGATGCTTAGCTTCTGCTAGTTTCATCTGAACTCTTTCCTCTCTTAATTTATCAGCAAGTTGAAGCATTTCTCTTTCCTTTTCAACTTCTTCATGAACTTTAACCGAAGCCCGTTTCAGTTCTTCTGCTTCGGCCCGATCTTCATCAATATCAACAGCTAATTCATTACAAACTTGCTCCATAATCTCACGGGCCCGTTTCTCACTCTCGAGTTCTTTCAACACTTTAGCAAAAGAAGCCTTTGTTTCTGCCAACTCTTGCCCAAGTTTTTTATTCAAACTCTCGGATCTTCGTCTAATTTTCTTCTCAACCTCCAACTCACCAGCAATTGACTCGACGGCGGTTTCAACTGTCCGTCTTTCTTTACTTTTCCATAATGCTTTCTCTTCAGCAAAGCATTTGAGTAGGTAGTTGACATCTGAATGGTCAACACGTTGATCTTTGATGATGTGGTTGACCTGAAGGCGGGCCCGTTCTAGCTCTGTATGTAGGGCGGATATAAGTGACATGCTAGATGATGGAAGATTATCATGCGCCCACATTCGGTGAATAATTTTCAGAAGCTCTTTAGAAGTTGATAAAGCGTTGCTGACTTCTTTTAAACGTGGCTTGACACCATTTACAGAACCGTTAGGAGTTTGAGCTCGTGATCGAGTTTCAATCTGCAATTTCAAGAAACAAAACACATTCATGTTTAATACATTTTCAACAACCCGAACCCGAAAAACTAGTGGTAAACAAACATATATGAAATATGTTCATAGTTCACCTCCATTAAACTGGTATTGCTAAGTGAATCAAATACTTCACCATTGTTGTCTTCGAGTCTGGGCCTATGAGAGGTTATTATCCTACGGTGCGATCCTGTTCCAGATCGATCCATCCTCTACCAAAAACACATGAATATGATTAATCAATGGATTAGAAAGAATACATTTTCATATAAACCTTGGTTTTAAAAAGCGTGTGGCGCTCCAATGCGTTTTGATCCAAAAAGACGATGAGCGTTCATCATCTGTGACGCGTTCGTTATTAAAAAATACTAAAAATTTATTTATAATAATATTTTAACTTGATAACTTTTAAACACATAAAATGTAAGACATTTTCATCATCAATGGTCAGATTTGTTCAATTGATGGTCTAATTTGTTCAAAAGCTTAAACCGATGGCCAAATTTGTTAGATCAGATTTGAAAAACTCTCACCCATTGCAATCGACAGTCTAATTTGTTCAAAACTGGTTAACTGCATAACGCATCATCAACTGCAGCTATGCGATCTCATCACCGCATCATGTGATGCGCGCATTTTAAAACCAAGATATAAACATAGAATTAACTGCATTTCAAACTCAAATTGTTCAAGATACACATGATCAAACATCAAAATTTCTTATTTTTCAAACTTCCTGTCATTCTATGTCTCTAAATAGGGCTGAAAATGACCCATTACCAGCAATTTCAATCTCATTTTCTAAGAATTAGTTAACTATTATGGTATTTTGCTTATTGGATTGAAAATGACAACAATATATATAATAATGGTAATAATACAATCCAATCAAGATTCTTGGACCATCTACAATCACTATAACCTTGTTCTGAAAATGACACTTTCACAAAATCTTGAAATTAAGCAAAAAAATTCAATTGTTCAAGAAATTAATTAAATTTGGTTAAAACCCACCTCAGAAACAGGGCTATGAGACGGATCAGACAAATGTGGAGGAAGTGAACCGGGCCTATGAACCGGCCGGTTCGGTTTCTCCTTCTTTCTCCTCGTGGTTTCTAAATTCTGCGGCGACGGCATCTCATTCATCTCCCACAGTGTCGCCGCCAGCTTCCTGGCGGAAACCGGCCTGGACCTCCCTCCGCCGCCGTCCAAATTAGGTGAGTCCACACCACCACTACCAAGCTTGGATTTTGACGACGGCGTCATCCTCCACGATGGCGCCGGAGTACTAGATCTGGACCCGCCTCCGACCCGGGTCTTCCCCACCATAATTGCCCGTTTAAATCGGTAATTGTGGACCTTAGATGATGAAGATGGTGATGAAGAACAGCCTCGTTTCCGGATCTTGTCGTAACCCGGGATCAAACCGTCCACGACCCGATTACTCTGCCTCGACATTACACGAAATTGGGACTTAAGATCGGCTTAAGAGTGATACGATTTTGATGGGATTACATGGGTATATGTGAGAGGGTTTGTTGGTTAAGAAAAGGGTACAAATTTCTGTAATGAGTTATGAGATGGGAAGATTGTGGAAGGAATAAGCATATGAAGGGATGAGGTGGAAAGGGGATTGGGAAAGGGGAATGCATGTGATGTGAGGATTATGATTAAAGATGGCATGACATGTTACTTATGAATTTTCAAAGCTTAGTTAATTGGGATTAAATTGTGGAGGACAACAATAAATTGGTGTCTTTGACCAACCAATTTATGTTATGTCATAGCTTTTAATGAATCAAAGATTTGGTGTGTTGTTTTGTTATCTTTGTGTTCCTTGAATTTCATATATCATTTATATGCATGAATTATTTTTATATTTTTAGTATGGAATTTAAAGGTCATAGAGGGGGTTGAGTGTAATTGATACAAGTTGTGGTATTTGGGATCTGGTAAAAAATGGGGTGAGTTTTCTATTGGCTAAAGAAGTGCACAATAAATGTGATGGAGGTGATAAGATACAATAATAGGATTATGGTGTTGAGTTTAATATTATGTGAGGAAGTGGTGGCAGTTGTCTGTGCGTGAGCATTACAAGTATGAATAGGGGATTAGGATAAAAGAGAGTTTTAGGACTGCTTAGATATAGTTGTGGGGATAGGATTTTTATAGGAGGTGATTTTAATGGCTACATTAGTTGTTATGGCTTTCGTTCTATACACGGGGGTTTTGGTTATAGGAATGAGGCTGGTAGGGATCTCCTAGACTTTACGGGGATTCATGACCTGGGTATGGTAAACTCATTCTTTAAGAAGAGGAGTCACGTATGATCACTTTTATCCGCGAGGGACGCAACACGCAAGGAGATCGATAATGGTGGAAGGGCTGCAAGGTTATACCAGGAGACAGTAGTGGCTTAGAACTGATTATTGCTGGCAGATATAGGCATTAAAAAATAAGCTGACTAATGGGGAGTTGGAAAGTATACCTAGGATTCGACGGTAAAATTTGATGGACAAGAAGATTTCACTGTTTAGAGATAAGGTCATCTCGCTAACAACGGTTCGATTAGACGGGGGACACAAATCGAATATGGGATGCTATGGTGACCACCATTACTCAAGTAGCGAATAAGATTCTCGGGGTCACAACGGGAAAAACAGGTGGGTATAAGGAGTCCTAGTGGTTGAATGAGGTTGTGCAAGAAAAAATAAGGGTTAATCAAGGAAGTTTTAGGGAGATTTTGAGGTGCACGGACAAGGAGTAGTGGGTGTGATCAAAGGAGATGTACAAAAAGAGCAAGAACGAAGCGAAGAAGGCAGTGTAAGAGGCAAAGACCACATCTTATAAATAGATGTATGAACGATTGGAAACACTAGATGGGGAACATGATGTTCAAGATTGCTAAAGCTAGAGCATAGGAGGCATGATCTAGGAGTTGTGAAGTTTATGAAGGGTGAGGATGGATAGATTTTAGTCAAGGAGAAGAACATCAAGTTAAGATGGAAAACCTACTTCCCATCTTTTCAATGATTGGGGGGCTTACCAAAACGAAAAAGACAACATTACTACACAACAACGACTAAGGAATAACTACTACTGTCATGTTATCACAGAGGAAGATGTGAGGACAACACTTAGAAATATTGGAAAAGCTAAGGCAGTTGACCCAAAAAACATAACCATTGAGGTGTGAAAGTGTCTGTTAGAGGAAGGAGTCCAGTTGTAAACCACTTTGTTCAATATTATCTTCAAAACCGGTAAAATGTCGAATATGTGGAGGAGTAGTGTCGTAGTCTCTCTTTATAATAAAAAATGAGACGACCAATGTGGTGGGAACTTTAGAGGAATTAAGCTGCTACGTCATATTATGAAATTATGAAAAAAGAGTTACTGAGACTAGAATTAGACGGGAAACTTAGGTTACGGTGAACCAATTTGGTTTCATGCCAGGGCGATCCACTACGGAGATGATACGCATCCTAAGGAGATTAATGGAAAAGTATAGGGAGAAAAAGTAAGATCTACATATGTTGTTCATTGATCTTGAAATAAGCCTTAAGGAATTTTTATACCAATTCAACTGAAACTTGAACATGTGGTTCCAAAAGACCAAATGGGTTTACAAATTTTGCTTACAAGGTATTGAAATTCAAAGTTTACGATGTGTAACCTAAATCAAATATTGGCTATGTGTGTTCTTAGTTATTTTGATCTAACTAGATGAAATTTGGGGGGTTTTA
Source organism: Smallanthus sonchifolius (assembly GCA_023525975.1). NCBI lineage: Eukaryota > Viridiplantae > Streptophyta > Magnoliopsida > Asterales > Asteraceae > Smallanthus > Smallanthus sonchifolius. The sequence goes on along the minus strand of CM042028.1, from coordinate 70,156,924 downwards.
GTTTAAATATTTGAATCGATTATAAATGGTCAAGAATGGGAATAATGAACTTAACAATGAATCATATGTGCTAAAATAATGATGAAAGGATGATTCCTAGCAATCTTGTAAAGGTGTATGGAAATATGTTAAAGGTGGAATTTATTATATTGATCAATGTATTGAAATGTAGGCTCTTATATTCAAGCTTGCATAATTGGAATATGTATGATTGACTTCAAGTCTGACATGTTGTAGGAAATCATCTATGAACTTAAGATCCTACGGGCAAAGGTAAGTATCCTGACTCACAACACTTATATATACATTAAATTGTTTTGTTTATTCTTATGTAAATGTGTTAGCGTGATTATGATATGATTGTGAGTAATGGAGTTCAAAAACAAATCAAGATGTGTTTCTAAGTGTTTAATAAAGAGTACTAAATCAATAAGGAATTAAGGAGTTGTAAACAAGGCTATACACCTTCAAAGAGAGATGAATATTATAACGAGATTACATGTTTCCTAAAGAAATAAGGAGTTACAAAAAGGTCTAGAACCTTACCAAGGAGCATGGTTGCAGAAGTCGCTAGGTGCTGTCAGGTCTGTCGTCTGGGGAGTTGCGAGTACTCGGACATGGTAAATTACAAAGAAATTAATTTCGGGAAATTTTATATATGTCAAATATCATAAGTGTACTAATATTTATAACAAAATACATGAATATCAATATAAATAAAAAAGATACATGTTTAAATACTAAATTATTTCAAAAATTGATATCCATTCTTTAATATTATAGACATAGTAATAATTTAATTCTCGTCTTCCAATGTATCTCTGTGAAAAACAACGAAAATCCAACAAGAATCGATAAAAAACAGCGAAAATCAGTGATAAACAGCTAAAAACGGTGAAAACAGCAAAAATCCGAGTTAACCGAGTTGGACCGATTCCGAGTAATGTTGACCGAGTTGAAGAAAAGCGCCTCGGCACCCTACCGAGTACCAAGTACTAGCAGGCGGGCGAGTTTTACAACACTGCCAAGGAGATAAATCACATAAACGGGAACAAAGCATCCATAAGAAGTTAAAAATTAAGAAGGTGTTATGTTTAAATATGAATCTAACATATTATACATGCATATGGTGTCTTATGTTGAGCTTATACACGTAGAACTGAGGTATGGTGATGTAAATGGTCAAAACGGGTCTCAAATGAGTTGTTGTCCAAAATCACCTAGATACCAGCATAATGTACGCCGACTAGCATACCATATAATGGCTTGGGATGGTGCTACATTGAAGGCCTAATGATCTACGCTGAAATCCACCTAAAACAAGAAAAGTAGGGCAGCGTATGGTACGCCGACCATCATACCCTATTCCAAGTCAAATTTCTTCTTGACTAGTTTTTGTGTTTTAACTTCTCGTTTGCTCCAGGATGCTTACTTAGCCTATTCCAATATAATTTATGTGTGTAATTATATAGGTATAGCTCAATCGCATTGAAGATCAGATCAAAGTCTCGGGTTAGATACGTAAAAAGTTAAGTCAAGAACATATGAAGTTAACCATAAACAAGATTGTGTAAATTTAAGCAGACTTCTCTATAATCTTCAATCTTGTACAAAGTCTTATACACAAATATGATGTGTTTAGCATAAAAATTTTTGGTTAATGACTCATACTTACAAGTTAAATGTTGAAAATTTTGGGACCATTTTCCTCAAAACGTTTAATTTAAGTTTTCAAATTTGGGTGTAATAACTGAAACAAGCATTTGTGCGCATGTGGGGGATACTGACTTCTTCCCTTTGGAGGTAGGCCTCCATCAAAGGTCTGCTTTGAGCCAATTTCTTTTTGCAGTAATCCTGGATGAGTTGTCAAAGTCGATCCAAGAGGTTGTTACGTGATGCATGCTTTTTGCTCATGATATTGTGCTAGTCACAAATAGTAAACAAATTCTGACCAGGAGTAGAGGAGTAGTGTGCATCTTTAGAGAGGAAAGGTTTAGGGATTAGTTGCTCTAAACTGAGTGCCTTTATTGTGACTTCAGTGGTGTAAATGAAGTTTAGGACGTCTAAATCATCATCTAAGGTTAAGTGGTCCCACAGGTAACTAAGTTTAAGTATCTCGAATCGTTTATACAAGATGACGGGGACATAGTTAGTTATGTAGCCCACCGTGTCTAGGCAGTCTAGTGTCAGTGGAGAGCAGCGACATGCGTATTGTGCGATGGGAGGTTCCCAACTAAATTAAAGAGAGAATTTTATAGGGTTTCAGTTAGACCGACTATATAACAGATTATTGGGCCATCAAGAAGACACAAATGCGTAGGCTAGATGTAGCACATATGAGGATGTTGAGGTGGATGTGTGGGCACATAAGGCTGGACCGGAGAAGAAATGAGGTTTTCTGGGGAAGATTACGGGTGGCTAGTATGTCAGATAAGAAAAGGGAGGGGATATTGGGATGGTTTGAGAATGTGAAGAGAAGACGAATAATCGTGCATTAGATAAGTGGGAACCCTCACTATAGTGGGGAGGAGGGGTAGAGCAAGACCCAAATTGACTTGGGCTATAAACGGATTAGGCAGAATTTGTAAGACTTGCACCTCCCTGAGAACATGGTCAAGGATAAGAGTTCGTGAAGGCGTAGAATTAAGATTAAGGACTTTTAGGTGGAGGGTACAGATTTGGCTTAGTTCTATCTAGACTTGTGGTGACCTATACATGTTACCTTCTTCTTGACTTCGTGTATCTATGATATTACATATACTATTTTTACTTTTTCACCACTTATAATTTTTCACCTTTTACTATTATTGGTAGCTTACTAATACTATATTATTAGATCTTTTTTGTTGTCTACTGTTTAGATCCTATGTGAAGAACTCTATGGTTGGGAGCTAGGGATTCCTGTGGAAGTAGCGTCTCTATCATCTGGTATAGAGATATGGTTTGTCTACATCCCACCCTCACTAGACCTTACGAATAGTTTTATTATTTGTGAGATTTTTCTAGGTAAGGTTGTTGTTTTTTATAAGCATCTTTTTTCAATATTTTGTGTATAACTTTATGAATTATACACGTCAATTATGTGATTTATATCGAAACATTTGTGGCAGAGCATTTCACTAGTTTGTGTTTTCTAGTGTATATAAACTAGGAAATAATGTGACAAGTATTGAAATGCTTGGGCTAACATCACATCCGGAGATGTGATGAACTCTTATGGGTGTTTTAGCCTTCGAAGGGTGCATTTTAGTTCAACAACATAGGAGTTCCGGTAGGTGTGACATGTGGTGTTGATCGACTTATTATTACATAGAATGGCATGAGGGGTGGCGACATGATTCCCATCTAGGAGAGCTCTCAAATTCGAGTCTTAGATTCAAGGGGTTGTAATGGTAAGCACGTGATTCTCATCTAGGAGAGGTCTCACATTCGAATCTTACTTCCGCCAGTTTCCTACCATAACCTCTTCGAGGCCACTTGTCATCGCATATTGGAGTTTACATGATCCTGTTGGTTAGCAGGGTATTGACAGGTCGGTAAATTTACCGGTAAAGGATTCTCATGATCAAAAAATGGTATCACTTAGGGTTTTGATGGTTTGGAAATCTAAATACTTCTAGTTTATACATCTCTTATTTTCCTATGATTGAAACCCTACATAAGTCACAATAATGACTCTACCTCTGACGTTGCACAAACTTTATTTTTTAAAACCTAAAATTCTTTATTTTAGGTGATCTTTTACCATTCGTACTCCGGCCGATGAACCTGAAACCCGATTACACAACCCGAACGTCACCCCTTATTCCATACTTTTTTGGGAGGCAAAATGGAAATTTTGTGTACAATAAGAAGGAAGAAGATCAACCTTCACATCCACAAATCTATCCATTAAGTTTATGTTTATTATTTTAGTTTCTGAAGATGGAACACTATTTTCTTGTTTTGTTTAGGATTTTGATTGTTCGATTCACTCTTACATGTACGCTAAATCTTCCACAGTTCACTTTCGAGATCATGAACTCTAGAACATAGTGTTCTGATATGTATGTTAATGATCATTGATATGAATATGGTGACATTATGTTTACTAGCTAGTTCTCCATTAAACCACTTTGTGGTTTAGATGAAATAAAAGAAACCAAATTTTGATCCGACTCGATTTTGAATAAAATTTATATCTAGTCGTAAATAAAATTATGCAGAAGGCGGTATAAACTTTTATTTTTTTAATGTGTTCATCGTCCGAATCTAGAAAAACGACAACATCAGCAGCAACAATAATAATAATAATAATAAAGCAAAAAAGTAATAATAAAAAATAAAGTGGTAGTACATATGACAAGTGGTGTGTGATGATGGTATTTTGCCATCGATGATTCACACATATCATGATGGCCATTCACTTATTCAGGCATGTGTAGAATGTTTATTCACGAACATTCACTTATTCAGGCGTTACTAGCATGAGACTAGAACTAGTAAATACCTTAGGGCCTATAGCTAGTTAAACATACACGTATGTGTATAAATGCATTTAGAAAACCTTCTAGTGTAATTAATATGAACTTATGAATACTAACCTGCATAATTCAAATATTAAAACCCTCATTACGGGTTACATTGGAATCTTCCAAATCATACATGGTTAGCGACTGTTATGTTAAAAATGGTTCAATGGCAATGGATATGGTCCAAAGAACCAACTCAGGCTAACGAATGTAGCCCAAGACCTCAATGAACACAATGATAAACACAAATTATGACTTTGATAACCAATGATCGTAACCAACGTTCCAAAGTTTTTACAGACTTGACATCGGGTATATGTAACCCTAGAATAGGAACGACGCATTGATTTTGAAACGTTGCGTACTGATCACGGTGTCAAGGTCAATCAAAAACTATATTAAAAACTACTACTTAGCTACCTTAAACTGTAAAGAGGGAAGTAGGGTTGTCGATCCACAAAGAATTCGTGGAAAACACTATTTAAACTAAAACGGTTCAATGGTCACTAAAGTTGAAAACTTTATTAATTAAACAATTGGAATTATAGAAAGCAACGAACTTTAACTTTTAGAAAACAGTTGGAGAAAAACGACCACTCCGGGGTTCAGATTCAGCAAAACACAAACCCAGTTTTAGTTTCAGATCAGATAGGAGATTACATAGACATAATTTTGTTTAAGTTGTTCAATCCAATTTCAATTTTATAAAACTCAACACATAGCCAAATTATTCCTGATGCATGAAAACCAAGAAACGATGATAAACATGCAAACGTTGAACAAAATCAAACTGATAAGAAATCGAAAATACAATTGAATCCAAAGAACTTAAAGGGTTCACAAAATCCAATCCAACACTGATAATCTACTAAAACCAGATAAGTATATGCATAAATCGTTCACCCGGAGAGATCACGAAGAGCTTAGCCGCTCATAATTGTAGCAAACATCTCAATAATTAATCTAGAACTCACAAGCATTGAAAAACAAGCACAATTGACCAAACAAAGCTTGAAATCGCCTTAGAACTCCTCTGGGACGGCTGGAAAGAAGGTCATTCGAGAATGGGAGTCACAATGGGGTTATAATTGAAATTAGGTTTAATTTGCCGAAACACCTTTTTCTCGCGTACCGCGAGACATCCTGGACGGACCTTCTCGTACCGCGAAGGCCAAAATAGTCACGGCCCATTCTTCTTTCCCTCGCGTACCGCGAGAATACTCTCCCAGGTCTTCGCATACCGCGAAGACCTTAAAACTCAGGAAATTGACTTTTTTATCTTGACTTTGACTTCTTGGCTTCCCGGGCTTTGTACCTTCTTGTTTATGACTCCTATGTTCCCGCTCTTTAAGCACAATTACCCTGTAACTCATCAAACTACAAAACACACGTAAAACCGACTCGATATACAAAGTTAACTACTAAAACGTATACAAAACGACTCTTACACACGGGATATTTGACCCTACATCACATCCCCAAACTTAACCTTTTACGTCCCGAAAAAGAATAACACAATGGGATCATAATCGAAAAACTTGCTTCTCCCTTTATACTCAAAACATACTCGCACGTTAATTGTAACAACCGGTATTTCGATCCGATTAAACCTAACCACCGACTCTCGAGCCCCCGATTCTGTGATCCACTATCCTATCATTACCAAGCAATTAGGTTATCTATGGGTCTCACACTTAGAAAGCTACGACTCAGCCTAATCCCATCTCAAGGTCATGTTTAGGCTCGGGTAAAACCATATAGATTTCCCACCACTATAAACACTAATCTATAAGTTGTAAAAATCATTTAATTATGGAGCGATGGATGAATGATTTAAGCCTTTATTAATATTCTATGAATAAACCTAACCCAGTGGTGTTTCAATCAAGCTGTAACTCGACGTGTGACACGTAGGCTGCAGTTTTTAAGCAATGAAGTTCATAAGCTTCGGTTTAGTGGTGTATCCCCCAAGTCGCCATCCCGGAGGGTAACATGTAAACCTAACTTAGTCATCTATAATTGATCACATAAGTCTAGCCCATGGGTGTATCAACCAGGTCACCATCCCGGAAGGTAACACGTAGGCAAACTCAAGCTTTTAACTTAATTAATTAATTAAGCTCATATAATGATGTGGATTATGGAATGTGGGCGCCACCAACTTTCGAATTTATTTTCATAAAAAGAAAGCGGTGTGCCAAAGATTTCAAAAACTTATAAACTATTGCTTATAGAGGAACCTATCACCCTATATTGACAGTTTCGACCTTACCGACTCCCCTAAGATTAGAACCCACAAGACATCCTGAATTAATTATTCATTTAAACCTAGATACACTATCAGGATGTTTAAGCTCTTAAGTCAGCTGGGCCTACCAAAACGTTACAAATTAAACGCATTTTCTATTATTATTTCAATTCAATTCTCAAAACATCCAAAGTTTTCAATTGTACTATCATTTTCATTTAGTTGCACAAATTCTAATCTATGGACATTTTTGAAAAATTTTAAATTTTTATGATTTTTTCAAATTTATGACTCAAACTGACTCAAATACAGACCTAAACTAAAGTCTCTCATCCCTACACTTAAACTCTACATTGCACTCAATGTAGAAAGAGTGACTCGAAAACGAAAGAAAAATACAAAAAATAAAAAAAAATTAGCTGGATATGCGATCGTATAGCATTTCATTCGCGATCGTGTGAAATATGCTCATGGGCTGCCTTGTAAACACGAATCAAGTGAAAGTCAGAAATCACCACCCAAATGGAGATTGAGTACGGGCGGATCAATCGAAACCTGCAAAGTTAACCTCGAAATAAACCCAAGAGCATTAACTGACTCAATATAAAGACGCAAAAACAAAAATAAAAGACCCGACGAACTCGACATGACTCAAAATTACAAAAAAAATTAGGGAAAAATGGCCAACCAGGGTCTCTCGAGTACCGCGAGGACCAGATGACCGCGAGGGACAAACAATTACCCGGCCCCTTCTTTTGTCTCTTGCGTACCGCGAGGACTAGGCCTAGAACTCTATAATACCGCGAGGACCACTCCTTAACAGAAAGAAAGGACGAATTTTCAACTTTTTTTTCGTAGAAAATTTTTCAACCTCTAAAACTCAGAATTTTCAATTCTTTCAAAATCTCATTTCAACACTTAGATTATATTCACACATACCTGGAATGTCATTCCCGGTGATTTTTCTCCTCCAAATGGCCACGAATCCCTGCAAAAACTTAGAAAAACACGAAACTATACCAAAAAGACCGAAAACTTAAAAACTTCTACAAACTCTACAACGGCATCCTACCCCCCACGGGTTTGTGTATTGCCCTCAAGTACACTCACTCCAACCATTATCTCCCCAGAGACGTTCCCACACTTGGCCAATTGTATATGACTAAAGAAAATAAAGAAATGACAACCTAACTCACTTTCGTAGGAATCACGGATGTATTTAGCATATACAACATGCCTTTTAAACCCCTCGGTAGCCCAAGAGGACGAGTTTAGTCTCATGAGGGTTTATAAAGAACACACCCACAACGTTCATTTAACTAGACACGAAATAAAACTAATTAACCTTAGGTTGCCTCCTAAGAGCGCTAAGTTTAACGTCTTCAGCCAGACACGGTGTACCTGACTGATGTTACAGTGGTTGGAACACAAATTCCTTACCAACTGCTGTTGCACATGCCCATCGGTAGTCATCACCATTCAGTTTCAGATTCTGCATGTGTTCTACCGCGGTGATTTCTTCTTCATCCCGAAGTATCCAAGAGTCACCAGTTTCATATGAAGTCCTGAATAGCTTAGGAGGTTTCTTTGACCCCCCTGGTGACCTTGATGGTCCTGTTCCTGATCTGGTATGATTACTTGCACTTTCCATCTGAGGTTTCCATGGTGGCTTTCCCACTTGTATTCCAACTTCCCCACACTTGGGGTTTACTGCATCAACTACCGCGTTAATCACATTCTTCAACTCAGACCTGTCAACCACAACACTTTTATCTTTTGTGCCACCCTCATCCACCTTGGAGGTGGACATTTGTTAGTAGCACCTGTTTTAGGACATTTAACTTTGCTAAAATATGTAAAAGTATTTAAACGAATATCTAAGTTAAATTCCCTGTTACCGAAGGTCATGCTTATTGTATTGTCCCTGCAGTTGATCAGGGCATTGGCAGTCGCCAGAAATGGTCTTCCTAGGATGACCCTCTCTTGCTTCTCTTTCATATTCGGTGCGTAATCGAGCACCATAAAATATTCGGGGTAATAGAATTCCCCCACTTGCACCGCAACACCTCTAATCATGCGTCAAGCTCGTTTCCTTGTTAAATCAGCTAACACCACAGTAGTGTCAACTTGTTATAGTGGGCCAAAGTCAGAATGGTCATATAATCTTCCTAGTAATATGCTAACACTTGACCTATAATCTAACAAAGCCTGATCAATCTGCAAACCCCCCTACTTTGACTGGGATAATGGGTTTGCCCTGCTCACCGTCATCTTCTGACTCACTCTCTTCACCATCTTGCTGGGTACTTACCGCACTAACATAAGTATTATTTGACCCAGAGGAGCTTGCTCCTTGATGTTGCGGGTTTAGCTTTGTATCACTCAGGAGTTGCCCCTGTGGTCTCCCTGCCACTTCAGTTAACTTCTTAGCTAATTGACCCAGTTGTCTCTCAAAGGATTCATTGGTCTTGTTCTAGATCTCCCTATCATGTTCAATTCTTCTCAGGGATTCCATTATGACTGCAAGCTGTGAATCATTACCAGCTGGGGGTCTATTCTGCTGGTTCCCTTGTTGTTGGTACTGCTGGGGTTGATTCTATTGGTAGTTTATCTACTGATAAACCTCTTGATTGCTCTGGTTCCTTTAGTACCCTTGATACTCGCCTGATTATAGCCTTGTTGGCGGTTCTGGTACTGCTGTTGATTTCCACCCTGCACATCAGAACCCTGAAATTTAGGATTTAGTTGGTTAGATGCATTACCATACCTGAGATTTGGATGGTTTCGGAGTCCCGGATGGTAGTGGGTTGCATTCAGGTCCTGCTTCCTACCTCCCCCGATCTGGTTCACTTCTTCTGCCTTGCCTTACTCTCTCGGGCAGCTTGCCACAGTATGGCCTAGATAACCACATCCTTCACATACCGAATATCCTTGTGACACATTAGCCACATCCTTCCCTCCTGTCCTACCAAGCCTTGCCATTTAGAGTTCCATGGCATCTAGACGCTTTTAAGTCTCATAGTCCACTGCCTTAGCAGATGCTCCATTCTTTGCTCTCCTACTGGCATGAGCTTGCCTCTTTGAAGTCACCGCCATCCTTTCTAGAATATCCCAGTCGTCATCCACATGATTTGAAAAGATGGACCCGTTACTGGTTGAGTTTACATCCCTCACATCCTCAGGTAACAACCCGTCATAAAAATCTTGGATCAGCTCCCACTTCTCTATCCCATGATGTGGGCAATTCCTTAGCAACTCTTTAAAGCACTTAAATGCCTCATAGAAAGGCTCCCCTGATTGTTGCTTGAAATCCTGTATTGCAGCTCAGGCCTCATTGGTTTTATGAGGTGGGAAGTACTCATCAAGGAACTGATGTTACAGCTCTGCCCAGGTGGCAATACAAGCAGATGGCAAAGACAAGAAACATTGCTTCACTCTGTCCTTAAGTGAAAACTGGAAGAGTATTAGTTTCACCTCATCGGTTGTGAACCCTTGACCACCAATGGTCCCACAAGTAGCCTTATATTCTAAAAAATGAATGTAAGGCTCTTCAGTAGCTCTCCCAAAGAAGTGTGGGAGGATCCCGAGGTATCCGGGTCGGATCTCTAATGCGTTCCCCCTATGAACTGGTGGTATGACGGGGGAAGCATTTAGAGCTAGAGCAAGGCGGAAGTGACTGTCCACCCCTTGATCGTGTCTAGGTGGGTGCATGTTCCTAGGCTATCTATACCTGTTCTCTCTTTCCAAATTCCCCAAATACCCTTGACGGTTATTCCTAGGTTGAAACCCATACTCTGCTCTTAGCGGTGGTTGAACCCAACCGTCTACCACATCATGTCTTTGATTTATGGGAGGGAATGCCTCCTGGTGGTTTAGGCCATACCATGCCTCTTCTTCATCCCATTTCTCATGTTGAGAACCGTGCTCTGGCCTGTAGCTTTGTCTCGTTAACATATGTTCATTACCCTCATACTTGGAGTGGCTATGGGAAACTGTTATATGGGTGGTATTGGTGATCTTGGAAAATTGGTTGGTGGAGGTGGTTGATTCTGTGGAGGCTGTTGGTTTTGAGGTGGGCGAGGCTGGTTTTGGTGTTGATTCGAAAAAAGTAGATCTAGAAGTGGTGGAATAGGTGGGTTTTCTCTCCCACCTTGATTTAGATCTTGGTTTGTAGGCTGATTTTGTGACATCCTTACCGAAGGACTGTCAAGCTTTTCTAAGATGGTCTAAACTGTTCCTTGGAACATTCTGTTAGTTTTTGCTGCTTTCTCTATCTCTGGATTAAACAGTAATGGTGAATTTCTTCCTGAACGCCTAGTATGCATAAAACTGTCCCAGCACACGTAAGCACACAATTAGTAGCACTGAACAAAACAAATCAAAAATAGCACTTTGCACACAAATTCCCCGGCAACGGCGCCATTTTGATCGCGATGTCAAGGTCAATCAAAAACTAAATTAAAAACTACTACTTAGCTGCCTTAAACTAAAGACAGGGAAGTAGGGTTGTCGATCCACAGGAAATTCATGAAAAACACTATTTAAACTAAAACGGTTCAATGGTCACTAAAGGTGAAAACTTTATTAATTAAAACAATTAGAATTATAGAAAGCTTGGAGAAAAACGACCACTCCGGGGTTTAGATTCAGCAAAACACAAATCCAGTTTTAGTTTCAGATCAGATAGGGGATTACATAGACATAATCTTGTTTAAGTTGTTCAATCCAATTTTAATTTTATAAAACTCAACACATAGCCAAATTATTCCCGATGCAAGAAAACCAAGAAATGATGACACACATGCAAACGTTGAACAAAATCAAACTGATAAGCAATCGAACATACAATTGAATCCAAAAAACTTAAAGGGTTCACAAAATCCAATCCAACACTGATAATATACTAAAACCAGATAAGTATATGCATAAATTGTTCACCCAGATGGATCACGAAGAGCTTGGCCGCTCATAATTGTAGCAAACATCTCAATAATTAATCTAGAACTCACAAGCATTGAAAAACAAGCACAATTGACCAAACAAAGCTTGAAATCGCCTTAGAACTCCTCTGGGACGGCTGGAAAGAAGGTCATTCGAGAATGGGAGTCACAATGGGGTTATAATTGAAACTAGGTTTAACTTACCGAAACACCTTTTTCTCGCATACCGTAAGTTATTCTGGTCGGACCTTCGCGTACCGCGAAGGCCAAAATAGTCGCGGCCCATTCTTCTTTCCCTCGCGTACCGTGAGAATACTCTCCGAGGTCTTCGCATACCGTGAAGTCCTTAAAACTCAGGAAATTGACTTTTTGATCTTGAATTTGACTTCCTTGGTTTCCCGGGCTTTGTACCTTCTTGTTTATGACTCGTATGTTCCCGCTCTTTAAGCACAATTACCCTGTAACTCATCAAAGTACAATACACACGTAAAACCGACTCGATATACAAAGTTAACTACTAAAACGTATACAAAACCGACTCTTACACACGAGATATTTGACCCTACATCACGTCCTTTTGACCTTATTCAGTTTCTAGATTTGGGTTTGACATATACACCCCCTTGACTTACAACATTTACACAAATGAATCTAATTACACCTTTAACAAATTACATAAATCACCCACGAACTTTGACCCACATGGATTAAGCAATTATAAATCAATATGCCCCTACTTTCTTAATCAATGCCTTCAACATCTTTTATCATGAGCATGTTGTAGTAGATCCTTGACTTTGAACTTCGATTTTCTGCCCGACACTTGCTTGATTTCTTGAACTTTATCTTCATGAATCACAACATGAACTTTGTCTTGATTATGAACATACGCTATCATGTCTTCACACCTTCCTTGAATATCATCATCTTTAACATGTACAACATCCTTTTGAATTTTGACTGGTTCACATCTGGATGGTAAATCATGAACTGCTTCTAGTCTCCTTTTCTTATAAGGTAGTTCAATGTCTTTAACAATTTTACTGTCTAGTGATAATACAAACTTGGATGACATCTCTTCATATCCCTTGCATCTCTTTTCTTCTTGAACATACACACCACACAACTTATCTTTTTGGTGCTTATGATTTGCAAGAACACCATGTGTTTCTTTTCCTATCTAAGCCTTTTCTAACTTCAATTCTTCAAGTTCTCTACTTGCAACATTCCTCAAGTATTTCATGCTTACTATCTCTCTATCTTATCTGTAATTGATTTCTCATTTTTATGCATCTACCCTCTAAACTCTATTTCCCTAGTTTTCATCTCAGTCTCGAGTTCTTGTTTCTTCATATCAAAATCATGAAGCATATCTAATTTCCAAAACTCCAATTTTCTCTTTATGTCATCTCTATTTCTATCCTTAAATCCTTCAAGTTTTCTTCTTTTGGAACTTGATTCCTTTCAGTGACTAATCCCCTCCATTCTGGTTCTTCATGATTATAGTGGTTAGTTAATGAGAACCAAAAATTGCTAATTTCCTTCTCATTTTAAAAAGTCTCCTCACACTTTGCCATCAAGAGAGTCAGTTCCTCGTCTTCATGCACCAAGTTTGATTCCTTTGTGCTTGTTTTTCTTGAGGAGAATCTCTTGCATAGTGTCTTAAACTTATGGCAGTTATAATATTTTACTTCCCTAATGTCTCTTTGATTTCTAGGGTACTCTTTCCTCCTTTTAAAGTTATCATATAAAGGAACTTCTTCTCTTTTTTCTTATCTGATCTTTCCATCACGCCAATTGCGTTGTGATGAATTAAATCTTCATTGTCCATGGTTTTCAAAACGTTTTTCCGTGACTCGATTTGTTGTCATGACGTGTGAACAAGAGTTTGTCTTGACCGGTCATAAGGCCTTCATTCATTAGATTAGTCCTTTCTTTAAAAGCTTTCAATCTTCCAATTATCTCATATAGGGTTATTGTTTCTAGATAAGAAAATTGTTCAATGGCTGCAACGATTTGAATGAACCTTCTATGTATGAAACTTAGAAGTTTCCGTACTAAAGTTAGTTGATTAAATGTTGATCCTAGACCACATGCCCTAGTGACAGTACTATTTAGCATGGCGGTGAATGCGTCGATAGTGTCTTCCTCCTTCATTCTCAACATCTCAATTTTTGTCTTGAGTGTTTGAAGATGTGCCTTCTATACTCGATCCTAAAACACCCCAAACCGGATACACCTCATAGTTGACACAAAATATAACATTCATAGTTCTTAAACCGGAAAATCAGAATCTGTTACAGCGGAAGTCTTAAACATTCAAAATCCACAAGGACTTAAAACGTTCAACAATCAATGTTCATTAAACAGGAATGTCAGTCTTAAGAGTGAACAGCCCTCCGGTCCATGCATTCCAAGCCTTCATGACTCCTCTCTTTTCTATTCCTTCTTCTAACCTGACGTGCATACTAAAAGTCAGATATACTGAGTGAGTTCTATCTTTACTTTACTAATTGTAAACTGTATCTCTTTCATTTGATGTAGCTCAATTATTAAAATAAAATAAGCTTTGCTTCCATTACCTTTTGACAAAACATTTTTCTATCATTTAAAACATTATGATTTCACAAAAATGGGAAATATTTTCATTCACTTTTCTTTATTAAAATTCTTTCATTTAGGGGAAACCATTTATGGTGTCCCACTATGTTTCTGTTATAAATTCTTTCTCTGTTTTTATCACCGAGTGAACTAGCACTTGGATGATATCATTAAACATAACCGTATCAAAGCCCAAGAGCAATGGTCTGTTGTACTTGCACGATACAAGACTCCTCTGTTTTGCTTGCACAAAGATAGTAGACTTTATATAACTGTCGCATAGAGCTAGAAGGTCACAAATTCCCCATTAGATTGTTCCTTTTGGCTTTAGATGGGTTTTACATGGTATTGGGATGGATTAGTTATCTACCAACGAAGCACATATTATATGTAAAGAACAAATACCCGTTATAAATGGGTATAGTAATATCTTTTTACTAAAATTTAACAGAAAAATTAACGAACATCCACTTTAAGGCCCAAATTTATTACCGGCGAGCAAACAATGTTTACGAAAAATATAAATTCTCATACTTAGGTTTCAGATCCATACTAAAACCGTATGAGCAATAACAAAATAAAGCCTAAATTGCATAAAATAATAATAGACGAGGAAAAACCACTTTTGATGAAACAAAGAGTGAGACTAACATTGAAAGATATAAACGACGAACTTACAACTGATGACTGATGTGATTGTTGCATCATAACTCGACTCAGCATTTTCCCATTTCCGTGGCACAACATCATCAGTGGCTCACATAGATGATGATTTCGATGGACTGAAATAAAAAAAAAAAAAGGCTAAAATCATTGACGTTTTATAAAACTTAATTAGCTAGAAGATTTTTGAAGAAAACTTTAGATTTTCCTCAAAATCAGGGATTTAGACCAGCAAATAACCCCCCTCCGAATTAGATATCTTCTTTTCTTTTCCATTTTCCAGCTTATTTCTTTATTTATTTTGTAATTGTTTTTCATTTAATTAGTTTTAGCCTTTTATGTAACAAATTCATTTTTAAAAGTTTTTATATTTTTTTGTTAGTTTGTTTATTTATTAATTTTTTTATTTTTTTCCTGTTTTAACTAATTTTAGGTTTACCGATCGGTCTATTATACAAGTTTTGATATTGGGGATTGTTGCGGAATACCCAACGCAACGCGCACGAGAAAAACCTTTTAGTTGCATTTAGATCATAACTTATAAACACTATTTTTTATATTTAATTTTTAATGTAGAACATTCAACAAAATAGTTTGTGTGCAAGAGGATTCTTGGGTCGATAATTATTAATAAATTTATCACGTGGGCTTATAACCCATATCTTCCAAGATGTGCTCTTTTTGGTATGGATGTTGAAACAGACAATGGGCTTTGGAAATGGGTTGGAAGTTGAAGATGAATTGGGCTAAAAACAGTAAATTTTAGTATAGTTTTTGGTCGCTCTAAAAATTGTGTGCGCATTTTTAAGAAGTTTTTATAAAGAATTACCCCGTTAAATATAACTACAAAAATTCTTTTATTTATTTTTTTATAATACTCATCTTATTTTTGTGAACAAATTCAAACAAAAGTACATTTCAGGTGATTTCGATATTTCATTCTTGACATAAGTTTTTGACTTTACTCATTTGGGGTTTATGTTATAAAGACGAGCTTAATTTTGTGAAACTGTTAATATGATTTACCTTTTTATTGTTAATTTGATAATTACGCTTTTGTAGTTTGTTCCAATAACGTTGTTGACCAACGCCCAGATCAACCCTAAAACACGCCCCCAAAAAAAAAGGACAAGCGGTGGAATCATAGGTTCACAACGGAAATCTTTCGTATTCGCTTCAATTACTCTACCACAAACAATTTAAGAAGGAAAAATATAACAAATAGACGACGTTAGATACATTTACTAAATTAAAGTTTTTCGATCGAAGAGTCAACATACCCTCAACCCTCTCTAGTTCGGTCGTAGTCGAGGACTTATCGTTCCTCTACTACCACATCATCAATCGATAAACCATCAATATGTCTCTAACCTTTTTTTACTGGTTCTAATTTTGTAGCGAGTTTTTAGGAAAAACAATCGGATCAACTTAGCCGTTAGAAAAGTATAGTAATTAGTAATCACACTCACCAACTATTTGACATTGAGTACACTTAAATTGCCTCTATAATAGGTTAGTGCATGGACTCTTATCCAGCCTTGTCTTTATCATCAATAACTCTAATCCTTAATGCAATAGGGTTGTGCTCATAAGTATTACTCTTAATGTCGCATTATGAAGTTGTTGATATTTTGTGACAAATGAGCATTTAAAAATCTAACCCATCACGCTTACATATTAATTACAATTTTTTTTTAAAAGAACTCTCCAATTTTGATCGTGTTTGTGATGTTTTCTTTGAATGTTTAGTCCGCTCATCACAATTTATTTATCAAGAAGCCACGATGGACTAATTGGAGAGAACTTAATGTGTATGCCCAGATCACATTTCAGTTGATTCTACATTGAAAATAGCAAGATCTTTGATGTTACAAGTTTACAACGTAACAAAATCTCTTAAAGAAGAGATGGGAGACCCATCTCCTAAAATAAAATTGATATATACAGGGAAAGTTTCCCTATAAAGTTCAATTTAGAGGTTAGCAAATAACCGAATTAACCAACTTAATTGAACCGAACAAATAAGCGATGGTTCGGTTAACCCATAACCGATTAATCGAAATTTGCGGTTCGGTTTCGATTTTGGTGTTTGACATAACCGAATTAACCGAACAGACACACACACACACACACACACACACACACACACACACACACACACACACACACACACACATATATATATATATATATATATATATATATATATATATATATATATATATATATCGGGGAGGGTTCAATTCAGAACACTAAATATTGCGAGAACACGCAAAACATAACGAATCATTCACTTTTTGAATCATAAAAAGTTCTAAAATATAAGAAAATTATTTAAATGTAATGTTTATTCGTTTTTCATTAAATTCAAACAAAAAAATATGAACAAATATCGTTTATATATATACATACACATGTGTAATTCATGTGTAGGGTTTTTACCTACATATAACCTACACATGTGTAGAAAACTTTTAAATATATAAAAATGTAAGGCCCTAAACCCGGGAGGCCTCACGTGTTAGATTTACTCATAAACATACAGTTCTTAAAAGTGAATATCAAATAACGCAGTGGAAAAACTTTCAAGTTAAAACATAACATAATCATGTTTAACATCGTAAAAACAAAACATTGTCTTAACCATTCATTACATAATCATAAACATAATTCATAACGGGATGCCAGTCTTCGTATCGGCCAGGTAACTCTTCTCGCATGCCTAGCATCACCGGCCATCATCACAACATGTCCTTAACATGAATGTGCATACTAAAAGTCAGCTACACCGGTGAGTCCTAGCTTTAACATAAAACCTTAACTTCAAACATTTTGCCAAAAACATAACATAACATAACCCATCAGTCAACGAACATATCGAATTTGTGAATTCTCGTAACCGTCAATTCCATACATTTCATACTGGCGGAGAAACCCTGAGGTTCACCACCACTAGGCCCTTCAACACCGTACATTACCTGCAGTCGGAGAAACCTAGGTCCCGACACCTCAAGGCAATTTAACACCAAAACTCAAGCACGGTATCACAAGGATGACACGTACCAAACTTCAAGCACGATAACCCCGTGGAGTAGTCGTACCAAACTTCAAGGATCACGATAATCCCCTTGGTGACCATCATCACCCCAGTTGTACAACAGTTGGCCAACCACAAAGGCTCCTATAAAGAGAAACCCTTGTACCAATCGACAATTCAACACCGGCAAGAACCAAGTATATCTCCATCTCTTTTCATTTGATTTGGTTTTTAGTTGATAATTCCATAAATCTACGATCAGGGGCTAATAATTCTACATTTACTTTGTAGTTGATTTGGGTTTTTAAAGTAAGATCAAGATTTTCAAGCTTTTGATTTTGGGTTTGTGTTTTAGACTTAAGCCCCAAATCTAGAGAGAGAGAGGACAGTCACTGTGAAGAAAACTCCATAAGCAAACACCACCATGGGTGTACCGCCCCAAATCTGATTCGTTCCGCAACTCGATTCATCTTTATTTTCTTAGATCTGAGTGTTTTTTATTTGCAATTTATGAAAATGGCTGCAATTTCTTCAAGTCTGCGCACCGTCGAAGAGCTCTTTAAGAATTACAGCCCTTGCCAAGCCGGAATCGTTGGAGCTATCACTTAAGGTGTATGAATATCCTTCTCCAATTTTTTTACTACTTTTTGTGTGTTAATAACTTTTGACTTTTTGTGATTTTTAACTTTTGATTGTTTGTTGTTGTTTGGTTACAGATGTTAATGCGTTTTACACAACCTGCTATCAAGGTTTACATTTAGAATGTAATTACATTTAGAATTTATTTGTTGATTAAAATTGAGTGACTTTGAGAACTTTTTGTAATATAAGGTTCATGTTGTTTACTCGATGATCTAAAAGTGATAGGTTTGATTTTTTGGAGTAATTTTAAAAGGGAACGTTTAAATTTTACTCTTATTTGATTGCTCTGAAAATTTAAATTTTAACCAGTTCAAATTTTTCTGTTTTTTCATTTTACATATGTTACAACGTTAACAAATGCTCTGAAAAATACTTTAATCACTTGAATTATTTCTGTTTTTTTCATTTTACATATGTTACAACGTTATCTCCATATCATATATTTCAAAACAACTGTCTTTAAAAAGTTTAACCACTACAAATTTTTCTGTTTTTTCATTTTACATATGTTACAACGTTAACAAATGCTCTGAAAATTACTATATTCACTTCAAGTACTTTTGTTTTTTCATTTTAAATATGTTACAACGTTAACACCGTATCATATATTTCATAACAACTGTCATAAATAGCACTTTCTACAAATTATGTATCACTATTATTACGTTTTTTTTCAGAACCAATCATTCGGAACCCACCGTATTATGTTTTCGAGTTTCCCAATGGAACGAAGATTTTTTGTCCCAATGTTAGTGATAACATTAAACCAGTTGTTGGTGCATATTTTGTAAAAGATGAACATCATGTGGATGAAAAGTTTCCTAGTTTCTAGTTGTTGGTAACATGAATCGATGCAGGGTAATCCTCCTTCTATGATATGTAATTTGCAAGTTCAACCTTCGGATGGATTTGAGCATGTTATCAACGAAGTTCATTCCCCTAAAGATGTTTGCTGCTGTCAAAGAACTGTATGATGGAGTTACATATGTAACTAGCGATCATATAGCTGTTACATATGTTGTTCAACCTTCTGGTGGAGTTGACCAGGTTATAAACGAAGTTCATTCCCCTAAAGATGTCCGCTGCTATAAAAAACCGTCTCATGTGGGTACTTCGACATTGTAACAAAATAGAAACCATTAATAGTTAAATATGCAACAATCGTAGTTACATATGCAACAAACCTTAGTTACACGTGTAATGTTTGTTCATTTACGATCTTTTCTGTTTCGTTTTGATTAGCTACATAACCTACATATGTAATAGTTATTTGTTCATGTCTCTTTCTCTGTAATAGTTACATATGTTACCGCGTGAATTTATTATCATCTATTAATCAGTTACATATGATACAAATAATCTTACGTTTTGTACACATGTGAATAGTCTCTTAATAAAACATGTAATAATCCATGTCATGTAACACTCAATAGCATAGCATAAGTATCACGGTCAACATGTGTGCACCATGCGTAATATGTTCATTATCCAAAACACGTCTAACCCTATCCATAACACGTGTCATTGATCTATACTAGGCAGTTGCATATGTTATCCATTTTGTTTATTTTATTTAACAAATGCTGTGCAAATTTAAATTTTAACCACTACAAATTTTTATGTTTTTTTTCATTTTACATATGTAACAACATTAACAAATGCTCTGGAAAAACTTTCATCACTTGAATTATTTCTGTTTTTTTCATTTTACATATGTTAAAACGTTATCCCCATATCATATATTTCACAACTCTTTAAAAAAATTAAGCACTTCAAATTTTTCTGTTTTTTCATTTTACATATGTTACAACGTCAACAAATGCTCTGAAAATTACTGTAACCACTTCAAGTACTTCTGTAACAATCCATGTCATGTAACACTCAACAATATAAGTAACATAGTTAACATATGTGCACCATGCATATAATATGTTCATTATCCTCTATACTAGTCAGTTGCAACTGTTGAAGGTTACCTTGACTACTCATTTGTTTCTCCATGACATCCACATGCAAGATTGTTTGTTACAGGGAATCAAGACAAGACCTGCAGGGAATGAGATTTAAGTAACCTCTCAAACCTAGTTTCAGTTCGCAAGGTCAATATGGAGTTGTCGAAAGAACGTTACATATGTAACTGAGTTGGTACATAAGTAACCGGTGAAATGTTACATTTGTAACTAGCGATGCTACATATGTTACATATGTTGTCCAACCTTCTGATGGAGTTGACCATGTTATAAACGAAGTTCATTCCCTTAAAGATATTCGTTGCTATAAAAAACTGTCTCATTAACTTCATATGTAGTAATCAATTGTTCATGTCTCAGTCTCTGTATTTTCACTATTTTCAGACATTTTATGTAATAATCATATGTAATAATCATTTGTTTAGTTTTTCCGATGCAATAATCATTCGATTCGCTACATATGTAAAAATCATTTTACTTATAAACCATTAAAAATTACATATTTAACAATCATAGTTACATATGTAAGAATCATAGTTAAATATGTAACAACCGTCATATCTGCTTGGACGGACTGCAAAATGAAAAAAAAAAACCACGTTTTTTATGAAAAATCTCAATTTTTTAAATCTCGTTTAAAAAATCCACTTTTTTTTTCAAAAATCTCATTAACAAACCACGTTTAAAAAAAATATTGTTTAAAATAAATCATTTTTTTTTCAAAAAATTGTGATTTTGATTTTTAAAAATGGAGAGAGAATCTCAATTTCTAAGAAAAGTACAAAAATCTTTCATATTTCCGATGCAATTTTCAATGTTCAAAACAAATCTCATTTAAAAAAAACTAGAACTTAAAATATGATGTTACCTACGTTTTCCAATGCAATTTTCAATGTTTAAAACTAGAACCACGTTCTTCGTTTTTAGTTTCGTCTCTAGCTTAGTTTCAAGAAAGTCATTCTTAGTTGAACTCCTCAAAAGAAAAACTCTCTCCAAATTATTTTTAAAAAGAAAATGGGTTTACTTTTTGTGGGTTTTTCAAAATTTTCGAGAGGAAAGATGGTTTTGAATTTTTAGATTGTGGAAGAAGTGGATATTTTTAGTGAGAGATATGATTGATATGGGAGGTAGATGGTTGATAAGACATGCAACTATTTACAATGCACCTTTCCAACCACACTCCCATCCAAAGAAAATACCTAATATACTTTTTTTTGTACCTTTTATCAAAGAAAGTATAATATTTAAATAAAGTTAAAACACTAAAATTACCACAACCATGGATCAACAAGGATCAATGGCTCAAGATGGGTTTCTAAGGTTTTCTTAACTCAATAGAGTTTTTAATATATCCATCCCCTATATATATATATATATATATATATGGAAGAGTTCAAATGATAACCAACTTTTTATGTGATAACCACTCTCAAACAATTAAATAATTTATAAATTATTTTTTCTTTTAATTGTTAAAAGAATATTTAAGTATCGTGAACATATATCTTGAACATAAATATGAAAATGATTAGTCTTACGTATACGCACCAAATAATGTTACATATACGTGACACATAGTGTTTGCGTACATGTAATAGTATAATACTAACCGAATGATAATTGTTACATATACGTAACACTATGTTTGAGAGTGGTTTTCATGGTTATCACATAAATATTGGTTATCATTTTAACCTCACCCTATATATATATATATAGGGAATAGATCATTTGAAAACTCCTAAATATTTTGAGAATTTGCGAGAACTCGTCAAAAAACAATCAAAACCATTTTTTTTATTTTACTACCTTTATTATTAGAAAATGGGTTATCTATGTGAAGCTATGGAGAGAGCTAAGATAGAAACTGCAACTTCTTTAGGTGAGGACAACATTGATTACCGGGTGGTGTCGAGCATAAAAGACAAAAGATGGGATTGTCAACTCTACCGTGAATTGCATGCAGCGGGATACTACTTTAACCCGGAGTTCTATTAAAGCAACCCGAAAATTGAGGATGACAAAGAGGTGAATGGTGGAATTATAAAATAAATTTCATAATTGTTTGAGATGTCTAGCTATATTTTTCCATATTTGGCTATTTTACGATAACCAGATGGAGAAAACATACTTAGACATTTCAGTAAATTCTAAAAAATTCATAGAAACTTTTATAAATCATAAGTAGCTGATATGTCATAATTTATACATATTTTTCATGCACAATTATCCCCATATTCATCACACTTTTAGACATTTTGATAGGAATTAATTCTTAATTCATTCATTTTTGAAATATCAAGATAATTAACCCTTGTTTGCAAAAACATGAAGAAATCACTCAAAATCAAGGAAAAATAAGCACTTAAAAGCCAATTGAACGATTATGCAAACGAGAAGTCAGCACAAGAAGTCAAAAAGTCAACAGAAGTCAAAGGGAGATAATGCACGGTCGTGCATTGCTTTGCACGACCGTGCATGTGGTGCCACGTGTCCTGTACATCTCCAAACCTGACAGATTCCCTCACGTGCAAGAAATGGGTACTTTGCACGACTGTGCATTGCCCAAATCTTAGCCTATAAATAGCAAGCTCATTCCAAGCATTTAGGTGTCCAAGATTGGGTTAGTGGAAGCCCTAGTGCTCTGCTAGGGCCGAAACTTTCTCGGTTTTGTTCCATTGTTAGATTTTTCTTTGTCTATTTTCCTTTTCTAGTTTTGTAATATGGAATGATTCTTCTCATTCAAGTAAACAAAAGGCAACCTATACCCACTCCCCCCTTGGTGTTGGAACACTTTCACACATGATCTAAGGGTTAGTAGTGTCACTTGTATGGTCATTCGTGGCTAGTTCTCTTGTGTTACTTGGGTTGGTTGAACTTTATCTAATTAATGAAGTATTTTTAGTATGTTATGTTGTTAAAGTCTTTCTTTTTAATTTATCTTGAAAAGACAAGGATAAGTGATCTTTAAACCAACTTAATAATCTTAAATCTTGTGAGTTACTTAAGGAAGACTTCTTGTTTGAGAAGTTTATTCAAGTTTGTTTATGGTCTATTTACAAATCTTGGTGCTACCAAGGGCCCGGTTAGTATAGATTTAACAAAATGGGTTGATTGGAGGTTTGGGTATTCAATGAGTCATTCGAGTCTTAGGTGGACCTTGTGGTTCGTGTCTGTATATTTCTTTACTTCTCTTGTTTCGGCTTGCAGAGGACTTCTAGCGGAAGCCATGAGGTTTAACCTTGAGAAAAAAAGTTATATTTATTTAAAATATTTTTCCAAATAAAGACAACTATTTTAAGAATATAAATTGTTAGGTCCGAGCGTTCATAAGGTACATTTGGAGGAAATTGCGTGTTCCAACTTTTCAAAAGAAGTTACACGACATGGCGTACGCCAGTCGACAGGATAATCTTAGTCCGAATAATAATTCATGGGACAGACGACGGACTTGAGTTCCCGTTAGGATCCGGAGAATTATTAGGAGCAGATGGCCGACCGTATCCACTGTTCCGTTACGTAATGCTAACTCCCCTATCGAAAGGGTTAGTACTAGCAACTTTATCCAACCTTACAAAAATGTAACATTAGTTAACAAGTGATAACAACCAGAGTAACACCTTAAATGTGATAACATTCCTAATTATTTTCCTTTTCCTTTTCCTTCTTTTAAACAAAATCCCTTTTTCAACTTGTTATCCTAGTTAGACAATAGCGAGGGTTGAGTAAGGAATCTGTGTCTATGGTTCGATACTTGGTTCTTACCTAAACTATATTACGTTGCGATAGGTACACTTGCATATTTTGTGTGTTTTAAGTTGAAGTATTTATCATTTTAATTTATAAATTTAAAACTTGATTTTATGTAACTCTAAACTGGATATTAAAGATATATATATATATATATATATATATATTATATCTCTCATATTTGACAACAAGTTTTTGGTGTCATTATCAGGGATGTATATATATACATATATTTTTATATTTATACACACAAATGTCTCTATCAGTAGTCTACAACCAAATTTCATGATTTTTGGAGTTGGATAGCTATACTTTCCAATTTTTGGTTGATTTTAAGGTTTTATAAACCCAAATAAATTGTAAAAACAATTTATAACATAAACTCTTTATTCGACCAGCCTTTGAGACTCTTTTTATACATAAAATAAAGGCATTGTAGTTTTCATCAATGTTTTCAGAACCGGACCGGACGTCGAACCGGTCTCCTTACCGGTCCACTGGTCGGACCGGTCGGACCGGATTTAAGAACCGGACGACGTCATAAATATTATAAAAATATATCAGTCTAAATAGCTTTTAATCCTTTCAAAAACCACTAACAAGTCAATTCAAATAATTTTAAACTAACAATTACCTACGAAATAAGAAGCCAAGAGACTTAAAAAAGATTAAAAAATAAAAAAATAAAATAAAAAATAGTCAAGCGGTTCAACCGGTCCGACCACCCGGTTTCCGGTCCGACCGCCGGTTCAACCGGTCCGACCACCGGTTCGCTGCAGAAACGGTTCAACATATGTAACCAGACCGGCCAGACCACCGGTTCCCGGTCCGACCGGTCCGACAGGCCGGTCCGGTCCGGGTTTCAAAACATTGGTTTTCATAACATCATTTTACCTTATACCAAATCCGTATAATTTTTATCACGTTTAATACTCCCAAATCCGACGTTAACCGACTTGTTTTTAAGATAACATTGTTTGTGTTTTATAAAGGGGTTTAAAACCTCCTTATAAACATGACGTTGAAACTTTAACATAAAGGATATAACATACTAAATATTTGGTCACTTGATTAGAATCATTAAACATATTTATGGTTTACACGATTTGGAAACATGTTTTATAAATATATAAATGGCATTATTAACACATTTTTGAAACTTCCACTTCGTTCTCATCCACACGTCATAAACATGATCATCTGACAAGTATTTGACAAAGTCGTACATAAACATTTAAAGCCAACAAATCTTTTGGTAAACAATCCATAACCATTATATCACGTACTAGAAATTACGAGTCTAGACATACATATTACGTTAGGATTGACCCTTTGTCCTCAATAGCACTTAATTACATCATAGGACTCGAGTACGATCATCCGGTTTAAACTCTTCATGTACACATTTTGTTGGAACTATTGACGTAACACCAATAGCATTTAATTACATCGTAGTACTGAATTGTTGAATTTGTATTTTGTCTAAATTATGTAATCGTCATTAGGCCTTAAACAATGTAGACTTTATTTGTATGGTGATGATATGAAAGTTCTAAGTATTCTATGTAAACAATGTTGTTATGGTTCAATATCCAGTTACATCTCGTGTTTCCGCTTTAGCGGGGTGTGACATATTTGGTATCAGAGTGCATTGGTTATAGAGAAATTAGGCTTTCCCTAGTGGCACCTAGACTATAACCTTAGATCTGACTACTTGAACATTAGAACTTAGACACATTGCGTGACATAGTTACGAACTCTTATGACTTCAACATCATCATCATCATTTTAGAAATATTTTAGTATCCATTACCCGTTGACACACGAAATTTATTACCATAGAAAATGTCACCAAGAAGAGCAAAGCGACATACAAATGCCGAGACACAAAACAATGTAACAAATGACTCGACTGTTAACCGTAACGAGATTGCTCAAAGCATTGCTGAGCAAATTGTTGCAGCTATACCAAAAATTGTCGCTCAACTCACTCCAAATGGAAATTCGGGAGTTATCGATGGTACAAACGGAAATGGTGGAACTAATAGAGCAACGGATACAAATGGAACTGAAGGACACCATGGAACTACCGGAGGTACCGACACCACTGGGACCAACGGTAGTGATGGAAATACTGAAGCACCGAAAGGCTGCTCATACAAGTCATTCATGGCTAGCAAACCTCTTGACTACCATTTCACTGAGGGAGCCATCGGTATCCTACAATGGATTGAGAAGATGGAATATATCATAGACATAAGTGAATGTCTGGACAACTGCATAGTCAAATATGCCACCAGCTCTCTTCAAGATAAGTAATTAACTTGGTGGAATTCTGAGGTGTAGACCAAAGGAGAGGTGTTCAGTCAGTTAACCTTGGAACATTTGAAGGAGATGTTGATTAAAAAGTTCTTTCCTTTGTAATGCGGGTTTTAGATTTTTGCTAGCGCTAGATGGAATAAAATCTCTTTGCTATTAAAAAAAAAGAAAAAGTTAAACATGGGTTGTAAGACCACAATCCTGGGACGCCTCACAGTTGTTAAATCATAGCATACATAGTTCTTACACAAAAAATTTCTCAAACATAAGCAACGGAATGTAATTCGACCATTACATAACTTTTCATAAATTCAGATATATAAAGTTCATAAATAGATAACGAGATGTCAGTTTTTTTTCAGCGGAGTAGTCCTTCGCCACGAGCCACCAAAACCTACCCTTAACCTTATGTGCACAGTAAAAGTCAGCTACGCTGAGTGAGTTCTAATTTAAATAAAACACATGCAGATGGGTTCATTCATTCATGAGCATGAAACATAACCTTTTAAGAAATGAAACGTATTAAACATACATTACAAGTCACACATAAATGTCTAAATCCGCATCATCTCGAAAGCGACTGCATCATGTATTGCCCTTATGGTTTTTGCACATATACCGACAATACGCACCATTCATCGACAGATATGGCTCTTACGTCCATAACACCGTCAGCTCATTAATTTAACCTTAGGGGTCACATGCACCCTGAACCGATCATCATCACTTCCTTACTAGTTATACAACCGTTAGCAAGCCACAAAGGCTTCCTTTAACATAACATATCATTACGTCTGTTCCCGAGGGAACCATAGCAGATTTCGACAATGTAATGACTTTATAATAACATTACCCTATGCCCTTATAGAAACATCATCATTTTAAACATTCATAGATGTTGGCACATTCGTAGCATTCATAAGTATAAAATCATTCTTTTGTGATTCATTTAATGAGTATGCACACCACCTTTAAACAAGTAAAGAAAAAGAGTTTTAGAACTCACCTGCTAGTTGCTAAGGAAATCAACAAAGGGAAATCTACATGAAGCGTCTAACAGTATGTACGATGAGATAATTACAAACTAGGTTAGAACTAGAGAACTTTCGGCCCGAACTATAAACTTTCGGCCCATTCACGGGTTTTTGCCAAAAACGACGGTTTTGATCCAAAATTCCAACTTTTTACGTCTAAACCTTTAGTTTAACTCATGCAAGGCTAGATCTAGTGTTTTTATGCCATTTAACACGTAAAAATTCGATATTTATCATAAAAACCTGAAACCCGACCTCAAAACTTAAAAACAGATATTTAGGTGTTGTTTTTACCTCTAATCTCGACCCGAAAGTTGATGCTTTCGTCTTCTCCTTCACTTGGGCTCAAAAGGTTGATGCAAAAATCACCAAATGTCGGTTTCTCTCACTAAAATCTCTCATTTCCCTCTCTAGACATTCAAGATGGTGAAGATGGAATGAGGAGGGGGAGATTATAGGTGGCGGCTAGGGTAGGAATAGAGGACTTGCCACTTTGAAACTTTGGTAGCCTAGGTTCTTCCCTTGTTCTTTTAATTAAAAGACTCAGGTTTTCAGGGTGTTACACATAGGTTGAATTAACATTTGATGCATATCTCATTTTGGAAGACTATAGATTTACCTTTGGAACTTGAATCTCCACTAATGTCAATTCAACCCATGATCACACCTTTGAATTCCTTACCACAAAAGTCAGCCACATATTTCATAATGCAGGCTTTTCGTCAAAAGACTAGACTTCACCAATTCCATCCACATTATATATAACAAAAAGTCAACAAAATATAAGAAGTATGAACAATAAAGAGATGGCCAGTTAAAGTCTCTCATGCATCTCATTTTTTTCCAGGTTTTTTTTTAATTTACGGAATTTGTTATATATATATATACTATATATAAAGCATTTAAGGAGAACAAGGATGTTATTTTACCCTTTTTAATAGTTTTACTTACACACCTTTTACAGCACATAGTACAACTATCTAATGCTTTAAAAAAACTTGAAATATGAAGTTATTCATACAGAAACTATCCTCTTCCCACATGATTTTAAATGGACATAACCTTTTCACACGTTAATACTTTTTTTAAAAAAAATTACAACATAAAAATGAGCATTTTATTCTCTTTAATTTGAGTATGGTTTTGCTATAGTTTGTTTTCTAATTAAAAACATGATACGTGATTACCAGTGTCTGTGTTCCCCACAGCATCGCGCGGACACCCTATATATATATTGGAACACCGGTAAACATTGATACGACACAACCATGGTTCAAGCCAACCCGATAAACATTGATACAAAACTTATAATTTTATTAAAGAAAAAGTGATAAATAAAAAATAAAAAAATAAAATCGTTGGGCCGATTTAGACCGCTTAGGACCGCCTACCTGTACTTGGTCCGATTGGATGAAATCGCATCAGTAGACCCTCGATTATCGATTAATATCGGTTTTTACAACAATGTTCATAAATACTTAGACATGTTGAACTTATATTTATATTAACATGTCTTAATATTAATTGTTATTGGTGTATTAGTGAGTACTTTTGTTAAAAAAAATATGTTAAACATAATTATGTGGTTATACACAGTCTTATTAGTTATGTTCTTCAAAATTATTGTAAGTTTAACTATTATACTTTTGTGAACCGGATATTCATCAATTATTTGATATATAATATAACAAACAATTAAATTATTTAAAGATTATAAAAGTTATAAAAAAAATCATTAATCACTTATTTAAAAACTTGCTTGGAAAAGCTATTTAACTCTTCGATATTAATAAAATAAAAATAATACCAACATATGTGGAATTCATAGAAAAAAATTCAATGAAACCATTAAACTAGTTTTTTCTTAAATACACATATGTATGTTTATGTATATAAAAAACCATTAAACTAGTTTTTTCATATGTTTTTTTTATATTTTTAAATTTTCCTACACATATGTATGTTATGTGTAGGTAAAAAACCTACATATGAATTACACATGTGTAGGTATGTATATAAACGAAATTTGTTTATATTCTTTTTTGAATTTCTTGAAAAACGAATAAACATTACATTTATATCATTTACTTATATTTTAAAACTTTTTAATATTGAAAAAGTGAATAATTCGTTTTTTATCTTTTGTTTGTTTTTATTAACTTTTATTTGTTAATTTTACAACTTCTTTTTCAAACATTTTATTTATTATTTTGTACATTGCGTCTACATTTTCATTTAAATTTTGTTAAAAATTGGCCCGCCTCTCCACAGAGCACGGGTGTATCCCACTAGTTATAGTATAACTTAAAACCAATTGTCGGTGGAAAATGGCACCGACAACTTCACCCCCTCACTTTGTTAAATGGCAAAAAATGCCGCTCAACTTTATAAAATATCATTTTGATTACCTCAAGTTTTTAAAGTTTCAAGTTTACCTTATGTAGTATATACAATCAGATTTTTCCTTAATAGTTTTTTTTGTTTGTTTAATTTTTTTTCTTAACGTCCCGGTATAAATTTTATTAAAAACGAAGTTGTATTCAAAATAGAGTATTTTTTAGGTATCATGAGTTATATCGACTAACAGTGACGTGCTGGTACTGTGAAGAATGAGACCGACACCGACTAAAAAACATCGATACCGTTATATAACTGTCTTTTATCTATATTTCGATCTATAGTATAACTTAAAAGAAAGTGTCGGGGACAAATGCCACCGACAACTTCACCCCCTCCACTTTGTTAAATGACAAAAATGACCCCTCCAATTTACAAAATGGATCACGGGGTTCTAGTCCTAATTATCAACAATGTCATGGTTTTCAACTCAATTTCATCCATTTATCAAGTTTTAACTTGACCCGTTCATCATTTTAAAACATCAAAACGAATTTTATTCATTTCTAAAAACAAATTTGGGTCAGGTTATACATACCCCCTTCCTACTTGTTGTACCCCTTCCCTTACAAAAATAACTTTTAAACTTATCATTTTACTGTGACACCCAGTATTCTAGGTCAATACCCACAGTCATATTAGAAAGTTCATATTTTATATTTCCTAGAACATTATCTTTGACATGATATTGTCAGGAGTCTAGCAAAGGAAAACGTGTCATATTTTAGTAATTTTAAAAATTACTAGGTCAAAAACATTTATAACCCACAATTTACGGTCATTGGTTATTATCAAAGTTATACAAGTAAAGTCTAGAGGTATATTTATTTTATACAAAGTATATATTGGTGACTAAATCTTTAAATATTGACGCAAATTTTTTTGTTCACAAGGCCTTAATTTATTTCTTATGTGAGAACATGTACAAATAGTTAAAGATATTAAGTATGTCGGGATTCACTAGCAGATTATTAAAGCTAGTCAAACTACACAAAATGTAGGACGTCTTAATAATTAAAGATATTAAAGCGGGTATTAATTTCGGGCAGTGTATCGCGTCTAAATCAATCACATCATCATGATAACTTTACTTACACTTCACTCAAGTGTCATAATCTTCATGATTATGACCAAGAGTGCAAGCAACCTCAAAGATCACATCACCATCATTATATATATACTCCACTCCAACATCAAGTCGTAATGATGATGATTTGTTGAGATCTACACTCAACCCCCGTTTCATCTAATATATATATATATATATATATTATAAATATCTAGGTAGATAGATATATAAAGTTTAAATCATAAAAGTTCCTACGCCAGGTATTACATCACAGGGTCACTTACCGGGTTTACGCTAACTAGAACCGACCTAACTAGGACTTGGATGGAAACTAATGAAGTGACAAGACCTAACCCCCCACCCACTCCCTATGTTTCGGCCGATATTGGCCAAGTGGGGGCCACCCACTTACAAAACCAATAACTTCTTCATGATTATTGTAGTAAGAACCTTACTCACTCAAGTAGAAATCAAGCCAAGGTCAAATCCTATCTTTTCCACCTTACCTTGTAATGTTGTTGGTGGAAACAACACTCAAACTCCTTTTCTTTCTCCCTAAAAATTGATACATGCATACACTTGCACACATTGCAAGTTTCAAACCAAGGAACAAAAATCCCGTAATCATCTTTCTGGCAGTTTTTTGGCCAATTTGCAAGACCATATCTCCTTCGTTCCTTGGCCAAATCAGTCCATTCTTTTTCTAGAATGAAGCTCTATTTAAGAAGTAAGAACACAAGTTGAAGAACTCGAATCCATGGTGTCACACCCCAACCGACGGCGGAATCATCGGGGCGGGACATGTAGATTGTTCATGAGCTCAAGGTTGACTAAATTGTAATATGTTAAATCCATTTCCATTCAAACAAACATGAATCAAGTTCCAAGTACATAATGAAATACAATTTGTTTTTGAATTAAGATTAACTAGGTCCAAAGCCTATGTGTAGCATGTCTTGATCAAACTCATATGAAAGCACCTGAAACATGAATAAAATAAGGTCAACTAAAACGTTGGTGAGTATAACACAGGTTTGTATATAGATAGCATATAGTTTGTAAAACAAATCCTTACATAACATGATAAATAAGACATTTATGGGGAGCAGCTATTATGTAACCAAGTACAATAAAACCTTTATAACTAGCATGCAAAATTGTGTTGTCGGTATCAATCACCCCAATCTGGGTGGGTTTGTCAGACTCAGAATATCTATCATTGAAAATCGTCGGCTTGAATAGTTAATGATTGCACATAATCGCATACAAAAGTTAGCACAACTAGCACTCGGGCATAAAGCTCAAATTGCACACATGAATGTAAATAGGATTTGTATTTGTGTTGTTTGTGTAAATGTAAACATGTAATTTGATAGAGTTCATGTTTCACCCCAAAAATGTAAAAGAGTAAAAGGGGCTATGAAATACTCACATGATTCGAAGGCGTAGCTAACACGAGATACTAGATAGTAATGTGATCTTTGTATTGCACAATGTTAACCTAGAGTGTAATGTATATTGCATTAATAATGCACAATAGTCTAAGTCTATATCTAAAGTTAAAGTGGATAAAGTTAGTGATTGGTACTTGAAAGTATTGTATAAAATGGAAGATTTGAAATGAATATTTTTAGAACATTTTTTAATAAGGTTTGAGTTTGGAATAATTAAAATTAAATAATTACTGTTTATGAAAATAATGTAAGTGTTAGATGTAATTAAGTATAACTAAATAAATGTTTTTGTTTAATTATAAATCAAATAAATAATTATTACCTTATTCATTTATTTATATAATGTAATTTAGACATTAAATATTATTTAGGCGTAGGGTTTATAAATTAAATGTTGAACTTTAAATAATTTCCACTTATTTTAAGATTAAATATTTGATCTTTTCTAAATAAAAATAATACAGATTTTGATAAATTCAATTATTTTTATTTTAGAAATTAATCTGAAATACTAATTGTTTAGAAATATAAAAGATTATAAACATTCTGCCAACACAGACGACCGTGCCTAGGGTAGGGCACGATCGTGCTAGGGCGGGCGCGACCGTTCTAGACAAGGCACGACCGTGTTGGTCAAACAGAGGACAACTAGCCAAACCACTAGGCACGACCGTGCCTTCGATAGGCACGACCGTGTCTATGCTTCTGCGGAACGATCAAGTCTAGCCAACGAGCATGACTGGGTCTGAGCACGAGGCACGACCGTGCTAGAAGTCGACACGACCGCGTCTCCCGAGGCACGACCGCGCTAGATGATTAGCGCGACCGTGTCTCTTTCAAAACAGGAACGAATTGATTGATTCTTATATTGATAGTGCTGGAATGTATAGGGATTTCTTTCACAAGGTTAGTACGAGTCTGTTGGTGTAGATTAATTGTGTTAAAAACATGTTTAAAGTTGGATTCGATTAAACCATTTTTAAATGAAACTTATATTCGGGTTTATGTTAAATTCGATACTGTAAACCCAATTTATGTTGGGGCTTTTGATCTATAGACTAAAACTAAGATGTAGGAGGTTTCAATTACCCGGAAGGATGATGTATTGATAGCGTACGGTAGGAACGAATTTCAGCGACGGCGGTTTGATCTCCGGTGCCCTTTTGCTGCAACTTCGGCTGACTCAAGGTTTTCAGGAGCTCCAGAGAGGGTCGATGATGCGTTTGTTTAGGAGGATTGCAATTCAGAATGGATGGATCGTTGGTCTCATGAAGGAATTGACGGTTTTGAGAGGATCGACTTAATTGGAGTTATTTGTTGGAATTACGATGATTGAAAACTTAATTGGGTTTGTTAAAGTGTGAAACGGTTACGAACTCAACCGATTCTGCGTTTAAAGGCTGCATTTACGTTTCAACTTATGTGAGGCGCGACCGTGCCAAAACGTGGCGCGACCGTGCCAGACGAGGCGCGACCGTGCCTACTAGGGTTTTTGGTTATTTACAAAATCAGCCCTTGTAACTTCAGCTTTGGCAGAATTAGCTTGGTTAGGATTTAACAGAACACCTAACGGGATTACTAACTGGATTAACTCTAAGAGGTGTTACCACTTGATTATGAGTTCTAAATCCTTGAATTGAATACGATCGGCTAACGATTAATGAGGTGTAGGTTTGAACAAGTATATGATTAAATGACGTGTTGTTATTTTATTAGTTAAAATAAGTTAAAATAGGGTCGAAAAATCAGGGATGTTATAGTCTCCCCATGTTAAGGGAATTTCGTCCCGAAATTTAACTAATAGAGGCTATTAAAAATCAAGAAACAGGTGGGAGTTTTGGGTTCTCGGTGAGTTTTGATTGTTGTATTCTGGGGAGTGTAACCCTTGACATGGCTTAGGCCTGATACTTAAAGTTAAATATGAAGGGTGATAATGAATTTTGTTTTGAAATGAATTTAAGGAGGAGATTGTCGAATAAAAATTCTGAATTCTAAATGTGAGATGTATTATTTAGAATGAATTTGATGGAATCTTGATAATTAGGGTTTGTGTAAGATGTAGTATAATATACTTTAAAATTGTCAGCGGGTAAAAGATTTCATAAACATTGGTCTAGGTCAAAACTTCATGTGACACGAGTAACGTTACTTCTGATAATATTATAGGACACTTATATATAGGAAGTACCATCGGCGTATCCACCATGCCCTTGTCATATCACATTAGTTTCGTTGTTACATGTCATGATAAGTTTTAGGTCACAACACACGACAAATTTTCACTATGCTTTCCATACGCTGATTTTCATAATTCCGTGTGCACCCGTAATTACTCAAATCATCGCATGGTCCGTATAGGTCATTCCGTTGTGTGCGGTTCAAGGGGCACAATTTCACTCTGTCCATGTCCATTGTTTTCACAAAAAAGTCGCTAACAAGTAACTATGTCCTTAAGCAGGTAAGTTCACGACTAGAGAGTAGTAAAGTAGAATAACTTAAAGTTTCTTAGTTTGCTCGTACAAGAATACGTCAAACCCCGAGTCGTTTCCATGTACTATGGTCTTCAACTTTGGTGAACAAAGTGCATGACCATATCTTGTGTATAATGTAATCAATCAACTGTAATAATTGTAAGCAATTTCGTTTCATGTATAAAGTAAACACACAAGTCTCTTGTGTACCATGAACAACTAGTATTATGTATTTTGTAAATCAACGAGCTCTCACGTGTAATGTAAACAATATAGTATCATGTGTAATATAAACAGTTTAGTATCATGTATATTGCATAATGTGCACAGTTTAGTATGATGCCCTTTTCTAAACAAATGAGTTTCATGTTAATGTGGTCACTCTAGGGTTATGTATCAAACAAATAACGGTTATGTGTTATGTGTATTGCAGCCAACTAAGTTTCGTGTATTATGTGCTCAATCTAGTAGCATGTGTATTGCAATTAAGCATGTTTCGTGTGTTATGTGATCAATCCAGTAAATTATGATTTGTAGGCAAACTAGTTTCATGTATTATGTAGTTTGGGTAGCATTGGGTATATTGATAATAATTGGGTTTCATGCACCATGTGGTTGCGTTGGGTATATTGTGAACGTGCATGTGTAAGTTATTGAACTTCGAGTGTGTTGTATACTAACGGGTTTTGTATGTGGTTGAGTGTTGCGGACGAGCGGGTTGTTTGGCGTTCTTGTATAATGTGGTAGTTAGGTTCTAGCTCTTAATTCTCATTGAGGTTGATGGATAGGGTTAACGTCTACGCGGTATGGATCGTCTCTTGAAGCGACAAGTGAAAGATAATGAGAAAGTTCTGAAAACGTTCGGGGAAATGTGTTTACAAATACGGATCTTTGTTTGAAATTTGAAAGTGGTAAGTCATCCTTGATTGTAGATATATAACGTAGTGAATCCATTGAGTCACATAATTCAAATAAATAGACAATTTATGGGAAAAATCTTTTAATTTAAATTTTTAGCTATTTAATAAGAGAATATTTTTAAGCGATATTATTGGCTAAACAATTAGTCGTATATTAATTTTGCCAGGGTTTAGAAATATTTACTTAAACGAGGAAACCATAATTATTTATCAATTCGAAATAATATATATATATATATATATATATATTTATATATATATATATATATATATATATTTAAAAAAAAATTGGTTGTATTAACTTTCCTTATCAGGTGGAAAGTTTTATGGAAAATTTATTTTTTGATACTATCAAAAAGTTTGATAAACATTTTGTTTGAACAAGATAACGATGTTTTGTATAAATCGAACAATAGGATGATTTGTTTATGAAGGAGATTGCTGGTAGTGTACTAAATCGTATTGAATGAAGAAGGTGATACTTGAGAAATTTTGATGAAAATATGATGGGTGTAATTCACACTCAACGTATTGAATTTATGAATAATAACTTTGGAAAATATAAAATTTAGAAATGCTGAAACGTATTCAAAACACAGGGAAATGGTTCTCAAACTGAAATAAATAAGAAAAATAATCCTGTTAACGCCTCCTATAGCTTTCCACTAGAAGGAGAATAATTCCCAAGGCGAGCACCGCTTCGAGGATGGAGATTAATTCCTTTTGGTACCTTAATTGGTTTGCTATGTTATTCATTCCTTGTCCTTGCAAGTCGTGCATTAACCCTCGCTCCATTATTTGCCTCTCAAATTCTGAGGTCCTTACATATTGGTGCGTGTCATTGATTGGAAATTCGATAGTACTAGTGAGTGCCATGATATGCCCTACTCAAGGATTAGAGTAATACGGGTCGGGCATTAGATATGGGTCTCTTAGTGGGAGTGGTAGTTGATTGTGGGGATGGGGTGTCTGATACGGGTTTCTGGGCGCGGCTGATCCAGGTGTTCGAAGTCTTGGGCCGGTGTTCCTAATCCAGTCTACCCTTAGATCAAACCTTGGTCTAGCAGCTGCGGGTGTTGGTGATCGATGTACGGGTGATCCGGTGTCTTCTTCCCAATCAGACTCTTATTCGGGACGGCATACCGGGGAGGTAGGAGAGTAGGAGTCCATGCTTAGCAGGAAAACAATGGAAAGGTTGTAAGCGATAAATAAATACTGAGTGTCAAACATAGGAGTTCTCATAGGTTTAGAGTTTGACTAGTCATAACGCCGCGTCTTCACAATAGTATTTTAGGAGTACACTTGACCTATAAGTAGTGTATCCCTGAGAAGAATTCCCAGGAAAGAGGGGTGGGTCACTAGGACACACTTAAGTACCCTATCTTCCTTAGTCAAAATCCCTTATGGGTCTACACACTCTTCCAGCCATCATGTATTAATAACACTATTGTTGGGCTCATGGTCATGATGAGAATTGTTGTGAACTAGGCCTTGTGGCCCAAAAGTAAGGTTTATGAATTTCAGTGGGCTTTTGCTTCTTGGATGATAGATTGACTGCTTAGTTTATTATTGATGGACATTAGGCCCAATAGTTTAAAAATTTGTTGTTCACAAGAGGTGTGGTATTATGTATGTGAGTTTAGGGGTGCATGAATAACTAAGTGTGTATGAGTGGGTGTGGAAACTTAGGATATCACTTTTAAATAAATTAAATAGGTAGCAATGAATAGGGGAGAAAGTTGGCAGGTAATGTGACACATAGATTATTAAGTATTGTATCATATGATGTAGTTATATAGTATAACATGTAAGAAAAAAAAATAATCATATAGCATGTAGATAGTAATGAGTGTAAGCACAAAAGTTATCAAGTAGTGTGACACATAAGTCATTATGTATTGTATCACGTAGTGTAAATACTTATGATAGCATGTAAAAATATTTACACAAGAACTAATAATGTAACATGTAGTAGCATGGCATTTGTATGGGTGTCCTAAAGTTATAGTCTAGGTCAAGGGTGTCTAATAACCTAGTTCCCTATAACCAAGGCTCTGATACCAATCTGTCACACCCCAACCGACGGCGGAATCATCGGGGCGGGACATGTAGACTGTTCATGAGCTCAAGGTTGACTAAATTGTAATATGTTAAATCCATTTCCATTCAAACAAACATGAATCAAGTTCCAAGTACATAATGAAATACAATTTGTTTTTGAATTAAGATTAACTAGGTCCAAAGCCTATGTGTAGCATGTCTTGATCAAACTCATATGAAAGCACCTGAAACATGAATAAAATAAGGTCAACTAAAAAGTTGGTGAGTATAACACAGGTTTGTATATAGATAGCATATAGTTTGTAAAACAAATCCTTACATAACATGATAAATAAGGCATTTATGGGGAGCAGCTATTGTGTAACCAAGTACAATAAAACCTTTGTAACTAGCATGCAAAATTGTGTTGTCGGTATCAATCACCCCAATCTGGGTGGGTTTGTCAGACTCAATAGATCTATCATTGAAAATCGTCGGCTTGAATAGTTAATGATTGCACATAATCGCATACAAAAGTTAGCACAACTAGCACTCGGGCATAAAGCTCAAATTGCACACATGAATGTAAATAGGATTTGTATTTGTGTTGTTTGTGTAAATGTAAACATGTAATTTGATAGAGTTCATGTTTCACCCCAAAAATGTAAAAGAGTAAAAGGGGCTATGAAATACTCACATGATTCGAAGGCGTAGCTAACACGAGATACTAGATAGTAATGTGATCCTTGTATTGCACAATGTTAACCTAGAGTGTAATGTATATTGCATTAATAATGCACAATAGTTTAAGTCTATATCTAAAGTTAAATTGGATAAAGTTAGTGATTGGTACTTGAAAGTATTGTATAAAATGGAAGATTTGAAATAAATATTTTTAGAACATTTTTGAATAAGGTTTGAGTTTGGAATAATTAAAATTAAATAATTACTGTTTATGAAAATAATGTAAATGTTAGATGTAATTAAGTATAACTAAATAAATATTTTTGTTTAATTATAAATCAAATAAATAAGTATTACCTTATTCATTTATTTATATAATGTAATTTAGACATTAAATATTATTTAGGTGTAGGGTTTATAAATTAAATGTTGAACTTTAAATAATTTCCACTTATTTTAAGATTAAATATTTGATCTTTTCTAAATAAAAATAATACAGATTTTTATAAATTCAATTATTTTTATTTTAGAAATTAATCTGAAATACTAATTGTTTAGAAATATAAAAGATTATAAACATTCTGCCAACACAGACGACCGTGCCTAGGGTAGGGCACGATCGTGCTAGGGCGGGCGCGACCGTTATAGACAGGGCGCGACCGTGTTGGTCAAACAGAGGACAACTAGCCAAACCACTAGGCACGACCGTGCCTTCGATAGGCACGACCGTGTCTATGCTTCTGGGGTACGATCAAGTCTAGCCAACGAGCATGACTTGGTCTGAGCAGGAGGCACGACCGTGCTGGAAGTCGACACAACCGCGTCTCCCGAGGCACGACCGCGCTAGATGATTAGCGCGACCGTGTCTCTTTCAAAACAGGAACGAATTGATTGATTCTTATATTGATAGTGCTGGAATGTATAGGGATTTCTTTCACAAGGTTAGTACGAGTCTGTTGGTGTAGATTAATTGTGTTAAAAACATGTTTAAAGTTGGATTCGATTAAACCATTTTTAAATGAAACTTATATTCGGGTTTATGTTAAATTCGATACTGTAAACCCAATTTATGTTGGGGCTTTTGATCTATAGACTAAAACTAAGATGTAGGAGGTTTCAATTACCCGGAAGGATGATGTATTGATAGCGTACGGTAGGAACGAATTCCGGCGACGACGGTTTGATCTCCGGTGCCCTTTTGCTGCAACTTCGGCTGACTCATGGTTTTCTGGAGCTCCAGAGAGGGTCGATGATGCGTTTGCTTAGGAGGATTGCAATTCAGAACGGATGGATCGTTGGTCTCATGAAGGAATTGACGGTTTTGAGAGGATCGACTTAATTGGAGTTATTTGTTGGAATTACGATGATTGAAAACTTAATGGGGTTTGTTAAAGTGTGAAACGGTTACGAACTCAACCGATTCTGCGTTTAATGGCTGCATTTACGTTTCAACTGATGTGAGGCGCGACCGTGCCACACGAGGCGCGACCGTGCCAAAACGTGGCGTGACCGTGTCAGACGAGGCGCGACCGTGCCAAAACGTGGCGCGACGGTGCCTACTAGGGTTTCTGGTTATTTACAAAATCAGCCCTTGTAACTTCAGCTTTGGCAGAATTAGCTTGGTTAGGATTTAACAGAACACCTAACGGGATTATTAACTGGATTAACTCTAAGAGGTGTTACCACTTGATTATGAGTTCTAAATCCTTGAATTGAATACGATCGGCTAACGATTAATGAGGTGTAGGTTTGAACAAGTATATGATTCAATGACGTGTTGTTATTTTATTAGTTAAAATAAGTTAAAATAGGGTCAGAAAATCAGGGATGTTACACATGAAGTATTCGACCCCCAAACAGCCTGCGCAAGAAGGCCGCTTAGTGCATGTCGAATCTGGACACCTCTTTTCATTTTCTTGTTTTGAGGTACCTACACAACTCTAACTCTAGAAATTATTTTTCACGTCTCCTCTGGTTTCAATAAACTTGATTTTAGAAGAAAACTCCAAGTCATTTGGTCTTCTAAAACCATCTAAAAGTCTACTCGAAATACGCCTAAAATCTGAGTTTTTAAGAACAAAATAAAACATAAAAATCTTGATGAGTTTTGCTTTATGTCTTCATGAGTCATGTTTGAATACATATATTTATACATGTACATATTCATACATGAAATACCAAACTAGAAGGACAATGGACAAGACAAGGATACATCAAATATAAATTACATATATATATATATATATATATATATATATTTATATACTATCACATAAAATAACACTTGGATGATGGTGTTCTTTATAAACCCATTCATTCCATTCATGTCCTATGTTGAAGGATACATGTTCGTGAAGTTATATGATCCTATGATTCAAGAAAACATACAAACGATTATCATCAACATATGAACGTGAAAGGTGTTACTAAAAATATATACATAAACAATTATCACTTATGCAAGTTCATGCATTTATAAAAGTCTATTATCAACGTATGTGTATACATGAAGTG
Source organism: Smallanthus sonchifolius (assembly GCA_023525975.1). Taxonomy (NCBI): domain Eukaryota; kingdom Viridiplantae; phylum Streptophyta; class Magnoliopsida; order Asterales; family Asteraceae; genus Smallanthus; species Smallanthus sonchifolius. The sequence continues at coordinate 70,115,660 of CM042028.1, read as the reverse complement.
TATGTATGTGTAGGTAAATAAATCCTGGAAGCATGTTGACGAGTTCGTCTAAAAATATATGTTTATGGATAAAAATTGTGATATATATATGTTGGTGTACGGTTTTGGTTAAATCATGGAAATGTTTTAGGAATTAAAGATTAGTATCCAAATATGAACATTTAATATATGTACATGTGGTCAAAAAAATAAATAGATATGTATATATATAATATATATATATATATATATATATTATATGTATATATATATATGCATGATAAAGAAGCAAAAGGGTTAATTGATAGAAAAGATGGTAACATATATGTATTTGATAATTTATCTACACGTACACATGTGATGACATAACCGCATGAAACATATGGATATGATCGGTTAAAAATAAGTAACCTCATGACATCGTGGAACATATGTGAATATATGTAGTGATGTAGAAATACATGTACGCATACAATTGATAAAAATAAATAAAGATGAATATATGACGAACGTAACTAAGATAATAATTATCGTTCGGAAAATAAGTATTTGCATGTGGACGTAGTAACGTGGATTGTACGTACGGAGAATAATTAACATGCATAGGATATACTTGAACGATATTTGAGGTTGTATATAATTATTTTTAGGAAACAATTATATGTTTATACGTGAACTATAATGTGAATATATTATAAATTGTTACAAAAAAATATTTATTTTTGGTACACTTAATAAGTCACCAATATGGAAACATATTATTTTCTCGGAAAATATGTAAGCGTCTAGACTGGAATAATAATCACCAATGAGTCGTAAATTAAAACACTGTTTTTTTCTAAACAAAGGCGTACTTAACGGGATTCGTTAAGTCGGGTGAACAACTTGTGTATAAGACGGGTAGTCTTAACACATTAGTACCCTTGTGTGATTAGGGTACGGATAGACAGGAACTAATAGCACATTGTTATTTGCTAGCATACATCAATCACGAGGTGTGTTCACGACCCCCTTTTCGCTTTTAATGTTTTGTAAACTACGGGGGTGAAACATACTTACATGTCATGCTTTACGTTATTGCTCAATACATTGGAAACACTATGGTTTCATGCACTTGAGAAAACATTGTAAACATTTTTATATGATAACAAGAAAACAAGACACTAACATTATGTTTTACATGAGGAGAGCTCTTAAAGCCCCATAAACATCATTAACATTTGTAACCATTAGCTATGGACTTAGCCTGAGATTCTATGAATAGTACTACAGGGGGTGACGCCCCCGGTCAGGGTTAGTCGCGCTAACCGGGACTTGAAGGGTCAAATGGTCGCAAATGGCCGCATATTGTCCTGTTCCGTTCTCGTGGTAAAGCGAGGGAGGAGCATTCACCAGTTAGGTTTGGTTACGGTCTCATGTATGAACATAGGTATTTTTAAGCCTAGCTAGCTTACGAATGGATCAATAACACTTGTTTTGTTTATCATATACGCTTAGAATTATTTGTTTACAAGGAAATTCATCATCATATTTTTGGCGAAAAACTACTTATTTTATGACGGTAAGGTCATGTGCATGTTTTCAGGGAAAACTACTTATTTTATGACGGTAAGGTCATGTATGTGTTTTGAGGGAAAACTACTTATTTTTATGACGATTAATTCATGTATATGTTTTCGGTGAAAACTACTTATTTTTATGACGGTTAAATCATGTATACGTTTTCAGAAAAAAAACTACTTTTCATTATGACGGTTAAGTCATGTATATGTTTCGGTGAAAATTACTTATTTTTATGACGGTTAAGTCATGTATACGTTTTCGGGGAAAACTACTTATTTTTATGACGGTAAAGTCATGTACATGTTTTCGAGGGAAAACTACTTATTTTTATGACGGTAAAGTCATGTACATATTTTCGGGGAAAACTACTAGCACTGGAATAAATAACTCTGTGAACTCACCAACCTTTGTGTTGACACTTTCAAGTATGTTTCTCAGGTAACCCTTAACCATGACGCGGTTGGAATAGGCTATCTATGCTGGATTAATTCCTAGTAGCTGGAAGGACATAGATTATCAAGTCTCAAGACTATCGTTGATCTAGAAGAACTTAGATCATTGTATTACTTAGTCTTAGTAATTGTGTATGTATTCAAGTCTTAGAAATCACTATTGCAGTTTCCGCAATCGTGTAATGAACCAATCGTTGCAACATTTATTTATTTATTAAGTAAATAAATTTGGGGGTGTGACAGATTGGTATCAGAGCAATGGTTTTAGCGAATTAGGTTTCCTTAGTGACACCTAGGCTCTAACCAGACTCATTTAGGGACCAAGATTTCTAAGACTTACATCACACTAAGAACACTCAAGACTTAAGTATAGAAATTTCAACCGTTGCCGAACAACTTGTGTAGACTATTAGTGTATGGAGTTAAACTAGGGTATCATTAGCTACACTAATACATAATACAATTACATGACACATGTAATGAACACTTAACACGTACAACAATGGGAAATAATAAACACTTGCAATGTTTCTCAACAAAGTGTCATGGTTCGGAGTACGAACTAAGGATAACGAGTACTCAGCACACTGCAACCCTAGAAGATCGAGTTTGGAGCTAAGCTTGGGCGACGACGGTAGCAATCGCCAGTTACCGATCTTCGTACCACAACAGGCTGAACCCGTGCCAGAACCTGTACCTATACCTGCACCACACCTATAACTACTCCAGCCGTGGAGGCAGTTTTCTTCCTGACACATGTGCGGTATAAATACTCTCCTTCACGAGTTGACGGATCGGATGCCTAGACTTTTGTCATGAGATATGGCAGACATGATTACCCAGACAGAAAGGAAACCGGGGATGGATAAGCAGGACTAAATAGGAGAAAACTCTATGGGTCAGGAGACCCAGACATTCTCAGGATCAGGTGGATCCATACGTACATACAGACTTGGAGCATGAGTTGCTCGACACTGATTTGAGGATCTCTGCCCTTCACATAGTGCCTGACTTCCACCATACACACTTTATTTTTTAGAGACACCGGTGGTGCCTCTCTACCATTAACCTCATTCGGGAACAGCCATATTCTGCAGACTCATGAGTATTGGTACACATAATCAAGAGTAATCCGATAGAACAATACACACTCCTGCACAAGTGTGCAAACACGATCTAATGAACATTTCAAATCCTTTTCGACTAAAAGCTTGGGATAGAAGAAACACTACAGGGATCATGCAAAGTAAATTATCATTACGGGTGCACACGTAATCATAATTTATAGTGCATGGGAACTTTAGTGAGTCTTGCTGTCCAAGCTAATGATCAACCCATATTCTCAGTCACTTGATTAAGGGTTGAATCTTAACAAATCAGACTTCTCAATTAGGTATTCACAAAGCATTCTCCTAGTTCGGGAGGAATGAGAGAAATTCAAATTGAATTCAACCAATCCTTAGTGAATCCTGAACGACGAAGGATTTCCCACATTCATTCTTTGAGATTCTACTTGTCAGGAAGGCTCCAAAATGAGCATTACCGCAACCAACACTTACAATAATTGCACAATTATTGTGGGATATTATAGCGTAATCTCAGAATCCATCATACAGTTCAGTCTCACAGTTACTTGGCATTTACTTCATGAGTGCTATGCACTAACTCCGGTAATGGGGCAGAAAATTATCCTTCACAAAGCATTCTCCTAGTTCGGGAGGAATGAGAGAAATTCAAATTGAATTCAACCAATCCTTAGTGAATCCTGAACGACGAAGGATTTCCCACATTCATTCTTTGATATTCTACTTGTCAGGAAGGCTCCAAAATGAGCATTACCGCAACCAACACTTACAATAATTGCACAATTATTGTGGGATATTATAGCGTAATCTCATAATCCACCATACAGTTCAGTCTCACAGTTACTTGGCATTTACTTCATGAGTGCTATGCACTAACTCCGGTAATGGGGCAGAAAATTATCCTGACCTGCATACACATAGTATCTATGGAGTATTGTGGAAGCTCGACATGAAACAAGTAAGTAATCTGACATTTCAGAATATTGATCAAACAGGGTTTCCCTCACAACCTTTGACATTCAGTACACTCTCAAGTCCATCTATTCTTCCGGTGATGAATAATCCGTGATTTATTCTCAAGCAAATGCCAAAGAAACCTATGTGTGGACTAACGACTGTTGTTGAACTAACAGAAAAACAACATACAAAACTCTTAAAAGAGTCCCAAGTGCGGGATTTCTTGCTAATCTCCTTAGTTCATGATGTGCATAAAGGACCTAAACACAAGTCATTCATAATAGACCACTGTCCACAAGGATTCGAGAAGGATAGTTTTATACCCTTTTTTACTACACTTCCCCAATGATCATCTTGTTGAATGGATCCCAAATTTCAGCCTAGAGGAGAGGCGTGATCACATCTTTCACTCCCAGTTTTTTATAATTAGGAAGCTCTAAGGCATCTATTGTTAAGAAATGACTTCTTAACACAGGCTCAGGAAAAGCACAAAAATTTCGATGACCTGAGTCCTTGTACTAAGGACTTTGAAACTATGAATGGTATGAGTAGAATACATAATGGTAAGTCACTGAAGTACAATTCGAACGCCAGGGAAGTGTAGACACACTAAATAACTAATAGTTGGCAATTGTAAAACTCCAAAACCCTTTCTGCCAACTTAATGGGTTGACAAGCCCATAGCCCACTTTGGGGAAAACACTAATTATATGAGACCATGCACACAGTCTCACTGTTCATTTCCTCACCTAGACGGAATGTGAACATTCCAAACAAACATAGAACTCCATATGGGTTACCTACTTCGAGAGCATGGTAGTCAAGTCATGAGTTACATATCAGGACGATACAACCCAAATGCTAGTCTGCCACGAAAAGGTAGTGCAAGTAATAGACAAAGTGGTGATTAGACTCGACCTTTGCTAGTAAGAGCTCACAAGGAACCTCAAAATATTAGATCCATTAAGACACATGGAAAGGAAGATCCTAGAAAACACGAAACCTGAAATAAGAATAAGTCTTAGTCCGAGAAAATGCTTTCGAGAAGCATAAGAGGGACAAACATAATGATTCATTTTCATATTGTTTCATTGCTACCCAATCTTCAACTAAAACCTGAACACCTCGTCAAGTAATTCTTTTCTCAGATCTATAGAGAACTTGCTATTGTGCATCATAATGCGTAGATGAATAGAGGGTATGTGTCAGCATACACTCAAGATTCTCAGGCATCATTTCTTTCATTATCAGGAATGAGTGTCACAGAACCCCACCATATTAAGGGTAATCAAATATGGGGTTCTTGCACAACTAATATCGTTAATCAGAGAAGTATTCTCCTTGTTTTCGAATACCGACCACCAAGTAAATGGAAATCAAACAATTAGAGCCTAAGTTGGATGATGCAAACAGAATTTAGGTACCAAGTACCGGTAAACTATGTGTGTACTTATGGATGAAGTCCATAAGTCCAAGTACTCCGTTCATCCATAATCGGATAAAACGTATAAGGATCTCGAGGAACTCTATTATGTGGCCAATCATGAAAGGAGAAATTGCTATGGGAAATATCCGACAGTAAAGGCAGAATGCCAGGAATCACCGGGGAAATCACAACAAGCTGAGATTCGTCATTGCAAATGAGAACAGATTTCCATGAATTTCATTACGAAACTACCCGGAACGTCTAGTGACTATGATACTATATGGGTGATCGTCGATCGTTCGACGAAATCTGCTTACCTTCAGCTAATCGAGGAGACAGATAAAACCAAGAAGCGTCCAAGGCTAAATATTAAGGAAATTAAGGGTAGGCATGGTATGCCAGTTTCCATTACCTGGAATAGGATTCGTATCAAGAATCTGCCAGTCAGTACAAGAAGCCTTGGGCACACGCCATGACATGAGCACTGCATATCATCCCCAGACGAACGGTCAAGGTAAAAGAACCATCCAAATTTTAAAAGATGTGCTCCGTGCGCGTGTAATTGATTTCGAAGGAAATTGGGATACTCACCGTCGTTGGCTGAGTTTTCATATAATAATAACTACCATACCAGCATTAAAGCCGCTCCGTTGAGGCTTTGTATGGTTGAAAATGTCGCTCATCGCCATGTTGGGCGGAGGTTGGCGAAAAGCATTTGACTGGACCTGAGATTGGCTAGGAAACCACTGACAAGATCTTCGAAGCTAAAGATCGTCTGAAAGCCGCTCAAGACAGACAAAAGAGTTGCGCTAACAACAAATGAAAGCCATTATAATTCCAAGATGGAGACCGAATTTTGTTAAAAGTCCCGTCTGGAAAGGAATTGCCAGGTTTAGAGATCGTAACAAACATAACCATAGAAACATCGGACCGTTTGAAATACGGGCTAGGGTTGGCCCAGTAGCCTATAAGGTTACGTTGTCATGGGGAACTAAGCAATATACATGATGCGGTTCATGTGTCAAATCTCAGGAAGTGTTTATCAGACGAAACGTTAATCGTACCGCATGGTGAGATTCACATAGGTGACAAACCACACCCTATTCAGGAACCTGTTGAAATAACTAACTAAAAAGTCCAGGGAACAGGGCGTAACAGTATTGAATTAGTTAAGGTACGTTAGAATTTGGAGTGTGACCCAGAATATACATGGGAACACGAAGAGCAAATGAAAACCAAGTACCGGTCCTTTTTCACTAATACACCAATTCAAGATAACATCAACTGAATTTCGAGACAAAATTCTCTTTAACAGGGGGAGAATGTGACATCCAATATTCCAGGTCAATACCCATAGTCATATTTGAAAGTTCATATTTTATATTTCCTCGAATATTATCTTTGACATGGTATTGTCAGGAGTCTAGCAAAGGAACACGTGTCATATTTTAGTAATTTTAAGAATTACTAGGTCAAAAACATTTATAACCCTCAATGTATGGTCGTTGATGGTTATCAAAGTTATACAAGTAAATTCTAAAGGTATATTTATTTTATACAAAGTATATATTGGTGAGTAATTCTTTAAAGATATTAACTCTGTCGGGATTCACTAGCAGATTATTAAAGCTAGTCAAACTACACAAAATGTAGAACGTTTTAATAATTAAATATATTAAAGCGGGTATTAATTTCGGGTACTGTACCGCGTCTAAATCAATCACATCATCATGATGACTTTACTTACACTTCACTCAAGTGTCATAATCTTCATGATTATGACTAAGAGTGCAAGCAACCTCAAAGATCACATCACCATCATTATATCTATACTCCACTCCAACATCAAGTCGTAATGATGATGACTTGTTGAGATCTACACTCAACCCCCGTTTCATCTAATACATATATATATATATATCTAGGTAGATAGATATATAAAGTTTAAATCATAAAAGTTCCTACGCCGGGTATTACATCACAGGATCACTTACCAGGTTTACGCTAACTAGAACGGACCTAACTAGGACTTGGATGACAACTAATGAAGTGACAAGACCCAACCTCCCACCCACTCCCCATGTTTCGACCGATATTGGCCAAGTGGGGGCCACCCACTTACAAAACCAAAAACTTCTTCATGATTATTGTAGTAAGAACCTTACTCACTCAAGTAGGAATAAAGCCAAGGTCAAATCCTATCTTTTCCACCTTACCTTGTAATGATGTTGGGGGAAACAACACTCCAACTCCTTTTCTTTCTCCATATAAATCGATACATGCATACACTTACACACTTTGCAAGTTTCAAACCAAGGAACAAAAATCCCGTAATCATCTTTCTGGCAGATTTTTGGCCAACTTTGCAAGACCATATCTCCTTCGTTCCTTGGCAAAATTAGTCCATTCTTTTTCTAGAATGAAGCTCTATGTTAATAAGGAAGAACTCAAGTGGAAGAACTCGAATCCATGGAGTATTCGACCCCCAAACAGCCTGTGCAAGAAGGCCGCTCAGTGCATGTCGAATATGGACACCTCTTTTCATTTTCTTGTTTTGAGGTACCTACACAACTCTAACTCTAGAAATTCTTTTTCACGTCTCCTCTGGTTTCAATAAACTTGATTTTAGAAGAAAACCCCAAGTCATTTGATCTTATAAAACCATCTAAAAGTCTACTCGAAGTACGCCTAAAATCTGAATTTTCAAGAACAAAATAAAACATAAAAGTCTTGATGAGTTTTGCTTTATGTCTTCATGAGTCATGTTTGAATACATATACTTATACACGTACATGTTCATACATGAAATACCAAACTAGAAGGACCATGGACAAAACAAGGACACATCAAATATAAATTACATATATATATATACTATCACATAAAATAACACTTGGATAATGGTGTTCTTCATAAACCCTTCATTACATTCATGTGTTATGTTGAAGGATACATATTCGTAAAGTTATATGATCATGTGTGATTTACCTGGCAAGACTCGAGGTAGTGTCCTATGATTCAAGAAAACATACGAAGGATTATCATCAACATATGAACGTGAAAGGTGTTACTAAAAATATATACATAAACAACGATCACTTATGCAAGTTCATGCATTTATAAAAGTCTATTATCAATGTATGTGTATACATGAAGTGTATGTATGTGTAGGTACATAAATCCTGGAAGCATGTTGACGAGTTCATCTAAAAGTATATGTTTATGGATAAAAATTGTTATATATATGTTGGTGTATGGTTTTGGTTAAATCATGGAAATGTTCTAGGAATTAAAGATTAGTACCCTAATATGAACATTTGATAGATGTACATGTGGTCAAAAAAATAAATAAATATATATATATATATATATGCATGATAAAGAAGCAAAAGGGTTAATTGATAGAAAAGATGGTAACATATATGTATTTGATAATTTATCTACACGTACACATGTGATGACATACCCGCATGAAACATATGGATATGATCGGTTAAAAATAAGTAACCTCATGACATCGTGGAACATATGTGAATATATGTAGTGATGTAGAAATACATGTACGCATACAATTGATAAAAATAAATAAAGATGAATATATGACGAACGTAACTAAGATAATAATTATCGTTCGAAAAATAAGTATTTGCATGTGGACGTAGTAACGTGGATTGTACGTACGGAGAATAATTAACATGCAAAGGATATACTTGAACGATATTTGAGGTTGTATATAATTATTTTTAGGAAACAATTATATGTTTATACGTGAACTATAATGTGAATATATTATAAGTTGTTACAAAAAAATATTTATTTTTGGTACACTTAATAAGTCACCAATATGGAATCATATTATTTTCTTGGAAAATATGTAAGCGTTTAGACTGGAATAATAATCACCAATGAGTCGTAAATGAAAACACTGTTTTTTTTCTAAACAAAGGCGTACTTAACGGGATTCGTTAAGTCGGGTGAACAACTTGCGTATAAGACGGGTAGTCTTAACACGTTAGTACCCTTGTATGATTAGGGTACGGATAGGCAGGAACTACTAGCACATTTGTCACAACCCGAGCAGGGGCTAGGCGTGATGATCGAATACCAAAACAAAACACAGCAAAAATAACATGACATATATTTTATAAATGTCATGGGTCCAGCTAAGTCAAAATATACATTTACAAATGTACATATCATCTATACATTAACTAAAAATAAAATAAAATAATGGATTCTATCTTCTCATGAAAGCTTTCTCGGGTGGAATCTATGGCTCGACATAAGTCTTCTAAGGAATCATCTATCTTCAAGCAATCTCGTGGCTAAGTTGCTAATTTTTAATCTCGAGAAGGGTACCTGAATACATGCTTAAAAATATTGTGTCAACTAAAAAGTTGGTGAGTTCACGAGTTTAGATAATAAACATGTATGGTATGGTGCAAATTAAACAAGTTCACAATCAACCTGTGCCCATGACCCGTGAACATCAAATAGAAACCCCTTACCCATACCCCTTATTGTTATGGGTCATACTTATTTCTGCCCACATAAGTCAACAAAATGCGCCGATATATGTCACAAGATACCCATGTACCATTCAGTGAGTAGTCTCCTCGGTCAATTAGGCCCGCTGTGTGCGGGGGTCTTCCCAAGATAGTACTACCCATATATCTCGTCGGCTCCTTATGGAGTTAGTGATTGTGATAAAAGTCGGGGTTTGTTGTGGCAGCAAAAATCATCTTGATTAATAATTACACCATAAGTATAAAAGCGTATAGAAGCATGTAATCACTCCAAAAGTTTAAGTAAAAGAGGGAAAAAGCACATGAACTCACCTTGTGGTAGCCTGAAAGATAAGTCATCGGTTTGTATACACTAGGGCCCCTATATTTAGAACAATGTGTTACTAACAATTGAAATATCATAGACGAGTCCATACGTGTCGGTGTCCTAAGGTGATGTTGTATACTATATCCAAAAACTCGTTGTTATTAGTTTAGTTGGTATATTAGTTATCATCGAATAAGTTTAGGTTAAGTATACATATTAATACTTAAGTTATTATAGTTCTTAATAATTATATAAGTTGTCTATGTAACATCTATGAATTTCTGATACTATTTTATTCTATTTTATATAATAATAACACTTCATTTCAAATATGTATTTGGCACATTAATTATTATTCTAACGTGTATTAAATTCAAATTTTCAAACTTTCAGTAACATATTATTTTCTATTATATGTATATATAACATATAAATGCAAATTTAAATCAATACATATATATATGCCTTGTTATAATAACTACGAGCTTTAAATCATGTGTTTACATTTTAAATATATATATGTATTTATTTATAACTATATGTAGATATATATGTATATGCATTTGGTATATTTGATTACAATAAATAAATCATTTATGCAAACTCTGTAATTTTATTAAAATAGAAACCCTTTCTTTTATAAACTCTTTATGATTAAACAAATAATAATTAAACTTTCATAAACATTATAGAAAACCATTTTTATAAATAATTAAGATAAATTTATAACAAATAAAACAGGTCTTGAACCCCTCAATCCAATTTGAACCTCCATGAACACACTTGAAAACCCCCCCCCCTCCCCCCCTCCCCCACTATCCATTTTGGATTTATCTAGTATTTTGACTTTAAAAGTCAACCACACTGTTTTTGATTAAGAAAAGTCAACCGGATCCAAACTCGACTACCAAATCATCGATACATGGAATGCTACTGCCTATTGACCGTTCGAAAGTGTTATATGATCATAGCAGAATGCTCGCGAGGATCTAGTTGCATTTGAACGAATCAAATTGACCTAATTTGTCAAGTTTGACTTCACATAGTCAAACCTAACAAATTTCGGTTTCAATTCGCGGATTTAAACACATTCAATGATCTCTGATCATGTATGAACGTTATATGAACGAATTCAAACCTCAATGATGAACCAATTTAATCCAATCATGACCAATTAACTCGAATCAATGGCGACGACAGTTTCAAACGATTGAGAATCAAGTTGATGCGTTTCAATTAAAATGGAAGTATATAAACCACTCACACACTCCCGCGACACCTCCTTTAACCCTCCTGAACTACCAAACACGTCTCATTACACCCCTGGAACACCCATCTCAGTTAAAGGCCTTGGGTCTGCGCATCTCGATCGGACGCACTCCTCACTCAACCATCTCAGGTAAGATCGATGCCAATAAACTCATTTTGATTCATAGTTCGAAAGCCCCATCATTTCGGGCTTGTATTTGTACTCGAACACGATCAATTTGGGGTTAAGGTTACGGGATTACGCAAACGGGGAAGAAGACGAATTGAGGTTATGTGTTAAAAAAATTAATGAACTAATCCTTGTCAAGGCTTGATGCCCAGGTCGTATGGTTAAGCGCCAGTCCCCTCAAAGACAAGGTCACAGGTTCGAACCAACAACCCCGCACCCTTTTCTTTTTGTTCTGCGTGTTTTACTTACCCAAAACCCGGCTCCAATCCAGTTCCTGTTTAAAATCCTAAGAACCCGATTTAGAACACTATTGAGCGATTGGACCGGTGGTTGCGCGCTTATGCTCACCCAGAGGCAACCCTCGATCCCGGCTCAGGAAATTTATTTTTAAAACCCGATTTTTACATACAAAATCATTTATCAATAATTATTTCATAAACATATAAAACTCAGATCAGTTCTATTATTTTAAATTAATAAGTTGTTGAGAAAAACCATTTTTTTATTTTATTATAATTAGGATTAAAACCTAATAAATTTTAGTTAAATTAATATATTTAATTTAAACAATTTACTTATTTAGGATCCTCGTACTATAAATTACAATTGGAAAATAATTTTGATTATTCTTATAAACTCATTATGTGTAATTCATTTTTTTACATAAAAAAAATCAATTAAAACGAATGTCATACTTTAATTTTAAATTTAATCCTAAATTAATTATGATCAAATTTTTTTTATATATATAAACCCATATATTTTGTAAATATTCACACTTTTTACATAACTTATTTAAATCACATTTTCATACTCTTAATTAATAATTAACTTTAGTTTAATTATTAATTAGAACATTATTTTCATACCTTAAATTTTGGTTTAATTACCAATTAATTTTAATCAATATTGTTAACACTTATCAGTCATAAAATCAAACTATAAAAATAAAAAGTTTTAATTATTTATTCAACTAATTATCATTTATCTATTTATTTATTTTTTATTTTATGCATTTACAAACAAAAGAAAATTTTGTATTTAATTCTTTTATGCTCAAACAAAAGGACACCCACATCAATTTCTTTGCGCATTAGGATTTCCAATTTTATTTATACAAAATCATTGATACACTTATACCATCAAACATAGTTCGACCTTGTGGTTAGCTAGACAATTGTGCAAACAACAAATTGTGTGATATTCAACTACAAATTGCAAGGTGAGTTTAAATAGCCCCTTTTCACTTTTATATATTTGGGGTGAAACATGATTACATTCAAACTATTTACAACTATTACAATTCAAACATTATGATCATGTGTGCAATTTGTGCCTTATGCTTGAACACTATTTGTGCAAACAACATTTATATACTTTTGTTCATAGTGCAAGTGCAATCATTAACTCTGTATAAGCCGACGGTATACAATGATAGATCTATTGTGTCTGACCAACCCACCCGGTTAGGGTGATTGTTGCCGAAAACACTTAAGGATAACTTGCGTGTTATGTCTATCAGTCACAAGGTTTGATTGTGCGCCCCAGTTTAAACTATAGCGGTTCTGCATAATCGCCTTATTAATCCATGTATCATATGAATTGTACATAAACTTTGATTATTACTTGTGGTGTCAAAACCTATGTATGCTCACCATCTATTTTTAGTTGACCATGTTTTCATCATGTTTCAGGTATTAGTGTTTGAGATCATATGCAAGATACTACACATAGGGTTTGGATTTAGTGAACAAAGAATATGTTGATGTATTGGATTTTTAGCTATTGATTGAACTTATGTAATGAAATCATGATTTAATGAACATATGAAATTGTAGTTGATCATGTGCTTATGAACGGTCTACACGTCCGCCCCAACGTATTCCGCCGTCGGTTGGAGTGTGACAGTCTATATATACAAAATAAGGTAAAATAATAATATTGTAATACCGCTTTATTCTAGCATGTCAATTTTTGCCAAAACTCACGTTTTTGAAGTGATTAATTAATATATAATTTAAGATTATCTCTAATATTCAAGTGGGAGTCATACTTAAGTTATATAATACAAAATTTTCTCAAAAAATAAAAGTTTATAACTATTATATTATTTTGTTACTAATAAACTATTGTTTTAACGCGTTTAAATGATATATATTACTAAATAATTAAAATTACCTCAACATTTCTAAGTTATATTTTTCTACAGTAGGTTATGACTCTTAAGTTATAAAAATAATTTTTATATAATTATTTTCTGTATTTTTATTTTTTTAGTGCAATTAATTGTCTAAAAATGACCGAAATTAATAATTATTAAATAAACTTAGAAATTCAATTTTATAATTTATACAGTCTTAATACAGTATGTGTAAGTCCTAAAAAATATAAAACTCAGTTTTGATCAGAAGCAATATTTATTAAAAATCCATGTTGTTATTGGTTTATTTTACGTACGTTAAACATGATTCATAGCAATTGGAGACCTGCACCTAAATCAACATTTTTTTCTGGGTTTAGGTTAGTATTAGAAGGTTTCCTGTAAAGTTTCATAATTTTCTGAGGTGCTTAACTATTTTTCCCAATTTACGGCTCTAAAACTCGTTTCAAAATCGTACGGTCGTTTTGTAAACGTTTCGTGTGATTCTTTTTTGAAAATTATTTATTTGGGACATATGTCCTCTGGAAATATTCTGAGTTTATAAGTCTGTTGGTGAAAAGGGCGTTTTTTGAATAAATAAGACTTTGGAAATAACGGTTTTCCGGTATTTTTGCTAGTTTTTCAAGTTTTGAGCCATAAGTTGTTATGAGTCAGTTCTAGGAACATTATAAACTGTAAATTTAGTATTTTTAATGGTTTGGACATATAGGAGGTCATACGTGCCTACGAATGTGTGGAAAGTTGATTTTAACGTTTTAAACGAGAGATTTTCGGGTAGGATTTATGTACCTTCTTGTAGGGTTGATCAAACGCGCGAATAGGGGACTTCAAATGGGTCCAAAGAGCTGTCAAAAACGTGGGTTTGAAAGAGGTATATAGTTTAGCATATAACCTCAAGAAAAAGGGCGATTTCTCCCGAAAAGTGAAGATTTTGAACATAGCTTGAGTTTACCTTGCTTGGTTTAGTCACGGTTTCGATTTATGATTTCCTTGGGGACGATTTGGGGCTGCCAAGATAAAGGTTTCTTCTGCCCCAATAGAATTATAGGATTTAGAATCAAAATTGGTGGAATAAAGATGAAAACTTACGTGATAAAGAGCGGTTCTTGATTATTACCGGGGGTAGACTCAATGAACACTTGGGAACTCTTCTTGGGTCGATTTTTGGAGCTTCAAAGGATGACAATTTGCTGGAATTTTGAGAGAGAAACTTTGTGTTTGAAGAGGATGAATGGAGATTGAATGATCAGGAGATTGTGAAATAGAGTTTTAGGGTTCTTTGCATGAAAAACTAGTGGGCAAGGGTCTGATCATCGAGATTTAGGGATCAAACATCGGGTATTGGAGGATTTTGAAGATATGGGAAAAATTATGGATAGATTTAGGGTTTTGATAGGATCTAGGATATTTTAATTGGTTGAGGATATTTAGCATAGATTTTATAGGATTATAAGGTAAAAATAAATAAATATATATATATATATATATATATATATATATATATAGGGATTGTAGTGGACGAGTGAAAGAGGATTTGTAGAGATTTTACAAGATTTGAAATTTTGGGATGTGATCTTGCATAACCATCTAGGAGGTTTTTAAATAAATAAGGTAAACAAGATTTTTATTAAAAAAAATATATATTCAATTATATATATGTGTGTGTGGGTATCGATAGGTAGGGTGGAGGATTGGAAAATGCAAATTTTGATTCACCAAAATATTAGGATTGATGAATTAATTTAGGTATTTTATATAATTCATATAATATGTATTTGATTTCTAAAGGTTATATAAAAATAAAGTACTTTTAGGAATGAAATTTACTAATAATAATTCTTATATGTAATAACATATATGTAAAATAATTATAGGATGTAACTTTTAAGATGGATTGTTACGTTAGATGGAAGGCTATATATAAGTATGGATTTTTCATTTTATATATAATTTCTTATAGCACTTATTAAAATTGTAACACTAGAAAATATTTTACGACATGTTATTATGTGATATTAATATTTAACTTCATAATTATTGATCTTGTTTTTATGAATATTTAGATTTAATAAATACACGAGTGTGCATAATTATACATGTGCAGTAATATGTTGTATATATTACGTCCCCAGGTTTCGTACCGGAATCAAGTCAGATACAGCTAGAACTGTAATTTATTACGTATAACCGTTCGGGTTTTAAAGTTGATTTAAATTTAATGGGTTTTTGGATGATTAGGCGAAGCCCAATAATTCATGTATGGACTAAGCCTAATAACTCATAGATGGGCCAAGCCCATTGGGCCTTGTTTGTAACCACTTATTGTGTCATGAATTTCTATACCCGTACCCGTCAATGTCTGTGCTACTTATGTCTTCTAGAATAAAAAAAATATAGCCCTAAAATTGGGGTTGTTACAATATTGTTATTTGCTAGCATACATCAATCACCAGATGAGTTTACGGCCCTCTTTTAGCTTTTAATGTTTTGTAAACTATGGAGGAGAAACATATTTACATATCATGCTTTACGTTATTGCTCAATAAATTTGAAAACATTGTGGTTTCATGCACTTGAGAAAACATTGCAAACATTTTTATATGATAACAAAAAAACAAGACACTAACATTATGTTTTACATGAGGAGAGCTCTTAAAGCCCCTTGAACATCATTAACATTTGTAACCATTAGCTATGGACTTAGCCTAGGATTATATGAATAGTACTATTGGGGGTGGCGCCCCCGGTCACAGTTAGTTGCGCTAACCGGGACCTGAAGGGTCAAATGGACGCATATTGTCATGTTCCGTTCTCGTGGTAAAGCGAGGGAGGGGCATTCACCAGTAAGGTTTGATTACGGTCTCATGTATGAACATAGGTATTTGTAAGCCTAGCTAGCTTACGAATGGATAAATAACACTTGTTTTGTTTATCATATGTGCTTAGAATTATTTGTTTACAAGGAAATTCATCATCATGTTTTTGGGGGAAAACCACTTATTTTAGGACGGTAAGGTCATGTGCATGTTTTCAGGGAAAACTATTTGTTTTATGACGGTAAGGTCATGTACGTGTTTTCAGGGAAAACTACTTATTTTTATGATGGTTAAGTCATGTATATGTTTTCGGTGAAAACTACTTATTTTTATGACGGTTAAGTCATGTAAATGTTTTCGGTGAAAACTACTTATTTTTATGACGGTTAAGTCATGTATATGTTTTCGGTGAAAACTACTTATTTTTATGACGGTTAAGTCATGTATACGTTTTCGAGGAAAACTACTTATTCTTATGACGATTAAGTCATGTATATGTTTTAGGTGAAAACTACTTATTTTTATGACGGTTAAATCATGTATACGTTTTCGAAAAAAAACTACTTTTCATTATGACGGTTAAGTCATGTATATGTTTCGGTGAAAACTACTTATTTTTATGACGGTTAAGTCATGTATACGTTTTCGGAGAAAACTACTTATTTTTATGACGGTAAAGTCATGTACATTTTTTCGTGGGAAAACTACTTATTTTTATGACGGTAAAGTCATGTACATGTTTTCGGGGAAAACTACTGGCATTGAAATAACTAACTCTGTGAACTCACTAACCTTTGTGTTAACACTTTCAAGTATGTTTTTCGGGTAACCCTTAGCCATGGCACGGTTGGAATATGCTAGCTATGCTGGATTAATTCCTAGTAGCTGGAAGGACATAGATTATCAATTCTCAAGACTATCGTTGATCTAGAAGAACTTAGATCATTGTATTACTTAGTCTTAGTAATTGTGTATGTATTCAAGTCTTAGAAATCACTATTACAGCTTCGCAATCGTGTAATGAACCAATCGTTGCAACCTTTATTTATTTATTAAGTAAATAAATTTGGGGGTGTGACATTTACCCCGTTTGAAAAATTATTATTTCTAAAAATGTTCTTTTAAGTTTAAAATCACTTTCTATAACATAAAACGTATACCCTTCCCCTCTCCTACTTGTCGTACCCCCCAACCGAAAAAATAACTTTTAAATTTTTCATTTTATCAAATTCAAAAAATTATTATTTCTAAAACCGTTCTTTTAAACGTATACCCCTCCCTTCTCCTACTTGTCGTACCCCACCCCTCACACCGAAAAAATAACTTTTAAACTTGTCATTTTATCACATTCGAAAAATTATTATTTCTAAAACCGTTCTTTTAAGATTAAAAGCACTTTTTATAACATAAAACGTATACCCCTCCCCCCTCCTACCATCCTACTTGTCATACCCCTAACTAATTTTACCGTTTTCGAATAATCACTATTTATAAAATTGTTTTTAAGTTTAAAAACACTTTTTATAACCCTAAACGGGATAGGCAATACCCCCCCCCCCCCCCCCCCGGAAAAATAACGTTTATCATTTTATCACATTAAAAAAATCATTATTTATAAAACCGTTTTTTAACTTTAAAAGTACTTTCTGTAAATAAAACATACCCCCCCCCCCCCGGTTCACCACCGCAAGTCCGCCACAAGCGATAAAAAATTAAAACGTATTTAAAAACACTTTTTCTAACTAGTTTATATTTTTTTTTACAAAACGTCATTAAAAATAATCATATAATTTTTTAAAAACGTCTTTAAAACTAATGATCTGATATTTATACTTGGCTCAAAAAGATAAACTTAAACAACTAATTAACAAAAAAGACAAAAGTAAAAAAAAACAAAACGGTTAAATTGTATTTATGTGAAAACATAGGAAGAGGGTGCAACAAGTAAAAATCAGTTAAATGAGGGTACGTATAGCACGTGTTTCATCGAGAGTCGAGACCCCATCCGTGAAAGTATTTTAGACTATCTAGAATTTGGTTGATTAATTTAGTCAACAAAACTATCCATTTCACAATATGGGTCGAATTAGTCATAAATCATAAATATATGTAAATTCTTCATTTAAGTATACTATATTCCTAAAATTTCGGTTAAAGGTGATTTTAATCCGTTATCAACAATAATCAAAGGTTCAAATACCGATTTGAGAAAAAAAAATCCATTTAAGTCAAAATTAACTATTTTCCACCAAAATCTCTAACTATTCATAATCATGTATAAATTTCTAAATCAAAACTAATCACTTTCAATATGTTAGCAACATCAAGTATGATTATAAACATCTATCTAATTAAAGTAGTAGTTAGAAAAAGCATTCATGTAGCAACACCTCTCCAAGTTCAAATTTGCTTTCTTAAGTTTCTCTCTCCAGAATAATCAAGGACACCATGAAAACAAACTCACTCGACAAAGAAATTGGAGACCCACTTCTCAATTCCATCTGGCCTAGATTTTTTACTTTTGAAAAAGACATCTTTAGCCCCTCAGTACTTAAGTTTGATACTATGTCACATAGTTTCCAAGTACTCTTCATTCAAGCCCTCATTTAACATATATTTAAACTTGAAAAATTATTGATTAACCACTAATAAACAAAATTGTTTTGGTTAAGCAAACCTACACTAAGTCATAACAAGTTAATTTGGGCCTGATCCTTGCGTGTGAATACTATACACTATTGGGCCTTGAATTGATGAGCCTTGCCATGTGTTGGTGGCTTATTTTGGTTACACAAACCAACATCAGGTCGAAACAAGTCAATTTTGGGCTATTAATAGTTGCATGTGAATACTTACACTTTTGGGCATTGCCATGTTTTGGTGGCTTGTTTTGGTTACACACCTACACCGAGTCCTAACAAATCAACTTGGTCCTACCGATCCTTGCGTGTGAATACAAACAAATTCTTTTATCTATATTTTCATATATATATATATATATATATATATATATATTATGATAGAATGAAAACTCATATGAGTTGTGAAACTCTATTTAACAACTTTATTTTTTTTTTAAAAATATGGTAGTTTTGTTACATATTTTCGACACTTTTTATAAATAAAAATAAAAAAACTGCCGAAGGAATTTAAAAAAAAAAAAGATGTAACAATTTAAAAAAAATTACCGTTTCAGTGTTGTTACGTATGCAACAACATAATAATGGGGTTTTTTTTTTAAATTGTTACATCTTTTTAAAAAAAAAATCTTCGGCGCTTTTTTGATTTTTTTTTATAAAAAGTGACGAAAATATGTAACAAAACTACACCATTTAAAAAAAAAAAAAAGTTGTTACATAGAGTTTTCATAGAGTTTTCACAACTCATGAGTTTTCATCCTGCATATACCATATATATATATATATATATATATATATATATATATATATATATATATATATATATATATATATATATATATATATATATATATATATATATATATATACGTTTCGCTAAAAAGTCTAAAAAGTGTAAAGAGTGTAAAAAGTCGTTTAAAACGCTAATAACCGGCTCATACGAACTCCGATTTTACTCATTTCGGCGGCGTTGGAACCGTCTCGTCGAACTCTACGATCTTAGCTTGTAGGGTTTAGTTTTTGCCTTAGGATTTAGCCTTAGGGGTTTAGCCTTAGGGTTTAGCTTTTAACATTTAGGCTTTGGGGTGGGGGGTGGGGGTGTGGGTTTTAGGTTTTTGGGGGTGGGGTGGGGGTTAGGTTTTGGGGGGGTTGGGTTGGAGGTTTAGGCTTTTGGGGGGTGGTGGTGGTGTTTTTAGACTACTTTTTTGGCTTTTTAGGGTTTTTTTTTTTTAGGATTTAGGTTTTTGGGGGTGGGGGTGGGGGGTTTTAGGTTTTTCAGGGTGGGTTGGAGGTTAGGTTTTGGAGGGGGTGGGGGTGGGGGGAGGGTTTAAAAGATATTTTACACTTTTTACAGTTTTTAGACTTTGTAGAATAACCCTACCCTATATATATACATATATATATATATATATATATATATATGTATATAGGGGTGAATTCTAGATAAAACCAATCGTTAGGCGAAAACCACTAAAAAAACTAATTTTAACCAATAAATTAATAATATTTATTTTTTAATTTTATTTATTTTTATTTTTATATAAGAATATCAATGTAATATTACAAATTTTTACCAAAAAATCATTTAAATATTGGCTTACGTATACGTAACCCATACGTAAACAAAAAACAAAAAAATTTAAAAAAATGGCGGTTACGTATACGTAACCCATAGTATTACACACTGTTTTAGTGGTTTTCTTGGTTTTTGTCTAACTTTGTGGTTTTCTCTTGATCCCTCCCTATATATATATATATATATATATATATATATATATATATATATATATATATATATATATAGGGGGGAGTTCACTAGAAAACTCATTTTTATGAGAAAATCAAAAAACTCCTCATTAAAGGTACTGCATATGTGTATTACACCAAAAAACCTAACCCCCACCCAAAAACCTAAACCCCCCACCCCACCCCACCCCCACCCAAAAACCTAAACCCACCCCACCTACCCCCAAAAACCTAAACCCCCCACCCACCCCACCCCCTCAAAATCCTAACCTAAAAGCTAAACTAAAACAAAAAAACTAAACCCAAAAGCTAACCCTACTACACATATGTAGTATTGCGCTGAATTTTTATTTTTAAATGAGGACGACGTGGGGAACAAGGTTTCCGAAGCGGTTTTTTAGTTTTTAATTTATATTTTGAGTTATGATTTTTTTATTATTTTTTTACTTTTAATAAATAATTTTTTGATTTTCACATGAATTGTGAGTTTTCTTATGATTTTTCCCATATATATATATATATATTCATCCGTGCGCTCACAAGACCCAATGTCTCACCATGATCAACAGTCAACACATACAAATAAAACTAACTTTATCAGTGTGCTCACCCACCTATTTGCTATGCCCATGGCAAAATACGTACACATAGTGGAGTATTTAAATTTCGAGATCATCGATTACCACAAACCCGTTGACATTGTATTAACTCTTCCTAGAAACCATGACCAAACAACGATCTGTATATTTAACATACGGGGAGGTGGACATTTTTAGGCTTGAAATACCCGACGATATGTGTTTTCATTATTTATAGTAAGCACGAGGTTGGTGCTTATAGAAAGTGTTACCGGCGGAATACCGATAGATATTCCGTCGCAAACTGGGTCACACCAACAAACGAGTCAAAAGCGTGGGTAAAAATCTAATCCAAAATCTTATCCTCAAAATTAGTGACGGATTGTCCGTCAATGACGAGAGCAGAACATTCCTAGGCTATATATGTTCCGTCGATAAACACACGGTATTTGTCTGCGAAATAGACGAACAGAACTGTTTGTTGGTAAAGTTGTTGGATCCTGTCGATAATTCATCGTTGATTACCAACTCGCATCCGTTGGTGACTATGCATAGATGATACTCATTTGTTTAGTAGTGCATCATCATAACTCAACAATATTAAAATAATTAATTTAAATAAAAATGCACTAAATATTTCATTTCTTCATCAAGAAAATAATATATTAGGTTCAGGGTGTTGCATAATTTAAAATTTTATGATGTACATAATTACAAACTCATGCAAAGATTGCATCCAAAACTTTGTATTACCAAATATAGCTGAGGGAGGGGTCATATGATAATCAAACACCTTAACTTGACATTACAGAAAATATAATATATGTGAGCTTAGACACTTCAAAGATCCAACTTCATACTCTACTTTTCATCTTTAACCTTTTTGGATGGATTAAATGAAAGTAAACATTATATAACATTAATTGGTCTTGGACCAGATTTAAGAATCAAATGAAGTAATAAATAATATAAAAATTAAAACTATGTATATATATAGAAAATATAAAATAATTTTGTTTTCATGTGAATTTGCAATTTTAATAACATATAAAGCCTTAAATAAATAAAATATGCAACTTGAAATACTAAATTAATCAGAAAATGAGATTATAAAGGAAAAAAGAAATAAAAAATAAAAAAAATAAAATCCGGTCCAACCCCCGGTTCAGTTCACCGGTCCGACCGGTAATCAGACGGTTCAAATGAAATCGGTTCAACACACACAACTAGACCGGTTATGCGTTCGGTTCGCGGTCTAACTGACCAGTTTGATCCGGTTCTAAAAGCACTGACTCATACACTAATTTCTGAATGTTAATGACACCCAATTTTTTTTAAGCAAATGACACATAACTGAAAACTTAATATTTTATGATTTGAAAAATTAAACCCTAATACCAAATCCAGTTTATAATCACTTACATAATTCTGTGATTTAAAAGTGATGAACGAAAAAAGAAAAAAAAAGGTCAATAGTAACGTATTTTTATGGTTAAATGGAAAAATCACTAATTTTAAATGTTAAGCAATGTCTGTTAAAAGTTAATTGTATTTAGGGGCGGCTCAATCATACGGCTCAATCATAAGGCTTGATGAGGTCACTTAACACTCATGATTTTTTTTATTTGTTATGTTAGTAACATGTGTTTTACATATCTTGAATGAAAAAAATATTAAATAGTTAGTAATAAAGATTTTAGAATTATAAATAAAATAATAAATAGTAACAAAGGTTTAAAAATTAAAAAAATAAAATAAAATAGTTAGTAAAAAAATATTAAATAGTTAATAATGTGAAAAAAAATAAGTAGGAAAAAAAATCTTGGCTCACACAATTATGACACGTGTCATAACTAGTTACTTATTTATTAAGTATAGGTATATAATAAAATCTTGAGCGACACCCAATAATTTATGACTCCGACCCTAATGAATTTTTTTATGACCAGCGAAATCCAAAAAAATATAATTATTTTTTTTTTAAATTTTACATATTTGTACTTATTAAAACATAAATAAATAGAATATTTTTTTCAATATAACGAATATTAAATAAATCTACTAATTATTAAACCCAATACCCACATATTTAAATTTTAAGTACATCCATCTTCAAGGCCAAATGCTCAATACCGGCCATTACCCAAATACCTAGGGATGGTGATGGGGCCAGGTTCGGGCCGTATATTGGTAATATCGATCCTAATATCTAACCCAATACTTGTCAGGTATTGGGCATACCCGCGGGTATCGGGTATGTTGGCCCAGATGGTTCAAACAATCATATCAAGCAAATACGAACACGAGATATTAGGGGGACAAACCCGTGACTCTTTTCTTATTATCAAAACGAACAAACGAACTAACAAACTTACAAAGAAAAGGGACAAATAACATAATAACCTAGACCCCTATTTATAATACTATTCTAACTTGTTCTCCAATAAATAAAACCTAATTTATAAAACTTTCAAAACAGACCCTTTGACTTTTATTATTAACTAATTCAAGATTAAATCACTCATTCACCCCCTTAATCTTGAATTATTCTTCTTCTTGTTTCTGTTCCTCCTCTTCAACTGACTATAACATACTTGCTTCACTGGTCTTCAAACTTAGCATTCTCTCCTTCTGTACTTAACTTTGAAGTTGCATCAACCATTTCATTCTTGACTTGCTCATTTTCTTTTTCATATTCGAGATTTCCAAATAAATCTTTTGGAATCGTTCCAAACTGAAACAGACTTTCCTTCACTTTCACAATCTATTTCTTCTTCATATCAGGACTTTCTTTCTTTTCATCTTCAAAGCTTTTCGGATTAGAACATACCTTAAGCTTGATTTTATACATTCTATTCAGATTTTCTCTGAACCTTCATCAACAATCTTCCTTTCTGATCATGTAGCTTCAATATCACATTGAATATTTCTATCTTATGTCCTTCATCCAACTGTCCTAAGCTTAGAAGATTGACCTTCAACTTAGGCATGTAGAAAACATCACAAAACGTTTTCTTTTCGCCATTTTTACTTATCACAGTTACACTTCCTTTACCTTTTATTTCAATCACGGATCCATCACCAAACGTTACATGACCCGAAATTTGTTCATCCAAGGTAGTGAAGAATTCTTTCTTACCTGACATGTGGTTACTTGCACCATTGTCTAAGTGCCACATTCCTTCATCTTTTCTATCCTTTTCAAACATCCCCGGGATAACCCATTCTTCATTTAAACTTACTTTCTTTGTCGAACAAACTGCCATGAACAAAGCAGGATCACAATCACCTTCCTCTTCTGTCTTTGTTAAATTCACTTCTACTTTATCTTTACTTTCTCTATATTTACTAGGAGCTTTGCATTCACTTGAATAATGCTCAATCTTATCACAATTGTAGCACCTCATATTCTTCCTTCTATCTTGCCATTCTTCAAGGTTCTTTCTCCTTTGGTCTTGACCCTGTTCTTCTTCATCATTCTCACGTTCATTATTCCATCTTGGATACCCTCTTCCTCGTCCGTTAAATCTTCCACGACTACTACCACGTCCACGGTAGTTTTCAACTTTCTTTCCAGTTTGGGTGAACAAGAGTTGACTTTGGGATGAACTTTCAGTCACATTCTTGAACTTGTTTCTTTCTTCATATGCCTTCAAACATCCAACCACATCTTCGAACGTCATTGTTTCGATTTCGACGAATTGCTCGATCGAAGAAACAATAGGTAAATATTTATCAGGCATAGAGTTCAAGAATTTCCTTACCACAACCTCTTCTTCAAGTGTTTCTCCCAAAATCTTGTACTTGGACTGTACTCCACCTATCTTTGATGCATATTCATCAATGCTTTCTGTCTCACCCATCTTCAATCTATCTAACTCGCTTCTTAGCATTTGAAGACGAGCTTTCTTAGTTCTGTACCAAGATAACGAACTCTTAGCGCTTCCCAAACATCTTTCGGTTCTGAATACTTGGCCATCCGTAGCATTACATCTTCCAGTAGAGTTTGAAAGATGACACCCAAGGCCATAAACTTCTTTCTTTCTTCAATTCCGGTCCCTTTTTCTTTATCAATCGCATCTGTCAAACCGTTCGCACCCAAGACGATATTCACCATAACCGATCATGTTGCGTAGTTGGTCGAGGTTAACTTCGGTGCCTGCAAAGCAAAACTACCCATCAATTCTTTCAATGTTCCTGAGGCTGAGTTCCCTTCTTTATCACCAGTCATTATTTTTATTTTTTTTATTTATTAAAAAAACTTCCTCGACTTGTTGCCCAGAAAAAAATACTGTTGCCTTTTTTCCTTCTTACTTTCAGCTGATAAAGGCTTGTACCCTCGATCACACGGATCTGCCTTCTTTTTCTTTCCTTCTCGATTTACAACCTTCCTTATTCTCCTGCTTGACTTCGATCCTCGGCTGCTTTTATTTAAATTTCAAGCTTCTTTTCTGCGATTGATTATAGCCGCAAGCTTTTTCAGGTGTGTGATTGCCTGCTTCACTTTTTTTCTTCTGAATGGCGTCAAAACACTAATTAAGGTGCTAGGTTGCTTCAATAAACAGCCTGTGTTCCTTTTCTTTTCCTCGAAGGTTGCTCCCAATTTTAATTTTTTTAGGTGTGTGCTTGCTTCACCTGCTTAGGTGCTTTCTAATTCTTTTTTTTTTTCGATAATCCTAATGGCCACCGCCTCTATTTTCCCCACTTGCTCGATTCCTTCTTCACCGCTACACACAGGTCTTGTTCGTCTCGCTCTGATACCAATTGTTGGTTCAAACAATCATATCAAGCAAACACGAACACGAGATATTGGGGGACAAACCCGCGACTCTTTTCTTATTATCAAAACGAACAAACGAACTAACAAACGAACTAACAAACTTACAAAGAAAAGGGACAAATAACATAATACCCCTATTTATAATACTATTCTAACTTGTTCTCCAAGAAATAAAACCTAATTTATAAAACTTTCAAAACAGACCCTTTAACTTTTATTATTAACTAATTCAAGATTAAATCCCTCAGAGTATACCCGCTATTTGTTAAAATACATCCGTTGGGATTTTCAAGTACATTTCTTTTTCTTACCACCCTAATTTTTATATATTTTTATGTATATAACAAATTAAAAATATGATAAATTAGATACAAAATATAAATAATATTATCAAATATATATCACAAAATAAAAAAAGAAATATTTTTTCATATAATAAATCTACTACGATGAAGCATTACTAGACAAGGGTTATGGAAAAATAAAAATAAAAGATTAAAACTTTTCGGGTATATGGCTATGGTAAGCAGGTATATGGATTCAAGTGATCGGGCAGGGTATCACCTAATCTCATACCCATGAAAACTTTTTAAACTAATACCATACCTGAATACCCGTCCAGGTTTTTTTATCCTCTCTAAAAATACCATGACCTCTCCGATTTTAGGCCACTTTAGTCAATTGTCGTTGTTGCAGTTAACTACCGACCATGTCTGCCCCTCCTGTCGTTCTTTTGGCCACGATTGTTTTCAGCCCCGTTTTCAACCGAGTTTAGTTATTTTTTTGAACCTTTTCTTGTCTAAATTGTTACTTCAATGTCTTGATTATATGAATGTTTATACTTGTATGTCTTGATTTAAGGTCTAAATTGATAGACTTTAATTGATTTTGTGAATGCTAGATTATTTAGATTTTCTTAATTATTAGACTTTAGATTTGATTTATGTTCTGAAAATTTGTTGAGTTGTGGGTTGATTTGAGTTCTAGTATTAGATTTTTCAGAAATGAACATCGAAAGATATTTCAAAAGAAAAATTGGAGTCTTCCAGCGACATCCCACCTTCTAGCTGAAGTCCTGACCAGTCCCGTAAAGCCCCGATTTTAGGTATGTTTTTTGAACCCTTTTGACTACATTTTACTTGAATGTCTTGATTAATTTATTGTTGATATAATGATAGTTAATTTCCAAAAAAGATTGTTAGATTGTTGATTGCCTAATGTTTTGATTAAATATTTGACATAATAATTAAAAACAACGTTTTACCCGATATATGCTAAACCATTAGTAATTACCTTGACTTGACCCGACGCGGACTGAAAACCAGAAATCGAGTGATAAAAATATGAGCATCGAAAATATCCGCCATTGTTTGTACTTATTTATTTGGGGTTAGAAACATTTTAAAATAATCAAATGTTTTTTTTACCAAGACCATTTAATCTAGCGGCATCTAGATAGCTCAACAATCAAAAGATTGTGTGTTTAAATCTGTTATAATACAGAAGTGTATTAAATGTGTGTAGTACAATCATAAATTATTTAGAAAACGTACCAAAACGACCCGAGGTACCAAGAATTGATTGTGATCCAAAGTAAGTTGAAATGGCTAAATAAAAACATATTAACCTTCATGTGACTAGTTAAAAGAACCTTGGAAAAGACATACATATGATGCTCACTAAGGAAAGACAAACTAAACCTAGCAAACGTTATGATCAAGAAAAACAAACATAAGTAACCCGACATATCAAACCATACAACCCCTTTACCAATCCTAGCTACTTCATAACTTCATCTTCTCAATTGGGATTTTGCGACCGAAATCATTCTAGTCGTAGAATTACGACCACATTCATTCCGGGCGAAAGAGTTGCGACCACAAATACGGTAGCTAAATTCGGCCGCAAATTAACATTATACACAGAGGATAATGCGGCCGCCTTTTCAGTCACAAATGGTTATTTGCAACCGAAAAGGCCGTCACAATTGCCCAGTTTTCTAGTACTGACAATTCTTCACGACTTCAGTACAAGAGAGTTCTAGTAAGCGACGTATATTTAGAAAATCGCCTTCCTTTCGACTTTAAGAGACCATCAATATCGAAACAATCTACCAACGGTTATAATTCATCTGTATTTAGTTCATCATTATTTATTTTATTAGATGATTTTCAATCTTTAAATAATAGAATAAATCACTTTTTTCCTTGTTGTCAACAATTCTTTATCCTTCGGGCTTCGTCTTTAAAAGTCTTGTTGAGGCATCCACAAGATCTATTAAATCCTAAAACTATATCAACATGAACATCTACAAGATCCATTAAACCCTTACTTATTCATAGTTCTTCTCTAGATGATATTTGAAAGCTGTTTGAACAAATTTCCATTTGGTTCACATTTTCTAATGCATCTTTCATCGTCAACAATTCAACTTGGTTAATTCTTATGACATACTCTTATAACTCACACCCACTTGCATACATGTCAAACGAACATCCAAGCACCACATAATACATCATCAACTAGTGTTTGTAGTTTTGTAACAAGAATTAGGTACAACTTTTCTTGGCCCTATATAACTTTGTCTTCTAAAATCATTTTTGTAAAGCATACGAACTTTAGCTGGCTCTAAATTGTGTTGTTGAATTGCCCCACCTTATATGATCATAAATCACACAAACACACAAGAACACAACAATTAAATATAACTTGTAGGTTTTATAGTTTAGAATATCTTCAATATATATCTCTATGAATCGTGTAAAGATCACTCTCATTGAAATAGTACTCTCGAAATTCAATCAGATAATACAAAGAGAAACAAGTATGAATATACTATATATTTTTTGTTATGAAAAAACGTACCAGAATAAGACCAAAGACTTCCCTTTGAAAGAGTATGTGAGCTTGTGGTTAAAACGACTGACCCTTATTCAGTTATTATCAAAAGTAAGCATTTACTTTTGTCTGCAGAACTCCTTCAGTGTGAACTCCTTCAACAATAACTTAGTTGTTGTTGATGCCTAGTTATTACGAGTAGCAGTTGTTGCTCATAGCCTAAGCTACTATTAATCATTCAATTTACTACCTAGTTATTACTAGTAGCAGTTGGTACCGATCATAGTTGACACTAACGGACCAGTTGTTACTGATGTTACTGATCATAGTTACTACTCGACACACAACTTTTCATCAACCAAGCAATTTCAAAGCAACTTCCAAAGGCTTTTCAACATGTAAATCCAAAGCAACTACTGTGAGTGAGACCTCCTCTAGGAGCTCGGCTACTTGCTCCCCGCGTATGGTGCTACCGTCACACCCTTACCAAGAGGGCTGCCCTTGAAACCCTTACAATACGATCAAGTTCATATAGTCATAATATGACTGCAATATGATTTCACTACTAGAAAAATGGGCAATTATGACCATATTTTGTGACTGCACATGCCGGTCGCAAAATTTGCGACTGGTTTAAGACCGATTAGCGATTGAACAAGATTCGGTCGCAAATCAGTTGCAAATTTTGCGACCGTTTATTTTTAGTCGCAAATATGACGCAAATTTTGCGACCGTTTATTTTCAGTTGCAAATCGGTCACAAATTTTGTGACTGCTTAGTTTCGGTTGCAAATTTTGCAACCACTTAGTTTCGGTCGGAAATTTTCAGTCGCAAATCAGTCGTAAATTTTGTGACCGTTTAGTTTCGGTCACAAATTTTGCGACCGCTTAATTTCGGTTACAAATTTTGCGACAGCTTAATTTCGGTTACAAATTTTCAGTCGCAAATCGGTCGCAAGTTTTGCGACAGCCTAGTTTCGGTCGCAATTCTATCGTCAAGGTCAAACATTAGATTTCATTGATATCCCAAGGACTGTTTCAGTATATTTGGAAAACCTGAGGGAAGATTTACGTAAAGTAATAACAATTATATTCAAACTAGTTGACCCAAACCGCATGTGGCGGAGTGACGGAGTCGTCACGCTGCGACGTTAACAAAGGACCATTGATTAGTTATTGTAAAAAATATGATTTTTCTCTGACTTCCAACAAAAATATCGTAGAAAAAAAATATTATTTTTTTATAATAACTAATTAGTAAGAATGTATATGAAAATTTTTTTAGTGAAAATACACGTTGAAGAGCATGTGTAAAAAATTATATTTTTTTTATAATAACTAGCAAAAATATCTTTGCAGTGTAAAATACCATTTTTCTAGATCCCGTCCAGCTACTCACAATACGAACGAACGAACATTTCATCTCTTTTCGTCTCCTCTCTGGTGGTGAGATCTAGATTCCCTCTGATCTCAAGCTGGAAACACATTAACTATCGCCGTTGAGATCTCGATTTCCTCTGATCTCTTCTATTTTCCTTTCGTCAGTCCCCAATTTCTGCATCTATTGCTTTATGTAATATAATTTCACCACAGATTTTGATTTGTTGTTTCCATTTTTGCATTAAAAACACGAAACTAGAAGTTAGGGTTATTAGAATCGCGTTTGATTTTATTTTCCCCAAATTTAAGTACCTAATTTCTTCAGATTTGTTAATCAAGGGCTCCTTTGACCAATTTGGTTTTTGGGGTACACAATAGCTCTAGTGCTCATAAAATGGCATGGAACACATATGTTTCTGAACTTGACTACTCATAATACTGTGAAATAAAGATATTAGGAACCTATATATCATTGTGAGAGGTCTAATAAGGAAAGTATGAATGCGATTTGTTGTGCCAAAATCATGCACATCATCTGTTTGATAAAATGCCTACAAAACTTTTGGTACCAGGTACACCAACATTTGTCAAAACTATCTTTAAAAGATTTAGACAGATGTTGTTTCAAACTTTAAAATTAGTCCATCTGACCTGAAGGTGATGTGTTACAGATTTTATTGTGATTCATTGTGTTTCATGGTGAAAATTGAAAAACTAAAAACATACTTTGTTTTGCTCATGTTGTCAAAAAAATTTTTTCACTGGTTTTCATCTTATGTTAATATTTGAATTTTTGGTTAAAGTTAGTTTTTCCTTGATTGAAATAGTGATGTTTGTGCGGTGTGTTTTCATCTTCAAATTTGATGAATAGTAGTGTCAATTTGTTATACTGTGTTTAGGTTATGTGAATTTATGAAAATCCCCAATTTTGTGATTTAGTATGTTTATAGTGTCTTACTGTTGTTAGGAGTCTCTGAGATGTGTTTTGATAACACCAACTAAATTATGCAAAATAGATCTTAAGTACGGTTTCCCAATGCGAAATTGTAGCCCTATGTTATTCAAATTGCAAAGTGCAAACCTTTTATGTTTTCCTAATGTTTATCTTTTGTTATTATAATGTATGTGTTTTCAAATCCATTAACAGGATGGTTGTAGGATACTTAAAGTTTTACTCATTTGAGTAATGGGAAGCAGTGAGGGATAAATCCGCCAAGGAGGCGAAAGATGCAACAAAGGAGTCAAAGGCAACTAATTCCCATGTTAATTTCTTTCTCTTTGTCTGTTTTTGGATTCATATACTGTAGTTTGTAGCCTTGTACTCTAATAACATGTATTTATCTTTTTTTATATATAATTGCTTTCTTCAGGAGCAGACTTCAGGTACTGCCAAGGGTGCAGCCAATCCAGAATGGAGTGGGTTTCAGGTTCCATCTCAAAAAAAATTGAACTTCCATAAATTGGTCCTCTTTTATATTTGAGATATTTTACTAATTCTAGGTGGTATGTAAATCTTGAACAGCCTTATCCTCATATGCCTCCACATGGGTTTATGGCATCAAGCCCTCAAGCTCACCCCTACATGTGGGGGGTTCAGGTATTATTATGTATAGATTTTCAGCTTATGTCTTTGAACTAGTTGGCAAACTTAGGTTAATGATATAGCTCCTTGAAGTTGGTAATGACGATGGTTATTTGATCATGTGTAGTACCATCATATGATGTGATATCAATATCATAAATCTTGAATATTTTGGTCATGTGATGTTATTTAACATCATGTAGCTTTCTAAAAAATTGAATTCAGTCTTACTTGCCCAGTTTAGCAGACTATATGTGGTGCTCAACATCAACTACCATGATTAGCCTATGTGATATTTGTTTGTAGTTATAGTGTGATAGTTTAAAGGTTGACATGTAGATATCAATATTCTTATGACTTTATAACATCAATTGTTTTGCAGTAATTAAGATGTAAAAGAAGTTTACATTGCTTAATTGCTAGTTTTGGTTGAAGGGTTGGAATATGTAATCATGGTTTTATGGCAAGGGGAAAGATTGTTAAATCTTAGAGCAATAATGCTGAAAGTGAAGAGTTCTGACCGGATGTCCTCTAACTTTAAGTACCTAGGTTGGATTCATTAGCCCTTTTAGTTTTGGTTTTTTTATCTTCCAACATAAATATATGTGTAACTTTTTCAACATGTTCTTATTTTAGATTGGCCTGTCTTTAACATCCCAGTTTTGCAATAATATATATATGTATGTATCTTTGATAATTATTTGTGGCCTGTTAACTTTGACTATGTCATTGCACTTTAAGCAGGTTTGCAGCTATAAATTATTATGCAGGTTTGCAGCTATAAAATATTTTAGCCTTAAGAACGAATCATTATCTTAGGTATCTACTTATTTTATCCATATTATTATCTCATAGTTACCTAAACCACCTCTTATATTATGTTTATGAGTATGAGATTTAAATTGTTCAGGTCCAACAAGAAGACTTTTCTACTCAACTGGAAAAAGTGGGAGCAGCCTTGAACCAGTGGCAGACGAGTTGCCATTCAATCACACTGAACCCAATTTCAAATTAATGAAAATTAATGCTTAAACAAATCTGATTTAAATTCATATGGATGTTTAGATTAAGTTTCTTTGTTTAATTACTTTATTTTTTTTTTAGAAATTCATGAATTTGTATGGTAGTTTGAATATATATTCATTTTAATGCATTTGTGTTGATTTGTATTTGAATATTTCTAATAATTTAAATAGTTTTTTTTGTTGAAAAATGTTTTTTTTTTAAAATTGTGTATCAAATTTGCAACTGAGTTGCGACCGAAATCCGGTCGCAAAATGGTCGGAAAGAAGGCGGTTGAAAACGGTTGCAAAAAAGGCGGTCGCAGAACGGTCGCAAATTTTGTGACTGCATTTCCGGTCGTAAAGAACGGTCGCAACTTAACGTCGGTCGTAATTCCGGTCGCAAGTTTGGTTTAGCGACGGAGGTTTTTGCGACCGCCTTTCCGATCACAAATCAGTTTTCTAGTAGATTTTTGTCTCTATACACCAATCCTCTTAATCCCCACTAAAAAATGGATTATGTACTATATGTTCAGTTATAATAAATTTGGACTCGTGAAAATGGTTTGACCACATAGAATGGAAGATATAATATATCATAAAAACTCACATCAACATCCAAGGTGTACAAGTCTAAAAACCATTGAATTGAAGTAAAATACATATAGATTAAAACGTAGTCGTGATCACCTAGATGACCGGTGATGATGATTGTAGACATCTATATACAGGAATACATCTACATGATCTAATCTTCAATTGACGAACGGTGGTTTCAACCTAGAGAAAGTTCTAGGTTTAGTGTATGTTTATAAGCCAAAAGGATGGCGAAAAGTTGTACTTTGTAGCTGGGAATGTTGTATTTGTAGGCAATGAGAAAAAAAGGATGTCAAGGGATAAGGAAATTAAGCAGCCTTAGAAACATTATATCTCGATGTAACATGTGTAATTTTCGTGTTTTCAATTCCCTAGATAACTTTATGAATTGGGTTTGGATTTCACTTTCAGATTAAAGTATTTTATTGGTACAGGAGATCAATAATCAGATAAGATAGAAATTATGTCAAGAACGAGGGTGAAGTTCTCTGTTAAATTTTGTATATCAGTATATGTAGAAATCATACCAAATGAATCCTTTATATAGAGTTTGAATAGTCAAAATGAATTGTTGCGACTCGGGTATTTGATTGGTGGTTGATTTTTGTATGTTAATGGTATTTAATTATATGTTCTTGATCTTAAGCATGCATGGAATACCTTTACTTTAGGTGTGTTTTATGTTTGTAGGTTAATGGTGGAGAATATACAAGAATCGGGATCAACACGAGTGTATCGGGGCGGTTTCACATGTGAATGTTTGGAATTAGAAAAGTTTGAATGCGATAACGGAAGAAGAAAGCACGTGCCAACGGAACTAAGCTAACCCCCGGCGTAGTCTACGCTGGTGCCCCACCGATACACATATCAGCGTATTAATCAGCTTATCCGGTATGCTTTTGAAACGCCATATTCTTATTACCTTTATTTTATCAGAGTTTTATGCGGAAACTGGTCCAGATTTTTCAAAACCTTGTCACTAACGTGACAAAGGCAAATTTTATTATGTCAATATTGTTTTTACATAAACATACGTAATACGTGTTATATTTACATAGGGATTCTTTTCCACTCCGCCAGGTGTAACATCCCAAAAATCTATCTGACCAAGGGATCAAGTTAGTAGGTAATCAAGACCTCTATTAGACAACTTTAGCTGTAAAGGTTTCGTGTAATGAGAGACTTATCGTCAGAAGACCGGTTAGTCGTTATTGTGAAACTTCGAAACAGGTACGCATTGAATTGAACGAATAGGGACTCGATATGAAACTTGGGGCTGCATATAAGCACCTTATGCGCAAACCCTAGGTCGTTACTTGACCTAGGTGTACGACGGCAAGAGGTAAAAGCGGGAAGGGAGTTCGGCGAAGGGAAGGGAAGGATGCAGGGGTTCCACGGCGTTGCGGCGGCGTCAAGCGGGAGAGGGCCTCTCTTAACGAAAGGAAAAACTCTCCTCGTCCTTGTTTTCTTTCTTGATCACGTTTTCTGTAGGGGAACCCGACTAGGGTTTGTGGGTGGTGGCCTCGGCTAGCGATGGAGAAAGTGAAGAAGAGTGGAGAGTGGAGATCATGATGTCGGGTAGCGTGGTGGTGGTCACGGGAGGAGCCGAAAACAGCGACGACAGCGAGAGGTGGTTCACGGTGGTGATGAACCGTGAAGATGGTTCACGGTGATGGCGTGATAGGGTTATGACGACTCGTTAGAGTCGGTAATCGGCGTTGGCCATGGTAGCGGCAGTCGGCGTTGGCCATGGTAGCGGTGCACTACGGCGGCGAATGGCGGAGTACGGAGGTTGTGTTGCGTCCAGCATGTGGTTAGGCATGGGTAGAGTCCTTCGGGGATGGTAGGGGGAGAGTTAGCCAACTAGGGTTGTTGCCCGGCGAGGGAGACGGTGGTGACGTGCGTGGTGGCGTACGACTGTGGAGACGGGAGACGGTGAGAAGGCCGGCTAAGGTCTTGCATGGCCTATTGACATGCATGGATAGAAGCTTCGGTTCGGGTGCACGGGTCCTAAATGGTTCGGGAACCGTATTATACGTGTACTCGTGAGACTAGGGTTTGAGTGAATAGGTTAGGGTTTTGCATGGCACACATGCATGCATGCATACAAAGAACCCGGTTCGGGAATATGAGACGAGTGTTGGGGTTCTATTTTTGTATGCGTTATTCGATGTGCGGATTGAACGTATTCTGATCTTGGATCGTACGTTTGACAAGTTTGAGTTTCAAGCGTGAACGTGCGGGTTGCAAAGCAAGGACCTGGATTCTTCGCAACCGGTGAGTTTCTAATCCCCACTCTTTTAAATGTTTTTAAATGTTTTGGGGCTATCGTACATACTTTCGAGTCATGTTTTAATACATTAAATGTATACCGAGCTTTGGGGTTTAACCCAATAAGTTTATGAAGTTAAATAGTTAAATGTGGGGCTAAAGGACTGTGTGTGTCCATAGGACATGCGGGTTACATGTGGGGATATGGTCACGTGTCGTATAGTGACCTAATAGGGATGAGTCAGGATCGTAGTAAACGGGTCGTACGGGTACAACTAGGAAGTGTCACAGGGTGTGCATGTATGTGGTATATGCGTAAATAATGAGATATAGTAATTGTATGTATGTTCCTATATTAGTAGTGTATTGTGTTATGAGTTAGTCGGGGTGAGTCGGGATATAAGCTAAATGCTTATGAATACGTGTAGGATATCTTATCCTAGTGCTACGTGTGAAGTGCAAGCGCAGTTAATGAATCATGTATATAGAGTATATTGTTATGTGATTATAAATGTGTTGTGTGAATTGTGTCGTTGTCCTTATGACACGGCGGGTATTGTGTTTGCATTGTGCCATTATGACATGGCAAACAGGATTATGGAAGACTAAGTTCTTCGGGAGGTCACCAAAGGTGACGATGTCCAACACGACAGTGATGAGCTCGCGGTGTGTCGAACGCCCTGACGAGGGTGCAGTAATGAGGTATGTGTTTGTGTGCTTATATATTTGTGTTAAATTGCATACAAGCGTTGAGTTATATTCATTGTGCTTGAGATAGTATTAATGTGATGAGTAGAGTTAGATTGGTCATGGTGCCATGATTGTGATGTGATGTTCATAACGATTATGTTAGTTGATTTGTAAGAGCCTTGGTCAAGGCTGAGTAAGTTGAGGTCTAGGGGATTGTTGTGTTAACCTAGTGTCGAGTTAATACATGTACTTGAAGATGAGTTATTATGGGATGAGTCTTGGGTAATGAGCTACTATGGGATATCGGGTGATAACAGGGGTTATCTATTCGTTAACGAATTGTGGACTTATTTTATAAGAACCGTGGGTCCTGAGTAAAGTTTAAATAACTTTTGAGACGAGTTGGCTTTTAATAAAACTAAACTATTAGAACTCACTCAGCGTAGCTGACTTTGTGTGTGCGATAGATTGTTTTGCATTGACATATCTTGGCTTGGGAGCGGTGCTACTCGGATTGGTGTGCAAGCATTCGCGAGGTAACTTAATGACATTAAATACCAATTAATGTTTTTAGAAAGACCTCCGATGTAGTTTAATATATCTAAAATGAGTATTTTCAAGGGAATAACCCGTTATGAGAATCAACTGTAGGATGCCTGGTTTGGGGCCTTACAAGTTGGTATAAGAGCCGTGGCTTAAGAGAAAATCGGTGTTTTTAATAAAATAAAATGCCTTAACTTAAACTGAGAATGAGACAAGGGTGAAACGAATGCCACCACGTGTAACCGTGAGCTAAGAGGTACGTCTTTCGAGTTGAGCAGTAATTAGTATTTACCATATGTGTAGTGTCACACCAGGTAAGTGATTGGTGTGAGTAAGTGATTTACGGTTCCGTATGGGATCATGATGTGTGCTATATGTTGTAGTAGTATGTAGAACTACGTAAAGTTGTGTGGTGTGATTAAATGAGACCATGATGTAAGTTGAGCAATGTGGAGTAGCATTAATTGTAACTATGTGAGATAGTTGGTGTGTCGATATGATTTAGTAGTTTTGTGTGTAACCTTGGATGGTGTGAATTTGTGATAAAGATGATGACTTGCTAGATTATTGTATGGTGCTATGTGAGCTGTGTGGGATGCATGTGCATCCGGGGTGTGGGAAAGATAGAAAGCTAGTGTGAATATGATGAGGAAGGTTTAGAATTCGAGCAGTAATGTGGACCACCAAATTACATTTGATCAACGTGATTTGGTAGTCTATAATTACTCTCATATTCTGAATTTGACGCCCATAGTAATCACTCCAACGTTCTATTTTGTGAGGTATTGATGGCTAAGACAAAGCGTACCAAATCTGTGAGACGGGGAGCTCCGGCTGGTTGAGGAGCAGATCGTCATGACAAACAGGCGGCTGTTGTAGACAAGAAGGACAGTGACATAGAAGTGGTGTTGGCGCTTCCCGCGTCAAGTGTGACTAGAGCTGAGAATGGCAGC
Organism: Smallanthus sonchifolius; assembly: GCA_023525975.1. Classification (NCBI taxonomy): domain Eukaryota; kingdom Viridiplantae; phylum Streptophyta; class Magnoliopsida; order Asterales; family Asteraceae; genus Smallanthus; species Smallanthus sonchifolius. Next base: position 70,077,353 of record CM042028.1, on the reverse strand, counting down.
GTCCCGCGTGGTGCTGAAACCAGAGTGACAGGATTGAAAAGGAGGGCCGTGTCGGCAGTACGCGATTTCCCTCCATGATGTGGACCTGTATGGCTGAAAGATCGACCACGTGCGTCAGCTAAGAGAGCTTTATTTCAAGAGGACCCAGTGATTGACACGGTCCTATAAGGAGGAACCAGAGGAGGACACAGCAGATACACCTAATGTGGTCTCGTAGTAATCTTGCGAGCGTTGTTTGAGACGTGGAACTTCTAGATGACTTTTAGACGTGACGGTTGTCACGAGAGATTGTGGGGGTGATTTAACATTTTGAGTGATTAGACGTTTATGTGGTGTGATGATTATTTCAAATATTGATTATTTGATTTTGACATTGAGTGCGAGTTATACCGCGAGACGATTTGGATATGACATATGATAGTTGCATGTGTGATATTTTGCTATTTGTGGTGCAATGTTAATTATGTGTGATTATGTAATTACCTTTTGAACAACGTGAGTTCATACTAAACGTAATCGTTGATGTGATGCTATGACTTGGTTGATTAAACTATATGAATAGACTAGTGTAGACCTGAGTTTGATTAGTTTTGTGTGCCTACGGTCTTAAGATAGTGTCACATATGTGTTATGCTTAGGTGATGTGTGAAGTGTAAGGGGTGTGTTTGGCCTTACTATGATATTAAATGTCTTTATATCTTAAGGCATAGATCATCACGGGGTAAATGTTTTGGTGCTTAAGAGCATGAGAGATTTTGGTGAATAAACTTGTATGTCGTTAATTGAGTTGCTTATGAGTATGAGTTAATTGTGTCACGTACTTAATAGTCGTGGTGGGAGATCAAGCGTAAGCTTGATATTGTGTCTAGCATTAGTCAGGCGGGAGATCGTGTTGTGTGTGCCTTTGGGCCAGACAACATGATATACTTGTGTGTCTATAAGTGACGAGGTCATATTGTATGCACGTATCAGATCTACCTAGTTGTGTGTGTGTACTTTGTGCGAGTTAGAATGGAGTTACTAGTACATGTGTAGAACATTGTGTGTTATGTAGTCATGTGTATCGGTGTGTGTCCTTGTAGTACACGCTTAGTCGTGCATAGGACGGAACGTTAGTGTGCTCAAGTATGATATTTCTATCTTGATGATTCTCTCGACGCTGATACGTTGAGGTGATGCAAGGAGTATTGACGTCTTTCTAGGCGACCAGTGAGGTGCTCTTAATAGATGCCTATGTTCATATCTCGGGAATTAAGAGCACGAAGCCAAGGGACGGAGCTGTGAGATTAGACGATGAAAGCGTTTACGTGGACACTTGACCAAAATGCTTATGATGAGATCGAGGTGATGACGTTGAAGACTTCAGCACGAAGTTAACAAGATGACGGAGGACCTTCATGGAACACGTTCCATATGAAGAATTCAGCCAAGGTGAGACACTAGAGGAACATGGATGTTTTCCCTGGATGAGACGACGGATAGCTTAGGCTTATGAGCAGGCGGACTTCATGTTCGTGCATGATAAATGAGATGCGGTCGGGGATCGCATGGTAATGCTAGGGCAACCTAGAGAAAGGTGAAACCCAGGAGGGGCACATGTAAGATTGCACGTAAGTGACTAGGAAGGAGATGCCTACGATGGAAATTCCAAGACTAGATTAATATGAGCTCCTTCACAGCATTCAAGTAAAGCAAGTGTTTGGCTGTTGAAACAGACATGACAAAGGTAAGTGAGCTTTTGAGAAACATCGAGAGCTGATAAATATGACCCTTGTGTTGGGTGTATGTACGTACTTAGGGACGTATTAAACATGTGATAATGAAGAAAAGAGATACTATGGTAGAGAAGTTTGGTGGAGACCGGTGTAGCTTGGCACCAGCTCCTGGAGATCATCAGAAAAAGGGACAAAAGTAATGCCCTTATGGGTAGGGAAATGGACTAGAGTTTGAGAAATCAATGCAAGATGATAGACAGAATTTGAGGAAGAAATGAGTGAGGAGTATTTAATAGTGAAGTCGTGAGTGCTTCTATATGTGAAGGTAGTAAACCTACTTGGGGTGATGGCCGTTGGAATGACGAGATCATTAGGGTTATAGGAGGGACAAAGCCAATTATGTCTGTGATCTGAAATGATATGTGACAAGAAAATGGACAATTTGCATTGTTGAGTTATATAGTACCAGGGATGGTACATACGACGTTCTTAAGAACTTTATGAGCGTAAAGGTATTGTCGGGGGCAAAGACAATGGAATCTTAGTGAAAGGGGTAAGTAGTCTGAGTAATTATAAAAGGCAACTTCTAGGAAGTGTCGGGGTAGCAAGAAAAGGAAATATAGTCATTTGAAAACGGGCAACGAAAAAAGGTTCTTTGAACACCAAGAGGGTGGTCATATTGTATATCAAGGTGAAGAAAACAAATAGTATGAAGATGAATGCTTGACATCGAATGGATTTGGTGCACACGTAAGAACGGAAGGATATGTTAGGTTGGTTTGTACCGACATAGGATTCGAGGACGAATCCTCTTTTAAGGATCCCAAATATCTATCTGACCAAGGGATCAAGTTAGTAGGGAATCAAGACCTCTATTAGACAACTTTAGTTGTAAAGGTTTCGCGTAATGAGTGACTTATCGTCAGAAGACCGGTTAGTCGTTATTGTGAAACTTCGAGAAAGAAACGCATTGAATTGAACGAAGAGGGACCCGATATGAAACTTGGAGCTGCATATAAGCACCTTATGCGCAAACCCTAGGTCGTTACTTGACCTAGGTGTACGACGGCAAGAGGTAAGAGCGGGAAGGGAGTTCGGCGAAGGGAAGGCTGCAGGGGTTCCACGACGGCCTTGCGGCGACGTCAAGCGGGAGAGGGCCTCTCTTAACGTAAGGTAAAACTCTCCTCGTCCTTGTTTTCTTTCTTGATCACGTTTTCAGCAAGGGAACCCGATTAGGGTTTGTGGGTGGTGGTCTCGGCTAGCGACGGAAAAAGGGAAGAGGAGTGGCGAGTGGAGGTGATAATTTCGGGTAGTGTGGTGGTGGTCACGGGAGGAGCCGGAAATGGCGACAGTAGCGAGAGGTGGTTCACGGTGGTGATGGACCGTGAAGATGGTTCACGGTGATGGCACGACAGGGCTGTGCCGACTCGTTAGAGTCGGTAATCGATGGCCGAGAGAGATAGAGGGGGATAGGAACGTGGAAACACAACGAGAAGAAGGCGGCAATCTGCGATGGCCGTGGTAGTGGTGCACTACGACGGCGAATGGCGAAGTACGAAGGTTATGTTGCGTTAGGCATGTGGTTAGGCGTGGGTAGAGTCCTTCGGGGATGGTAGGGGGAGAGTTAGCCGAAGAGGGTTGTTTCCCGGTGAGGGAGACGGTGGTGACGTGCGTGGTGGCGTACGACTGTGGAGACGGGGAGAAGGCCGGCTAAGGTCTTGTATGGCCTATTGACGTGCATGAATGGAAGCTTGGGTTCGGGTGCACGGGTCCTAAACGGTTTGGGAACCATATTATACGTGTACTCGTGAGACTAGGGTTTGCGTGAAGAGGTTAGGGTTTTGCATGGCACACATGCATTCATGCAAAGAACCCGGTTCGGGAATATGAGACGAGTGTCGGGTTCTATTTTTGTATGCGTTATTCGACGTGCGTTTTGAATGTATTCTGATCTTGGATCGTACGATTGACAGGTTTGAGTTTCAAGCGTGCCCGTGCGGGTTGCAGAGCAAGGACCTGGATTCTTCGCAACCAGTGAGTTTCTAATCCCTACTCTTTTAAATGTTTTTAAACGTTTTGGGGCCATCGTACATACTTTCGAGACATTTGTTAATACATTAAATGTATACCGAGCTTTGGGGTTTAACCCGATGAGTTTATGAAGTTAAATAGTTAAATGTGGGGCTAAGGGACTGTGTGTGTGTCCATAGGACGTGCGGGTTACAGGTGGGGATATGGTCACGTGTCGTATAGTGACCTAACAGGGATGAGTCGGCATCGTAGTAAACATGTCGTACGGCTACGACTAGGAAGTGTCACAGGGTGTGCATGTACGTGGTATATGTGTAAATAATGAGATATAGTAATTGTATGTATGTTACTATATTAGTAGTGTATTGTGTTATGAGTTAGTCGGGGTGAGACGGGATGTAAGCTAAATGCTTATTAATACGTGTAGGATATCTTATCCTAGTGCTACGTGTGAAGTGCATGTGCAGTTAATGAATCATGTATATAGAGTATATTGTTATGTGATTATACATGTGTTGTGTGCATTGTGTCGTTGTCCTTGTGACACGGCGGGTATTATGTTTGCATTGTGTCATTATGACATGGCAAATGGGATTTTGGAGGACTAATTCCTTCGGGAGGTCACCAAAGGTAACGATGTCCAACAGGACAGTGATGAGCTAGGGGTGTGTCGAACACCCTGATGAGGGTGACCCTAACAAGGGTGCAGTAATGAGGTATGTGTTTATGGGCTTATATATTTGTGTTAAATTTCATACAAGCGTTGAGTTATATTTATTGTGCTTGAGATAGTATTAATGTGATGAGTAGAGTTTGATTGGCCGTGGTGCCAGGATTGTGATGTGATGTTCATAACGATTATGTTAGTTGATTTGTAAGAGCCTTGGTCAAGGCTGAGTATGTTGAGGTCTAGGGGATTGTTGTGTTAACCCAGTGTCGAGTTAATACATGTACTTGAAGATGAGTTATTATGGGATGAGTCTTGGGTAATGAGCTACTATGGGATATCGGGTGATAACAGGGGTTATCTATTTGTTAACGAATTGTGGACCTATTTTATAAGGACCGTGGGTCCTGAGTAAAGTTTAAATAACTTTTGAGACGAGTTGGGTTTTAATTAAACTAAACTATTAGAACTCACTCAGCGTAGTTGACTTTGTATGTGCGATAAATTGTTTTGTAGGTAGGCGTTGCATTGACATATCTTGGCTTGGGAGCGGTGCTACTCGGATTGGTGTGCAAGCATTCGTGAGGTAACTTAATGACATTAAATACCAATTAATGTTTTTAGAAAGACTTCCGCTGTAGTTTAATATATCTAAAATGAGTATTTTCAAGGGAATAACCCATTATGAGAACCAACTATTGGGTGCCTGGTTTGGGGCCTTACACCAGGCTTTGTCTAGGAAGCTTCAAGTCCTTTGAGTGCCTTTCCCTGTTGTGTTTGAAAACATTTTTACATTAGCTTTTGCTAAGTAAGTACACTGCGTTATTCCTTTTATTAATCATAAGGCCTGCCCTGTAGGCTGGACACCTCACTCCCATTCATTCCAGAACCCGCCCTGTAGGCTGGACATTCTATTTATTTACAAGGCCCACCCTACAGGCTGGACACCTTGTTTCCATTCATTTTCAGGATCCGCCCCATGGGCTGGACATCCTTGTCTATTTCCATTCTCAGTACCCGCCCCGAGGGATGGACATCCCGTTTCATTTCCTTATCATATTTTTTGGCATGCATTCTTGCTATGCCTTCAGATCTAGTCTACACCCCTAAACCGTTGTAAAGATTTCGCCTTAAAACGTAAAAGAAGCTTATATATAGGGTCCCCCGCAGCGTTCCCACCACTTTGACATCTCGAGGGTACGTCGTTACTCGAGTTTAGTTCTAGACTAAACTTTATCACAGATTTACATTTATCACATAATAGCATGCGTCTTTGCCATGCTTTTCTGTACCAGTCTCTACCCTAAACCTTTATAATGGTTTCGCCTTAAAGTATTAAATAAGCCTATATATAGGGTCCCCCACAGCGTTCCCACCACTTCTTTGCTACTTCGAAGGTATGTCGTTACTTGGGTTTAGAGCCTAGACTCGGCTATATCACATATAGAAAGATTCACATAATTGTCACGTATTACATGACTTCTTATCATGCTTTTCAGTCCCCACTTAATTCCTCTTAAAGGCTTCTCCCCGAGACCTTAGTGAAGCTTATATATAGGGTTCCGCGCAGCGTTCCCACAGCTTCCCTAATGCCTCGTGGATATTCCTTTATTTGGAATTAAATCTTCCATTTTGTATAGCATGCATTCATGCCATGCTATCTATCCTTAGTCTATACCCCTAAACCTTTGTAATAGTTTCACCACGAGGTATTAAAGAGGTTTTTATATAGGGTGTACCGGCGGCGTACCCACCACCCCTTTAATATCTCATGACTACTCCATTATTCCAGTTTAGTGTTTAGACTAATCCACCATTACCCCGTACCTTAGTCCCACACATAACACGTAATCACATAATCATATATTAATTTATCTAAGGTGCAGGTCCAGTGTACTTACGATAGTCTTGGGTCTTTTCTACACGTGGTTTCCTCGCTTAAACGGCTCTCCGACTCTCGCTCGCAACTTTAACGTACCACACCCATAACCGTCGTGCTCGAAAACGTCGTCCTAGTTCTCCTTGGCTTACATTCTGGTATATGTGTGTGCAAAATGAATGGCTTTATGCAACTATTTATAGGGCTGTTCGCGCACCCGTAGCGGACCATTAAGCTGGGTAGTAGCAGTCTGCTACCGCCCACTAGCCAGTTGTCCTGCGTGTTGCCCAAGTAGCAGACCGTTAGCAGCTTGGGTAGCGGTCCGCTACCCAGATTGCGGCGTGGCGGACCATTATGACCTTGTAGCGGTCCGCCATAGGGCTGAGTCAGCCAAACACGCGTCTGATACGTGTCATTCCTTCATCATTGCCTTCCTCGCTACATAGCGGACCGCTAGGGATCTGGTAGCGGTCCGCTACCGTCCCAACTTTTACACTTTTTCATTTTCAGTCCCTGAAATTTGGGGTAATTACAATCTAACTCCTGGACTTTTATTTTCCTTTAAAAATTGGGGTGTTACAGCTTTTAGCGTATTTAAGTAAGGGCGGCGTATCTACGCCGGTGACACGCGTTTTAAGGTTTTGAGGCGGCTTTTGAACACCTATTGAACCTAGGGGGCTAGGATTAGCCCCCCCTCCCCGTGATTCTTGGACTACTTCTGGACGAATTTTGGGGCAAGGAACCATTGGGGAATCAATTCTTGATCATTCCAAACATGAAATTGATTCACGAATTTGAAGCTTATATGATGAAGATGCAATGCTAAATCACCCGTGATTATCCTCGAGTGTTAGGTTAGTGATAACAATCATGTTCAACTTACTTTCTATCTGTCCTTGGTCACAATTCCTTTGTAAATCTTTTGATTCTTGGATTTATGGGTTAACTTATTTGATTTAAACAGTTTATTTTCCTTATTCAATTATTAATCCATCAGACATTAGTTTTTTTTATCATTAACAATTTCTACTTGGTTGATTAGTTGAATATGAACTAGTAGTTGTTTAGATAGCATCTCACTTGTGTTCTTATTCGGTTTTGTATCGTCCGGTCAACATAATCAGGTTAAGTATTCGTTCAACTATCTATCATCTAGGTTACCTAGCTATTCATGTCCATGTGAATCCTAAAATGGTCGCAATTTGGTTACACGAAATGCGCCATAAACCTAAAACCCGGGTGTGCTCTGTTTTTCAAATATTGTTTACAAATCAGTTTTACTTTTAAGTTTATGTTTTTCTTATATCTAGTTTAGATCTTTCCAATCAACCAACCAATTTCTCAGAGTAGTTTAATTTAGGAGTAGTTAATTAACCATCTTTAATTCAAAATTGACCACGGACTCCCTGTGGATACGATACCCAGCTTACCCTAGCTATTAGGTTATTTAGGTTTTTGCATGACTCAAACGATAGTCATCCGTAACACAGTTGACAGTTATAGGCGTAGACAATTATACAATTACATTAGTAGAAAACCTTAATAGGAACTCCATTAGTAGTAACTATGTTCCTACCGTGACTTGCCTATATTACTACTGATCATACTTGCTGCTGAAGCACAGTTATTGCTGGTTACGTTGCTACCGATGCTTGGCTGCTATCATCAGGGGCGTTGCCCCATGCACCCCACCAGTTCCAAGTACCTTCCCGCTCGACCCCCCCCCACCAGGGGCGTTGCCCCATGCACCCCACCAGGGGCGCTGCCCCAGACCCCCATTTGATCTAGGGCTTAGTCCTTATGAACCTTAGAGGTTCTACAATACATACATGAAATCATAATAGTCTTGATAAAGTGTGCACTTTACACCTCCTAACTCGAATGAATGTATATTCTAATATCACAATCGGTATTAAGTAAATCCAATTACATAAAATGACAATAAAATCAACATTTGAGATTGAGCTCCCAACACGTTCCTTACGTTTGGATGGTTTTTTGTGTTTTCTAGCTTCTCGTGCGCTTGGGTTAAGGTCTCAACCTGTCTGTTGGCATAAAGAACTCCATGAACATGTTGGGGAAGCCCTAACACGATATGCTATCATTGAATTTCATGCCTTTTCTCTTCTTTCTACATAATTTCAACATATATTAATATAGATATGTTTACTATGATTATTTTAATGGGTGCAAGAGTTTTAGATTCCTTAGCTTTCATTTGATATCTATTTTTCATCGTATCTTATTGTGTGACATACGGAATACACAAACTTTTGTTTTTTATCTTCTTTAATCGGTGAGAATGACCCAAATTGCCCTTCATATCAAATATGTTCTAAGTGATAGAATAACAATCAAGAAGACGCCAAGTTATATAGCATTAATGCATTATGACGTCTCTTAACCATTTCAAAAGCATCCTTTCAAGATGTCAAATAATTCATATTTCATGATATATTTATAGAAGAATATTTTCCTATTGCAAATTAGGGAGATAAACACGCAACCAATACTGATACAAGACATCGCTTAGTTGATATGTATGTAAATGTGATGCTAACCGAATAACCTAGCTAAAACTTACACATACATATCTAACAATATTTTCATTAAAGGACTTAATTTGTAACTTGACAAATAGAAATGGATAATAACACAGACAAAATAGAAAAGAAATGAGAAAAGAGAGTTATGTGTTAGGTGAGCTTCCATAAATAGGGTATTCCATGTGTAAATATTAGTATGATAAAGTGGGAATAAGTCGAAGGCTATCATACATAAATATGTGTAATGGAGACTTTAATAAAGGTGTGGTTGGATTTGTTAGAAATTTGGTTTAAGCTTTAAAAGCAGTTGGCCAATTTCTTAGGTTGTACATTGGTTATCAATTCATACATACCATACACACCTCTATGAAGCATTTGGGTTTATAACATGGTACTATGTATAATGCTAGCGAGCAGTGAATGTATTTAGGGACATCATTGCACACACTAAAACTAAATGAATGAATAATGTCTAAACAATGAATGAAGAGGGGTCTCAACTGCAATTTGATTAATTGCATTATTTACTACAAATTTCCCTTTTCTGCACCCATCTTGGGATTTTTTCCAACAATTAATGCATTTCCTGCCCCTCAATTTACATCTCTCTCGTCTTCTACCACACCTTCTTCAATTCTCTTCCTCCTCAATCCCTCTCTCCACCATTAAATTAAGCTTTAAAGCAAACCCATCTCTCTTTCTCTCTCTATCTTTGAGTTCTTGTTTATATATAAATATATGTGTAAATGGCCTTTGAGCATCAAAACCAACAAGCCCATCTCACCAGCGGTGGTGCTGTTCTTGATCACCGCCCTAATCTCCCTCCCTCTCTCTCTCTCTCTCTCTCTCTCTCTCTCTCTTGTTCTTGACCAAGATTTGCCAATTTCAAGGTAAACCTATTGTATATGATCATGGGTATTCGTTATATATGTTTTATGATCATGGGTCTTCGTTATATATGTGTTATATATGATCAAAGTTTAAGTTTTTGAGAAATCAATTAAGTTTGACTTTTTATCAAGATTTTGTGTTCTCCTTCTACAGTTGACTTTGTATCAAATGAGTAGAAGAAACGATAGAGGTGGTGGTCGGAAGCTTGACTTGAAGTTGAATTTGTCACCGCCTATAGCTCAACGGCAGACGGAAGAATTACCAAGCAGATCAGCTACCATGTCTCCAACAAGCTCTTGTGTGTCGTCGGAGGCGGAGCTTCGGTACTCAAGTAGCCCGGAGGCGACATCCATGATGCTGGTTGGATGCCCTAGGTGCTTGATGTACGTTATGCTTGCTGAGGAGTACCCTAAGTGCCCTAAATGCAAGAGCACGGTTTTGCTTGATGTCCTCCATGACAACTCCACCAAGAAAACAAGAAAGACTTGAATATTTGAATGAAGAGGGTGAAAAAGCTTTTATAATTTAGCACTTAGTATTAGTAGGGCTTTTTTTTATTTTTTAAATCCTTTACTATTATGGATAATGTTATTTAAACTCTGTTTGATTTTACCGCTTCTTATGAGTGGAGTTTAAATGACAATACCCTTTTTACCCTTCTACTTCTGTTCTATTGTGTTGTGTTGTGTTCTGTTCTTCATTACTAGTGAATTCTAGGAGGTTACATAGGTAATTTCCGTTTTGTTAATGTAAATTTTGGTAAACTGGAAATTTCCAAGATTGTCCTTGTTCAAACGATCTATGGGTTACTTTTAAGTTTTTTTTTCTATTTTATGTCTAATTGATTGATTGTAGTTTTACTATTTTCCACGTGGATGTGCCACGTCAGATGACTTTGTTGTTTGACATGTGTAGGGTCGGTAAATACTCCCATGATGACGGGAGAAAATTAACTATCCAGTATCTTATGTGTGTGACGAAGTTCGAGTATATATTTTAATGAAACTAGGAAAGGTGGCCGGGAGTTACAACAATGAATTTGTGTGTATGTATCGCTATTAATATTTTTATGGTCTGTAATTAGATTTTATCTTATTTTTGTTACTATAGGAATAGAAATATAGAATGAAAATAATAATAACAAAATGAAAATAATAGATAATAACTTAAAAACCTAGAAATTTGAATAAAGTCAAATTTAAGTTAAACATTTAGATTCGGGTTCCAAATATTTGAAATTGATCTTTAACCGAAAAGCATAATTCGTTTTTGAATCAAACGTAAACCTATGAATTTCAAACCGACCACTATATTCGAAACTTTATAATGAATTATATATAAAAAGTTAAGAAGGAAAATGAAACACCCACTTTTATTTTATTTTAAAATATGATAGTTGAAGTCCAACTTTGTCAAAAACTTTTATTTTATAATTTTGGGGGAAGCAAATGAGCACCGAGTGTGATGTTCGGATGAAGGGAGATTATCTTACAATGCATGATGGAGCCATGAAGATTCTTATGAAAATGCAAAGAAAACACTGACTATACAAAATTACACTTAAGATAGCAAGTCCCATTTGTTTGCAGGCTAAGTTGGAGTCTGACGCTTGGTTATGGCATGCACGACTCAGGCATGTCACTTTCGAGTTAATGAAGATGATGGCGTCCAAAGGTCTTGTGCTTGATGTATGGCCTCAAACCCGGGAGAACTCACGTGTTGAATTTACTCATTCACAAACTTTTCTTAAACCTTGAATAACATAAACGCATCGGAACATTTATTCAAAACATAACTTAACTTGTTCAAAAGGTCAATACACATCCATTGTCTTGTCATAAAACATAACACATAATCAAATCGGAATGCCAGACTTCAAGATCGGATAACCCACATCGCTAGCCAAGCATCCTCGGTTCCTACTCTTAACCTGAATGTGCATACTAAAAGTCAGCTAACTTTGGTGAGTTCTAGGTTTACATAAAACGTTCGCTTCAAAAACCCTTTTAACAGAATGTAGGTATTTAACCTTGTTAATAAAATTGTACGTATTCATATTAAAACATAAACATAACATAGAACATTCACGTATAACAAATATGTCGAATTTACGCCTTCTCGTAACCGTCAATTCCATTCTCCAGCATGGTACTTCACAGAGTACCAGTACTATTCTTCCGGTACAGTACTTCATAGAGTACTCGTACCAATCTTCCAGCATAGTACTTCGTAGAGTACTCGTACCAATCTTCCAGCATAGTGCCGCAAAGAGTAGCACGTACCAAACTTCCAGAATCAAGGCCATCCCTATGATGACTGTCGTCACCCCAGTTGTACAACAGTTGACCAACCACAAAGGCCCCTAATAAGGTATTGCCATAACATAACTCGCTTCCTTTCGTTTCATAGATTCGCTTCCATGCCCGAAAGAACATTATGGAAGATTTGTTCATATAATAACCTTCTAAAACATTTACTTCTTACTTCAGAATATCATTTAAAACATTCGTACATACATTAAATAACTTAACAAACCCTGTGGCAAATCGTTTTACAAACGTACCTTCATAAACATCGTTTCATAATCATTTATTTCATGGACATTCATTTGGTAAACATCCTTTCGTAAACGTCATTTGTAAAATCATTTCATAAACATTCATAAAATGGTTAAGTAAGCACATCAACACAAACATGTATAAAATTTCTTTAAAAAGGGCATCTAGAAACTCACGTGTGATACGAAGTAGGTATGTATTCTAAGCAGGGTTAGTAGCCGCTACATATCACTCAATCTGAACGGATTCATTCTAAACGGTCTCAGTTTCATACCACAAATATTCGGCCTAATCGTACTGCAAGAACTTCAAGTACTCGCATGAAGTTCTCACGAGAACTTATAGTATTCAGAACGAGAACTTCAAGATTGCGCTCAAAGCTCCTGCAAGAACTTTGCCTTAGAACTTTAAGCCGTGAACTTCCAGTTCATACCCAAAAACCCTAACTTTCCTAATGGTCTAGATCTAGACTGATTTTACGTCAAGATCCATACATTTTACTTTCAAACGTTTTGTCTAACAGCCAGTGATCTAAATCTATAAGCTTTACCAAGATTCATACTAAAAAATGCAACCTTTTAAGGATAAAAACCCATTTTTTTCCCGACAACCCGTTTCAAGCTAAAAAAATTAGGAGGTTTAAGGTTGGTTTGTTACCTTAATTGATGTATGACTCTTGTATATCCTTCCTCTAACGATTTTGAGTAGAACCAGGCCTCAAAAAGGGATCGAACCTTGGTTTTCTGTCTTTTTCTCTCAAGACCGAGAACTCTATTAGCTCACCCGACAACTTTGGGAGGTGGCGGCTAGGGGTTTTTATAGAAGGGTTTCCTTCTTGATATCTTTCACTTTTAGTCCCGCATCTTCCTAAGAACTTCCATAACCTTTAATTAAATATTTTTGTCATTTTTAGGATGTTACACTGGGGTTACCTATTAATTATGATTATTAGACAATCACAAGGTTTAAACTATAACTTAAAACCCTAGTCTTGGGGATTAAGTTACCTAAAACCTATAAATACATAAGTCTAGGGGAAAAAAGAGGTTACCATTAATTATGATTCTTGTAGAATCAATAAAACCCTAATCTCTCCCTCATTTCCTCTTTGCGCCGCCACCAACACCAAACAGGACGGACGAGCCGCCGCAAGGGCGTCGTCATTCCCGCCGTTCGCCGATTCTCTTGGACTTTGCGCCAATCGTTTTGCGCCACCGGGACTGCCGTGTTCCATCTTCCTTTTACCATGAGCCGTTCTTAAGCTGCCACCGGGAGACCCGTTAATCGGGTTGTCTCCGTGAACCGCTAGGAACCGTAGTGTACCGCCGATATCGTTAGGTGATTTAATCACTTTTCTCGTAGGTGGTGACACCGGATGGAAGGAGCAAACGAATAGAGATTCGTTTGGTGTTCGGGAGCATTTGAGACAAAATGGAAAGAGATCCGTCTTTGTACGGGTCGATTAGAAGTTGTAGGTTTAGTTCGTGGAGCCGAATTCAGCTACCGGGTTTTTGTCACGTGGTGTTACATCTTGGTTGCCATCCCCTACTCGCGAAAGGTATAACCCTAAACCACCTATGGTTGTATATTGAATATTTGGTTTACATCTGGACTCCTAGTGGGGCGATCTACGGTTTGGCCCAGATCGGTCCGTGCTTGTATTTTTCCGCTGCAAATTTTAAAAGGGTTTTGAAACCCTAGCACAAAACCCCAACAATGGTATCAGAGCCAGGTTATGCAAACAAATAGTTCGATATTTATTTAATTGCAATCGGGTTTTATTTTGTCAAAAACATTTGTTTGAGAAAATATTGCATCCTTCGTTTCTTGTGATTATGTTGATTGGTGAATCGAGCCCTAGACATGTGGTTGTTTGTTTGTCTAGTTTGGTTTTATATTTTAATTCATCTTGTATTTTTTGGTTGTTTTAGAAGCCTTGTTGTAATAGATTAGGCTTTATCAATTTTTTATTTTATTGTAAAATATTATAAATCGTAACTGGAACACGAAAGACAAGGAGTTAAAGACGAAGAAACCAAAAGACGGTCTGGAGGAGAAGATGGATATCTTGAAGCAAATGTGAGAAATCAAGACGAAGAAGTTTGGTTGTTTAATTGTCTGTCTCATTTGACCCGTTCGGTTCATCCCATTGGCTCGGGAAAAACCGAACACTTTAGTTGCTTGATTCACCCTTTGTTTGTTTGTGTTTGTTGTATGTTTAACCTTTAAGATAAATGCAGTTTTCAAATGACAACCAAATAAGTTTTAAAACAATTTTAAAATGATTCAACACAATTGAAACATCAAAATTTTAAAATAGAGATTGTAGTTATCTCGTAAAAGGTTATTTTAAATAAAGAGTTATTTTAAAAGTAAAACCCGGAGTTTTGAAAATAAATTAAATGGAGATTTAATTTTTTGAAACTCATATTAATTATTAATGAAATAGTTTATTAATAGTTAATAAAGTTTGATTCGCGATTATATCGACTCAGTTAAATTAATATAAGATATTAAAATTAAGCGCCTCGAGAGATAAAAAGAGTTTTATCGCTATCCCGAGTCAAAACGTAAAATTAAGCATTTTACAAACCTGGACGACAGTCTTGCATGTGGATTGTTGCCACGAGGTGTTTTTGACCCATAATCGGTAAAACACTAAATAAATCCCTTGGAAAATCGATAGGTCTATGCCACCCTATTGTTAGGACACTTGACCCAATATACCCGAACCCCTGAATGCATGTGCCTCAGCCTTACATTTGGGCCTACGGGTGTCGGAACATTGTGGTATCGTGACACCCGAGAGTCTTGGGCTAATTTCCATGTGTCGCTAAAATAGGATGACTTTAATTCAACCCTATAAGAAGTGCCTTAGCCAATTATCAGGGAAGAGTGGGCATAGATGGGGTTAAACGTACCAACCTAGATAATCATTATCTAAACAACCCCAGAAAATCTGAGAATTGTATCGAATACAATTGGTAACCATTACCTACCTACATAGCCATGCCTATTGGAGAGTGCTCTCCCATTCGTGAGATATGGTGAAACGTGGATCTTAGTTCTTAAGTAAATAATGTTAATAATTTTTAAAGTGTCATTATTTATTAAGATTTGAAACGTCGAAAATACATAAATATTTATTCTTCTTTATAGATGTCTCAAACTAAAATCGAGAGGGTGCTAGAGCCTATTACCGATATAATAAACGTTAAACTCGATGGAACGAACTTCTTGGATTGGTACTACAACTTCAAGAAAGTCCTTAAGACCAATAAGAAGTTGCACATTCTAAAGTTCCCGATTCCTAAGCAGCCATCTGGGCATCCCAGCAAGTTTGTTCAAGAAGCTTGGAGCAAATTTAAGGATGATGCGGGAGTCGTGTCAGACTTAATGCTGGCATCTATCAACCTAGGGATTAGATCCGCCTAAGGCATAGGTCTGCTTATGACATGATCAAATACTTGAAGGAAAGATTTCATCAAGAGTACGACAAGAATCCTTATAGTTCCTTTGAGGAACACATTGAGAAAATCACAATAAAGGATCCTAGGCGTGCTATGATAATGAGATGCAAGGTGGAAGACCTCAAGAAAGCAAGTATTCCTTTAGATAGTCATTGACATGTTTGTTGATGACGTTTGTGACAACTATGAAAGGAAGATGCTCAATCCAAGTCGTTATGATGAGGTGAGGGAGTTTATCTCTTGGTATGGAAGAGCGAATCCCCAAGATGCATGGAGCATGACATGATTTATTAATCAACTTGAGCGAACAGGGTTATACGACAGTGATGACATCGTTAAAGCAATGTTTAATGATGGTCTTTACTTGACCGACACAAGCAAAGAGGTACAAGAAAGGACTGTCGACGCTAGGGACACGGGCAAAGCTATTGGTGAAACCAAGAAGCAATTCTCTAAGCCAAGATGTCGTGTTAGAGAAATGCCCGAGGCAGCTGAAGCGAGAGAATGTTTTAAGGCATTCACTTCAGGTATCCTAGTCAGAGATGAAAGAAAAGGAGGGAAGCGAGAAGAAAAGAAAGACTGATGAAACTTGAAGGTCACTTTACAGTGAAGATTCAAAGGATTCAAGTTTGAAGATACATCGTTGGATGATGTTATGATTATTTTGTTTGGAACAATTTAATTTTCGGTTTTATTTTCTTTTTAGTATTGCATGAACGAATGATTTTTTATTTATAAAATTTAGACTTATTATAAGTTATTCATGTAATATCAAGTTGCCACAATTGAATTGAGAATTCAGACATCTAAAGACGTTAGGCATGAAACATATGAGATATGTTACTCAAGTCAAATAGATGGACATTAGATCGGATCTAATGGATATACCAAGAATGAGTTTCAAACAAATAACTTGATTAAACATAGTAAAGCCGTTATATGAGATATAATGTTACATACTTGAGTTTAATCAATTAAGATGATTGAAAATGTTTCAACATCAACTCTTGAAAGAATCATCTTATGAGATAAGATCTAAGAATGATAATAGTTATCGTTACTCTCCGACTGGGTAATTGGACAATGATCTCATGGAACATGTCTAGACACTAAGTCAAAGGAGAAAGAAATCGATTACACCGCTTGACAGATCTAAAACGCAAACACTAGCTTAGAACTAAAGGTTTATTTCAGAACATGTACACCACGCTGATGTGTCGTGTGTTATGTATAGAAAAAATATATAATAATATATTTAGAGAAGGTTTCATGAGATTAGGTTTTAAAATTTATAAAATAATAAATACTCAAACTAAACACACACACAATATGCAAGTGTACTTATCGCAGCGTAATATAGTTTAGGTAAGAATCAAGTATTGAACCAATGGACACGGTCGAGTTCCAATACTCAAAGTTTGTTATCGTTTAGCCGGTTTAATTAGTGAGTGAGTTTTGTGTGCTTGTGAAGCAGAAAAGTAAATGATGGTAAAGTAAGTAACAGAAAAGTAAAAACGTGCGTGAAGTGTGTAACAGAAATGTAAATAGCAGAATAGTAAATAGCAAGAAAGTAAATAGTTAGAGAATAATCAAATCACAATGAGTATTTCTTTGGGCTTTGAATCTGCTTGGTATGTGATAATGTTATGTTAACTAATCTGATGATATGACTAATACAAATGTGTGAACGGTACACCACTAGAGCCTCATTCTCACAACATTTGGTTCACGAATTATGTTCTTTAGAATAAAATGATAGGACTCCTAACTAGGGACATCGTTACCCTCAACTCTTTGAATGCTATCTCCGAGTTGGTTTAAGATATCGAACTTAAACACCTTTATTATTATTTGAAAGAGTGATTAGACTTTGTTCACCGGGAGGCGGTGCAACAATGGGACCGTGTATAAAGACGTATCGCTCCCAACGTGAGTTCACCAATTCTTGGTTTCATAACAAGTGCGTATAAAGACGTACGATCTTATTTATATTAACCAAACCTTGGTTTATCAAAATCAGCTTGTATAAAGTCATACAAGTTTTAAGAGAAGTTTGATTAAAGAGGTTTTACGGTCTTACACTTTAAAATCAAGAACACTCACAAGTGTAAAGACAAAATCAAGTAATAGTAAAAATCTATCATGAAGATGGTTTTAAGAACGAATGAGTAAAGAACATAAACATACCATTAGATTAATAAGTTAGACATTAACACACACCAATATTCATCTTCACCCAAGCAATACAAAGGGTTTAGCCACGAATTGTCATACAAACTAGCATAATGCTGAGTTTCATAGGCTCCCCTATTGCGAACAAAGCGGAAGAGCCTCTCTACTCTCTACTACTACTCTAACACTACTGAAACAGACTATCTTGAGGTATGGTAATGTGTATTAGGGTGTGTGGAATGAAGAACCCAAGCCATCTATTTATAGACCTCAAAATGAGCAATGCACGGCCGTGCATTGGTTTGCACGGCCGTGCAAACACCTCGGGAATCAAATAAGGTACAAATGGCAGTATACTAGAGCCTTGGGGAGCAAGGCAGGCTTTGCACATCCGTGCAATGCAATGCACGGCCGTGCATTGCCCTGCCTGCTCCCTGTTTCGTCTTTTAGCTGCTTGTTGACTTGTGTTGACCTTGGTTGACTTCTTGGGGGTCTAAGCTTCAGGTTTGCTCCTTCCAAAAGCTTAATTTCTTGATGTTTTTAGTGGTTTTTGCTTTGTCTATTTCGGAACACCGATTATCCTGTAATTGTGAAATATAAACGTTTTAAGTGTTAATTGTAAGGCTTTTGTTCAATTAGTACCATAATATGGGGATTATTATGCATGCAAAATATGTATAATTTAGGGCATATCACACGCCATATTGGATATGGAGTAGGAAGAGTACTACAAACAGTTAAGGATACGAAGTTGTGAACTCCTATACGAAAAGGGTTTTCATATGTTTCCTTAAAATGTGATTTATGTTTTATGAATCTTAAGAGTAAGATGGAATAAAACTATCCGTCACAAATGGATACCTAATTCTTGGACAACAAGCAAAGAGTTGCTTAAAGTTCTGAATATTTGGAATATTCAAATGCATAACACATATAGACATATGAAATCATGTCGAGAAAGATAGAGATCTTTCAAGATATCATTTCATGAAGACTTAGACGCAGGATCCATATCTGAACAAGTGAGACTTGATCAGACTACGATATGAATGTGATTAATGAAAGGTAGAAATTATTTTAGAAACAATATATGGATTATTCATACTAAAAGCTTGGAAGATTATCAACAATTGATAATAAAGGAATTTACTCCAAGTTTCATAACAAAGAAACATATTACAAGCTTTAAATCAGTTGAAGAACTGATCAAATAAACATGTATCATGGATACAAGAATGTTTACATAAAGAACCTAATAAATAAGATAACTTCAAGAACATTATGAAAGTCTAATTCAGAAATATGTCTAAGATAAATAAATCTTAAGATTGATGGGATCTATTCAAAGTAGATTCAATGTGATATATGTAAAGGCTAGTGTGAGCGAGTGTCTATACCAAGGATAACGTATGGAGACACATTATCATGAAGAGTGTATAAAGATACACAAGGATACCACAAGGCAAGATAGGAATTTTTATAATCAAAAGTGTATAGAATGCTAGATTTCGAGTTTAACAAATCACTATAAGATAAGGTATCTTGAATAATGAATTTCAATATATGAAGGCAAGATTCTAGCATAAGAATCTTAACAATATATTGACATAAGTAATGTTATCTTAAAACTTTGTTAGACAAGGTAATGAAGATAAATTACTAACATTGTCTCTAGTCCAATATTGTATTAGGACAAGATGAAAATGAAAGAGTTCATTTTGGACAAGGTGACGACTTGTACAACCCGTTGCTATCGGATCATCGTGTGAACGAATTTATACACGAAACGATTGATGTAGGAAAGACTCAAATCGATGATATCTAGACGTCATCTGCTTCGATTCAAGGTATTTCCTCCAAAATCCATGGATTCCCTCCTCAATCGGATGATAAAAACCTTCCTATAGAGCCAATTGCTCCGTATGAGTTGGTAGATACCCAAACTATTGATGCCCATCGTAGTTTTCCTCAGCCATCCCCCATGGTTTCTTGTGCGCCTGTGGTAAGTATTAATGAAGACGTTGTACCTTGTGCTCCTCCTGTTGTACCTTGCTTGATTAACTCATCTGACCGTGTGCGCAACAACCAAGCTACGGTTCAATTTTGTGGGATCAATCAAAGAAGACGTCGACGGTGATGGCTTTGTGAATGATAGGTTGCAATACCACCACCCATTTGTTTATCATTTACTCATCATTTTTTATAAATTTATTGAAATCCATCCAACACAAGTTCTCAGTCGAATGCCATATTTATTCCTTGGATTTTGCTGTTTGGATCTTGGTAACTTTAAACAATAAGTTTGGACTCAACCGGTTAAAATAGACAAACGTTTGAGACTCAAATAGTAATTTACTTAAATTTAAATGATGTCTCTCCTCTCCTCTCTCCATCTCTATTAGAATATTCTATGAAAACATTATAGAAAAAAAGTTTCATTATAGCAAACCTAACTACTTCATATGAAATTTTCACATATCAAAAGAGGTGTACAACTATAATACGTCTACCAACTATTTCATATGAAATTTTCACATAATCTTCGTTGTATATTTGTTCCAGAAACTTGGTTATTTTTAAAGGTTCAATCTTGATTAAAATTAAAATTAATTATTAATTTATTATTTGTTTGGTTGAGTTCGTATTATACTAGGAGTTTGTTTATTTATTTGATTATTTAATTGAGTTTGAGTTGGGTTAAAATTAGTGTAGAGTTTATTATAAATAGATGGTTAATGATTAATTGTAAAGTGTGATTTTGGTTTTCAATATTAATAAAAGAGTCGATCTTAGTTGAGATCAAATTCTGTGTTCGTGTTCTTGAGCCTGATTTCCAACAATTGGTATCAGAGCTTTGTGTCTGCGGTTTTGAGAGTCGTTTTTTAGAGGGGGAGCAGCCTTGTGGCTATAGGGCTGAGTACGTAGAATTTTTGTGTAATCGAAAGAAAGAATTAAGGGAAGGTAGAGAATAGTTTTTTGGTGTGCCACGGTTTACGAGATAGAGCCTTTGGCTCTTGTGGGCTTGTGTCGGCGGATACAAAAGGCAAGGAAAAGGCCAGCAATCTTGCTGCTTGGTGTTACACACAAATCGAGGAGAAAGGGCTTGTTGGTATTTGTCGAGAGTAAGAAAGAAGACACAACAATTCTTTTGTGGTTTGGCATGGAAATCAAGACAGGAAGGGGTGCTTTATTTTAGTTTTTTCATAAAGAGATTTTTTGGTTATTAATAAACCTTTTGGGAGATGTTCGAGCAGCGGTCATCGACGGGAGCAAGCAGAGGTGGTGTTAGTTGTCTGTCCGGTGGTAACGAGCGGTCAGTGGAGGTGAGTAGCAGTTGTGACATCCAAGCAACGAAGTGTTGTGCAAGTCAACCAAGGAAGATATTGATCTGAGCGATTCAGATTGAGTGAATGAACAATTAACTAAGAAGGGTGTAGGGATCTGCAAAGTGTTTACCTGTGTGATTCAGGGTGGTACGGTGTGATACCGGTGAATGAGTATTAGAACCTATGAGCGGTTCGAACGAAGTGAAAAATACATCCAATCTGTAAGAGATTGTTCAAAAGGCTGTGTGGAACAAAATTTGTGATAGATAAAAAACGATCAATGTAGAAGATTCAGGGCAAAACCTGTGAAGTGTGAGTTCGGAAATGCATAGAAGATCCGAGTGATTTAGGAGGTACAAATCAAGATTAAGAGGGAGAATTGTAACATCTATGATTTTTTGGCCATATTTTTTTTTTAATTTTTGTTTATTTATTTTATACAATAATGAGACCCCGTTCAAACCCGTACTTGTCCAACACAATATGTTACCTTGATTATTATTATTATAACGAATATCAATTCGAATTTTCAACCTTGCAATGACATATTATATTCTATTATATTTATAACATATGAATGCATATTTAGATGAATATATATAAATACTTTATTATAATAATTACGAGCTTTAAATCATGTATCTATATTTTATATATGTATATATATGTATTTATTTATAAGTATATGTAAATATATATATAATTGGTTACGATAAATAAATCATTTATACAACTTTGTAAAAATAAAAACTTTCCTTTTTATAAAATAATTATAATTAAACAAATAATATTTAAACTTCAATAAACATGTTAGAAACCATTTTATAAATAATTAAGGTAACTTTAAAACAAAATAAAGATTTGTTTAAACCCATTTAATGCCTTGAACCCTCCAAACCTTCTTGGACCCCCCCCCCCCCCATTTCTCAAGCAACCAATTTGAACTCCTTCAAGCCTTGAACACCAATTGGCAATTTTGACTTTTTTGAGTCAAACCCGAGTGAAATCGATCCCAATTCACCTGAAATCCAAGCCTTTAATGAATGAAGCTTTGTGCAGGGACGTTATAGTAGTTGTTTCAATCGTGTTTAACCATCCAATTATATCAATTTAATGGTTTGAAGTCAAAATTTGATTCCCATAACCGCTTCGCCTAGACCCAATTAATACGAGCGTTTCATGTGAAATCGAAGCATATAACCCAGACAAGTACCGTCGCCACATCCCTTTGACTCTCGCTAAACACTCAATTTCATCCCAAACGCTTCTGGATTACGACCAAGCTCCGAAGAACTCGATATTGCGGCTTCGGTCGACCTCCTGCGTTACGTAACCGATTCAGGTAAAACTTCATACTATTCAACTCGTGGTGATCTCCTGAACAAAAGCCCCATTATTTTCGGTTGCATACCTGTGACCCTTCATGGTGAATTTGAGGTCTAGGGTTCAGTTTACGCAAATGGGGAAGAAGATGGGTTGGGATTGGTTGTTTTATATTAAACGTGTCGGTGACTGGACAAGGTAATAGCCAAGTCCGACCGTTTAGAACTCATAGCATATACCGAGAGGTCACCAGTTCGAACCCACCCTGTACCTTCCTTTTTGGTTGCGCGCAGATGTGGCCTTAAAACCCGGTCGAAACTGATTCTTGTTTATCATGATTCTAGCCGGCAATATGACACTACTGGACCCCTGGTCCAGTGGTTTTGTAAAACCATTCCTTTTTCTGTTTATTGTTTAAACATTAATTTATTGTGTAAAAATTATTTTTATAAATCCTTAAGTACCCGGATCAGTTTTGTAAAAGTTAATTATTAAACCTTCTAGTAAAACAATTTTATCTATTATTAATAGGATTAAAAACCTAATAAAATTTAACTAAATTAAAATAATTATTTTGGAAGAATAATTATTTAAATTTCTTGGATTTTAAAACATACCTGGAACATAAATGTAATTATTTCTATAAAACCATTTGTCACGTAAAAGATTTATACATTCTTATATATAAATTATATTTACTATATAAGATTTAATTTTCTTTTACATATATACTTTTAATTAATAATTA
The DNA here is from genome assembly GCA_023525975.1 of Smallanthus sonchifolius. NCBI lineage: Eukaryota > Viridiplantae > Streptophyta > Magnoliopsida > Asterales > Asteraceae > Smallanthus > Smallanthus sonchifolius. The sequence continues at coordinate 70,054,027 of CM042028.1, read as the reverse complement.
AATTTGGCTTAATTATTAATTAGAACTTAATTTCCACACTAAATTTTTCATGGAAACCTAAACTATAAATAAAAGAATTATTGGATTCAATTAGTAAATCATTATTTTCCCTCAAAACACTTTTGTTTGTATTACTAAATATATAAAAGGTTTTTATTTACTTATCCAATATTCCATTTATTCAACCTATTATTTTTCAAACGTATTTTATTTTATTCATTACTTATTAAGAACAAATTAATTATTCATTTATATACATATTATAAATAAAGTATGTAAATTAGTTAATCATGTTTACACATACTCAAACAAATGAATCCTACACACATACTTTTACATAGAATTTCATAAACATCATTAGAAAACTCAAACAAGTACACACTCACTCAACCATGCCCACACCCAAATCCCTTTGCACATTAGGGTTTCCCCTTAGTCTTTGAACACATCATTGATACAATTACATCATTCAATCATAGGTTAACCTTGAGGTTAGCTTGAACTTTTTGTGCAACAAATAATATACTTTTGTGACATACAAAGCTTCATATTGCAAGGTGAGTTTCATAGCCCATTTTACATACGTTGTTTATAAATACTCGGAGTGGAACATGTATACATACTTTACATACACAATTCAATTACATATGTTCTTATGCAAAGTTCATATGCTTTATGTCTTAAACTACTTGGTGATACATTGAAACACCATGCTTATTTTACTATTATTTTATCAGAGTTTAACTGCGAATAATGGTCCCAGTTTGATAAAAATCTTGTCATGAATGGCTAAGGTATATTTTTCATTATAATAATATAGTTTTACAAAAGATGATATAATTACATCATTATACATAGGGATCTCTAACTCCGACTGCTCTGTCTTCAGGAAGCTTCATTCCATGTGCTTCTTTCCTGTAATGTTTGAAAATATTTTTGAATTAGCTTTCGCTAAGTAAGTACACTGCATCTTTTCATTTCATTATGAACCCTTTAAGTTCTTATTATTATTCAAGTTTTTCGGGCTCTCGGCGCCTCCGTGACCATCTTCGGACGTACCTTCGGTCACGTCATTCGCATATTTTATGGGTGTGATAACCCCTTCGCAACCATCTTAGGCCGTACCTCCGGTCCAAGTGTTGGCAAGGTTCTTATACTCGTCAGTATAGACCCCTCGCATTTGTCACGAAGACTCATTCATTCCTCAGCCCCGTAGGCATGGAATCTTTTTCTCCTTCAGCCTCGTAGGCCTGGAGTTCCCTTTTCTTTTCCTCGGCCCCGTAGGCTTGGAATCTTTTTAGTTCTCTTCTTTATTATTTATTGAGTTCCACCTTACAGGCCAGGTATCTCATTTCATTTGGGACCTTGAGTATCTTTGACTCACAGCCTCCCAAATATATCAAGCATTTATTTTCATTTCACGTATATGCTTGATTTACTTTCCAACCAGTCCTCACCTTAAAACTTCGTAACGGATTCTCCATGATGTATTAAAAGGGTTTATATATAGGAAGTACCAACGGCGTATCCACCACCCCTTTTGTTACACCCCAACCGACGGCGAAATACGTCGGGGCAGACGTGTAGACTGTTCATAAGCACATGATCAACTAAAATTCATATTGTTTATTAAATCAAGATTTCATTGCATCAGTTCAATCAACAACCAAAATCAAATACATCAACATGTTAAATTTCTTTGTTCACTAAGTCCAAATCCTATATGTAACATCTTGCACTATGATCTCATACACTAGTACCTGAAACATGATGAAAACAGGGTCAACTAAAAAATAGTTGGTGAGCATACATAGGTTTCGACTCCACAAGTAAAGTTCAAATGTTTTGTGTACAAATCATATGATACATGGTTTATAAAGCATTTATGGAGAATCTAAGTTAAGCTAGTTGCACAAATGTAACTTTGTAACTGAAGGGCATAACAACACATGTTATCCTTATTTAAATGTAGGGCATAACAACACATGTTATCCTAATGTAAATGTAGGGCATAACAACACATGTTATCCTGATGTAAATGTAGGGCATAACAAAACCTGTTATCCTGATGTAGGGCATAACAAGAATGTTATCCTGATGTAATGTATTAATGATTACACAATTATGTCATGTATACGTAGCCATAACAGTTAGCATTCAAGCACAAAGCACAAATAAACACATGTGATCATATTGTAGAATTGTACGTATATAATTGTAAATAGTGTGTTATTGAGTAATCATGTTTCACCCCAAAAATGTACAAAAAGGAAAAGGGGCTATGTAAACTCACATGGGTTGTGTAATGCGTAGTAATTAGCACCCCACAAGGATTCAACAAAACCATAAATGGATCATATGTGGACAGTCTACGAATGCCCTAGAATATGTTTACGATTGTTAGGAACACAAAGGATTTTGTGACGACGACATGGGAAAGACCGGAAGTGTTAAATATGCTTTTGAACGACTACACAATCTTGTCATTGGGATTAAAGAATCCCTAGTTTGGTTTCTAACACGGATGTGGTATGTGAAAAACACTACCAAACTCGACATAAAATATTTAATATTAATCCGTGTGATATTGTGAAAGAAACAATTGTTTAAACGAAAATCATAAATATATTATTTTTAAAATGAAAATAACATTTAGAATTAATTAGAAATTCAATCCCGAGTACACGGGTGTTATCCGGTAACGAATGGAACTAATTATAATATTATAATAGCATAGAATGCATTCTGTTTAAAAGACAAATGGGACACACGACCGTGCCAGGGTATGGGCACGACCGCGCTTAGGCATGGGCCGCGACCATGCCTAGCCAGGAGGCACAACCATGCCTGGTCACGAGGCACGACCGTGCTAATCGATTAGCACGACCGTGTCTGGAATTTCCAGAAAACAAATTGATTAAATCTTGTAAGATTAACTGTTGGAATCATGGGGCTTTCACTGAGTGGGTGTTTACGAATCTAACCATGCAAATTAATTGGATTGAGATCATATCTAGACCAGGGTTCGATTAAACCAAAAACGTGATGAACCCTAGGTCTGATTCGAGTTTAATTCGATGATATAAACCTTAAATTGGTTAGGGCTTTCACTCAATGGATTGAAATGATTCTAAGGATTTGTTTAGTTACCTTAAACGCTATCCAATCGACAGAGCTCAACCAAATGGAGTCCCGACTCGATCTCCGGCGATTCCGGCTTCTTCTCCGGCCAAATTAGAGTGTGCAAAGGCTTCACAGATGTTCGTACAAGGTGTGTGTGTGGTTTGTTTGCTCAGAGGTGATCCCAAATGATTGAATTCGAAGGATTTGATAATGGGATCGACGGTTATGAGATTAAGGACCATAATGGAATTTAATTTGATCATTATGAGTGTTTATTCGCAAGATAATGGCTCAATGATGATCGCTATTAACCAGGTTACGTTACAATTTCATATTCAAACGGTTTGGGACGTTAATGAATTGATTTGTGTCTTGACTGCATGAGGCGCGACCGTGTCTGGCGTCAAGCGCGACCGTGTTCGCACACCTAGCGCAACGGTGCTCGTGCACCGGCGCTACCGTGCCAACTTGGGTTTTGGTTAAATACAAAAATAGTCCTTGTAGTTTGGTGTTGGTTTGCGATTTGACAGGTTTGGTCCTTGTAGTTTGTGAGATAACGGAGTTTAGGTTAATAGGGTTAACCGGAATTTGTCGAGTGTCACATTATCCCCTAGTTGAAAGAATTTTCGTCCCGAAAATTAAATAACGTAGTTAATAAAAGAAAATATTTTGGACGTCTCATGTTAAAATAATAAATAATGTGGTAAGTACGGGATTGAAATGGAGTGTTATTATTGTACAAAATAAAGAAAAATAAGGCTGGAAAAATATTGGATGCTACAGTATCCCCAAGTTGAGGGAATTTCATCCCGAAATTCAACCACTGGAGGTTATTGATTTAGGAACAAGATGTAGGTACGTGAGCTTTATTTGTTCCTCGGATTCCCAAGTGAGCTCTGAGTCATGTTTGGATTTTCAATTAACTTAAAAAAAATGGTTTGAGGAGTATAATTGATGACAAGGTTCAGGTCTGATACTCGAAGTCATGAGTGATGATAGTAAATTTTGGTTTGGAGAGAGTTAAGGAGAGAATTGTCGAAGTGTATTATGGACGTCAATGATGAAATGTATCCATTGAAATGAGAACGATGGGAATTTGATGATCGAAACTTATTTAGGATGTAGTCTAATATGTTCAAGATGCGTTACTGGTCAAGAGATTTCACAAACACTGGTCAAGTTCAAAATAAAATAAAATTTTCACGTGACACGAGCAACGCTACTTCTGACAATATGATAGGAACACTTATATATAGGAAGTACCAGCGGCGTATCCACCATGCCCTTATCATAACTCATTAGTTTCGTCACTATATATCACGATAGGTTTCTTGTTATAACACACGACATAATTCACTATGTTTTCCATGCGGTGACTTTTATAATTACGTGTGCACCCGTAATTACTCGAATCGTCGCATGGTCCGTATAGATCCTTCCGTTGTGTGCGGGTCAAGAGAGGACACATAATCACTTAGTCCATATCTATTGTTTTCACGTATGTGTTGCTAATGAATAACTGTGTCTCTAGATAGTAAGGTTAATCAGAAAGCCTAAGAGTAGTAATATGTCATAACTTAGGGTTCCATAGTTTCCTCGTGTTTGAACAAGAATACGTCAAATCCCGAGTAGCTTAAAAGTTTGTAGTATTCAACCTTCATGGATAAAGTGAATTATCATGCCTTGTTCCATCAATTGCAACAATTGTACCCAATATAGCTCCGTGTATAATGTAAGCATCCAAGTTTCACGTTTAATTTAGTATTATGTACATTGTAAACAAATAAGTTTCACGTTTAATTTAGTATCATGTACATTGTAAACAAATAAGTTTCACGTATAATGTGGACAACTTAGTATCATGTATATTGTAAACAAATAAGTCCCATGTATAATGTGATCAATTTAGTATCATGTATATTGTAAACAACCAAGTATCATGTATCATGTGATCAATCTAGTATTATGTATATTGTATTCAACCATGTATCATGTATCATGTGATCAATCTAGTATTATGTATATTGTATTCAACCATGTATCATGTATCACGTGATCAATCTAGTATTATGTATATTGTATTCAACTATGTATCATGTGATCAATCTAGTATTATGTATATTGTATTCAATCATGTATCATGTATCATGTGGTCAATCTAGTATTATGTATATTGTATTCAACCACGTATCATGTATCATGTGATCAATCTAGTATTATGTATATTGTATCAAACCATGTATCATGTATCATGTGATCAATCTAGTATAATGTATATTGTATTCAACCATGTATCATGTATCATGTGATCAATCTAGTATTATGTATATTGCAAACAAACAAGTTTCATGTATCATGTGATAACTCCAGCGTTATGTCTCATGTGAATGCTCATATGTAAGTTACTGAATCTCATGAGTAACGTAAACTATCGAATTTTGTAGGAGGTCGAGTGTTGCGGACAAGCGTGCTGCTTGATGTTCATGTATAATGTGGGTAGTTGGGTTTTAAATTCTCAATCTTCTTGAGGTTTATATGGATGGTTAATGCCTACGCGAAAGGATTCATCTCCTTGAAATGCCTAGTATGTTCATATATTTTCGAAGGTGCAAGATAACGAGAAGGTTTTGTAGGTGTTTAGAGTGATGTGCTTATGAATAACTGATTTATACTTTTTGTTGGTAAATAAACAAGTAATTGTAATTTATTATTGTTTGTAAATTAATAAAATAGTAAAAATAATAAGTTGGATAACTAGGTAAATGGATGAATAAATAAAACCTTTTATTTAATTTTAATTATCATAAAGAGAATGTTTCAAAGGAAAAATATGGCTAAATCATTTAATAATTAGGTCAAGATTTAATAATAATTAATTTAACGAAGTAAAAGTCATAAATAAATTATTAATTAAGATAATGCTTTTATAAAACCAGTTGCATTAAGTTTCCTTACAAGGTGAAAAAGTTTATAGAAAATTTTTATTCCAGATAATATTTGTAAACTAAGCGTTTGATAAAGGTTTTGCTTGAACGAGAAAATGGTGTTAATAAAATAGTTAGTTTACAAAGGAATGTTTAGGCATGTATACTAAATTGCAATAAATAAAATGATGGTGTTTAGATTGTACTCATTCGGTATCATAACCAAATGGATACTTTGACAAATCAATTGATTCAAATTCTTATACTTTCAAGAAGACATGCTTTAGCCTATAGGTGAACACTCACTTCGGGAATTCTCAGGAAGGCATACGGATCCCTCGGTTGATTTGGATTTATATGAAATGCCTTCCTAGACAGAAGACCCAAAGTATAGGCATTTACCCTTCCGGATTGCACATGTTCTTTACTAATTTTCAGAATTCAAAACTTTGATGGGATTTTAAAATTTTAATAGGCTTTTAGGCCTAAGAGTTTAAATTTTGTTCACAAATGATGATGGCGACATAATTTTCAATGTGTAAAAGTAAAGGTGTATAAAGACTTAGATATGAATAAATGTGTGATGAGACTTAGGGTAGCATGTAATGGGATCAAATAGGTAGCATGTAATTAAACAGTGTGGTAAGCAAAGTATTACATAAATAACATATTTATAAGCATGTGAATTATCAAGTAGTGTAGCACATAGAATATCATGTATTGTATCATGCGGTGTAATACATAGGATATCATGTAAGATAATCATACAAAGTATTAAATGTGTATCATTTAGTAATGTGGCAAATACCATGTAACATAGAGTATGGCATAAGAGGGGTGTCCTAAGGTTATAGTCTAGGTCATGTGTGTCTAATAACCTAATTCCCTATAACCATGGCTCTGATACCAATCTGCCACACCCCAACCGACAGCGGAATACGTCGGGGCGGACGTGTAGACTGTTCATAAGCACATGATCAACTAAAATTCATATTGTTTATTAAATCAAGATTTCATTGCATAAGTTCAATCAACAACCAAAATCAAATACATCAACATGTTAAATTTCTTTGTTCACTAAGTCCAAATCCTATATGTAGCATCTTGCATATGATCTCATACACTAGTACCTGAAACATGATGAAAACAGGGTCAACTAAAAAATAGTTGGTGAGCATACATAGGTTTCGACACCACAAGTAAAGTTCAAATGTTTTGTGTACAAATCATATGATACATGGTTTAGATCATTCACAGCCCGTTATTTAAAATTATGTGAGTGAGTTTTGTATATTTTATGGAGTGGTTTAAGGTGGTTGTGAGTGGAGGAGAGAGAAAAGATATAAGGTTTTTGTAAATATAAGGATAAAAGTAGTGGTTTTTAGTATAATTATAAGGATAAAGATAAGGAGAGAGAAAAGTAGAGATAAAAGGTAGAAAAAGTAGTGTTTTTAGTGTAATTATAAGGATAAGGATATGTAATATAAAGAACGGGTTGGGAATGCTCTTATAAAGCATTTATGGAGAATCTAAGTTAAGCTAGTTGCACAAATGTAACTTTGTAACTGAAGGGCATAACAACACATGTTATCCTTATTTACATGTAGGGCATAACAACACATGTTATCCTGATGTAAATGTAGGGCATAACAACACATATTATCCTGATGTAAATGTAGGGCATAACAACACCTGTTATCCTGATGTAGGGCATAACAAGAATGTTATCCTGATGTAATGTATTAATGATTACACAATTATGTCATGTATACGTAGCCATAACAGTTAGCATTCAAGCACAAAGCACAAATAAACACATGTGATCATATTATAGAATTGTACGTATGTAATTGTAAATAGTGTGTTATTGAGTAATCATGTTTCACCCCAAAAATATACAAAAAGGAAAAGGGGCTATGTAAACTAACCTGAGTTGTGTAATGCGTAGTAATTAGCACCCCACAAGGATTCAACAAAACCACAAATGGATCATACATGGACAGTCTACGAATGCCCTAGAATATGTTTACGATTGTTAGGAACACAAAGGATTTTGTGATGACGACATCAAAAAGACCGGAAGTGCTAAATATGCTTTTGAACAACGACTACACAATCTTGTCATCGGGATTAAAGAATCCCTATTTTGGTTTCTAACACGGATGTGGTATGTGAAAAACACTTCCAAACTCGACATAAAATATTTAATATTAATCCGTGTTGTTTAAACGGAAATAATAAATATATTATTTTTAAAATGAAAGTACCATTTTGAATTAATTAGAAATTCAATCCCGGGTACACGGGTGTTTTCCGGTAACGAATGGAACTAATTATAATATTATAATAGCATAGAATGTATTATGTTCAAAAGACAAAAGGGACACACGACCGCGCTTAGGCATGGGCCGTGACCATGCCTAGCCAGGAGGCACAACCATGCCTGGTCATGAGGTACGACCGTGCTAATCGATTAGCACGACCGTGTCTGGACTTTTCCAGAAAACAAATTGATTAAATCTTGTAAGATTAACTGTTGGAATCATTGGGCTTTCACTGAGTGGGTGTTTGAGAATCTAACCATGCAAATTAATTGGATTGAGATTGTGTCTAGACCAGGGTTCGATTAAACCAAAAACGTGATGAACCCAAGGTCTGATTCGAGTTTAATTCGATGATATAAGCCTTGAATAGGTTAAGGCTTTCACTCAAGGGATTGAAATGATTCTGAGGATGTGTTTAGTTACCATAAACGCTATCAAATCGACAGAGCTCGACCAAATGGAGTCCCGACTCGATCTCCGGCGACTCCGGCTTCTTCTCTGGCCACATTAGAGTGTGCAAAGGCTTCACAGATGTTCGTACAAGGTGTGTGTGTGGCTTGTTTGCGCAGAGGTGATCCCAAATGATCGAATTCAAAGGATTTGATAATGGGATCGACGGTTATGAGATTAAGAACCATAATGGAGTTTAATTTGATCATTACGAGTGTTTATTCGCAAGATAATGCCTCAATGATGATCGCCATTAACCAAGTTACGTTACAATTTCATATTCAAACGGTTTGGGACGTTACTGAATTGATTTGTGTCTTGACTGCATGAGGCGCGACCGTGCCTCGCATTAGGCGCGACCGTGCTCGTGCACTGGCGCAACCGTGCCAACTTGGGTTTTGGTTAAATACAAAAATAGTCCTTGTAGTTTGGTGTTGGTTTGAGATATGACAGGTTTGGTCCTTGTAGTTTGTGAGATAATGGAGTTTAGGTTAACGAGGTTAACCGGAATTTGTCGCGTGTCACATCTTTAACACTTCGTGAGTACTTCGTTATTCCATTTTAGGGTTTAGACTCGTTCCGTCATACTCTTTCATATTTGCACGTATCATCATGCATTCACGTATTCATCATGCATTTCACGTATTCATATTCATCATGTATTCCCATTTATTATGCATGGTATACTTCCATCATATATTCATATTCGTCATATATTGTAAACTGGGGTGATTTTCCTTTCAGAGCAGTACATGCAATAGAGATGTTCCCAGGAAAGAGTGAAGGGTATAGGAGAGATTTATACACCACTCTTTCCTTAGACAGAACATTACGTTTGTCAGATAACTACATACCGGTTGGATGTTCTCTCGTACGTTCACTATATTTAATTATTATCTATTAGTCTATAACCCTAAACATTCATAATAGTTTCACCACGAAGTCACAAGAGGTTTATATATAGGAAGTACCAGCGGCGTATCCACCACCCCTTGGATACGTCGTGACTACTCCATTATTCTCGTTTAATCTTTAGACTAATCTGTCATTACCCCGTACTCTCATCATATACATATCACATAACACATATCATTTAAACATGTAATTCACATAATCGTGTCTAGGGTACGGTTCCGGTATACTTACTTTATTCTAGGTTAGTTTCTAAGTTCGTTCCTCGCTTAAACGCTTCTCCGAACTCGAACCGCACTCGTAACCACTGCGCTCGTAACCGTCACCACAAAATATACCATAAATAATACGCGACACAAAGAACTGGGCGTGTTTATCCCTGTAAATCAACAATCAAAGTGTGTCCACCTAACACAGCCACGGATGCCTAGACCCAAGACAATGAATATTATTCAATAATACAAAAAACAGTAAAAAAGAACGATCTCACTAAGTGGCGTGCAAGTTAGGGTTTTCCTTATATAACAATCAGGACGTGTAACCTTCATTTAGGGTTACGAAGTCAAGAAACATGCGACCACCACTATTCAGCAGCTCCTAGTAACAGTAATCACGATGAATCAGCAAGAATGACTCCAGCACGAGCTAGGGTTTGTAACTTTGAAACCCTAGGTCACCAGCACACACCGTTGGATGGTAGATCGATGATTAGCACCACCTAGAGACTAGATCCAGAAGCTAGGGTTTCAGATCTAAAACCCTAATCACAAATAATCAAGATCTTCAATAGTGGAACGAACCCAGAATCAACAAGACAATCGATTAGAGCCTTATAACTCTGATACCATGTCACAAAATGGAAATCTATACCAACCAAAGATTAAGAACAATACAATCTCATACAGATGAAAGTTATCAACAAGAACTTAACTTATAGACCTAGAGCGTTCACCGGAGTGATGAACGACATCTACAAAGACAACAAAATACACTCTCTACAAATAGGAATGAACGATTAGACTATCTCTACATAAAGAAACCTGAAATATATGACGAAGACAAAGAAGCGCACAAATGAGCGACTAGGGTTTCTAGAAATATATCACTGATTATATACAACTCCAATTTCCACTTCAGACCCCAAGCTTTCAGCAACAGACAAATCATTTTAACAACTTTCTCACTTTACCCATTTAGCCCTTCTATAATCAACAACTTATCAAAAACTGCACTAAACTTTCTAAGTTAGACAATAACCAACCAAACTATATTTGCTAAACAAATTGGTAATACTTACCATTTTAACAGTAATATATAAACTAAAGTGTGTTATTGAAATACTCACCAAGTGTAATCATATTACTTATTTGTTTGTTACAAAGAGAGGTTCTCGCTCACAAGACCTCAACACTCATCCCCTATCCTTGTTTTTCTAGCACAAGAACAAAAATACTTGCAATCATTAGATAGCCCCTGATTGTGATTTCTTATTACGATAGAGGTGGCTTTAGGGGTGAGAATATTCTCTCAAGGGGGCGATTTGATTTGGTTAATATACTCATTACAAAGTAAAAATAAATAAAATATGAAAATTAAAATATTTAATGTGTACTAACATGTTATAAAGTTTTATAGGTAATATTTATTTTAGTTTTTTATATTAAAAATTGAGTTGGAAAGTAGATTAAATCTTATAGAAAATTCATTATATTTTTAATCGGTTTGCCTATCTGCAATTTACTCATAAATATTGATTGAAGCCTTAAATGGAATCACAAGATAAGTTAAATACCAATTGAATGAACTTCTACGCAATTGAAAGATGGTATCACAAGTTTTCTTTTCCTTTTCTTGTTTATATTAATGCACTGATTTTAATATCGATAGGTATTAGTATCTAATTTTACGGTCATATTTATTTAAGTTTGTGGGTGACCTAATAATATTTAATAAGTATTTAATTATGAGTTCCCAGATTTCGTACTTTGAATTTAATATACTTCACATAAATACGTCTAAAGATTTAAGATATCCCAGATTTCATATTTGAATAAAAAAAATATACATAACATATATCTAAACTATTAAACAAAATATGTCTTTAACTATAAATTAAACAATTAAAATATATTTTTTTAGTGAAAGGAACTATTAAAATTCATTTGCGGTGGTTTAATAATAATGAAAAGAAATAAAGAAAAAGTCTGATAGTAAATGTGGAGTTAAGGAGGAATGAGATGTGGTAGTTCAGGCATTGAAAAATGAAGAGCAATTGTATTTTAGTTTTGAGCAAAATATTAGTACAATTAAATGCAATTATTTATTGAGACAGTTGAGAATAATGAGGCCATTACGTCAATATGATAAATACAAATTTAATTTCGTATACTTTTAGTTTTTTTCTTTTTCTTTCTATGTTTATCTTTTTCTTTATATAATACACATACTTAAAAATATACATATATATCTCTTATTTTAATTCAAAGCCTACTTATAAATCAAATATAACATATACTTACATAATTTTTTTTCGATATTATCCACTAGATCACCCATTTAAAATTTTAATATTACTTTTTTCACTCTTAATTACCATTTGCAAGTGTCTACTACTTGTATATGTACCGTTGACCATTTGATGCAATGGTAGCCCCAACACTTCTCATAGTGGAGGTCTTGGGTTCGAATCTGGGCCACAGCAAAAAAAGGGGTATGTGGCCAAGTCAGAGAGTTTACCCAGTTAGGGGGTTCCTCCCAAGGTGAGCTGCCATATATGTTCTAGGTGTTGCCCCGGAGAAACCCAATTATTCTACGATATCTAGGTGTTGCCGTTCAAAAAAATACTACTTGTATATGTATTTAAAATTTGGGAGTTGCCTCTGCCTTTATGTACACTAAATGCCATCTTTCATTGCAATTAATCCAATTTAATTCCATGTTCTTCAATTAATTCAGTTTTTAATTCTTTTCACATCTTTTCCAACCTCCTGTCTTAACTCTTACTATTCTCTCTCCGTATACGCATACGCATACGCACGTATGTATGTGCGTATGCCTATACTTGTATTACTATAACTTTTAAGTTACGAATTTAAGTCTGTGTAATTTTGTTGACTTTTAATCGGCAGCCTATCAAACCGGTTACCTTTTGTTCGGATACGCGTACTTCAACAATAGCAAACATTTGAGGATTGATTAGTAACCAAAACAAGCTTTTTTCACCTAATACAAACAACCAAAGCGGCTTGCTATATATATCTATATCTATACTATATAATAAATAAAGATTTTTCATGTCATATTTTATCTTCATATTAATTTTTATCATTTTTTTATTTCTCTCTTATTAAATACACTTTTATCTTTTAATAATAATATATTTTTAAAGAAAAAATACTAATATTTATATTAATAAATCTCCTGACATATTTTGACGAGTGTATGCGTTAACAGATTATATTATATTCCACGGGTTTATTCAACCCGTATAAAACACGAGTTTTTAAAAAATAAATTTTTTATTACTTAATATATAATATTATATTTATTTAACTCGTGTAATACACGCGATTTTAACCTAGTGTATATATATATATAGGGGGAGGATCAAATAAGAAGTAGTTTTTAACTAAGAAATCTAAAAAATGATAAAAACCTTAAAAAACGATATCAAACGAACTCCTACTGAGCTAATTTCAGCAGCGTTGGAACCGTCTCGTCGAACTCTACCATCTTTGCTTTTAGGGTTTAGCTTTTAAGGTTTAGATTTTACGTTTGAATTTTAAGGTTTTAGACTTATGGTTTAACCTTATGGTTTAGCTTTTAGGGTTTACATTTTATGGTTTAGGTTTTTTTTTATGGGGTGGGGGGTTTAGGATTTTGGGGGTGGGGGGTTTAGGCTTTTCGGGGTAGGGTTGGAAGGGGGGTTAGGGTTTAGGGGGTGCGGGTGGAGGGGGGTTTAGGTTTTTGGGTCCGGGTTAAGGTTCAATGAGACGGTTCCAACGCCGCTGTAATGAGCTCAATCGTAGTTCGTTTGACCCACTTCTTAGTATTTCTTAGCGAAAAACCACTTTTTAGTGGAACCGTCCCCTATATATATATATATATATATATATATATATATATATATATATATATATATATATATATATATATATATTATCCCCTATAGACAAATTAACCACAAAAGATCCTCAAAATTAAAAACCTATACATTTTGACCTGTATAAGACTAGCGGAATGACAGTTTACCTAAGCGTGCTGCCGTGGTCCATTGACTCCATGAAATCGCCACATACAATTCTCACCCAAACATGTATCTTTCGAAAGAGGTTGCATAAGAGTGACCACAACCAATGATCTGTTAACCAGATAAGATTGTGACCAAGAGTTTACTGTTAACTCCAAGGGACCACAACCAATGATATGTTGATTTGATTTTATTAGATTTTTGAGCTGGTCAAAGGAGTGACCATGAGGATTACATCGCCAATGCTAAGATCCGCACCAAGACCAACTCCAAAACTGTAGCAAATATGTGTCACATTTTATTAAAATAATAATAATGATACTCTCGTTACACGTGGAAAATACACGAGTATAAAACCGAATGAAATGGAGAAATATAAATACATATTTATACAACAAAATTGATTATAACTGGAGTCTTCAACCGGTTCGAGTCTTCAACAAAATTGATTCTAACCGGTCAAAGGAGTGACCATGAGGATTACATTGCCAATACTAATCTTTAGCGTTAGTTGAGGATTCGTGTTCAACACAGGTCCTTAAAACAGATTTCATGTCTCCTTTTAGACGAACGTGTCTGTCTCCCAGGATACAACAACCAGAACAGTATGTATACTGCTGGGAATGGCTCATGTAATCTCCAAGAAATTCCGGTCTCTATTTGAACTGTTCTGACATTGTAATTTATTTATTTTATGGATAGGTCTACAATAAATTACTTAATGAATGTTCACATGCATGTAATAAATACCATTGTTACAAAATGATAGATTTTATTTAAAACAATTATATGAATATTTATCATTATCTTACTAAATAAATATATATAATTATTTCATGAACATATTAATGCATATATTTATAATAAATTTACAAAAAGGATTAAATTATAAGATGGCATTAATTATTTAGTATTTACTTTCAAATAAATAAGAATTTATAAAACCATTTTAATTATATAAACATAATTATACAATTACCTCAAATAAATGATTGGATTTATAGTTTTAATTAAAATTAATCGTATTTCATTTAATATTATTATTATGACACAATAATTTAATTAAGTTTATAAAAAAATTACAGACTTTAAAAAAATTTATGCTTTATGAAAGTTTAGGGGCAGAAGTGTAAATTCTGAAACCTTAACTTAAACTAAAATCCAAGTTGTACATAAAATAATAAAACTTTGAAAGTCTGAGGGTCTGTTTTGCCAACTCTGAAACCTCAGGGACTACACTGAAAAATCCGGGAGAAACCTTTTCTTCCAAATCAATCGTGGGTTCGACTTTTTCCTCCGACCGGTTCTTGAACCCAAACTGCGAACTCGTGACAGGGACGTTCTCACTCGAATCCGAAAATGGCCAATCGTGCGGGGTATCCAATCGATCCACCTTTCCGATTTAATCGATCTTTTACGAGCAATAGATTGTTCAAATCGTAACCGAAAACCATTAAAGAACTCGTGCAATCGATCGATTGATTCCTACCCGAATTACCTGTAAATAACTGACCCAGATCATAGGCGACACCCATTACAAGCTTGCCATACTCCTAAACGCGTCTCGAATCACCCCTAAATCTCCATTCTTGGCCGACGAACACGGACCTGCTCCGGCTCCCCAATCTCACGATCTACGTATTCGTTTCAGGTATTCTTGGGATCATTGGGTTCGTACGAACAAGGGGAACGAAAGCCCCATGAAATCAGGCTCGAACAATAGCCTGAACGGGCGAATCGGGGGGGGGGGGGGGCTAGGGTTTCGGGTGCCTTTGGGGACGACGGGAGTACCCAGACTCACGGGTTATATCCAAAGCGAAACCATACCAGACATGGCTTCGTGCCCTGGTCTGATGGTTAAGTGTGTGTTTCTGGTGACTTGGGCGCATGCGCGGGTTCGAGTATCGGCCGCCCCATTTTGATTCATGTTTTTCTTTTTAATGATTTTAACATAAACCTTTATATTCTAAATTCTGATTTAAACTCTTTAAACCTCATAAAAGTAATTAGAAACTGTTATAAAATCAAAAAAATATGAAATGGTGTTTTAGCCAATTTTATTTATTAAAAATAAGTTATAAATTTTATAAATCTCTAAATAAACAATATAAAAGATTTATTAAAATAAACCTATTGTTTTATTCATAAAATAACAATGTTTATTTTAAATGCTTATTTAAACCATTATTAACCAAATTCTCAAAAACTCATAAATAGTTATTTTAATTAGAAATAATTATTTATAACATCCTAAATTCATAGAAATAAACTTAAATAATTATTTTTAGATAAATAAATATGCAAGTTTATTTAAAGATTATCTACATTGATACATATTTAATATCTTCTACTTACCATTCTAGTAAAAGAAGGTATTGTAATAAATTAAATAATTATTTTATTTACATACAGCATTTATTTGAACCCTTATAAATCCATTTATTAATTATCTTTAACTTTTATACAAAAACCTAAACGTACTAGCTACCCAATCCAAAATTTATTGTTCTTAGAATAATATAAACCTTTATCTATTTCATAATCCATTTGTTTAATTATTTTGGAATAACTATATAAATTCAAACATGTTGTTATCCTTACAAAAACCATGTATTAAGGTTTCTAATTAATTTTGATTAATATTAACATATCCTTACAAATACATATTATTCTTCAAACTCATGCGAGTTCCATACCCAAGTCCCATGAAACCCTAAAGTCCCAATATTTCCTCAATTCCATTTAAACATATATTAAATTTAGAGTATCATTACATGTATAGGTTTGTTGTGAGAGTTCCTCACGAGGCCTAACAATCTCTACTAGTTCGTACCATTCCCAACTTTAATACAAGTGAGTTTCATAGCCCCCTTTCTTTTTACTATTGTTTACAAATACTCGGGGTGGAACATATTTACTTACCATGCTTACCAAATTCAATACCAATGTTCTCATGCTATTTACTAAGTGCTTTATGTCTTAAACTACTTGGTGACCATTACATGTGTTCATGCTAGTACATTCATTAACCTGCTACCCAGGCCTAAGGTAGTACCTAACATGATCATTTATAGGGGAATCCGATTCCAGTTAACACGAACCTTGGCGGGTTTTGTGTGTACCATATTACTATTTTTCCAAAACACAATCAGTGGGATTGTACTTACCAGTTTTCCATTTACTACGGATTGAATTGTACGCTTGGAACTTTGTATGTTTTCACATTTATGCCATAGTTACGCTTTGAACAATATTGAATTTCAAATCATTTTTACTAAACTTTTGTTAGTGTCAAAACCTATGTTACTCACCAACTACTTGTAGTTGACATTTACTCGCATGTTTCAGGTGCACCCATTTGAGGACCCTACTTGCTCATCTAGGACTTGGACCTAGTTAAATTTAAATTATGTTATGTTTTGAACGTTTCATTTTCCATTCCCTATGTAACGGGTGATTTTAAGTTGATGAATAAATATTGTCATTTAATAATAGATGATCATGTGCTTATGAACAACCGCGTCAGCCCCGGCGTTTAATCCGCCGCCGGCCGGGGTGTGACAGATTGGTATCAGAGCCATGGTTATAGGGAATTAGGTTATTAGACACATGACCTAGACTATAACCTAGGAGTCCCAAACATGAGTTTAACTCGTGTCTTTTATTAGGAACTCCACATTATCTTTACTATGCATGCTTACCTACACCTATCTATTTTTGATTACTTGATACAACTACATGAACTTCAATATCCAAGAGTCTACATGAAACTGTTTGGAACTACTTGAACTACATGAAACTTACACTTAGACTTAATAGTCTAATCCGAATGAAACTCTCGTCAAAGGTATGTGAGTTCTAACTATTGAATGGGAACTTGTGCAATCCGGAAGGGTGGATGCCTGTATTCTAGGAATTCTGTCTAGGAAAGCATTTCGTATAAATCCAAATCAACCGATGGACCAGTTATGCTTTCCTGGGAATTCTTGGGATGAGTGTCCACTTATAGGCTAAAGCATGACTTCTCAAACATTAGAAAGACTTAAAATACCTTGATAAGCCACTGTGCCCAATAGGGTACCATCTATGTTTCACCTAACATCTCATGATTAAATTGCAAATGATTCACATCTTATGAACTTTTTATTCACCCGTTTGTAGAATGCCTCCCCGTCATGAGCGTAGGCACAACCTTACCGATAGGATCATTCAGCAAATGGCTACAATCCTACCAACTATGGTCAATCAACTGAACCAGAATGCTGCACCAAGGAATCCCGCGTGTACATTCAAACACTTTAACTCCTGCAACCCCACCAAGTTTTATGGGAACGAAGGAGCTACTGGACTTATCCAATGGTTTGAAAGCATTGAGGGGACTTTCATCAATGCTGACTGTCCTGAGAACCTGAAGGTTCGTTATGCTACTAGTGTCTTCCAGAAGAGGGCATTAACATGGTGGAATGGAGAAAAGCGTAACCGTGGGATAGAGGTTGCACTAGCCTTGCCTTGGGCCGATGTGAAAGCACTCATGATCGATGAGTTTTGCCCCCGTAATGAGGTCAAGAAACTAGAAGCTGAATTCTGGGATCTCAAACAAGACAGTGGTGAAAGCCTTGCCTATACCACCCTCTTTCATGAGCTTAGCCTACTAGTGCCCCATATGGTCACTCCTCTCTCGCGAGCCATTGAGAAGTACATCAATGGTCTGCCCATGCAAATTCAGGACACTGTTTTGGGTAGTAACCCAACCACTCTCGAGGAAGCCATCCGTCTCGCAGCAACCCTGTCAGACAATCATGTTAAGGCAGGGACTCTATCTAAAAAGGGTGTCAAGAAGACCATTGAGAAAGCCACCACTGAAACCACCAAGGAAACCAAAGCTGAGTCCTCCTTCAATGGCAAAAAGAGGAAAGGCAGGAACTTCGCCATCATCACTCCTGCTGCTCCTCTAGCCCAAGTGGCACCTACTGCCTTCAACCCCAACAAGAAGCCTTATGTGGGGACTCTACCTCTGTGCAACACCTGCCAGCTCCATCATACTACCTACATGCCATGTCGTCTATGTACCAATTGTGGACGTTCTGGGCATACGGCTAACATCTGCCGTGCTGCTCCCCGAGCTAACCAAGCTAATCAACCTAATGTTCTTGTTCCTGCTGCTATCGCTCAGGGTCGTGCTTGTTACGAGTGTGGAGACCCAAATCATTTCAGGAACCGCTGCCCTAGGTTGGTCATTGTGAACCAAGCCAACATGAATCAGGGCAACCTGATTCAAGGGAACGGGAACCAAGGTAACATAATCCAGGGAAACAGGAACCAAGGGAATATGAACCGGGGAAATGTGAATCAGGGGAATGCAAACCCCGTAGCTCGAGGACGTGCCTTCAACATCAATGCCAATGAGGCACAAGCCAACAACGATGTGGTGAACGGTACGTACCCAATAAATCACCAATATGCTTCTATTCTGTTTGATACTGGTTCCAATAGGAGTTTTGTGTCCTTTGAATTTGAACCACAACTTGCTATGAGTCGAGCTAAGCTAGACAAACCCTTTGACATTTTAGTAGCGGATGGTTATTCTGTCTCATGTGACACCATTATTAGAGATTGTACCTTAACCTTGAACGATCATGATTTTTCAATAAATCTTATTCCTATGGCTCTCGGAGGTTTCGACATCATAGTAGGCATGGACTGGCTGACCAAGCACCATGCTGAAGTTGTCTGTTTTGACAAGTATATCCGTATCCCTCTTGACTCGGGTGAAATTTTGAACGTCTATGGTGAGAAGCCGTCAAAAGGACTCAAGCTTATGTCTTGCACTACCGCACAGAAGTATTTACGGAAGAAATGTGTGGCATTCTTGGCCCATATTGTGGAACGAAAAGTCAAGGATAAGAATCTTCAAGACATTCCTGTAATCAAAGACTTTCCTGAAGTTTTCCCCGAAGACTTACCCGGTCTTCCTCCCATACGTCAAGTTGAGTTCCGTATTGACCTAGTGCCAGGAGCAAACCCTGTGGCTAAATCACCTTACCGTCTTGCACCATCAGAAATGCAAGAACTTTCAAGTCAACTCCGAGAACTTTCTGACAAAGGATTCATCCGTCCTAGCGTTTCCCCTTGGGGAGCACCTGTTCTATTCGTCAAGAAGAAGGATGGTTCTTTTCGGATGTGCATCGACTATCGGGAACTTAACAAGCTTACCGTGAAGAACCGATACCACTCCCAAGGATTGACGATTTATTTGATCAACTTCAAGGCTCGACTTATTTCTCTAAGATCGATCTTCGTTCTGGTTATCACCAATTACGAGTGCTCGAATCCGATATCCCCAAGACAGCCTTTCGTACAAGATATGGTCATTACGAGTTCATGGTTATGCCCTTCGGACTAACCAATGCACCCGCAGTATTCATGGATCTTATGAACCGCGTATGTAAGCCGTACTTGGACAAGTTCGTGATCGTCTTCATTGACGACATCCTCATATATTCAAAAACCAAAGTGGAACACGAAGAACACTTGCGGTTGGTTTTGGATCTCTTAAAGAAGGAGCAACTGTATGCCAAGTTCTCCAAGTGTGAATTTTGGCTAAAGGAAGTCCAATTCTTGGGACACATAGTCAACGAGAAGGGTATTCACGTGGATCCCGCTAAGATTGAGACGGTAAAGAACTGGCAAGCCCCAAAGACCCCTACCGAAGTTCGCTCATTTCTAGGTTTAGCGGGCTATTACCGTCGATTCATAGCGAATTTTTCAAAGATCGCGGTACCACTCACAGCCTTAACTCACAAAGGCAAACCCTACGTGTGGGGACCAAAACAGGAAGAGGCCTTTCAAACCCTAAAACAGAAACTGTGTGAGGCTCCTATCCTGACTCTTCCCGATGGAACCGAAGACTTTGTCGTTTACTGTGACGCTTCCCACTTAGGCCTTGGTTGTGTACTAATGCAGCGAGGCAAAGTGATTGCTTATGCGTCCCGACAACTCAAAATCCATGAGAAGAATTATACGACGCACGATCTTGAGTTGGGTGCGGTCATATTTGCTCTTAAAATTTGGAGACATTACCTATATGGTACCAAATGTGAGGTTTACACCGATCACAAGAGTCTCCAACACATTTTCAACCAAAAGGAACTCAACATGAGGCAAAGGCGTTGGGTTGAACTCCTAAATGACTACGACTGCAATATTCGTTATCATCCTGGTAAGGCGAATGTAGTGGCTGATGCTCTTAGCCGTAAAGAACCTATCAAGATCCACAGCATTCGAATCCAAAATGATATTCAAACTCGTATTCTAGAAGCACAACATCTTTCTGTCACTGAAGGAAACATGTACAATGAAATGTCATGTGGTGCTGAACTCCAACTTGAAACCAAACCCAATGGATTACTTTACTTTCTAAATCGTATCTGGATTCCGGACCGTGACAACCTTCGTACCTTTATCTTGAACGAGGCTCACAAGACTCGCTATTCTGTGCATCCTGGTGCAGACAAAATGTACATGGCTCTTCGTACCCAATACTGGTGGCCTGGTATGAAAAAGGACATTTCTCTATACGTGTCCAAATGCCTTACTTGTTTGAAGGTTAAAGCCGAGCACCAGCGTCCATCTGGTTTACTTGAACAACCCCAGATTCCCGTATGGAAATGGGAGTGTATTACCATGGACTTTATAACCAAACTCCCACACACATCACGTGGTCATGATAGCATTTGGGTAATCATCGACCGTTTGACAAAATCTGCTCATTTCATACCCATACGTGAGGACTACCGAGTTGAGAAATTAGCTCGAATCTATATTGATGAGATCGTTAGTCGTCACGGTGTACCTCTCAACATTATTTCTGATCGTGATGGACGATTCACCTCTCGTTTCTGGCAATCCTTACAATCAGCCTTGGGCACTCAGCTGAATCTTAGTACGGCTTACCATCCGCAAACTGATGGTCAGTCCGAACGAACGATTCAAACCCTCGAAGATATGCTTAGAGCCTGTGTCATTGACTTCAAGGGAAACTGGGATTTACACCTACCCCTAGTCGAGTTCTCATACAACAACAGTTATCACACAAGCATTAACATGGCTCCTTTAGAAGCACTTTATGGTCGGAAGTGCCGCTCTCCTATCTGTTGGACTGAAATCGGTGAAACACAAATCACTGGTCCTGAACTTATTCAAGAGACTTCCGACAAGATAATGTTAATCCGAGACAACCTTCTGGTAGCAAGGAGTCGGCAAAAGAGCTATGCCGACAAGCGTCGAAAACCCTTAGAATTTCAAGTTGGCGATCTGGTTCTTCTCAAGGTATCCCCTTGGAAAGGCGTAGTTCGTTTTGAAAAGAAAGGGAAACTTGCGCCAAGATTCGTGGGTCCTTTTAAAATCCTTGAGCGGATTGGGAAAGTAGCCTATAAGTTGGATCTACCTGAAGGACTCAGTAACGTTCACCCGACATTTCATGTCTCCAACCTAAAGAAATGCTTAGCTGACGAGAATCTCCACATACCACTTGACGAGGTTCACATTGACGAAACAATGCACTTCGTGGAGAAGCCCGTAGAGATCATGGACCGAGAAGTTAAGCAACTCAAGCGAAGTCGAATTCCAATCGTTAAGGTTCGATGAGAATCCAAACGTGGCCCTGAGTTCACTTGGGAACGTGAGGATCAAATGAAGGCCAAATACCCACATCTATTTCCAGGACCCTCTTCCTAATCAATTTCGGGACGAAATTTCCTAAAGTAGGGGAGACTGTAATCTCCAAGAAATTCCGGTTTCTATTTGAACTGTTCCGACATTGTAATTTATTTATTTTATAGATAGGTCTACAATAAATTATTTAATGAATGTTCACATGCATGCAATAAATACCATTGTTACAAAATGATAGATTCTATTTAAAACAATTATATGAATATTTATCATTATCTTACTAAATAAATATATATAATTATTTCATGAACATATTAATGCATATATTTATAATAAATTTACAAAAAGGATTAAATTATAAGATGGCATTAATTATTTAGTATTTACTTTCAAATAAATAAGAATTTATAAAACCATTTTAATTATATAAACATAATTATACAATTACCTCAAATAAATGATTGGATTTATAGTTTTACTTAAAATTAATCTTATTTCATTTAATATTATTATTATGACACAATAATTTAATTAAGTTTATAAAAAAATTATAGACTTTAAAAAAATTTATGCTTTATGAAAGTTTAGGGGCAGAAGTGTAAATTCTGAAACCTTAACTTAAACTAAAATCCAAGTTGTACATAAAATAATAAAACTTTGAAAGTCTGAGGGTCTGTTTTGCCAACTCTGAAACCTCAGGGACTACACTGAAAAATCCGGGAGAAACCTTTTCTTCCAAATCGATCGTGGGTTCGACTTTTTCCTTCGACCGGTTCTTGAACCCAAACTGCGAACTCGTGACAGGGATGTTCTCACTCGAATCCGAAACTGGCCAATCGTGCGGGGTATCCAATCGATCCACCTTTCCGATTTAATCGATCTTTTACGAGCAATAGATGGTTCAAATCGTAACCGAAAACCATTAAAGAACTCGTGCAATCGATCGATTGATTCCTACCCGAATTACCTATAAATAACTGACCCAGATCATAGGCGACACCCATTACAAGCTTGCCATACTCCTAAACGCGTCTCGAATCACCCCTAAATCTCCATTCTTGGCCGACGAACACGGACCTGCTCCGGCTCCCCAATCTCACGATCTACGTATTCGTTTCAGGTATTCTTGGGATCATTGGGTTCGTACGAACAAGGGGAACGAAAGCCCCATGAAATCAGGCTCGAAGAATAGCCTGAACGGGCGAATCGGGGGGGGGGCTAGGGTTTCGGGTGCCTTTGGGGACGACGGGAGTACCCAGACTCACGGGTTATATCCAAAGCGAAACCATACCAGACATGGCTTCGTGCCCTGGTCTGATGGTTAAGTGTGTGTTTCTGGTGACTTGGGAGCAGGCGCGGGTTCGAGTATCGGCCGCCCCATTTTGATTCATGTTTTTCTTTTTAATGATTTTAACATAAACCTTTAAATTCTAAATTCTGATTTAAACTCTTTAAACCTCATAAAAGTAATTAGAAACTGTTATAAAATCAAAAAAATATGAAATGGTGTTTTAGCCATTTTTATTTATTAAAAATAAGTTATAAATTTTATAAATCTCTAAATAAACAATATAAAAGATCTATTAAAATAAACCTATTGTTTTATTCATAAAATAACAATGTTTATTTTAAATGCTTATTTAAACCATTATTAACCAAATTCTCAAAAACTCATAAATAGTTATTTTAATTAGAAATAATTATTTATAACATCCTAAATTCATAGAAATAAACTTAAATAATTATTTTTAGATAAATAAATATGCAAGTTTATATAAAGATTATCTACATTGATAACTATTTAATATCTTCTACTTACCATTCTAGTAAAAGAAGGTATTGTAATAAATTAAATAATTATTTTATTTACATACAGCATTTATTTGAACCCTTATAAATCCATTTATTAATTATCTTTAACTTTTATACAAAAACCTAAACGTACTAGCTACCAAATCCAAAATTTATTGTTCTTAGAATAATATAAACCTTTATCTATTTCATAATCCATTTGTTTAATTATTTTGGAATAACTATATAAATTCAAACATGTTGTTATCCTTACAAAAACCATGTATTAAGGTTTCTAATTAATTTTGATTAATATTAACATATCCTTACAAATACATATTATTCTTCAAACTCATGCGAGTTCCATACCCAAGTCCCATGAAACCCTAAAGTCCCAATATTTCCTCAATTCCATTTAAACATATATTAAATTTAGAGTATCATTACATGTATAGGTTTGTTGTGAGAGTTCCTCACGAGGCCTAACAATCTCTACTAGTTCGTACCATTCCCAACTTTAATACAAGTGAGTTTCATAGCCCCCTTTCTTTTTACTATTGTTTACAAATACTCGGGGTGGAACATGTTTACTTACCATGCTTACCAAATTCAATACCAATGTTCTCATGCTATTTACTAAGTGCTTTATGTCTTAAACTACTTGGTGACCATTACATGTGTTCATGCTAGTACATTCATTAACCTGCTACCCAGGCCTAAGGTAGTACCTAACATGATCATTTATAGGGGAATCCGATTCCAGTTAACACGAACCTTGGCGGTTTTTGTGTGTACCATATTACTATTTTTCCAAAACACAATCAGTGGGATTATACTTACCAGTTTTCCATTTACTACGGATTGAATTGTACGCTTGGAACTTTGTATGTTTTCACATTTATGCCATAGTTACGCTTTGAACAATATTGAATTTCAAATCATTTTTACTAAACTTTTGTTAGTGTCAAAACCTATGTTACTCACCAACTACTTGTAGTTGACATTTACTCGCATGTTTCAGGTGCACCCATTTGAGGACCCTACTTGCTCATCTAGGACTTGGACCTAGTTAAATTTAAATTATGTTATGTTTTGAACGTTTCATTTTCCATTCCCTATGTAACGGATGATTTTAAGTTGATGAATAAATATTGTCATTTAATAATAGATGATCATGTGCTTATGAACAACCGCGTCAGCCACGGCGTTTAATCCGCCGCCGGCCGGGGTGTGACAGCTCATGCACCTGAGGTATCACCGGGTTAATGGTGTTTTTGTGTTTGTGGAAAAAATATGAAGTTGAAGAAAATGAGGAAGAATTAGAGAATGCTAATATGTAAATTCTATGGAACTTTTTGACCAAATGATTTTCTAGTTTTTCTATCTTTCTTTCTAAGGGTGGAGGGGGTGTTACCCGTGAACCCCCAAGTACCCACACCATACCAACCAATTACAAGAGTACACATCAATGCAACTCCAATTTACTCTCAACTACCCATAAAGGTAGGGGTGCTGTTGAATTTAATTTTACCCACAGACACACAAACTCAACCCTTGCGGGTTCAAAAGAAAAAACACACACATAATCTCAACTGCCCACAACGGGTTCACACACCCACACCCACACCCACACCCACTACCCGAACCCACTACCCAAATGTCACACCTCCACCGAAGGCGGATTATACACGAGGGAGCGACGAAATTGAATCATCACACAAGGATCAAAAGAAATTTCTATTATATTAATCGAATAGTTGATTACATTGATTACAAAATTTAAACAAGACAAGTAGAACAAATAAGTCTTTTTTTTTTAATGTCTAGCTAAGTCCACTAAAGCAAGCATCCTTGAAATCCTAGCCTAATCAAAGCATCAACTTAGTTTCCAAAACTTGAAAAACATTTTAAAATATGTCAACTAAAAAGTTGGTGAGAAGATAGGCTTAGATGCATAGATATAGCATAGAATAATATTGTAGAATTCATAAACAATTTCAATACAAGTAATTTAAACTTTCATACATTGAGTCCACAACCAACCCTAGTGACTACAATAGTTTCCCCGTCTGAACGTATCAGACCCAAAGTGTTGTTAAAGTATGCAGTTTTTGTACACCCATCTCCTTCTAAGTTGAACATAATTCATCAACTTAAAGGACTAGATGGGCTTGTTAGGACAATAGATCTATTTACTTACTTCAGTTGGCTAAAACGTTAATGGTGTGGTAGAGTGTGTATGAACCCGTTTAAGTTTACAAGTATAGAAGGTTGTTATTGATATAGTATGAAAACCTTGTAGTATGATAATAGTATTGATATAGAGTTTGAATACGAGCATGTTTTCCACCCTAAAGATAGAAAGTAAAAAATGGGTTATGAACTCACCTTGCAAAGTTAGAGAGTTGAACTTGCACTTGTAGTAACTTGGATTAAGATGCCTTAAGGATTCCCTAAGTAAGTTTGTTAAGTTAGAAACAAGTTTAGAATAGTAGAGGGGTTGTTATTGTAATTAGCAGAAAGTGTTTGTTGTATACTAGAAGTGGTTATCATTCCAGAGTAGTACCTCTAATAGAAAAGTTCCCAAGAAAGAGTTGATTGGATCAGAACTCCGTCTTTCCTAGTCAGAACCTTAATGTTCGTCACATAGCTACAAATCGGTTTGAAAGTTACTCTATTTATATTTCACACCCGTAACACAGGACAATTATCTAACCAGAGTAGTACCTCCAACAGAGATGTTCTCAGAAAAGAGCGACGGGTCTAGGAGAGATTTGTACAACGCCCTTTCCCTAGACAGAACATTTCGTTGGTCAGATAACTACATACCGGTCAGAAGGTCGCCTTCTAGTTACTGTGATGTTGATATCAAAAACACACAGCGAAAACTAAAACGTCATCTTTCATTTCATCAAAACATTGTTTATATTCGTGGAATCAAAAATGTTACATAACATTTTATCATCGTTCCTAAAAAGAAACATATCATTCGGGACTTATAGTTTCAGGCATGCCCATCATCTAGATCGTTCATCGTTTCATTCTAGTCCTGGAAATGCCTTGTCTAATGACTACCTGTGATGCGTTCAAAAACATTTGATAAAACATGGGTCAGCATAAAGCTGGTGAATTCATAAACTAAAATAGTTTATTACAATGACCCGCCAAAGTATCTTGAACACATTCATGTGTTTCCACACCCAAATTCATAGATAACTATGAATAATCATTCAGTATATATATAACCAAAGACCGTTCCACGGGTAATGTCCAACATGCCGTTCCACGGGCAAGTGAAATACAATAAGCGCTTAGAATACGTTATATATAAACAGTCGGTACAATCGTTTCAAGATACTTAAAATGTTTCATAAATCAATCATGCCAGACACGGTCATGACTGGGTTCATGAATCACAGTTTAGGAACTCATCTGGATAGTATTTCGGCTTATTAATCAATAATATGGCAATCACCTCGGACAGAGTTCTCAGCACTATCTACGGCAAATTTGGAGTCGGAATGTTGGAAACCAGACTCTCGTACACGAACCGGAGCTTGGGATCGGAACTTCAGAGTGTGTGTGTGTGTGTGTGTGTGTATTTGAGTGTGTTTGTGGGTGTAAAAGTCTTAAAATCGATTATCTATTTATAGGGCCAAATGTGCACCCATAGCGGACCGTTATCTAAGGGGATGTCGGTCCGCTATGGCCCTTAGCCTCCTATTTGCCTTCGGGCCTACATAACGGACCGTTATTGTCTGGATGTCGGTCCGCTATCGGACCATGAGTATGATGAGTCACCGAACACGTGTCGCCACCCGGATTATTGCTTCCTCTATACATAGCGGACCGTTATGCTAGGGATAGCGGTCCGCTATCCCTTCCATTTTTAGATTTTTCATTTTAAGTTCTTGGACTTTGTTTATTTACATATCCATCTTGAAACTTTGAAACTTAGCAAGTTTAGTCCTTTATTTTCATAGGAATTCTCGAGGTGTTACATTATATACGAAACAAAGTTAAGGGTGTGTTTTGTAAGGTTGGAAAAGATAAGGGTTAAAAGTGAAAATGTGAATTTAGTAGGGATAGAAATGAATAAGTTGAATACTAGAGGGGTTCAATTAAAAATAGAGAGTTTTACTAGAAACATGATTCTAGAAGTTGAAAGAAAACTAGAAAGATCAAAATCAAGTTTTTATATGAAAAGTTTGAACAAGTTTATAGGGTTTATAAAACTAATTAAAATGTGAGATTTTAACATGTTAAACATGACTATGATAAGCAAATTATACCAAAAATCGTTGCTTTTTATCAAAATCTTAAATACGTGAAAAGATTGCAAAAATATAACTTGGACAGATTCATAATAGCTTTACGCACTGATTTTTGTTTCAGTTGTTTGGGGGTCAAAAACTTGGAGTTTCGAAGAGTTAATTTATATGGTTAGAAACCTAAGAATCTGAACTTGATTGTAAAAAAAAATCATTGAAAAATGTTTCGTTTTGAGGGAGATATGGCCTCCCGAAGTCAGGTCAAAGAATCTGTCAAAATACGAATTTTGATGTATGATGATCATAAAGAAAGTTTTAATGTTTAAATGCTTAATTCAAGCTTTGATCTTGCTTGGATATATGATTATAACATATAAGTATTAGGGAATCTCATATCCAAGTTTGTTTCATAAAGAAATGTGCAACCCTAAAGTTAGAGTCAGTTACTTTTGACGATTAATTCACCATAGACAGGCTCTGCCCATTAATGGCCCAGTCATAAGCCCAATGGGTGAACTTTATACGACTCCCTAAAACATCATTTTATGATATTAGTTGTTAAACTATTATTATGTGATAATGTTGATGTGAATGATATTATTTGTATAATAATAATAATAAATGATGTAAAGTTGTTATAAGACTGATGGTTGTGGGGCTTTATTGAGAGTGGATTCATCCTCTAATATCACGCCATGTGGCGCTGACTGGATGCTGACTAAGCAGTGGATAAAGCCCCTGCTGAAGCACTTGAGGGTGTTGTGGTGCAGGTGAGCGGGGGCTTTATCGAATTAATTTTTTGTTTAATTATTTATTCAATTCATCCTTTAATATCCCCCTATGGCGCTCGCTAGCCCCACCACGCCCACCGCTCGCGCCCCCCATCACCTGACCATGTTGTGGTGTGCGTGGCCAAGGTGGCTCGCGCCCACCCCCTTGCGCCCCCAACCACGCCCCACAACCATCAGTCTAATGAGGAAACATAGTTGTTTTCACGGAACTGGCGTGGTAAGTTGTTGAAATCACCTTTGGTGTCGATCATTAAAATACCATTAATATACTAATTGTATTTATATAATTATAATATATATATATATATATATGCATAATATGTATATGTATTTGAGTTAGCCGCCATTTGTAGTAAAGATATATATGCCATGTCTAGGAGAATTAAATAGTCATATGATAGGAAAGAAAATGATGCCACGTTTTTTTATATATTGATGCCAACAATTTCCTCTCAAGGTACACATGTCAAAACAACCAATATTCACATTGATTTGCAAATCAGTGATTTCATATATTAATATATATTGCTTTTTGAGAGAAGAAGTAAAATATATATATATATATATATATATATATATATATATATAAATATATATGGTGGAGAATATTGGCGAGCGATAAGAGAGGGAAACAGATATTATTAGTGGTTCCGGATAAACATAAATCATAAATAAATGGCGATTGGGTGGTGGTGATTTGCGATATCACCGGTGGAATTTGGTGTGGTTGTAGCCGACTTCGTTCATAAAGCTTAACGAGTGTTGAACACGGGTCTCATGTAATAGAGTTACGCATCGGAAGGAGTTAGAAAACACTCGAGAAAGGAATCACCAGATAGATTCGTTAGACGTCCAAGTGAGTTCATAACCCCACTCTTTTTACTTATTGCAAACATTTGGGGGGGGGGGGAGAAGCATGTTTCTATATACACCACGCACATGAAAACTAATCTTTGATGTGAATTATCTGAGTTATCTCTAACACACAAGTTGATTAACTGTAATGGACGATGGATATTGTGAATAGTACTCTTTGGTCTGACTAGCCCAATTGACGTGGTAGCGCCACAAAGCATGCAATTGCACATATCTATATATATACATCAAAACTATGTTGTGTTAGGCATAGAATCAAAACTGGGGCGTTTGTTGTTGTTGGTTGGTTATAAAAAACTGTCAAGGTTTCACTTGTGGGCTTATCATAATTACATCACGCATGTGCTTAAAACAAAACATGTTCTATAAAGCAAAACATGTTCTTTTGTGTATATTTTATATCAAAACCTGTGGAACTCACTCAACTTTTTAGTTGACACGTCTGTTTTAACATGCTTTTCAGGTACGAATCCAAACCCCTAAGCTTAGGCATGGTTATGTGATGCTAGACTTTTGGTTCATCAAGGGCTATTTTAATGTTAACTTCTGGGAGACATCTAAGTGGTTTATGAAACTATTGAGGTGAACAAAACTTATAAGTATGTATCAAAACTTTTCTTTTGAGTATCGAATGTTATGCTTTAGTAACTTTATAAACAATGTGTTGTGAACCGATTTATCTGTTACATTCCACGTTTTCCGCCACTGGCGGGGTGTGAGAGAAGATGGTATCAAAGCCATTGGTTATAGGGAATTAGGTTTTCCTTTAGAGGTACCTAGTCTATAATCATAAGCTTATACTATTTAGAACATAGAAACTATATGTGTTGCTTATTAGAGTCTTTGGTTATAAAGAATCATGTTTCCTATAGGGATACCTAAACTATAGCCGTAAGACCTGATCTTTGAGTGACATATGATTTTGAGACTAGAGAACCAAGAACATTATAGGACATTGTTTATTGCATACACATTTTATATGCTAACACAGTGTCTCTAGTCATTGGTAATCGTTTCCTTCCTTAATCAAGAACGATAACTCGGTTTACATTTTTCTTCGATAGCTTACATCGTTGCTTGATTGTACACTTGTGTCCGTGATATGCTAAATTGAATTTAGAAAAGACGGACACAGAACCAAAGGACAAGGAACATAATGTATTCAAGATAAGTGGAGAACTACTCTTCTGATTTCCATAATTGGACTTCCCTTATACGTTCCAACTTTGAGAAAAGCTCAACAATATCCTCTCTCAACTATCCTTGTCTAGCATCAGACCTACTAGGTCTAATCGTGAACATTGACTGAACCTAGTTCAACTAGAAACATCTGTATTATGATTCATGATGGGAGAACATTAGAGTGATCATGTAAGGTAAATTGACGATTACGCAAGGATCCACGTAATGGTGATTTTACAGGTACATGTGAATTCTAGTAAATCCTATTGTGTCGATTAATGCACGTGTTGTGGTAACATGTCAGTATTCTTCATTTCTTATGTATTTTGTTTCTTTGAACTCAATACATGTGTTACAGTTCGGCAATACAACAACTTTGCTTGAAACTTTTAAAGATTGATCCTTTCAATCCTTTGATTTCATATTCAGACAAGTTCAGAACTTATAGCATTACAACAAACATACTGTTGTAAATGCACATTCTTGTCTTCTATCTCTGCATATATGTGTATTGACTCGCTGTCAATTACAAATCATATTCCGACTGTATTTTCTGATCAATTAAAATTCAGATTGTACTCATACCTTATGAAAGGAGCTAACAATATATTGGTTAAGTAGGCGCATCTACTAAACCAGAACAATAGCAATCTGTTTTGCTACACTTGTTTATTGGACGCAACTCCATGATAATTCATATGCTGGAAAAGCTTTCCTATTAGCTTTTGGTGACATTCGACATTCCTTTCGTAAGTACGACTAAAACCTACAGTTCGGAAAACATCTCGCAAACTGCTGAAAGTACGAACAAATCCTTTTCGATTAAACTAAAACAAAGTGCTGAATTTCCTTCAATCTTGTTGATTTCCTCCTATGATCTGTGTGATCCATTTTTATTCTAGTCATCGTATGACTTTCTGTCTCGGTAATTTCCATTATCATAATACGCCAGATGTGCTCATTTATGCTTCAGTTTCTATTTTTTAGAATCATTAAGTGTTGAATAACTGAACAACACTTTCATTTGGCAGTGAAAGACAATAAATTCAAGGTATTTATATGTCTATTATGACAATATTCATTGGATAACATATTCCATTGACTTACGAGAACGATTGCATTCTCTGATACTTAAACAATTACCAGCGTTTTGGTAAAGTAATTCGACTATCCCATTAACGCATAAGACACTATTTGCGAATGCTTTGCACTACCTATTGCAGAATTATACAAGGATTCCGGTTTTCTTTCATAAAACAAATATGGGAATCTGTGAAAACTCAACTTGAGTCAAGTATGGAATTTGGCTTTCATTAATGAAATTGTTCACATAGCCTCGGATGGTCAGTGAATCGTTAACTTCAAATAGTTCTTCGATGATCAATAAGCTATGCTTATGTACAAACAAATTCCAAACATCAAAGTGTGAAACGTCTGTTATCTTCATACACGCATGAGACTAACACACAAACTGTGTAGCCTACTTCACATACATATATTCTTATCAGCCTCTTTTCCTATTATGCTATTATGGCATACAAATAATGAGTTGTCCCCGACAACTCACTATTCATTAAGTTTCAATAGTAAATGTTGCTATGTCCATGAATAGCTTATTGACAATCAGTAATAATCTTTAATAATTACTAATCGATTTCCTTTGAAGTAAACACACGTTTGCACCAATCATTCTATTGGTAGACTCCCCGAAGTACATCGTATGGTGATACATTTGCATCACATAATCTAGAACTTCTAAAGCACAAAGGAATAACCAATAAATTTTTTTCATGTAATCTATCATTGCTATTCAATTATAACAAAATAATAAATATATAATACTTAACTTGAAGATTAAATTCACTTTTCTTTGAACCCGATGATGGTTCATCTACTTTCCATATTATTGGAATTAAAATAACTGAGTCATTTCAGTTTCATTTTCACTTATTTTCCTACCCTATCTAGACTTATAGTTATCTTTCCTTATTATTTAAGACTAGAATTAAGAAGACGTACATTTTTTTTGAAA
Organism: Smallanthus sonchifolius; assembly: GCA_023525975.1. Taxonomy (NCBI): domain Eukaryota; kingdom Viridiplantae; phylum Streptophyta; class Magnoliopsida; order Asterales; family Asteraceae; genus Smallanthus; species Smallanthus sonchifolius. The sequence goes on along the minus strand of CM042028.1, from coordinate 70,020,429 downwards.
TCCCTTGTTCTGAAGTGATTGTTCAACAACCATTCTATGGAAAATACAAACCAAATTACGACAGTGAAGACAAATATCAAATTCCATACACCCAAAATCAATCTCAGGAAACCCTATTTCCATGATATTTCCTTCCATGTCATACCTGTCCATTTCACTACATATACAACCGCTATCAACTTCCTTTGAACCATTCCGATCGAATTAAGGAAGTTATACCCATGGTCTAGGAAAACCGACTGAATTTATAACTATTCTTGATTGATATAATTTCAGTAAAAATCTCTTGTTCAATGACAATGATAATCCTTTCTCTTAAAGGTAAACCTGCCATGACAAATCCCAATAGTAACAAACGAATTCTTATATAATTACCATTACATGAAACCATGAGAAGCCTTTTTATTCCATTCAGGTGAATAAAGAACAGTGAACTCCTTTCACAATAAGACACTATATCTCACATACGCATACTTACTTTCATCATTTAGATCTAACCATCATCTAATTATTGTCATAATGATTATTGATTAAAGGCAACAAGAATACATCCTATGAGGAAACACATCCTTTCGTTCCTCTTTAATAGATGACTTGCCTTAGTAAGACATTGTCAGTTTACATGAATCTAGTTATGACTTTACCACCCCGTGGTGTTATAATTATTGTTATCTTAAAGCAATACTTGAGAAACTTGACAATGGAATCTTCCATCGATCAGTCATTCCCTTCAATGATTTCATCGCCATACTATCATTCATTCAAGATCCAAAGAGGTAGCCTTGACACCAGTAAATCTCATATGATTTGCACATAATGATGTTCTAGCCTTGTTAATAGTCATTATTATGAACAATGGATAGCTACAACAATATGTCTATCTAATACATCTTAGCTATCGATGTATAATGTGTTCATACCACATTTAAACTCTAGCACAAGTACAAATACAACTCTCATCAATATTCTGCCCTAAACTGTCCTCTTATCCCAAAGGAGGAATATCATGGTAAAACAATACAAATGTGTTTCGTGGATGAAGTCTTGATTCAATTGCTTGACTCATTCCTTCAAAGATACTCCATGTCTACTATTACGTTGATACGTTAGGATCTGTGCGAGTTATTGTAGCCTAGCTTACTAACTCACTGATCATAATGATGCTTCATTTTTTTTCTATCTTGGATTACTATGTGTATGATAACTTTATCACTACTTGTGAAAAGTAACGAATCACCTAGATTCATAGTACAATCATTCCTAACATTTCCTTGTTACAAATGTCAAGTGTGTTCACATCACGCTTAGACCTTCTACATAAACATATCCTTTGTGACACCCGGTCATTTAGAATTAACCCCTTTAGCTTAAACTCATTTAATCCCGTTAGTTCTTAACCTAACTAACTCACTACAAACCTCAAGGACTAATTCTGTTCATATTTAAACTAAAACTACAAGGACTAAAGCTGAAATTACCCCAAACTCGATTTATTGACATTGTAAAGTCAAAATTGCATGTTCTTGATCCAATTCCAACCTGAATCCTTCAAAGCTGATCGAATTCTCGCAAGTTACGCAGAGCTTTAATGGTATCAACTATTTTCTAATCATTTACAACCATTATCGACCCATTATGAATGTGAATTAAGCACATTAACTCCGTAACCGTCGACCCATAACAAGAACCTTCGAATTTGACTAATTTCGATTACCATTCTGCAATCAAACACTTCTCACACCTTACGCGCACCTCTGTTAAACTTTTGCACACACGAACGTGGTTGGAGTCGAGGCCGGAGTCGTCGGAGACTAACACACGCAAGCCGAAACTAAGTTCTAGCCGTACACCATCAATTCGAACCTCATTCTGGTAATCAAGCACTCCCTTAGCATCTTTTTCATATGTAAATCAAAAGCCCCATACTAACTCTGTCTTATATCACCGAATTAAACTCGAATCAGACCTAGGGTTCGTATCCATTCGGGTTTAGCCGAACACAACCCTAGACTCAACCTAAATCCAATTTATTTACATGGTTAGAATCGCAATCCTTTGTTGGTTGAAAGCCCTATGATTTCAGTCCATGATGTCCATGATCTTATCGAATTCGAACAAATTAAATCTGTGTTCTTAAACTAGGGTTTCAGTTTTTAAAACATGTAATTAAACGTACCTAAACTCGATCATTTTGCAATCAAACTCACCTTCAGACTCGTATAATACCGATGAACAAAACCCCTATGCTTTCTGGTTCAATCGAAATCCAAATCGATGGATTTGGGAGGGAATTTGGGATCGAGTCGCATGGGAGGGATGAACACAGAATTGTTCATGATTAAAACATTTCAGAACCGGTTTTGAATGCGAAACCCTAGCGGGCAGGAGTGGTTAGTTCATTGGACTGTGGGGGAGTAGACCCGGGTTCGAGTCCCTCCACCCCCATCTTTTTATTTAGCCACTTTTTACAATATATTTTTAAATAAAACTTATCCCTGTGATATTAGAATATTATTTTAATTTGTTTTGAGCCCGAAAACCACCCGTAAGCTCGGGTTTGGTTTGTAACATATATTTATTATTATAACCCACTTATAAAATAATGTATTTATATTATTTTAAACTCATGACTCCAATTAAAAATAATATATATTTATATATTATTCTCACCACGTTTATAAACTTTAAATAGCGTTTCAAACTAATTATAACATAATTATTTATATTATTACTCACGTTTATATCCTCGAATAAAAATAATATATTTATTATTTTTGCCACTTAAGCGATTATCGTATATTTTCTACGAGTTCAAAAATAATATATTAGTTATATTGTTTTCTTAGGCCATTGTTAAATGGTACAAACGCACGAATTTATTTATTAATTAATATTATTTGTATTAGAGATGTTCGACACGTAACGCATTTATCTTAATTATTAAATTAAGAAACTCTTATTCCCGTGGACACGGTCGTCTACTCATTGATCCTTGGAATGTCTTAAGACATTCAAATCATCTGTGTCGTCATCACAAAACCCCATTGTATCCCTAATTATTATGCTTATAATTTTAGGGCATACGTAAGCAGTTCACAGGCAAACTCTTTGTTTCCTACTTGCATCCTTGTGTGGTGCTATCTACTACTCGTACACAACTCATGTGAGTTTTCACGGCCCCTTTTTACTTGTTTTCCTATTAGGGGAGAAACATGCATACAAACATCATTTTTACTTGTTTTCCTATTGGGGGAGAAACATGCATACAAACATTATTTTACTTGTTTTCCCGTTGGGGAAAAACATGCATACAAACATCATTTTACTTGTTTTCCCATTGGGGAGAAACATGCATACAAACATACATATGTTTACTTGTCTTCCCGCAAGGGAGAAACATACACACAAACGGACATGGATCACATAGTATTTCATTACCACTTGTTTACCTAAGTGCAAACATAACATGCAAAGTCCTTACACACTCGGACCGTTAATATATGGAGTATAGCGAGGAAATTTGAGTAGTACTACTGGGTTTGACAAACCCCACCCAGGCTAGTCGCGCTAGCAAGATTGGAGGTCGAACGGATGTGAATTATCCTAAACACTTGCCATTTGTTGATGTTAGCAATGGCGGAAGGCACCCAAACACAAACAGTCAGCTTCGGTTGTGAACGCTTAGAGTAACTTGTACATTTTCTAGCTAACAATAGGTGTGACTTACGTATGTGGATCCAGCAACACTCAAATGGTTTATTTACATGCAAACCTGTGAACTCACCAACTCGTGTTGACACTTTTTCTTTCATGTTTCTCATGTCGCTCTGGCACAGATTGCACACTTAGGACATGCATGGAGTCCTACTGTCATGACATTCATTTCTAACGTTTTAAACAATTCACTTGCCTTTATTAAACTAAACTTTGGCGCGTTGTTTAGCGAATTTACTTTCTTATTTAAACGCTTCCGCATTAACTCTGAACTTTTATGTTATGACATTTCTAGTCCCATATAGTGTCGTTTAATGTAACTAATGACTGAGATCATGGTGTGTCACATCCCTAACGGTAAAACTTCGTTAGTGGAATTTAGGGGTGTGGCATACTTTCAATCTATTGGTTATTCTTGTAAGCCAGAATAACTATTTGAATTTGGTTGATAAATTCCTAAGGACATATGTGTCATTGCTCGTTAGAAACCTTCATTAAAGGATATCTACTAATTCTGGTTCTATCCATTAGGGTATATTGATTACAAGTGATGGATATCATATATCACTTAGTAGAACAAACTGGAATTCCTCCCTAGAAACTAAAAATGAATTAGGGAAAACGAAATCCTCATCTGGATAAATTGAAACAATTCCAGAACATAACTTAAACCAAGTTTCGAGGACGAAACTTCCTTAATAGGGGAGAATGTGACAACCCTAAACTTAGATTCAGTTACTCTTGACGAATAATTTACCATAGACAGGCTCGGCCCATTAACGGCCCAGTCATAAGCCCAATGGGTGAACTTTATACGACTCCCTAAAACATCATTTTATGATATTAGTTGTTAAACTATTATTATGTGATAACGTTGATGTGAATGATGTTATTTGTATAATAATAATAAATGATGTAAAGTTGTTATAATGGGGAAACATAGTTGTTATCACGGAATTGGCGTGGTAAGTTGTTGAAATCACCTTTGGGTGTTGATCATTAAAATACCATTAATATACTAATAGTATTTATATAAATATAATATATAGTATATATATGCTTATATATATAGGGGAAGTATCAATAGAAAACTCATTATTTATGAGAAAACCAAAAAACTATTTATTAAAGGTAAAAAAAATAATAAAAAATTAAAGTTTTTCTACATATGTGTAGCAGGGTTAGCTTTTGGGTGTACTACACATATGTAGTACCTTTAGTTTTTTTGGGTTTAGTTTAGGTTTTTAGTGTACTACACATACGTAGTACCTTTAATGAGAAGTTTTTTGGTTTTCTCATTAAAATTAGTTTTATAGTGATCTCAACCCTATATGCATAATATGTACATGTATTTGAGTTAGCCGCCGTTTGTAGTAAAGATATATATATCCATGTCTATGAGAATTAAATAGTCATATGATAGGAAAGAAAATGATGCCACATTTTTTTGTATATTGATGCCAACAACTTCCTCTCTAGGTACACATGTAAAAAAAAACCAATATTCACTTTGATTCACATTTTTTGTATATTAATATATTATTACTTTTTGAGATATAAAGAAATATATATATATATATATATATATGGTGGAGAGTATTGGCGAGCGATAAGAGAGGGAAACAGAGATATTATTAGTGGTGCCTGATAAACATAAAACATAAATAATTGGCGATTGGGTGGTGGTGATTTGCGATATCACCGGTGGTATTTGGTGTGGTTGTAGCCGACTTCGTTCATAAAGATTAACGAGTGGTGAACACGGGTCTCATGTAATAGAGTCACGCATCAGAAGGTGATAGAAAACACTCGAGAAAGGAATCACCGGTAGATTCGTTAGACGTCCAAGTGAGTTCATAACCCCACACTTTTTACTTATTGCAAACATTTTTTTTTTTGGGGGGGGGAGGAGGGAAGCATGTTTCTATATACACCACGCACATGAAAACTGATCTTTGATGTGAATTATCTGAGTTATCTCTAACACACAAAGTCCCCACACACAAGTTGATTAACTGTAATGACCGATCGATATTGTGAATAGTACTCTTTGGTCTGACTGGCCCAATTGACGTGGTAGCGCCACAAAGCATGCAATTGCACATATCCATATATATACATCAAAACTATGTTGTGTTAGGCATAGAATCAAAACTAGGGCGTTTGTTGATGTTGTTTGTTTTATTGGTTATCAAAAACTGTCAAGGTTTCACTTGTGGACTTATCATAATTACATCACGCATGTGCTTAAAACAAAACATGTTCTAGAAAACAAAACATGGTCTTTTGTGTATATCTTATATCAAAACCTGTAAAACTCAGTCAACTTTTTAGTTGACACATATGTTTTAAACATGCTTTTCAGGTACGAATCCAAACTCCTAAGCTTAGGCATGGTTATGGGATGCTAGGCTTTTGGTTCATCAAGGGATATTTTAATGTTAACTTCTGGGAGACATCTAAGTGGTTTATGTAACTATTGAGGTGAACAAAACTTATAAGTACGTATCAATACTTATCTTTTGGGTATCGAAGGTTATGCTTTAGTAACTTTATAAACAATGTCTTGTGAACCGATTTATCTGTTACATTCCGTGTTTTCCGCCACTGGCGGGGTGTGACAAGAAATTACAAGAATTACTTTGAATAGGAAGTAATAATTTGACAAGAAAACAAGTAGAACTTACTTGAGAGCGGAAAACGACTTTAGATTTCTTGAGGGAGGATGGAATTTGAAATTTGGTAGCCTTAAGACTTCAAATTTCTATAGGAATGAAGTGAATAAGAAGGTAGAAGAAGGGTCTATTTATAGGGAGGGTTTATGAGGATTTAGAGGAAAAGTTAGTTAACTTTTTTACTAGGATTGCAAAAGATGAGCATGGTTCAAGGTTATCATGGAATTTTCAAAAAAAATGAAGAGGGCATAAGGAATATTCCAAGGTTTATTTGAGAATAAGGTAATTAACTAATTAGAAACACTAGGATTAAATTACTAGAAAAAGATAATGCAAGAATGGATTAACTCTGGCTAAAAAATTTCGAAAAAAGAGAGGAGGACAAGGATTTTTGAAAAAGATAGGTTTATGGAGGGATTAGGAAGACTTAGTTGGTAGTTTGTACTAGATTAGGATAGGCCTTATTTAAAATAATAGTTTTATAAAATAAGATAAGTTTAATGGTTTTTAATAAATTTAATAGCTTTAATAATATAAATAATATAATTATTACTAGATAATTTTGAAAATATTATTAATATATATAACTAGATAATTCGAGGGAAACACGTGGAATAAAGACAAAGTCTTCGAAGAGATCATGGAGACAACTTTTTTATGGGTCAAAAATAGAGCGAATTGGATTGGGTTAGATTGGAGTCATGGGTTTCTTTCCAAATGTTTTCGATAAACTGTTGTTTGATTCGCTCGGCTCTATCGCCTTGTTAGAGCCGGTTTCTTTTTCTTTGTACTATTTTCCCCTTTCTAATAAAGTTCTGCTACCATTCAAAAAAAAAGATAAATAAATAATCATCCAAGACTTAAAATGTTACATAAGAAACTCTAAATTTACATATCTGAAACTTTGGTCCTTTAAGGCTTACTATAGATTAATAAAGTCACTATCTTTAATAGCTTTGATTTAGATAGAATCTAGGGCATTCAAGTTACCATAAGTATCAAGTTCTAGATGTACATATGAATTAGAGATAGAAATCAGGGATGTCACAGTCTCCCTTAGTTAAGAGAATTTCGTCCCGAAATTCAACTTGTAGAGGTTATGCTAACATGAAATAGATGGGGGAGGGGGTTCGCTATCTGTTATCAAGGATGGCTCTTGGTCCAACTTCTGGTCTCACTTTCAATGCACCGTTAGTGTTTATATATAGGGTGTATCGCAGCCAACCCACCACAACTTCGGTACCTCAAAAGCTTACCAGTCACCTACCAAAACTTAACTCGACTAATGTTGGGTGGCATTGATAGTAGGGTCGTTAACTAAGGCTAGTTTTTGGCCCGAATTCTAGTCCCACTTTCAATACACCATTAGTTTTTATATATAGACTGTATCGCAGCTAACCCACCACACCTCTGGCACCTCGAAAGTGTACTAGTCACCTACCAAAACTACTCACTAACTCGGCTAGTGTTGGTGGCATAAATTGAGTTTAGAAATTTGTCAAGGGTATTGGGTACTGGCTACACAACAGAATTTCAACACACACCAATGCACCTGTAAATTCACCATTACTTTACGCACCGCAATGGTCAATTTACCTTACACGGTGTGCTATGTCCCTGCATTATGCATCCATAAGGTGATAATAGTTGTGGATGTCATAGAGTAGACATGGACATGCAATAGAAATTGATATATCATATATATTGAAATGCAATTGAAATTAAAAGAACATGTTAGCTTGAGATTCAAGTAAACATTGAAACAATTAAGATCCATGCAAATGAAATTTCCAATCCAGATTACAAGATAGAAACCAAACAAGTAAACATAGAGTTCTAATTGAGGTAAACCCAAGTAGTAAACAAGAAGCTATAGAAAATCAGGGTTGCTACAGTCTCCCTAGTTAAGAGAATTTCATCCTAAAATTTAACAAGTGGAGTCTGTGTTATCATGGGTAACCAGATTTTGGCAGGCTTCAGGTGCTCCTAAGAAAAAAAAGTCGACTTTGAGCAGCTTGATTGTTAGTAGGGTCGGGACGACGGTTTCTGAGGTGGTCAAAGCTACCACATTCATAGCAGCCCTGGCACTGTTAATGGGAGCAGGGTTAGTTATCACGGTATTGCTGGTGTTGGCTGTATCAGGTTGTGCTTTGCAGTTCTGAACGATGTGGCCAAATTTACCACAATTGTTGCACTTGCGGCACTCTCTAGTGTGGTGAAGTGGGCACTTAGGCGGTGATCCTGTATAGGGTTTTTTAGTAGTGGTTTGGTGGCTGGGGTAACAGTGTTTACTGGTACAGCAGGGGTTACCATACCAGGAAGGACATTGGATAGTTGTTGGGTGATAATGGTGGCAATCTTGTTGATTTCGGTAGTGTCATGACGAGGAGTCATTCCAACATGTTTAGATAAGATGACGAGATTAGTTATGATGACAAGCGATAGTATAAAGATAGAATCATAAACAAACAAAGATGGAATTTCATTCATAATCAAATTGTTACAAATGAAGAAAGATAGATACACAATATATGTGCTTGCGTCTAGAATTTGAATAATGACAAATCAAAATTCCGAGTCCGTATGATAGATGCTAGAAAGATGTGTTTTAGCCTATAAGCGATACTCACACTAAAAATTCTCAGGAAAAAGTGTCAGGTCCTTACTCAGGGATTTATACACAACGTCTTTCCTAGTTAGAATCCTTTGTGTACATATATCCACTCTTCCGAATTACACATGTTCCTGTCGACCACCAATCGGGACCTTGGTTCTAATGAGAGTAAATATGGAATCGTCTCGGCACCGTTGCTTAGTCGTCGTATCTTCATAAGTGGATCAGCTGCAAATGGGTCGGGTCCAACTCTGCTTTCTGTACTTCTACTCTCCCGATGGTGTAGGGTTAGCTAGTCGTACCATGACTGCGTTCTTCGGGTGGTAAAGGCTCCCTGCGTCAGACTGCAATTTTGGGTTGTCTAGTTCCGTGTGATGGTTCGTCAAGATAAGCGTGTTGTTTTCGAGAAAGAAGAATGAGAAGCACGTAAGGGTTAGAGAAATAGCTAAACAAATAGAGCATATAGTTTCCTAATAAGGGGACTCTTAGGGTTATAGTCTAGGTATATTCTAAGGTAGCCTAATTCTCTATAACCAAGGCTCTGATACCAATCTGTCACATCCCAGCCAAAGACGGATTATACACGAGGGAGCGACGAAATTAAATCATCACATAAGGATCAAAAGAAATTTCTATTATATTAATCGAATAGTTGATTATATTAATTACAAAAGTCAAACAAGACAAGTAGAACAAATAAGTGTTCTTTTTGTTAATGTCTAGATAAGTCCACTAAAGCAAGAGTCCTTGAAATCTTAGCGTGATCAAAGCATCAACTCAGTTTCCAAAACCTGAAAAACATGCTAAAATATGTCAACTAAAAAATTGGTGAGAACATAGGTTTAGATGGATAGATATAGATAGAATAATAGTGTACAATTCATAAACAATTTCAAGACAAGTAATTTAAACTTTCATACATCGAGTCTACAACCAACCCTGGTTACTAGAATAGTTTCCCGTCTAGATCCAATGCCATGTGTTATCAAACTAATTTGGCACTCAATCATTTATCCAATTAAATATCAATGCATTAACAAATCATGATCATGTCACGTCACACTCATGGGCATGCATCGCATATAATTATATTTTCACGACCCCGAAGCAAACGTATAGGCCTTGTTACACATATTACACTCATATTACTGGAGATCCAAGTTTTAAATAAATGAATATATAAAGTATATCACCAAGTGTACGTTACAGTGATGCCTCATGTAACTCAATGCGTATTACTGTTGCCCTTGCACGGTATTTATGGTACTAATTACACGGTACCTTATGGTACTAAATACTACATTAGTTATAACATGCCAAATTTTTAATTCTTACCAAACTAACAATTCCTTGTAAATTTAGTTCACTTCTTTAATTACACGCCGCTAAAGCTTGTTATTTCCTAGTCATTAGATCAATTCCAGATCAACGGATGGATCAACTGGTGGATTTTATCATGCGGATTAAAGTTGGTATCGCCCTTAATGCTTACAATTCTTGTAGTGATTATATATGCCCTTGGTTATTCAATTTTTAAATTTGCATATATTTCAGCAAGCTACATTTTCAAGCAGTTTGGTTACATATAACAATCACAATTAACCCAATATACCATAGTTCGTTCACCAATCACTTTCAGGTATTAAAGCTATTTTTCTAATATGATTACAAACTTAAACAACCTATTAATATTTCACCCAAGTTCTTTGTCTAGTACTTGGTTACTTATTGAACTAGTACTTGGTTGTTTGTTGAAGTAGGCATAAACCACACATGGACAAACTAAATGTTTTTCAACAGATCAATGTTCTTGTTGATCAGAAAAAGAGAATGCTCAAATACTCATTCATTCAACCTTTACCATTACATCGTATATTTATATAGCTATATAAAGTGAAACGGGTTCGAATCCTAGCCATAGTAAAAAAGTGTTATGTGGCCAGGTCAGGGGGTTTACCCAGTTGGGGGTTTCTCCTGTGGTGGGCTGCCCTGGATATTCTAGGTGTTGCCTCGGGGAAACCCAATTATTCTAGAATATCTAGGTGTTGCCATTCAAAAAAATATAAAGTGAAACCAAAACTCAATAATAAATAGGAGTAATTGTGTTACATAATGTTGGTAATTTTAGTGCTATCAACTTATATTTAGTATATTGGATTAACTTGTAGATGGAGGAAATAACGTTAGAGATTAAACGAGTTAGATGACGTGGGAGTGCGGGCCCGATTTAATCCTAAATGTTATTTGGGCCTGAATTACTTGGGCTTGGTTAAGTGTATGATTAAATAGGCTTTTTACTGAATGTTAATGGGTTCATTTAGCTCTTTGGAATTGGGCTTATGACTTTTGGATTTGGGTCTGGTTCGTCCATCAGGGCTCACGCTTTTTTCAGTTCTGAAATTCAGAATGATCGAATTTGGTTCTGTTGTTGGTTGGAAACCCTAATTCGTGTATAACCCAATTTACAAGTTCTAGTGGTTCAAAATCTGTGTTTTCACTCCTATTCGGAAGTAACAGCCAAATTGGTCTCTGGTTCTTCCTAATTTTGAGTGTTAGCCCTAATCCGAAATTGATAGTCTATTTGGATATTTGCTGTCTGTTTGGAATGTAATTCGAAATTGGAGACCGATTTTGACTGTTTGGATGTTTGATTTGGTGGCATGTGGCGCTTGTTCGGTTATTCCTATTCGGCTATTCAGATTGTGATTTGACTACGCTTTGGAACCCTAAGTTTTGATTACGGATTCAGTCTGTAGTTTGATTTACGTTTGGAACTTTAGATTGGATTGTGAACTCAGTCTAAGTTATATAAAGATCCTCTCATAATAGCCGCGTACAGTGCCATACAGAAAGGGATCTTCGTGAGTTTTGCAGCAGGTAACTATGCAGTGGCGGGGCTTGAAAATCTAAGAAGCGGGGGCCGAAAAAAATAAGCAGGGGCCGGCTCTATACGTAAAAAAAATTTCGGACGAAAACGGAAAAATTAACACTACTAACGGAAAAAACGGCAGGGGCCGGGGCCCTCCCTGGCCCCTTCATAGCTTCGCCCCTGTAACTATGGGCTTGACAGTACATGATGTTATGTGAATATATATAAATAATTACCAAGTTTTAATTTAGAAAAGGACTCACGACTAATTCACACGCTTACGGCAAGTGTACCGGTCGCGCATAGCAAAGATAGTAAGCCCGAGTTATCGAACCGTAGACACAAAAAGCGGCGGCCCTCGATACTAAACCTCTATTAACTCCTAACCGGTGGAAAACAAGTGATGATTTTATTTCTTTTTTATTTTTAGAGCATGTAAATTAAATTAAAACAATTAAAACACCGACCTGACTCAAAGACTGGAAAGAACTTAGACAAAGATGAGAAAACAAAGAGACTAAACGAATTAAGACACGAAACAAAGATCAAATATGAGACAAACACTACCTTGACCAGGAATCATATTGACTAATTCAACTGCTATCGGGAAAACTGATTTATGACACCGGTTCTAAAGATAGACTGACTCGGGAATCACTAAGACACGTAGGATCTCTTCTCAGACTCACCTACACACCTCAACTATCCTAAGGGTCGGATTAAGCTCACGGGCAAGGAAATGGATCTCTTCTCAGACTCACCAAAACCTAGAACACCACGTACTCGACAACGGCGTCACCTCTCAGTCTCAACCGCTCTATACTCTAAGGCTATCCTAGACAGACCTAAAAGCAAGGAGTAAACTCCAAAATACTGTTTATGACACGGAATTACAAATGATAAAGACGACTTGGACAACTCACTCTCATTCAATTGCTACCCAAACCGCCAAACCAAGAGACAACCCGACAACCTATCTCCTCTCGGACTCAAGATTGATAAAACACTGATTTTTACAACCAAACAAACCTGCTACTACGACTGGCCTAATCGTTTAGATCACAAACACAAAGTATATGACCTGAAAACCCGAAATCCTACCCGAAACACACAAAGTATTCAAATAACATCTCAAGTGCAGCAAGATTATTCAAGATCAGTAGTAAATCAGTATTCAAACACATCCATAAACAATAAATCAGTAGTCTTTACAATAGTATTCGTCAAACAATCGATTAAAAACCCGAAAAGAATCAAACCGAGTCAATAATCATCCTAATCTACGTAGCAAACAAGTTTAGCTACTCATACTCATGCAAAATAACTCAAAACAGATTCTAAACATTGTTCAAACTCAGAAAAAGTAGAAAAAGATAAAAACCGAGTGATGAAAACGAAGTTAGCAAACCGAAACGCGATCCCCACAAGCAAATCGAGTGTTCCCAATGCTCCAAATTCGTCCTGGACGTCTCTCTGTTCAATACCAGCCGCAAGTAATCGATAGATTCCAATGAAACTCGGCCAAACTCTTTAAAACGGCAGAATTAGGGCTTTTTGGCATGTCGGGTTCGTAACGGACCGTCACAGGGCTGATGAAACAATATTATTTAATCCCTTGACGCGACGTCTGGCGGCTGGTCGTGACGGACCGTCACCACTTGTGACGGTCCGTTATGGCCTCAAAACTCAAATTCTGTATTATTTTTCTTCCAGCTCTTTTACGCATCTTTCCGGCCCCGTTTCTTCATCAATATCCAACGGTTTATCGTACGAACCTGCATATTCAACAATTATCTCATTAAGTACCAATATCTTTATATTTTTACTGATAAAACCGAATAAAACGAGGTAAAACAGGCACATTAAACATATGTGTTTTGCAACACATCAAACATTCTCACACTTGAAGTTTGCTTGTCCCTAAGCGAAACCCAAAGCATTACATCCAACCAAGTAATAACACAAATACAAGAACCTCAAGCTAAAGCTAGAAAGAGGCCACGAAATCCAACAATAACGAATGACTCCCCAAGTTTTACAACGGTCAATAGATTTACAATTAAACCATTCTAGATGGGACCTAACTTTTTGAAAACATGGGCATACATATTTAAGACTCGCTTTCTTTCAAGCTCTAACCGTGCAAAACTCGTACCCCTCACAAGAGTTCTCTCCTCTCAGCTTATTTCTGTTACTAGCAAAAGATGTGGCAGTTCCTATTCTAACTCTCAGACCTACCAATGAAATGCCTAAGTCATATGCTTAAGAATCAATCAAATCTCCACCCGATTATGAAGACAAACACACAGATAAAAAGGTCTTTAACTGGGTTGTACTGTTAGGTTAGGGTTTAGGGTATGGATAGGGAATATTTAAGTGGCTAAGGTGAAACCGGTCCGGACTAATGAAATTACACAAATGAGAAACATACTAACTAAAAGAAATTAGACTAAATCATGAGAATATTTGATTCTCACACTTATTCTTTTGAAACACTCTATTTTTGTGGTTTTCTCATGAATTTTCTATAAAAAAAAATATTTCAACTTATTCTCATCAACTACAACTTTTTCTTTCTTTATTTTTCTTGCTATTACTAACTACACAAACTAAATCAATTTGGACCACTGACACGGGGTTAAAAAGTAAAAGGCTACAAAAGCTAGGGGTGTATTAAGTGGGTTTTAGAAACGAAAGGGAATCAGGCTAAAATGGGTTAACTAGGGGTTAATATTCAGGTAGGGATAAACAAAAGAAAAGGCTAAACAAAAAGGGGTAAATCCAAACGCCTTAGATCATTTCTGTGTGCTGTCTAAACCTAGGGTCTCGACATGTATCAAGATAATCAAGTTCTAACCAGACAAGTCATGTAGGTAATACACACATCAAACGAAAAGCAGTGAATATGAAATGAATATGAAAGGTTCAAAATCTCACTGAACTGTGTGGAATCGGGCTGCCGATACAAGTTATGCACAATTATTACCGTCTAGTCTGCTATACTCTCCTAGGCATCCCAAATGGTTTTATGACTGAAAAACCGACTAGTTGAATCTACTTAATCCTGAACACTTGGAGAATACCGCGTTAAGAAAACGCAAACCCACACCCGACCCGCTTAAAGTTCTTGGTTTACATCGCACAAAAACATGTCTTTTGTATGCCCTGATATAAAAATAGTATGTGAAGCTCTCGGGACTTGCAAAAACATACAAAATATTTTTGAGTTTTTTTTTTGTATTTAAATTTTATTGATTTTCTGATTTTTTTTTTTTTTTGTATTTTTATTTTTATTTTAGCTAAATCTACTAAATACCCTCCATCCTCACACTTGAAATGCACATTGTCCCTAATGTGTTCGAAAAAAAGATAAAAAAAACTAAAAATAAAGAAGAACCGAAATAAAATAAAAATAAAGCAGAAATGAAAATCAAACTCCCCTGGCAATGATGGTATTCAGACGCGGGGAAAATTCTGACTCAAGTTCAAAGTCGTCTGTCATTCTGTACACAACACTATATAACCAAGCATCAAACATACAAGAGACAAACATAAACTGAAATATATACGAAAATTTACAGAATACAAGGAAATAAAACTATACAACAAACCTACTGTGCACCATACCGTACCTGAATACAAAAGCTAGTACAAATACAATGATAAGTAAAAATACAAAAGGAATTTACAGAGTACATAAACAGAAAAGTACAAAATACGGAAATAACATACAACAGACTCGACCTATGGTGGTGGTGGCGGCTGCGGAGCGGGAGGGATGTGTAGAAAATCCATGATGTGCTGTAGCATCTCCCTTTGAGACACAAGCTCGGCATGAAGGTCCTCAAGTGTAATCGGCGGGCTACCCTCTGGTCGGGGTACTGTTGGTGGAGGTCGGGCACGAGGCTGGCGTGGTGGTGGAACTGCAATCGGTGTCATGTCCTCCTGTGCAAATCCCTGCGATGGTGGTGCTAGGATGGGTGCTTGGGACTCTATAAATCTCTGTTGGGCGTCCTCCATCATGATCCCCATCTGGATCATATCATCGTACCTGACTGGCATGGTCTCTGGACCCACCGTCAGGGTATCCGGGGTGTGAGCGAGGAAGACGCCCAGTCTGTCGGTTATACGTGTGATGTACGGCCCCCGGCATAAGCGGACCGCCTTCGTCCGCGGGCTCGCAAAGGATGCAAGCAATATGGTGGCGAGATTGGCCGGGACAGGCCGAATCATACAATATAAAATGAAAAGGTCTTACTCCGAGACCTTCTCTATACTATGGTGGCGACCGGTGATCGTGCACATAATAATGCGGTGTAGGTAATGATGCACCGGTTCACGGATCCATGATGTTGGGCAGCTCGAGTGCCGGACCCCGTCAGCAATGGTCGGCCACCACTCCATCAGCTGCTGCTGAGTGATGCCGAAGTTGGCCTCCCGCGTGGTGACGGTGCGGAGGCTCTCGGTGAAGATGGGGAGGGACACCTCTGCCTCGGTGTAAAGTCCAATTCGCGAAGCGAACTGGCTGATGGACATATGGTGCAGGGTCCCTCCTAGGCTGAACTCGACGGCCGTCACTACCGTCAAGTCGCCGCGGTGCAGCCTGAACGTGGAGAAAAACTCCAAGGTGAGCTCTACGTACTGCTCCCTTAGGATGTCCACTAGCTGCCTTCAGCGCGGAGGCAGTAGCCGCCGCAACCGGTCACGGACGCCCAACTGCCCCATGAGCAGCCGGTCGATAGTCCAGCTGGAGTGTAAGGGAGCACCCACCATGCGGGTGAGCCGGTCGTGTTCAGGTGTCCCTGGGGCGAAGCTCAGAAGTGGATGATGGTGCAGTGGTGGTGGTGGTGACGGTGCGTCCTGTGCGGCGGCAGCATCTACCTGTGGCTGGGTATCCTCAAGGCGGACCCATTTGTGGGCCTGGGACGATGACGACGCCAAATCCTGCAAAAAGATGTTAGTACAACAGACAGGAGGGGCGCTGGACCAGGACATGCGGATAAGTTACAACAACGGAATATACATAAATAATTAAATAATTATGCACAACAAGAATTTAAAAAAATAGTACACTATTTACGCGTTTAACTATAAAATTATTTACAAAAATTCTTTTAATATTTACAAAAATCATTTAATTATTACGAATATAGTTTTGTACCTAATTAATTTATGGAAAATCATATTTACAAAATTATTTTACATTTACAAAAACATATATCATTTTAACTTATCTAATTATCTTAAATAGATGTACAAAAAGTATACATTAGTTATGGCCCTGTTAACAACACTAGAGTTTACAAAAAAGCTAATGAGATAATGAAAGGTAAATTACAAATTATACCATAAAATAAAACAACAGAGAAAAAACTGCCCAGAACCGTGACGGAGCGTCATGGGCCGTGACGGTCCGTCACCCAATTCCTGCCCTAATTCCTGATTTCATACCCATGACGGACCGTCATGGGTGGTGACGGTCCATCACCCAAATTGTGCAGGCGACTGATTTTTCTCCCTCCGGAATGGAGATTGTGTACTGGAGGGGCTGTTTTCTGTTCAACTAGCCCAAGACAAACCAAGTTACTTCCCAATTCATCAAACAACTATTCTGGATAGAAATTCATAAAGTTCTAGCCTAATCGATACAAATACAAGGGTTATGGGCGTACCTGATTACGGTGGAGAGGTGAACGGTGGAGTAGCAGGCGGTGGTGGAATACGGAGGTGCTTGCGGTGGTGGCGCACTCGTAGGGAGGCCGGAAATGATGGTGGAGCTCACGGGGGTGGCCGGAGTAGTGGTGGAGAGTGGTGGTGGATTGGTGGATTGGTGATGGCGGAGTAGTGGTGGTGGTTCGGTGGGGTGAAATGGTGGAGCTGGAAGTGGTGGCGGCGGTGATTCGATGGACAGTGGTGGTGTGGTGGCTGGTGGTTTTGTGGAGCCGGAGGGAAAGACAGCCCCTGCCTTTATATATTTTTTTGAACTTTGGAAGTCATGACGGACCGTCATGGGTGGTGACGGTCCGTCTCCCAAATTTGGCTCCAGAATTTGAAAATTGGCTTATGACTGACCGTCATGGGCTGTGACGGTCCGTTACCCCTTTAGATATTTTTTTTAAGTTTATATAAAATTAAAATTTTGTTTTTAAAATTAAAATCTAGAACTACAGGGGCGGTTATTACAGACTGTATAAGAATTAAATACACTAACCTGTATACGTGTTGTTTTGCATGGATTTGTGATGTACTGTACAACTCAGCAAATGATCAAACAACTACAGAAATAAATAAAAACACAAAAATAAATACAAAAGTAAAACGTACCGAATACTAGATGAGAAATACAGCTCGGGCTGCCTCCCGAGAGGCCAAGAGCGCTTGGTTTAACGAGTCCTCAGCCTGACTCATCCTTACACTTAGTTATGTGGTGGGTCGAGGTGCATAACCTCAAATAAGCGTCCCCCGACCGGGCCAGTGATGTAGTGCTTCAACCTATGCTCATTTACCTTGAACTTTGCTCCATATTCTCCCTCAATCTCTATCGTCCCGTATGGAAATACCTTAATAACTGTGAATGGACCTGACCATCGGGATCTCAACTTTCCCAGGAATAACCTCAACCTTCCCGGGAATAACCTCAACCAAGAATTAAACAACAAGACTCTATCTCCTACTTCAAACTCCTTACCGCCTTTGATGTAGCGATCATGCAACTCCTTGGTTCTCAACTTGTAATCATACGAACATGTATATGCATGATCCCTCAGCTCCTCTAGCTCGTGCAACTCGTACATCTGGTTTTCCCCCGCCTTCGGCTCTTCAAGATTGACGGTGCGGAGGGCCCAATATGCACAATGCTCTAACTCTACCGGCAGATGGCATGCTTTCCTATAAATCAGCCTAAACGGTGTGGAACCGATAGGTGTCCTAAACGCCGTACGAAAGCAGTTGATACAACCAGGAATGTTAAGACCCTCACTTTAACCGGTATTTGTTGTAGTAGCAAGTTGGCCCCTAGATATTTGTTGTAGCAACATTCACATAATATGCATGGTAATGAGGCTAAGGAAACAAGCCTTGGCTCGTCCCCTATACCACCACCTTTTCATATCACATTAACTCATCATGTTTCACATATCATATCCCTTCATTTGTCTCAATCGTACTTGTATCATATCCATTATCTCATATTAAGGCTTCGATCTGCATGTCTAGAGAAGTTCCCCTTGAGAGTGGATTTCATCCTAACTCAAGAAACGCCTACTTACTTATTAGAGATGGCTTCGTGGGCTCTAGCCGATGTATTATCTAACGATCTATTTCCTTTTCCCTACATCATTGTCTCCTAGACTAGCTACCTCGATCCTGACATAGCGAGGGGAAGAGCCTCTCTATGGGTTTAAGAAGCATTACAGTTGTTTTCACATCATTGACACATAAACAAAGAAAAGAGGTAAGGATATTTTAGATAAATACCACATAAGCTAAAATATTTTATGTAGGAAGACCTAAAGTATCTTTACGTGACAAGAAATAGGTCAGGTAAAAAATAAGGTCAAACTGGGTTAGGTCAAATAAAATAACTGCGAGGTGGTCGACAATAAATGGGACCAATAATCAATTTAAACTTAGTTAACCGAATAGTCAAACTAGAATAGTCATGCATAAACAAAAATAAACAAAAAAAAATAATTAAAAAATATATAACACCACACTATACACAATTAGGGTTAATGTGGTTCTTACAAGTTGAGCAATTAATACAATACATTTTTAATTAATGAATTTATATTTACTAAAAGACGCTACCACCTCTAGCCTAATGTTGCAAATCTATTTCTATCCATTTAAAGTCGTAATACACAAGATTTGCAATGTATTATCTATACTACTATATAATAGGGATTAGAAGGATAAGATTGTAATTTTCTAAAAAAATTAAGACACTTAATACAAATGTTTTTACTTAAAGTACACATTAACAACATATGAAAAGTGTTTAATTACCATATTACTCAATACTTAAATTAAGACTTTTACCCGACTTCAAAACACCACATTTCAAAACACGCAGCTTTACAAAAAAACCTAATTCAAAACACGCCTCTCCGTCCCCACCATCACTCCCATCCTCCCTCTCCCATAACCCTAGCCATCGCCGCATCCGTCTCCGTCGTCACCACACCCAAGTCGCAAGTAGCACACACTTGCGTGGAAGGGTTCTTGGCTCTTACTTCACCCAAGTAGCACATTCTTGATTTGTTTCAGAATCATGAATTTCTCAAAGAAATAGTGAACAATGGATGAATCTCTGTCGTGTGAGTTTAAACCCTAATCGGAATCAATCCGAACCTGAAGACTCGAAGGAATCGATTCGGAAGTATAATGGATGCTTTCTGGGGTTTTGGTTTTGATATCATCATTAATTTGATCAAATCGAGCAGTTATTATGGTAAGTGATGTGAATACATAAACAACCGTACGTTCATTCTCCTTCTCAGATGTGATTCTGTTTATATCTATAACTCTATAATCGACGTTTTTGTTCTTCACTCTGAAATTGAAGCGCATTGTCATTAACTTTAATCTGAACTCGTGATTTTGAAATAAGTTTGTAAAATATTGTATTTGCTCATTGAAAATGATGTTATTGATGCATTGCATTTCGCTCATTTCACACAATAGCTCACATTATTAACTTAACAGGATTCAAAATAAGGGTTTGTGATGATGAAAAGGAGCATGAGAAATAGCACTAAAAGAGGGAAGCTGGGATACTTCACTTATGGAACTGGTAATCCATTTAATTGTTCATCAACTTCTAAATCAAATTGAGTGACTTTTCGTTCAAAATCGAGATTAATTGTGTGTAATTTGACACAAATTTACAACAAGCCCATTAATCAACTAATTGTTTCATTAATTTATATAGGTGACATGAAATTCAATTTTAGATTCTTTTTGCACTTCATTCTAGCATCAGGAGGTCGTTATTTTGAATTCATAAAGGTCTTCTCTATCATATGTTTCTCAAAATGCACAACTGATTTGTGATTTTGATACCATGTCTGTTAACTATCCTTTTTGTTTATGTTTATTCAAGAAAAGGATAAAAAAAACTTAACTGAAATGCAAGTGCATGTACTTCCTTTCTTTGTTTGACCACTTCATGTTATGTTTAATATTTACTTTAGTCATTTTGAATGGATGATTATATCATATTAATGAGACGTAGGTAGAGTGGTTGACATATTTGTTTTTTTAATAATAATTTCCTCTGTTTTAGCTCAAGAAACCATCACATATAAAGATGAACAGATAAGGGTATTGCAGACGACTACAAATCACTCTCTGTAAGCTTTTGATCTGAAGTAATTTTGCTACTGAGCTGGTTGAAATAGCGACTGATTGAGTTATATCTGCTTATTGAAATACTAATCGATGCATTTTGCAGTTGCAATGAAATTCAACAAATTTAGCCAATTGATATGGACATAGACCCGATCGTTGCTGTTGAATTTCCAACTGATGGTGTGATCGATGATGCTATATCGATGCTGATATTTTTCAATTTGCAACTACGGATCAATTGATATTTTCCAATTTGCAACTACGGGCCAGTTGACTTGACTTATGGTAAAGAACTCAGTTCTCATATTGGTGAATTTTTTGTTTAACCATAAATGTACCGTATTGATCATTATTTGGGAAAAGAGTTGGTACAAAACTTGGTAATATCAAATTTAAGACAACCAAAGTTTTCTTTCAGGACTGCTATCACTTCTTTTGCTGGTTAGACTACTTTTGATTGGAGCTCGGATGGAATTTGTGTCACTTACTGTATGTGCTCCTAAAAGTCTATATAAAATGCTTGTATCGAAATTAAGCAATCCAAATCTGCTGCTTGCCTTGTTTTTTTAAAGAATTTATGTTGACCCTTTTTTTATCTTTTCCTTGAAAATGTTTACATACATTCTAAAGTAAGTAGTAGTCAACTTTCTCATTTTGGTTGCATTTGAATAATATTATACTTTCACAGTTATGTTTAGCATATAAATTTTGCAGGCGATATCAGACCGAGGGCTTGAGCTTTTATCTACAACCTTTATCAAGTGTTAACTAGCCGATCAATGATCCTCTATCAGCTATTTTGTGTGGTAATTAAATGTCTATGGTTGATTTGGTCTAAATTTTGTTTCGAACGTGTCAAATGAATAAAATCAATATATGAACTATGAAGCGAAAAGGAGACTTGCCAGACAGGTTGAAAGTTGCTCAAAAATGCATAAAATCTCCTAAATTGCTTATCAAAAAAGTTAGTTTATTGTTGTAATAATATAGTTTTTGTAACCATTTTTACATATTAAGTATTTATAAAAAGTGGACAAAAAGTACTTCCAGAACCAATAGTAAAAAGTAAAAATTTACTCAATTTGACACGATCTCATTTTGACATATTATCCAACCCGTCAGGATCTTAAATCTTAAACTAATTGTTGTATATGAATTGGGTTCTTTCTTAATTTATGTTACTACAGTGGGCTAATGGTTTCTGAATGGTTATGGTGCTGCTGTTGGATTCAGAGAATGGATCAGGAATTAAAGGGTTAGGGATTGATATGGTCTAGCAACAAGTCATTTGGTAATTTAGCTGGTTTCTGAATAGATATGGTGCTGCTGCTGGATTCAGAGAATGGATCAGGAATTAAAGGGTTAGGGATTGATATGGTCTATCAACAAGTCATCCGGTAATTGAGCTTTGTATGTTCAGTGCCTACAATGACATGTGGAGGTAAAGGTTTTATTATTATTACACTTAGTTGTTTTTAGTAGTTGTTCATGCAAGTTCTAACATTATACAACTGAGCTCATCAGTGCCTATGCCTATTCTGCTAATATCTTTTGATCCAGTAGTAGTGTGCCTAAATAAAAAAAATAGTTAAAAAATAGTTTGTTCGTTTTTTCTTTGTTTGTTTATTTTGTTCTACTAATATCTTATATTATTTTTGGTTCATGACATAACATGTTTGAATAAAGGATGTTATCATAATTTTATAATAAATAGTGCAAGTGTTAATGCGGTTATCTCGGTTCCCCTACATAATATTAGTTCTCAAAAGAATGGCTTCATAGATTATAATAGTTAATAGTTGTTAAACCAACAAGTTAGGAAGACGGGAAGAGTAAAATTTATGTTGCAAAGTACTCCATCCACCTTATATAGATCAGAAAGCAATGGTTTATTGGCTTCTGTGTGTTTTATTATTATTTTTTTCTTAATTAAGAATTGTATGACTATTTAAATTAGCAAAACAAATATTATTTTTATTGCAATTGAGTTTTTTTTGTCTTATAGTTTGTTAAAAAATCTTTATCTATTGTTTTATCTATTTTTAGAACCAATTTGGTATTTAGTCTTCTTTATGATTCTGCATTTGATGGTAGTTGTAATTAGAATGCTAAGTTATATTTAGGTTTCTGTATGTGTGTAAAGAGATGCAATCCTATATATTACTAAATTGAAGAAAATAATGTAGTTTTAGTGAAAGAAGTTATTTGTTGATCAAGATTTGAATGTATGGTAATACTTTACTATGGAAGCACTTTCTAGGAAGACGCTTTTGCTTGTAACTCACCAAGTTGATTTCCTTCCGGCATTTGATTATGTTCTGGTGAGTTAGTTTTCACTCTAGCCACACCCTAAATATGTTCAATGGTTATTTAACTTTTAGCTTTTTTCTGTTTGATTTTAAATTTTGTCATTTCTGCATTAAAAGACACCACAAGCACATACATATTGAGTTTTCATTTGACACAAGATGGAAGCATGCTAGAATGCATTCTAACAAATCATAGAAATATCAAGTTGTTGAGAAAGAAAGTTTTTGTAAATAATGTTCCAGTTATACATTTATCAGAGATTCAAAATATATATTCATGCCTATGATATTGAAATACATAACTGTGAAATCATGGATTTCACACGATTTCCATGGCAGTGCCCTTAGGTTGACAGGTAACTATACTCGGATGAAAACTTATGGTTGTTTGAAGTTGTGTTTGATCTCAAAACTCAAAACTGTTTTCATTTTTTAAGTTCTAAATGTTAATGTTACTTAAATGGTTTCTGCAACTTAAGTCATCAGTTACAACCCTGTTTCTTAAGTGTGACATTTGTTCTTATAAACTTATATTTGGTCATCAGATTCTGCATCTTGAGTAAAGATTACAAGACCAAGTTGCTGCCCTTGGTGCGTTAGAACAAGCATTGGGTTATAAATCATCCTCATGTGAGATTACAAATCAAGCCTCTATCCCCACTGTCACATCTCAATCTGCATTTACTAAAATAATGCATGGAGTTAAACTTTTTAATCTTTTTTTGGGTAAATGTTACGGATATTTGGGTTTGTCAGGTGTGGTATATGCTTCCCCTCTTGAATAATAAACCCAAAATTTGAGGTCTATTTGCAATTTCCTCACATTCTCATAAATATTTTCTTGCTAAATTTCAACATTACAAAGAAGAGGAAACATGGGTGGCAACTTCCCTACCATCCTCTCTAGGTAAGTGAATAAAAAACACGGGTTTCATTCTTTCATTATTTCATAATTTTTAAAATCGAACTATTTAGTTGCTTAATTTTCAATTTTTCATTAATCTTTTAGTTGCTTAATTTTCAATTTTTCATTAATCTTTTAGTTGGATATTAGCCGTCAAAATCCATTGTCATGGGAGGTAAAGCATGGAAGAATCTAATTGAAAAAAAAAGATGAAATGAAAAGCTGGGAGAGAGGGTAGAACCCGGACCTTTACGTAAGGGTGAAGAGGAAGTACCAATACGCTAAAGCCCAGTTTGTTAGTAATTCTTTCTAGGTGTCATAAACAAATTGTATTTTAAGTTTAATCCATTTCCTTTTTAACATAGTCGTTCGATTTAACCCGTTTGACCCGTTTAGCCTTCTAGGTACTTATGCGAGACAGAATTTTAATTTGTTTAGAGATTTTTTTTTTCGGTTGACACTCTTGTACTTTTTATTTTTAGGTTAATGAGATTAAAATGCTTGCAATGTATATGAATTTCTAGATAATTTTTTTCATATTTTAGTTGTATTTATTTTATTATTGTATCATTATACACGTCAAATGAAAAATATAGTTGTGGTCGTTATTATTCCCGAATTATATGTGTCAATAATTCTTAATCATGTTGCGTACTTCAGCTTTATTCACATGGTTTCAGGTCAAACCAACAAGTGCAGTATTGAAGTTACAGCTACCTATGGTGTTGCTGATTCCCTTTACAAAGTTAGAGAAATAATTTGTGAGATATTTTTCATCTTTTCCACTTTCTCAATGTTTGAGTTCGGTTCTTTTTTTTCTCTTTGATTTATCATCATTGGCAAAATACTAAAAAGCCAAGATTGAGATGTTTGATGATCGTCCCAAGAAGCGTAGAAAAATAGTATGTTGTTGGATGGATCCAGACCATCAAAAGTTTGAGGTGGTCAAGAAGATCAAGGTTCTGACAGAAAAACATGCTGCTAAGCCTGAGGCTGCATATATGATGAAGGTAAAGGCTAAAAGCATGTTTGGTTACCATATGCTAACCATTTATTTGATCTGATCTTAGAGACCACATAAATGTTTGCGATAACTATTTTCTTGAGCAGCTACAACTTTCAGATGATGAGAAGCTGCATAATCAACAGACTGAGATGTTGAAATCACTAGACATTTAATGGGCCTATATACTTTTAAATTTTTTAGTGTAAAACCGGTTTAAAAGACTATTACCTTAAATATTATACCATATGTGTTGTAAAAGACTTACCTTAAATACAAACCAATTCATAAACTAGCAAAACACAAATACAAACCCGTAAATATTACACTCCGTAGCAACGCGCGGGTTCCCCACTAGTGAAATTATATGCATCAGCTTCTCTATTCATTTAAAGTGATAATACACAAGATTTGCAACATATTGTGTAATTATATGCTTTATTAACTCTTTTTTTTAATCCTTAATCATTTGATTGGAGAATACATTATTTTACCACCATAATGTTCTCATGGGGACATATGCATTATTAACTAATAAAGATACCAGAACTTAAAAATTCTTATTACATCATCTTAATTTTTTCTATACTAAACTGGACTCGAGGCTCGAGCTCCCAAATTAAACTAGTAAGAAAATTTTGTAAATCAATTTTTACAAACAACATATAATTAACATATCTCGACTTAAGTATCACAACTCTTTGTTTTTCAACACCAAATTCAAGTAATTAACTACCTCATTACACGAGATTTGATTCCAAAATCTCAATATTCCCGAACAAACTTCTGAAAGCTCGTCCTCAGCATCAAATCTGAAGTCCTTCACTAGCGCAACATGATCATCATTCGTCCATGACTCTTTTTGTTCAATCAAAGAGACGATGCTTCGAACCGCTTAGAGGTCTACTCATGTAAGGGTGCAAGGCAACAGCAGTGTGCAGCCGGTAAGGGTAACATAAGTCAGAAGTGTGATGGCTTGAAAGTTGAAAAAGAAAATGTTGAAATTGGTGTTGTATGCTCCCATGGATGAAAAAGGGTTGCTGAAATTCGATTATGTTGGGTCACTAAGGGCATGTTTGGGATTACTTATTTAGCCTCCTTATTAACTTTTACAAAAAGTAATAAAGAGTTTTGAAAAGTAAATTCTTCTTACTTTTCAAAAACTCTTTTTCCTCCACTTTAAAAAGCTAAAAGTAATAACAAAATTAAGATTATCCAAACACCATTTTAACTTATATAAGTTAATAAGTAGTTTCAATAAGTAATCCCAAACACCCCCTAAATAACTTTTGGATTTTCCTTGGATCTACGGGTGCCACACCCTTTGATGTCGCCACTGCATGATAGGGTGTTCAATATTCGAACCAAGTTGTTATTGTGTTGTAGTCCGTTAGTCTGTTTCCCAGCTTCGCTTGCACGATTTGCACTTCTAGTTTTGTTAGTCTTAATTGTCATATCCACGTTTAAGGGGCTAAGAATGCAACTAGTGTAAAGTTAAGTTTAGAGTCAATTGTGTAATTATATTTAGTAGAGGGATTAAGTATTGTTGGCTATTTTAGTGTAACTGAATTAACTAGTTGACCAAATTAAACATATTAAATATCAAACAAGTTAGGAGGTGCGGAGTGCACACTTGTTTGAACTTATTTGATTACCTAATTAATACTTAGGGCCCCTAAGTAACAGGGGTCCGGGGCAGCGCCCCTGGAAGCGGGGTCTAAGGAGTGGCAGCCTCTGGCGGGGTCCAAGGGGCAGAGCCCCTGGCTGGGATCGAGCTGCACACTTGGCGAATTTTAATTAAAATTAATTTTCTAATAATTTTATTATATAAAATCGGTGTCAAAATTGGGTGGATTTTAATTAAAATTCAAAATTCGAATTTGAATTTAAAAGATGATAACTCCCAAAGGCATCTGGTTTCAGTTTCCGGTAAAATCGAATTTGGTCATACGATGTTTTTTATGGTTCATAAAAATCCTCTCAAAATCTATACTTGATTCTTGTCTCAAAATTTGTGAGTTTTATCCGATCAAAGAATTTGGGGAACCACCAAATTGTTTTTGATATGAAAGTATCCAATACGACTCTCAGATCATCCTCGGTTATCTCAAATTTCCTCTACAAGTGTGTTAATCCTCAAATGTAGAAACTGATTTTAGGGTTATAAAACCACTCATCGTATGTTTGTAAATGTTGTTGATTCTTTGAAAAGGATCGATCAATTAAAAGATTATTAAGGTTCATCCATGTGTCTATCTCCATCTTCGTTCTTGTTAGTGATTGATTATCAGGATGTTGATTAGGATGCTACAGTGGTATCAGAGCATGATACACTCTTGGGGTATGCCTGTGAAAAGAAGAAAAAAAACAAGACGATTATGAAGAAAAGAAGGAAGGCGATAAAACCCTAAATCGGCGGGTATTAACAGAAGAGGATGATCAAGGAAGAACCAAACAAAGGAAACGATCGATGATATATTGCCGTAGAAATCTACAAGTAAGCAAATCAAATTAAAACAGAAGAAGCAAATTGAAAGAAAGAGTAACAAGGAGAGTATATGTACAAATTCGTTGAAGAACATGAAGCAGACATCAAAACAAAACCGGGTATGCTATTATGATTTTGATCTATTTTTCAAAAATCAAAAGGGCTTAGTATAGACTATACAAAGAAAGCGGTAGGAAGGAATGTGTTATTGTCTGATATCATGATAATCGCAAGAAAAGGCAAAGCAAAGATCAAAACTGGTTGTTTTGGTTGTTTGTGTGTAAAAAAACCCGAAAAGGCAACAGATGATGGCCAATGATACTCTCGCCATTAAATATCGAAACCATTGCATGGTATCCACTAAGGGCCTTAACCAAGATCAAAAGGCAGACTAGGGACGTGGATCCATACAAGTAAATAGAAGAGAGATGGGATCACGGGATGTTTGGGCGGTTTGAGTCTTGATATGGGACAAAGGCAATTGGAGAACACAGGGGATAAGGCTGCACCGGTAGGAAAACATGGCTATAGTGAAGAATGTGAAAGAACGAGAGAAAGAAAGATAGAATGCGAGTATGAAAGAAAGAGGAAGGAAAATTCAACAAAACTTGAGAGACAGAAAGCAAGAGTAAGAGCAAGATCAAATCATAAAGGTTTTAAAGCAAGCAAGAAAACTTGGGTGGTATGAGCAAAGCAAGCAAGAATTCGATTAACAAGTGGGTCAGAACCTGATTAGTAAGTAGGTCAGGAGCACTGGTTAGTAAGTGGGCCAGAAGCAAAAATCAAAACCTATGTGGTTTGATCAAGCAAGTACGAAGCAAGCAAGGAGCAAGTAAGAAAGATTTTAAGTGTTGTTGCATTTTCGTTCAAGAAGAAAGAAGCAGTTCAAGTTGAAGACTTAAACTTGGATTAACAATTAGGAGGGTGATTGTTAGCCTTAATTGCCATATCCAAGTTTAAGGGGTCAAGAATGCAATTAGTGTAAAGTTAAGTTTAGAGTCAATTGTGTAATTATATTTAGTAAAGGGATTAAGTGTGTTAATCCTCAAATGTAGGAACTGTTTTTAGGGTTATAAAACCACCCATCGTACGTTTGTAAATGTTGTTGGTTCTTTGAAAAGGATCGATTAAGTGAAAGATTATTAGGGTTCATCCCTGTTCTATCTTCATCTTCGTTCTTGATTATTTGGATGTTGATTGGGATGATACAGAATTGAATTCAAATTTGTAATTTTCAACTCGATTAGTCATGCCTTAATGAATCAAATAGACCATAAAACATAGCATGTTTAAAACTATACTTATATCTATTTTATACAATTTATCTAAAAGTAATAACATATACTTCTAACAAATCAATTTAAAAGTATACTTAATATATTAATTGTTTGATGTTTGATAAATGACTTGTTTTTTTATTAGGGTGACTAGTTTAGATCCCGTGTCTACACACGGGGTTTTAAAAATATGTTAATTACTATTTAATGTAATTTGACTTTCATTTACTATTTGATTGAAATAAAAGTTATATAATTAAATTTTAAAGTTTTTTATAATAAGAGATAATTTAAAATAAATGTGTTTTATTAGTATAATTAGTATTTTTTAAATATATATTATTGTTAAAAGCTAGAGGTGCATTAAATAAGAGAGAGACAGAAAAAAAAATGATGAAAATGAATATGAAAGTGACACGTGACACTAAAAACCTTTATTTATTATACAGTGTAGATTTTAAAAACATTTTGCTAATAATATATTGTTCTTGTTTGCGTCTCAATTCCATCTCAGCCCTTCTTTAGATTCTTCCTCCGCCTCTCTCTCTCTGCCCCCCTCACATCTTTTCTTCGATCGAATCGATCTAAGCGTATCGTAGCAGCGCGAGCCAGCTCTTTCGTATTGCGAACCCATGACGCTTGGCTCAGGTGGATCGAGTGTCGTGGGTGAGTTTTCTGATCCAAACGCATGCTTAATTACGTTGTTCATCTTCTGGGTTCTTAATCTTTTGATGCAAATCTGCTACTTACTTGCCAATATTACCTTTTCTGATTACGAATCGGGTCGAATTGAATCTCTATTTGGGTTTATAAGCATGGTTATTTTGGTCTAACCTAGGTCAATTACCCTTTTATGTATTGGGGATTTGTGTTGTTTGAGGGGTTTTATTTTAATTTCATGGATCATTTGTTTCTAGTTGCAGATTAATCTTTTGTACCATATGTATTAGATCTTGGATGTGTAAGGTTTATGATAAAATTAGGTGCATTTTATTCTTTAATGATGTAGTTGGTGAACCATTTGGATGAATGTTAACTTTTAATTTGTATAAACAATTCCAATTGTGTAATATATATGGTGGTTTGTTTTTGTTTCAATATAAATGGTCCTCTAATTGTGAAAACAAGGTTGGTATTTTGGTTAGATGTTATGGGTTGCATATTTGCATGAGAATTAAGGGTCTGCAAGGATACTTGTTCTGTTGTTGAATTTGATTCTGAAGCTTATTTGTTGATTTGTTTGACAAGAATGTGGCTGATTATCACTTTGCATAATATAGTTCCTTTATGAGATATGAGCTTGGTTTTTAAGTGCGTGTATCAGGAGCGCATGATGTGGTGATGAGATCGCATCATGCGATGCCATGTAATGCAATCTGATGTGACGCAATATGCAGTTGACCGGTGTATGAACAATTTAGGCCATCGATTGAACAAATCTAACCAGAGATGATGAGAATATCTTATAGTTTAGTGTTTAAAAGCTAACAGTTTAAAATATTATCTACAAATAATTTTTTAGTATTTTCTTAATAACGTACGCCTCCATATGTGATGCGCACTCATTGCGCATCGGCTTTTGGGATCAAAACGCGTCTGAGCGCTATATGTTTTTTAAAACCATGGTTATGAGTCTGAGTCTTTGTTGTTCAGTTCATTTTGTATAAATTAACAGGAACTTGATAATGCAGTAGTTGGTGTTCTAGTTTGATAAATATTCCTTATTAATGTTGGTAGAACCATTGTTCTTACTATGTGTTATGGGTTGGGTTCTTGAGAGTCATGAATAGGCTATTTGGCTCTTATGTTTTTGCTTTAGAGTTAAGTCCTAATTGCAAACATAAGGTGTATATTGTGCTATCTTGAAACTTACGTGCTGTTAAAGGAATTCATTAGTTTATTACTTTCTTATGATTAATTAAGAGAAATTATAGCTAATTTTTACTTTGCGCATGTACGGTTATGATCTGAATCCTTTGTTGTTCAGTGTGGTCCATTGTGTAAAATTTTACATCAGAAGAGCAATTTGTTATTTGTTATTTTGGTGGTCCTTTCAATGAACATTTACTATTCATGCAATCATAACTGTTGTTCTTAATATGAGATATTTGAGTGGTTGAGAAAGAGTACTTTGCTCTTACGTTGTTTTAATTTATTGTGCTTTCGATTCTAGGATAAGGTGGTTACAGGTCTTAATTGTGGACAAAGGTTTCATATATACGGATGTTTTTAAACATGTTGTTGGGAAGGGAAGTATTCCATTGTTAAATTTGTATGTGAAGCCTCTTGATTTAGATTTAGATTTAGATTTATAATACCATGTGGAAATTCACCATAACTGTAGTAGATTTAGATGAGGTCACTCATTCCTATGATTGCATACGTTGATGTTGATATTAGTTTTTTTTTCTGTGGGGGAGGGGGGCGCTGTTTGGAGTTTTGACATGTGTTTTGAACTTAGTTTAAAAAGGCGCGCCTGGGCTTGAGCCGCCCTCAGGCGAATGGTTATCGCTTCTGACTGCATGAGGTGCGCATTGGAAGCGCGTTTTGTCAATTGGCAGATTTTGTGCATCGGGAGGTTGTGCATATAGCTTTTTAGGTTGTACATAGAAGTTATTTATATCTATAGTTTGGGCACGTGATGATATCAAAAATATTATATAAATACCTTCTGTCTTGCGTACGTGACGTGTGCGCCTTCCTATTGCCTCAGTGCGTATCCCGCTATTTAAAACCAAGGTTTTGAAAGTGATTATGTGATCTTATCTTTGAATAAATAGAATTAAATGGGTTGTAGGAGATAATGTGTGGATGTGCTTTTGCTGTTTGAAGTAGTAATGATATGATAATCAATTGTTTGAATCTTTTACAATTTTATTATTAAAGAATATTAATACATGAAACACTCTCCAGATCCTACAACTAGAGTAAATTTTTTACATGAATAATGTTAATTTTTATTTAAGTTTTAATTTTTTTATTGCAGTGCCTAGAAATTTCAGATTGCTAGAGGAACTTGAGCGTGGAGAAAAAGGTATTGGAGATGGCACAGTGAGTTATGGGATGGATGATGGAGACGACATTTATATGCGCTCATGGACCGGCACCATCATTGGTCCTCTCAATGTAAATTCCCTTTATTATTTTTGTCAAAGGATTTATTTTCTAATGAAATTGGATTAAAATACTTTTTTTATTTGATAATAAGAACTTGATTTGCAGAATATAGGCTATGTCATGTGTGATCGTTCATATGATTGCATTGTGTTCTTTTTAAAGATATGAAATGTTGTGTGCAGAATGGTGCACATTACAAGTTCTTTTAATATTAAGGGTTATGAAAAAAGATATTCAATTAATTTAATTTTAATCATGTGTCGGATTGTACAAGAAATTATTTCAGTTTCCGTTTAGATTTTTGAGTGGCCTTATAGCTGTAAAAGGGTGTTTTAATTTGAGTTTTGGAAATGATTCTTGCGATAATAATAAGTTTTTATCGTCTGAATAAGGGATAAAATCATTAAGTAATAACCAAGTTTCAATATTGTTCTAATAAAGTCACTCATGCTATTTTAGCTGTAGTAACCACTCAAGTTTCATTTATTGTTCTAGTTTTTTTATAAATGTTCAGGTTTTTTAAAATTAAGTGACTTAAATGGAATATGTATGAAACTTGATTACTATTGAGTGCTTATTCTTTTCAAGTTGACTTAAATAGAATAATTATGAAAGGTGGGTATTATTTTGTGAATTTTTTCTTCACAATCACCTCATAGTTTAGGTTAAATAAAAAAAATAGTCATTAAATAGTAACCTATTTTCATATATTCTTTCATTTAGGTCAATTTAAAAAAAAACTAATATTTATAAAAAACTTTCACAAGATTAGAATAATATTAAAACATGAGTGGTTTTTGTTGTTAGAAAAGTGTGTGAGTGACTTTTGAAACACCCAAGAAACTTGGTTATTATCGGGTGAAATATCCCCTTTGAATAAACATACTGTCTTTTGGCTATCTTGTTGTTTAAACGTCAAATAATTCAAAAGCGGTTTTGATTATTTTGGATAATCAGTTTCATAGCAACTGCAACAAAACTAATATCTAGGGACGAAGTAAAATTACCTTTTTACCCCTTTTAGCCTATGCATGATTGTGTAATATCATATCGCGTGGTTTTTCAGTCTGTACATGAAGGGCGTATTTACCAACTGAAGCTATTTTGTGACAAAGACTACCCAGAGAAACCACCAACTGTCAGATTTCATTCTCGGGTCAACATGACTTGTGTCAACCATGAAACTGGAGTGGTAAAGCTATTGACTTTCTAAGTTAAAGGTTGACTTTCTATAATCGGTTGTATTTTGACCAATTTTGTGTGTAGGTGGAATCAAAGAAGTTTGGGATTCTGGCGAATTGGCAGAGGGAATACATGATGGAAGACATTCTGATACAGCTCAAGAAAGAGATGGCGGCTCCTCACAACCGTAAGCTTGTTCAGCCACCAGAAGGTGCTTTCTTCTGATTGTTGAAGAAATTAACTAAAAAAACATTATGTTATATGATATTTGATGCACATTTTTAAATGTCTTGTCAATCAAAATCCTCATGGAAGTCAACAAAATGTAGTGGAGAATGTTTTCTTCCTTTTAATGTTGTTTGATTTATGGGATCTTTGTTTGTGTCAAATGTTTAATATATGTAATCCATTTTGGCAACTCAATTGTAAGATTTGGCTGCAGGTAAAGCATGTTTCATTTGTGTTAGACAGTCCGCATACCCTTTAGGTATGTAGCAAATTTCACGTTTCATCCTTGATCTTTATTAGT
Organism: Smallanthus sonchifolius; assembly: GCA_023525975.1. Taxonomy (NCBI): domain Eukaryota; kingdom Viridiplantae; phylum Streptophyta; class Magnoliopsida; order Asterales; family Asteraceae; genus Smallanthus; species Smallanthus sonchifolius. Next base: position 69,986,397 of record CM042028.1, on the reverse strand, counting down.
TACACTAACCGTTCTTTATGTTTAAGGTTTGTCATGGATTTCGTTCTTTAGTTGAACGGACTTGGTACTTACTAATATTGCATTGCACGTAACTACTTTTAATGTCCAAGTTAAATGTTCGTCCAACTAAAAGACGAAATCTGTGACAAACCCCAAACGTAAAGGATGATTTTGTAGTTAATGAAGATTAAGGGTGAAATATGCTATTCATGAAAATATAATTATATTTTTATTATAATTAAAAGCTTTTGTGGCCTGCTAGTTGATATAATGATATTAAGACAAGTTTGGTGGTTTCTTTTGCATGTGCAGAAAGTTGAAAGTGGTGAAGTGTGATTAAAAGATCTTTTGACTTGAATAATTTATTTTATATTTTGTTTTATAAAGTTAGAGAATTTAATAATACAATTATAAGTTAAATTACCGTTTGCGTCACTGCGGTTTACACGATTTAACACAATGTGTCCCTAACACGAATTTTTAACGCTTTGAGTACCTATGGTATACAATCTGTAACACTCTGAGCCTCTGGGCCTGACTTTGTTAAATTATTTCCGTTAAGTTTAGTTTCGACAGAGGTAAGATGGTAATTTACTTTTTTTTTATAACTCTAATTCTCACTTTGAGCCCCTGGGCCTATTTTAACTCACGCCCCCTATCGAAACTCGCAGTCCTCTCTTCATCTTCAACAGGAAAGGCTATCTGAAGTATAGTTGTAGATCAACAGCAAAACTTAACTATCCGCAACATAGACACTTATCCGCAGCATAGACACTCAACTGAAACTACTTAGTAGTTATAAAAAACTTAGTAGTTTCGTGTGAACTTAGTAGTTTCGGGTGAATATCAGTCTTACCCCTTTCGAAACTAAACTTAACGGAAAGAATTTAACGAAGTTAGGCCTAGGGGCTCAGAGTGTTACAGATTGTATACCACAGGTACTCAAAACGTTAAAAATTCGAGTTAGGGACGCATTGTGTTAAATCGTGTAAACCACAGGGATGCAAACGGTAATTTACTCTAAGTTTTATAGGATTATGAATTATCCATAAAATATAATATCCATTAAATTATTCTATATATTGTCTTTAAATTGGTAACTAGAAATTGTACCCCGCGCTCCGCGGCGGGAACCGGACCTTAAACGGTTGAGGCAGTGACATTAACGTGGCTAAGCACAAAAAGAAACATGGTTAAATAAATTTTGCTTCGCGCTCCGCGAAGGGAGGCGGACTTTAAACGGTTGAGGCAGTCACATTAACATGGCTAAGCACAAAAAGAAAAGTATGAGATTACGGCGACTCGGTTCTTGAGGTCGAAACATAGATAAAAGACAGTCAGATAACGGTACCGATGTTTTTCAGTCAGTCTCGGTCTCATTTTTCACTGTTGTAAGTCGATATAACTCACGATACCTAAAAAATACTTTATTTTGAATACGACTCTGTTTTTAACAAAATTTACACCTGGACGTCAAAAAAATAAAAAATAAACAAACCAACGCTAAAGTTATCGAGGAAAAATTAGATTATATATATACTAAGGAGGTAAACTCGAAACTTGTAAAATTTGAGAAGGTAAAGTTAAACTTTACAAACTAGAAAGATGAGTTTTACAATTTAAACAAAGTTGATGGGAGAACTTGTCACCGACCCTTCTAATTATGAGTTAGTTATGCTATATAGGGGTGTTCAAAGTCGGATATCCGAAAATTCGGATACGGATTCGGATAGTGAAACGGATATCCGAAAATATAAAAAAATATATAAAAATAATATTTTTAAATTACAAAAACAATTAAAAACCTTAAAAAACATTAGAAAACATACATATAAAAATATATAAATATAATATATCGGGTTTTGATTCAAATTTTCTTATTATTAAATAATAAAAACAATTAAAAAATATATACAAATATAATATTTCGGATATTCGGATATCCGAACTATCCGAAATATCCAAAAATCACTATCCGAATCCGAATTATCCGAAAATTCGGATATCCGAATTTTCGGATAATTCGGATTCGGATTTTCGAATAATTCGGGTTCGGATTTTTTTGAACACCCCTGATGCTATATCTTTTGAAAAAATCTTAATTATTCTTTAAACGTCAAGAAAAGTCTTATAAGTCAAGGCATATGTTTAAATCAAGAAAAAATATTTTATGTTTAGAAGGATATATCATGGTCACTAATGGTATATCTTTTGAAAAAAATCTTAATCTATACTCCTATATAAAACATATTGTAAGGACATGTTTATAATTTATCAAAAATTTTAAGACACTTATGACCTAACATAAACTGTTGTGTATAAGGTACACCTTACCAATGCATAAAATGTGTTCAATTACCATTTAACTCATTCTTTACAATTAAAACTCAACACTCAATAATTACCATTATTTAATGCACATTAAATTATTTAATTCACTACATTAAGTATTATTTTTTTTGAACGGCAAACATTACTCATACTCTACTTTTACACCAATAATCATAAACTACTCATTTGCCCAGGTTTGAACCTGAGACCTCTCTAAGAGGCATATGCCTCTATCAAGTGGGCTAGCCTCACATTGACACATTAAGTATTATTTTATTTATAATACTTAAAATTAAGATTTAAATTTATATTTAATATTTATATTTTTATAATTGCTTAAGTATATAATTACTAAATATTTACATAGTTATAATAATAATAATACTCAAACATAATCAGTGTTTAAGACAGTTCGGGTTAGATTGCGCTCAGCAAAAAAACCTCGATAATACCCGACGCTTTGCGCGAAACCTACCAGTTATTCTTTACACGTCAAGAAAAGTCTTATAAGTCAAGGCACATGTTTAAATCAAGAAAAAATATTTTATGTTTAGAAGGATATATCATTTAACATGTTTCAATACATGAATATTGTTATTATTATCAATCCTTTTAAAAGGGAAGGTCGGTTAGGAATAGTGAACTTTGGTTTTTTTAAGAGTTAAGTATACGGATAGTTTTTATGGTATGTCTAAATTTTGGATTTGGTCCCTAAGTATGAAACTACACTCACAGTCCAAAACTATGCATAGACGTAATACCAATAGTCTCCAACTTGGATGGACGTTAAGTTTTGCAGTTAAGTGGTTATGAAATGACCAAAAGACCCTTAATATTAAAAAAAAGTAAAAAATTAAACCCAATTAGATAATCAAAACCTTAATAATTAATACACACACCCTCCATTTGAATAGTCAAGCCCTCCCCTTCCCAGGCCAGAAATCCAGAAATAGTCGGCCACCATCTCCGGCGGCGACCACCACCACCACCATTCGACCCGTTTTTTCGGCCGTCTTTCAGGTGGTCCACAGTCGATGATAGCGATTCCAGTCAAGTGGTTATGTAATGGCCTAATGCTATCATCCGTTTTTCTGGCCGTCTTTCGTGTGGGTTCCCAGTCGTCCCCATCTCCCTCTTTCTCTTCGACTACGGTCAAAATCCACCATCTCTGGTCATAACCCAAGTTCCAATTTCATTTGTATATTAAATGCACAAACAATCGGAAATTACCCTCGTGTGTGTTTGCAGTGGTAGGCGAAAGAGGAAAAAATGTAAAATCCTAATTTGACCACCCTCGGTTACCGATCAATATCCCATCTCAACTGAGTGTGGGGGTGTCACCGGTGATTTCTGCCGATTAATACCGACCGACTTTCCATCTTTTTTTTCCCTTTCTTTCACATGCTCCGGTGAGATGGGGGTGTCACCAGATTGATTAGTAGGTGAATAACAGAAATAGTGGGGGTAGTTCTTGGGGAGATAAACGGTAATGAGGGTGGGTAGCGGTGATGATGCTTTGAAGATGGGGAGGCCGATTTGGTGACTTCAGATCTGGTCAGCGGTGGTGTTCAGATAGAGGTGAACTGACCGGCGAGTTTTCTGATGTTGGTGGCCTGGTCGAGGGGTTTTCAGGCGGTGGTAGTCTGGTCGGAATTCTTGGTGTGGCTGAGGAAGAAAAGGGGGAGTGGATCAGGCCATCAGGGGAGTTGATGTGGGTGGGTGGGCCATGGAGATTTTGTTTAAGTTAATTTATATTACTCACTTAAATACAAGGGTATAGTAGTAATTTCACACTCACTTAACGGTAAAGTTTAACGGCCATCCAAGTTAGGGACTGATCATGTTATCCGATTACATAGTTTTGGACTGTGAGTGTAGTTTTTCATACTTAGGGAGGGACCAAATCCAAATTTTGACATACCACAAAGACCATCCGTGTACTTAACTTTTTTTTAATTTTTGCTACACATGTTTGGTTTTTTATACTCCTAATGTATTTAGAATTAACAAATTAAATACTTAAGTGTTATATAGAAGTCCTTAGTCTTTTGAAGAATGACATATAAAAGTCCTTAGTCTTTTGAAGAATGACACTCTACCACCTCTATCGTTGTGAACTAACCATTTAATATAATATTACATATTATCAATACTCTTAAAAATAAGTGTTGCCACCGACCACTTCTCCTCTAAATTTGATCAAATGTCAAAACTTATCCCAAACTTTGTAAAGTGTCAGTTTCGTCCCCCTCAAGTTTCTAAAGTTTAGAGTTTACCCCATTTAGTATATATAATCTGATTTTTTCTTTAATAACTTTCGCGTTTGTTTGTTTATTTTTTTCTTGACATCCCGGTATAGTTTTTTTTAAACGGAGTCGTATTCAAGATAACGTATTTTTTATGTATCGTGGGTTCTATCGACTGATGGTGACGTGCTCATACCATGATAATTGAGACCGACACCTACTGAAAAACATCGGTATCGTTACCTAACTGTCTTTTATCTGTGTTTCGATCTCCACAACCGACTCGACGTAACTTCATACGTTTCTTTTATGTATTTAACTACGATTCTTTTTGTGCTTAGCCACGTTAATGTCACCGGCTCAACCGTTTAAGGTCCGCTTCCCGCCAGCGAACGCGGAGTAAAGTTTCAAGTTTTCCTAAAAAAGTTGATAATAACGGTGGAACGATTCGGGTTAAGATGGTTTATTTATTTGAAAATGTTAAATTGAATAATATTAATCAATTATAATAAAAAAAATTAGTCAAGAAATTTAATGAAATTATATCTTTTAATTATGATAAAAGTAATTATAACAAATCTGATCTTTATAATAGATTACAACTAGAAATAATAATCAAGTTTAAATATTATTCTAATAAAATCACTTATACTTATTTTAAATATAACAAAACCACTCAAGTTTCATTGTTATGAAAATTTTGTATAAAATTTTAATTTTTTAAAATCAAATGACTTGAATGGAATATATATTTACATATAGGGGACGTATCGTTTGTAAACCCCAAGTTGTTGTGAAAACTTTTAAACTCATTTCTGATCACACATTCATTTATTAATATTTTAATTTATGGCTGAGATTAATTCTGTATTTTTAATATATTAATATAAAAACTTGTGGCTTAGATTAAATAAATGAGTAAAAAGGTAATTCCACCTTTTTTTCTTTTTTTATGTTTAAATATAGATAATAAAAATATTTTTTTTTCTCTCTTTTAAATCTAGGTAATTCCACCGGATAACAACACATCAAACAATTTCAAGAAACATGGTTTTTACACCTGTATTAAAAAACCCTATGTAAATTCAGTTTTCAACATAAACACAAGAACGATTGAAGAACGTCTTTTTTAAACATGTGAAAAATCAATATACACAAATCAGCAAAAAAATCTACATCCAAATACCTAAATATTTTTACAAATTAGAAAAAAAAACATACACAAATCAGAAAAAAAATATAATTTTACACTGTCTTGAACCCAGATCTTCTTCTCATACCTCGATCCCTTATTACACACTTCATGTGTAAAAAAAACAGACATGTAAAATCAAAATACACATATGTATGAATCAAAAAAACTTTGTGAACATTTATTACACACTGCATGATTTTAATTCTCTCCACGTATATGTACATTTGTGTAAATTCAGTTTACACTTGTGTAATTTCAAATTACAATTGTGTAAATTCAATTTATACTTCTATAAATTCAGTAAACTAAATTAACAGTAAACTTTTACAAAGAAAACCTAAGAAACTGAAATTTGTATTACAAAATACATACGTGTAGAAATCAAAAAAACATGTGTAAAATCATATCTGAATGCAAGAAAATCTTTTTATTCCAATCTCTTCAAACAGAAAGGTTACAAAAATTAAAGAATCTAAGAGAGGACAAAAAAATTGCTGATAACCCAACAAATGTGCTTGGTCCTAAATCGAATATAAACATGTGTAACTTACCTTGTGTAAATCGAACATACACATGTGTAAATCGAATATACGCATGTGTAAATCGAATATACACATCTTTCAAGTCATGATTTTAAAGGCAAAACACTTGGTATATACACATATGAACAAATGTAAAAAAACAGTTTAAAGAAACACTTGGTATATACACATGAACAAACAATTAAAATAGATAATGAAATAAATTCATATAAAATAAACAACAACCCTTTTTAGTTTGTCATCTCTGATATAACCCATTATTTGATTAAAGAAAACTAAATATAATACATTACCTTGAATCTCAAAGAGGGCTTTAAGAATAACAAGACGAACGGTAGGATCTGCATAAACCCAAAACAACAAATGAAACTTGTTTCCATCTCTGCTCTGCACCAAACCACTTACTTCCATAGTAGTGAGGTATACACAAATTCCTGAAGGGAAAATGACATTAAAAGTTAAATGAAGAACCACTTCCTGCTGACAGACCATCATAAACAACAAATTTGTAACCAAAGAATCACTCCCTCCTAAAAAATTAACCTCCAAATAATCTCACTGTATAATAAAAAAAATCTAAATTAACTGGCCAATAAATTTCAAATTTTGAATACTAAAATTTCTGTATCAATTTAGGAAGAACAGAAAAAACAAACCCATCACAAAATCACAGAAAATCCATAAAAAAACCTAACCTTTTATAAAAATGGAGGGTGGCTAGAGATGCACAACGGAGGGCGGTCGGCGTCGCCAGCAACGAGATCTGAGGGCGGTCGGCGTCGCTACCTTACAAACCCCAAAACGAGACACCAACGACGTCTTCCACTGTTGAACGGAAGAAAAAGACGAGAATAAACTTGTCAAACGTAAACTGAAGATCGATGATGAAGACGTATCTTCATCATATGTTCTTGGAGAGAGAGAGATGAAAGTTGTTGAAGATGATGAGGGAAAAATGAAAGAGAGAGAAAGAAAAGTCAGGGTTTAAAGAGGATGGATTAAAATGACCGTAATGCCCTTGATTCATGAAAAGGAACAGAAAAAAGGAAAAAAAATGAGTGAACCAGAATAAGTTTAAGGGTTTTCACAATAACTCAGGGTTTTCATTTGATACCTCCTTAATATATATATATATATATATATATATATATATATATATATATAGGATGTATCAAATGAAAACCCCATCTTATTATAAAAACCCTTAAACTTCATATGAACCACATATTTTTTATTTGGTTTTCTTATTTATCTTTATTCATAAAGGGCAGAAATGTTATTTTCTCTCTCTCTCTTACCAAAAATGACATAAAACTACATATATATCTTCTCTTTCTCTCTAAACACCTAAAACTATTTGCTCTCTCTCTCTCTAAAAAAATGGCGACCTGCTCTTTCTCTCTCTAAAAAAATGGAGACATGTTGTCGCTCTCTCTCTCTTCACCGATGTGAACAACGATGAAGCCATGTTGGGTTCTTGATTACCTAGCAGGGAAAGGAGTTGTGAAAAACGAAGAGGCCAAGTCGGGTTCTTGAACCGCCGCCGCCTTCAACTACAGATCCGACGTCCGTCCACCACCACCACCACCGGCCGCTCGGTAAGATCTCGTTTCTGTTTTTCATTTTCAAAGGCGATTCCGATTTCATTGAAAACCCTAAAAAAAGTGCAGCACTAGTCCTCTTCCGCCGTGCCGCAACCATTGCCACCTCCTAGTATAATCGATGATGTTTCTTGAACAGAATGGTTCTGTTTGTTTTTATAGATATGATTTTCTTGCAAACTTGATTAATAATAATAAGGTAATACTACTCTCTACACATTATTATAATTTGTAAATTTTGAGATCCAGTTGTTTTGTTTTTAAAAGGGAATAAACAGTTTAACGAGGATAGTGCTTGATTTTAGGGTTTTTATCGAATGGTTGACAAAGAGGTTTTGTCAATTATTAATTGTTGTTGTTTTTAATTTTATTGAATTAAAGTAATATTCAAATACCAATGTTAAGTGAGAAAGAGGTTTATTAATTATTAATTGTTATTGTTTTTAGTTTTATCAAATTAAAGTAATTAGATGGGTATTTTTTTTTTTGAATCATGTGGCATTTTTTTTTACTGAATCATGTGGTATTTTTTTGTTGAATCCCGTGGTATTGAAAATATGGGTTTTAGTATTCAAAATTTGAAATTTAATGGCCGAGATCATCAAATTTTATACAGATTTGGAAAACCTCAATTTTAATTTTCACATGTTTAAATTGAATTTACATAAGTGTAAACTGAATTTACACAAGTGTAAAGAGTTGTTATTCATGTGTTTTTATGTTGATTCTGATATGAACATGTATAAATTTGTCTTTGTACAAATTTGGAAAGCCTCAATTTTAATTTACACATGTTTAAATTGAATTTACACATGTGTAAATTGAATTTACACAAGTGTAAAGAGTTGTTATTCATGTGTTTTTATGTTGATTCCGATCTGAACATGTATGAAATTGTCTTTGTTGATGTGTATATACATATGTAAATTGTCTTTGTTCATGTGAATTGATTTGTGTATATGGGTTTTAGATGGGGTAGCAAGCACATGAGGGATCGAAGATCTTGGTTCAAGACGTTGTAAAAGTTGGCTTCCTTGTGTACATTTTTTTTTGTAAAAATATTTGTGTATTTTTGATGTAATTTTCTGATTTGGAAAATATATGTTTTAGGTTCATAAACCATGTGTTTTGGTTTTTTTCTCTTATTTATATTGATTATTACACATGTTTATTTGGTTTTTACACATGTGTAAAAAACGTGTTCTTCATTTGTTTCATAGATCTATAGATGGTTGTAAAAAAAGGAAAATCTATATTTAATTAAAAAAGAAATAAAAAATGTAATTACTTTTATACCACATAATAAATATGGACCACATGTTTTTTTTAATTAAAAATAAAAAATATAGATTTAATAATAGCCATAAAATAAAATAGTCAAAAAAAATATGTGGCTCATATAGAGTTTTTAAGTTTTCACAATAACATAGGGTTTTCATTTGATACGTCCCCTATATATATATATATATATATATGAATATTGATATTAATTAGTATTTAGTGATTATTTTTTTCAAGTTCGCTTAAATAGAACACTTATAAAACTTGGTTATTCTTTATTCTTCACATTGAACTTGAAAAAATATTCACTAAATAGTAATCAAGTTTCATACATCTTTCATTTAGGTCACTTAATTGTATAAAAAAAGGATAGCCTTTATAAACAAGTTTCACAATGGAACAATGTTGAAACTTGAGTGTTTTGTTGTAAGGAAAAAAGTGTGTTCCACTAAGAAACTCGGTTATTAGAAGGTGAAATATTTCGTTATAACTGATATATCCAATATAACAATATGAAACCGGATGCTAGTGCAAAGCAGTGAAGACATCAACATAAAGGCAAATAATCTTGGTGGTCGAGTGAGGATGTTGCTACAACTGTGATGACAAGAGCCACAGTTATTGCTAAGGGGGCTAAGATTTCAAAAACAAGAGCTACCATTGTGGTGATAGGTGTCATGGCGATGGTGGCCACGAGAGGCACGATGGCAAGACTTCAAAAAAATAAGAGAACTACGCGGCAAACAACGAAACCATAACTACGATGACAAAAAGGTAAAATAGCATGACTGTGACAACAAGAGCTATGACTATAATAACATGAGTTGTTATTATGGTGGAACGGCGGCATCGTCAAGACGACGATGGTGACAAACGAGAAATAAATAAAACATAATATATATATATATATTTATTGTAGCACCCGGGCTCGACGAGTTCGTACAATAATAATATATTTATTATTATTATGTCAACATATATTTTACACAGAATGAACTCGTTAGCGAGCAACAAATAATAGCAAAATTCATTTGTGTGTTAAACGACAAAAAATTTATTGGTTTTGGTTCGACGAGTGCAACACCTGAGCTGAGCGGTTTCGTAAAATAGTTATTTAAACTCGAAAGGATCTATTTTCGAGACAAAAGGACTCGAGGAAAATATAAGTTATGATGAGTTATTTTTGGGTAATATAACGTCGTTGATTTTGTCGGGTCCGTTTAACCGGCACGCGATCGGAGACCACTGTGTGTGTATACACACACCTTCACCCACTGTTTAAAGGTGAGCATCTGGCTGTGACCGGACCAACCCGGACCGGTACCGAGACCGTTTAAGGGGTAAATTGGGGACCAAGGACCGAACCATTTGTAGATGGGTCGGTCCGGGCTTTATTGGGCTTTAACGGGATGGTCTCGGGCTTTAGCATTCAAGTCCGTTTATTGAATATATATATATATATATATATATATACAAACTTATATCCAAGACTCCCAGTTGAAAACCCAATCATGATAACGAACACAAACAAGCCCCGGTTCGTGTACTTTCGGTTCGCTTCTATACCAAACCTCCACCCGCCGCAGGCCTTCCCGCTCTTCCACCCGTCGCCACCCCTCCCGTTCCTCCACCCACTACCCCTGTTCCGTGAAATTCATCATGAAGGTTATATAAAATGGTAATTAATGATATTTAGTATATTTTAAAGTTACATCATTTATGATTATGATTTGGAAGTGTTGGTTGAAAAAAGATTGGTAATTTCATTACATCAGATCTAGAATTGGAGAACTTGAGTGTAACGAACCAGTTTTCATCCTATGATTATAAAATGATGATTCATACTTTAAGGGTGTAAAATAAATCAATTGAAAGTCAAGGGTTTGTTCCAAATATGCATTTTTAGACTTTTTGGATTAAAAGGGGCTAAAATGGAAGTATAAGGGGGTAGTGTGTAAATGTTTTATAAAAAAAACAAGCATCTGATGTTGGGGAGAAGGAAAATGGCAACACACACTAGGGGGTGTGTGTGTGTGTGTGTTGCCATCATGAAAATCAAGAGGGAGAAAGGGGATGAGCCAAGATCATCAAAATCTGGAAGTTTCATGGAAATCAGTTGCAATTGAAGTGTTCTTCCTCAAGCAAGCATCTAGTGATCAAGTGGGATCATCTTTAGCGAAAGGTAAGTGTTTTGCACTTACTTAGTAATGATAGGTGGTAGTAAATGTATATACTTGATATACATGTTGATTTTGTTGATTATCATGCGTGAAAATGTGTGTATATTGGATTGGTGAATTTGACTCATGTGGTTTAGAGTCAAACAAATATGGTAATTGACTTAAGTGGTTTATAGTCAAACAAATGTGATAATTTGGTGAATTTGACTTAAGTAGTTTATAGTCAACAAATGTGGAAATTTGGTGAATTTAACTTAAGTAGTTTATAGTCAACAAATGTGGTAATTTGGTGAATTTGACTTATGTGGTTTAGAGTCAAACAAATATGGTAATTGACTTATGTGGTGTATAGTCAAACAAAATGAGGTGAATAAGGTATAATTGAAGTCATTTGAACTTCACAAGTATAAATGGTGGGTTGGGGTCTTTGAATCCCACATGTTGATAAATAACGTACGGATTATAAAAGATGAATAGAGGTCATGTGTGTACTCTTGTATGTTGTGTTAAAAAGTCGGTATTGAAGTCTAAAAACCTCACCCAGTAGTAATTTGAGGTCAATAGCTTCACTAGTTGTCGTTTTGTGCTTACTTAATAGTAATAGGTGGTAGTGATTACACACAATATGTTTATGCATTATGATTTGTCGCTTAACTTATGTGTACTCGTGCGTGTGTGATATTAATTGAAAAGCATATGGGTTGGATATGCATGGGGGGGGGGGGGCGTTTGTTAATTAAGTTCTAAGAATCTCACAAAGGCTGATTGTATTGATGTCTAAGAATCTCACAAAAGTGGATTGGAGTTGAGGCTTCGAGGCTCACAAGGGCGGTATGAATTTGAGGTAAAAGAACCTCATAAGGGTGTTGGAAATTGAGGTCTAAGAACCTCACGAGGGTGGGTTTGAATTGTGGTCAAAAGAACCACACAAATGCGGTTCGGAGTTTGAAATCTAAGAATTCACAAGAGAGTGAATAACTTAAGAAAAACAATCTAAGAATTCACACTTGAACTCTATGAACAACAGGTCCTTGAAGTTTCAAGTTTTTGACATTTTATGTACAAGATACAAATTTAGTTTAAAACAAGTTTCAGAATTGGCAGTTTTAGTCCCTGAACATTTTATAAAAATAAATATGTTTTATTTCTATAAAATCTAGGTAAGTTTTTATTATTTTATATATTTATAAAATACTTTCTAAGTTTTATAGTTTGCAAGTTTAAGCATTTTAAAATAAGTTTATTAATTATTTTATTTATAAAATTATAAACTTATAAAGTGTTAAGAATTTACTACCTTCTATTTATGAGTTGCATATATATATATATTTTTAAATAAGTCTTATTTATATATATATATATATATATATATATATATATATATCTCAAGTGCAAATTGTTTTTCTTAAATATATATCAATTAAATTAATATTTATTATTTAAGAAAATATATTTTTTAATAAGTTTCCAAGATTTAAATTTCATATTACGTGCAGGGTTTTAGGGAAAGATATATCAAAAAATCCTGGATATTACAGATAGAGTCTACGCGTGTATTACCTCGGGGGTGGTGAGGAGCAGGAGATTGGTTGAGGGAACTAGAAAATATCATTCTAGTGGAGGATGGCTAGAACTTTCTATATTGTCGTGTCAATCTACCTTCAAGTAAGATATGGCCTACTGAGGCGATCTTGTAAAGGATCCGTATGAAGTTTACGGACCGAGAGGAACAACGATTGGTGAATCTAGGAGGAAGGAAACTTTGTTTTCACAAGAAGTTGTGGTGCACAAACCAAAGGCGTAAATTGATGAGGTTGAACCGTTGATTTGTCGATGATGCATCACCAGAATGAGATTGGCTTAGGAGTAAGCCAAGGTAGCCCGGAGAAGGGAGTACTATCTGCGGTGAATCGAATCCGAGACATGGCGGGAATTGGTGGGAAGTTCTTCATAAGAGGAAAGACGAGGATTGTGAAGGCAATGCGTTGGGGGAATTCAAGAGATGACCTTGAAATACCTTAGATTGTAAGCTGTGGTGGGCCGTTTAACTGGGGAGTTCCTTCACATGTAGTGGACATTGGAGGCAATCAACATGATACGAGCATATTTTATGACTAATCGTGGTCTTGCTCGGATCTTGGAGTCACGAAAGGAAAGAGGATGGATCTGCTTTCTTGATGCTATCCGTTGATGCTAGAGCGGATTCTTACGTGTGGTGTACAACTCAGATGGAGTTGATTAATAAATGTTGCTAGGAGAGGTCGAACACGGGAGATAAGTAGGAGGAATTGAGAGGTAAATTCATGAAAGCTAAATATTCTAGTTAAGCTAGAAACCAATTGGGGAGGCAATACCTATTACTGTCGTAAGAATGGAAAGTAACACGAATGGAGAATGATGGGACATACTATCCTATAGTGTTATAGTCCTAATAACATGTGCTACAGTTGTTATAAACCGGGTCACATTCGAAGTGAATGTCTCGAGCTAAAGCACAAGGTGGAGAAGGTGAGAAAATAGAAATTTTCGAGGCCTTCGAGTCGGTCATTTCTAATTACCAAGGACGAGAATAAAGTCCTTTGGTCCTATTATCAGGTGAGGAGCTTTGTTGTCACACCCCAACCGACGGCGGAAAACGTCGGGGCGTGAAGCTGTGCAGACTGTTCATAGCTCATGGTTGCTAAAGTTTGAATAATTTAAACATTCATTTTCATTACACATAGCAAGTTCATACCATACAAGAACCAAATGTAGCGATTACAAAATACAAATAGTTTAGATTAATTGCTAGGTCCAAATCCTATATGTAGCAGCTTGTAATACTTCAAACATTGTCACCTGAAACATGGTTAAAAACAAAGTCAACTAAAAAGTTGGTGAGAATACATAGGTTTTCGTGTCATGTAATAGAATATAGTGTCGTGTGCATACAATTCATACAAACATGGCAATTAAGGCATTTATGGAGAGATACAATCGTGTGACCTGGTAGTACAATCAAACCTTTGTAACTAGCATGCAAAACAAACGCGTGTTGGCAGTAACAGTCACCCTACCTGGGTGGGTTTGTCAGACTCAATAGATCTATCACTGTTTACTGTAGGCTATAAAATAGTTAATGATTGCACGTGAATAGCAAACTGCGTGTTGGTCTACACACCTAGTACTCAAGCACAAAGCTCAAAATTGTAACACATGATTGTAGGGTGGAATTGTATATTGTGTAGTTTGTAAACATAGTAAATAGAACGCATGTTCCACCCCAAAAGTTTGTAAATAGAGTAAAAGAGGGGCTATGTAACTCACTTGTGTTGGAGCGTGTAGTTTGCACAGATCAACAAAAATACCAAGCGTGTTGTAGGTCGCTACGTTTGACCTATCGAATGAGGGTATAACGCGTGTCACTGTTTGTGTTATTTTGTGTCCAAAGTGGGTTCGTTGGTGGTTTGTGTGTTTAGGGTTGGTTTTGGAATAATAAATTAGTAGCGATATATATATATATATTTATTTAAATAAAAATGATTATATAAATTCACGATTTCATCGGTTTTGAAACTATCGGGAATTAATCGTTTTAAATTTCTAAATCAGCGATTTGGTATATAAATGATTCCCGGGTCTTGGGATTTTATAACTTAAATTTTTATAAACAAGTTTTGAAATGTTTAAATAAAAACATATTAAATTAAGTTTGAAAATAATAAAATTAAAGTTTCTGGTCAAGGAGCACGACCGTGCTCAAGTAGGGCAAGACCGCGCTCGTTGCCGGGCGTGACCGTGGTGGTCTGAAACGCGCCCGTGGTCGAGTCAGAAGGTACTTCATAGGTTCTGGACATAGAGCACGACCGTGCTCGTATCTGGCACGACCGCGTCTAGTGTTTTGTTTTTGTTCAAGACTTGTTTGCTCGGTAAGCACGACCGGGCCACACCTGGGGCACGATTGTGCTTGGTCAGGCACGACCGCGCTCAGGGATGAGCGCGACCGTGTCGGGCCTTTTTCAGACACAATTCGATCGATTCTTATATTAATAGCTTCTGGATTCTTAGGGCTTTCACTTAGTGGATGATTACGAATGTTTCTACATAGTTTAATTGTATTTATATCTTGTCTAGAGTGTAGTTCGAGTAAAATTTATGTTTCGGCTTTTTGGTTCAAAATCGGATCGATTTGAGTGTTTCTACTACGAATTGATATAGGGCTTTCGTAGTAGAGGTAGATACAAAGCTGAAGACGTGTTACTTACTTGCTGAAAGTGGGCAATCGAATGCGGTCGGCTACGGGTCGAGCGGCTTCGTTTCTTGGCGATCAATCGGACGACAGAGGTGTTGTGAGTGTCGAATGAGAGTTCAGGGAGACTGAGTGGGCTTATATGAAGGCGTAGAAATCATGCAAGTCGCTTTATATCCACGAATTCGAGAAACTTGGTTGTGGTGTGAATGGGATTAAAAAAATTGTGCAAATTGGACGACATTTGATGCGTGTTTCAGACGGAATTCAGACGAGTATGGTCTGACGCGCGAAGACCGGCTTTTCTCCATTTTAAATTTCGCGAATTCAGCGGGTATGGTATGATTTGACTTCTGCAGAGTCAAGTGGGTTCATCAGCGCGACCGTGCCTAGTCCTAGGCGCGACCGTGCTTGCCTAGTTTTGTAGTTTTTAAGTTTTGTCAGTTTTGGTCCTCGGGGCTTGTGAGATAATGGTGTTTTTGTTTAATTTGTTATTGTAATAGAATAGTTTGTATATGTAACTGCATCGTAGTTTGTTTGTACACGAATCGAAACTGAAATGTGTTTGTTTATTGAAATCAAACGATTACATGATGAAAATCAGAAATGTTACAGTCTCCCCTTGTTGAGGGGATTTCGTCCCGAAATTCAACTAGTTGAGGTTGCAGAATTGGTGAATAGGTGAGGATACTTGAGTTTCATTTGGTCTTCACGTTCCCAAGTAAACTCAGGACCGCGTTTTGAATCCCAACGGACTTTGACTATAGGGATGCGGCTGCGCTTGAGTTGCTTGATTTCACGATCCATGATTTCCACTGGTTTCTCGACGAAATGCATCGTTTCATCAATGCGCACGTCGTCAAGAGGTATGTGGAGGTTCTCATCAGCAAGACATTTCTTCAGGTTGGACACGTGGAAGGTTGGATGAACATTGTTGAGTGCTGGAGGTAGCTCAAGTTTGTAAGCCACTTTCCCGATTCTTTCAAGGATCTTGAACGGGCCTACGTAACGAGGTGCTAGCTTGCCTTTCTTTCCAAAACGGATCACACCCTTCCAAGGGGATACTTTGAGAAGCACAAGGTCACCCACTTGGAATTCCAAGGGTTTTCGTCTCTTGTCGGCATAGCTCTTTTGTCGACTTCTCGCTACTCGGATGTTGTCACGGATTTGAAGGATTTTGTCGGATGTTTCCTGAATTAACTCGGGACCGGTGATTTGTGCTTCACCAATCTCGTTCCAACAGATGGGAGAACGGCATTTGCGACCATAAAGAGCTTCGAATGGAGCCATGTTGATGCTGGTGTGGTAGCTGTTATTGTAGGAGAATTCAATAAGTGACAAGTGTGAATCCCAATTGCCACCAAAGTCTATGACACAGGCTCTCAGCATGTCTTCGAGGGTTTAGATTGTTCGTTCTGTCTGACCATCAGTTTGGGGATGGTAAGCTGTGCTTAAATCCAATCGTGTGCCAAGTGCCTTTTGCAGAGATTGCCAAAATCTGGAAGTGAAACGAGCATCTCTGTCGGAGATTATGTTCAAAGGTATACCGTGTCGACTCACAATTTCGTTAATATAGATTCGGGCCAATTTCTCAACCCGATAGTCTTCACGGATGGGCAGGAAGTGTGCGGACTTTGTGAGACGGTCAATGATTACCCAAATGCTATCATAGCCGTTTGAAGTACGGGGGAGTTTAGTAATGAAGTCCATGGCTAGATTTTCCCATTTCCACACGGGGATTTCCGGTTGTTCAAGTAAACCGGAAGGACGTTGATGTTCGGCCTTGACTTTAGAGCAGGTTAGACATTTTGCAACATAGAGTGCAATGTCTTTCTTCATACCAGGCCACCAATATTGTGGTCGAAGATTGTGATACATTTTATCCGCACCGGGATGAATAGAATACCGAGACTTGTGTGCTTCAGTCATGAGGAATTCCCGGAGATCATTGCGATTGGGAATCCAAATACGATCCAAGAAATAAAGCAAACCATTGTTTTTAGTCTCTAGTTGGAATTCAGCACCGCACGACATTTCCTCATACATATTGCCCTCGGTAATCGAGACATGTTGAGCTTCTAGAATACGGGTTTGAATGTCGGAATGAATCTTGACACTTTGGAGCATGACGCGTTCTTTACGGCTCAGCGCATCGGCTACAACATTAGCCTTGCCGGGATGATAACGAATCTCGCAATCGTAATCATTGAAGAGTTCAACCCAACGTCGTTGCCTCATGTTGAGTTCTTTTTGATTGAAGATGTGTTGGAGGCTTTTGTGGTCGGTAAATACCACACATTTCGTGCCATATAGATAATGTCTCCAAATCTTCAAGGCAAATATGACTGCACCTAGCTCCAGATCGTGCGTCGTATAGTTATTTTCATGGATCTTGAGTTGCCTCGATGCATAAGCGATTACCTTGCCTCGTTGCATGAGAACACAACCAAGGCCTAGGTTAGAGGCATCACAGTAGACGACTAGATCATCGTTTCCTTCGGGAAGAGTCAGAATAGGAGCATCACATAACTTCTGTTTAAGAGTTTGGAAAGCTTCTTCTTGTTTCGGCCCCCATTCATAAGGTTTACCTTTATGAGTCAAGGCGGTGAGGGGAACAGCAATCTTGGAGAAATTGGAAATGAATCTTCGGTAATAACCCGCTAAACCAAGGAACGAACGAACCTCGGTAGGGGTTTGAGGAGCACTCCAATTCTTGACAGCTTCGATCTTGGCAGGGTCGACATGTATTCCCTTTTTATTGACAACATGACCCAAAAATTGAACCTCCTTTAGCCAGAATTCACATTTGGATAACTTGGCGTATAATTGTTCGGTTCTCAGGAGATCCAAAATCAGTCTAAGGTGTTGTTCATGTTCTTCCTCAGTTTTGGAATAGATCAAGATGTCATCGATGAAAACGATCACGAATTTGTCAAGGTATGGTTTGCACATGCGGTTCATGAGATCCATAAAGACAGCAGGTGCATTAGTCAACCCAAAAGGCATAACCGTGAACTCGTAATGACCATATCTTGTTCGAAAGGCGGTCTTTGGAATATCTTCTTCTCGGACACGCATTTGGTGATAACCAGATCGAAGATCAATCTTCGAGAAACAAGTAGAACATTGGAGTTGATCGAAGAGGTCGTCAATCCTAGGTAACGGGTAGCGGTTTTTGATTGTAAGCTTGTTAAGCTCTCGATAGTCAATACACATGCGGAATGAACCATCATTCTTTTTAACAAACAAGACCGGTGCACCCCACGGTGAATGACTTGGCCGTATGAAACCTTTGTCAGCGAGTTCTTGAAGTTGACTTGCAAGTTCTTGCAATTCGGAAGGTGCAAGCCGGTATGGAGCTTTAGCCACAGGGTTTGCTCCGGGTATAAGATCGATTCGAAACTTTACTTCCCGAACAGGTGGAAGACCGGGTAAGTCGTCGGGAAAGACTTCGGGAAACTCCCGAATGACGGGAATATCTTCTATTCTTCTCTCCTTGTCTTCTTTTTGAATCACATGAGCTAGGAAAACCATGCACTTCTTTCGAATGTATTTCTGGGCAGTTATGCATGACATCAGTTTGAGTCCTTTGCAAGGTTTCTCGCCAAAGACTTTCAATATGTCTCCCGGTGGAAGAGGTACTCGGATGTACTTTTCAAAGCACATGACCTCGGCATGGTTTTTAGATAACCAGTCCATGCCGATGATGACGTCAAAGCTTCCCAACGGCATTGGTATAAGGTTGACTGGAAACGTGTGACCATTAAGTTCTAGTGAGCAGTCATGAATGATGGAGTCAATAGTGATGGAGTTTCCATCCGCTACTTCAACGGTGAAGGTTTTCTCGAGTTTGGATCGTGTTTTTGCAAGTAAAGGTTCAAAGTTAAGTGACACAAAACTCTTATCGGCCCCGGTATCAAATAGTATAGATGCAAATTGTTTATTTACAAGAAACGTACCGTTGACCACATGATCGTTGGCTTGAGCTTCATTGGCGTTGATGTTGAAAGCACGTCCACGAGCTCCGCCCTGATTATTGTTCACAAGTTTTGGACATTGGTTTCGGAAGTGGTTCGGGTTGCCACATTCAAAGCAAGCCCGTCCATTTGCATTGATTGGAACCACTTGATTAGCTCCGGGTTGATTAACCGGGTTGGCTTGAGTAGTAAGTGCCTTTTGTCGGCAGATATTGGTCGTATGGCCAAGTTTCCCACAATGATTGCAAATGCGACATGGGATAGTTTGTGGGTGATGATAGTTGCAGTTGTTGCAGAGTGGGTAGGTACCTCCATAAGCTTTCTTGGATGGATTTTGAGCCAAGGGTGCAACTTGATTAATTAGGGCGGCCGGAGTGACTACTGCAAAATTTTTCGCCTTTCTCTTCCTGGTGTTTCGATACTGTTCGTTTTGAACTTCTTTGACATGAGTAGGAGGAGTTGTGGTGTCAGAAACTTTCTTGGCCCCCTTTTTGGTAAGAGTACCTGCTTTAACGTGATTATCGGTCAGTGTGGCAGCTAGACGAATAGCATCTTCTAGGTTTGCAGGATTTCTTCCCAGAACAGTGTCCTGGATTTGTCTCGGTAGGCCACCGATATATTTTTCAATACACCTAGACAAAGGTGTAACCATGTGAGGTACCAGCATGCTCAGTTCGTGAAAACGGTTGGTGTACGCCAAGCTTTCACCGCTATCTTAGGTAAGATCCCAAAATTCCGCTTCCAGTTTCTTCATCTCATTTCGAGGACAGAATTGCTCGGTCATGATCCTTTTCAGCTCATCCCATGGCAGAGCCATTGCTACTTCTACTCCCCTTGTTCTCTTCTCCCCATTCCACCAGGTTAGTGCCCTTTTTTGGAAGACACTAGTGGCATGGCGAACACGCAGATTGTCCGGACAGTCACTATTGAGGAAGGTGCCCTCAATATTTTCGAACCATTGAAGGAGTCCCGTGGCTCCTTCGGTACCATAAAATTTCAGGGGATTGCAAGAGTTGAAATGCTTGAAGGTACAATGTGGCGGGTTGGCACCACCGCCACCACCAGTATTAGCACTACCACTGGCGTTTCCATTGTTGTTGTTATTGGCTTGAGTTAGTTGAGTTACTAGCTGAGTGAGGAGAGCAGCAAGGTCGGTATTATTGTTGTTGTTGGCATTGCTGGTATTGGTGTTGGTGCTATCGTTGGCATTGTCGGCGTTGTTGCGGTTGATGTTACGACGAGGAGGCATTCTATAAAAAGAGAATGATACAAAGGAGTTGTGAGAATTTATAAAAAAAATCCGTTGAAATTTAGGATAGGAGGAATAATAACACACTTATTTCATAGTTCGGATTGTATTCAAGTAATCACATTTCTACTTGAACACAATGACATATTAAGGTTAATTAGACTTATATAATTTTCAAGGAGACGTGCTTTAGCCTATAGGTAAACACTCATCCCGGGAATTCCCAGGAAAGCATACGGATCCCTCGGTTGATTGGGATTTATATGAAATGCTTTCCTAGACAGAAAACCCAGAATACAGGTGTCACCCTTCCAGATTGCACGTGTCCTCTAATAATTAACAGAGTCTAAAACCTTAACGGGTATATAAAAATATTTTTGATAGACTAGTGTCTATGAGTATGAGTTTTTTTTTTTTTTCCACAAGTTATGGCGATGATGACATAGAAGCAGTTAAGGAGGATATGCGGCTTAGGATACGGGCACGGATACGATTTATTTAATTTATTATTTACGTATGCTTTATTAAGTCATGTAGTCTAAACAATTTAAGTATCAAATAACTAACACATAAAGCATGTGACATATAGCAAGTAGCACGTATCACATAAAACATGTAGCATGACATTGTTGGGTGTCCTAAAGTTATAGTCTAGGTCAATGGTGTCTAATAACCTAATTCCCTATAACCAAGGCTCTGATACCAATCTGTCAAACCCCAACCGACGGCGGAAAACGTCGGGGCGTGAAGCTGTGCAGACTGTTCATAGCTCATGGTTGCTAAAGTTTGAATAATTTAAACATTCATTTTCATTACACATAGCAAGTTCATACCATACAAGAACCAAATGTAGCGATTACAAAATACAAATAGTTTAGATTAATTGCTAGGTCCAAATCCTATATGTAGCAGCTTGTAATACTTCAAACATTGTCACCTGAAACATGGTTAAAAACAAAGTCAACTAAAAAGTTGGTGAGAATACATAGGTTTTCGTGTCATGTAATAGAATATAGTGTCGTGTGCATACAATTCATACAAACATGGCAATTAAGGCATTTATGGAGAGATACCATCGTGTGACCTGGTAGTACAATCAAACCTTTGTAACTAGCATGCAAAACAAACGCGTGTTGGCAGTAACAGTCACCCTACCTGGGTGGGTTTGTCAGACTCAATAGATCTATCACTGTTTACTGTAGGCTATAAAATAGTTAATGATTGCACGTGAATAGCAAACTGCGTGTTGGTCTACACACCTAGTACTCAAGCACAAAGCTCAAAATTGTAACACATGATTGTAGGGTGGAATTGTATATTGTGTAGTTTGTAAACATAGTAAATAGAACGCATGTTCCACCCCAAAAGTTTGTAAATAGAGTAAAAGAGGGGCTATGTAACTCACTTGTGTTGGAGCGTGTAGTTTGCACAGATCAACAAAAATACCAAGCGTGTTGTAGGTCGCTACGTTTGACCTATCGAATGAGGGTATAACGCGTGTCACTGTTTGTGTTATTTTGTGTCCAAAGTGGGTTCGTTGGTGGTTTGTGTGTTTAGGGTTGGTTTTGGAATAATAAATTAGTAGCGATATATATATATATATTTATTTAAATAAAAATGATTATATAAATTCACGATTTCATCGGTTTTGAAACTATCGGGAATTAATCGTTTTAAATTTCTAAATCAGCGATTTGGTATATAAATGATTCCCGGGTCTTGGGATTTTATAACTTAAATTTTTATAAACAAGTTTTGAAATGTTTAAATAAAAACATATTAAATTAAGTTTGAAAATAATAAAATTAAAGTTTCTGGTCAAGGAGCACGACCGTGCTCAAGTAGGGCACGACCGCGCTCGTTGCCGGGCGTGACCGTGGTGGTCTGAAACGCGCCCGTGGTCGAGTCAGAAGGTACTTCATAGGTTCTGGACATAAAGCACGACCGTGCTCGTATCTGGCACGACCGCGTCTAGTGTTTTGTTTTTGGTCAAGACTTGTTTGCTCGGTAAGCACGACCGGGCCACACCTGGGGCACGATTGTGCTTGGTCAGGCACGACCGCGCTCAGGGATGAGCGCGACCGTGTCGGGCCTTTTTCAGACACAATTCGATCGATTCTTATATTAATAGCTTCTGGATTCTTAGGGCTTTCACTTAGTGGATGATTACGAATGTTTCTACATAGTTTAATTGTATTTATATCTTGTCTAGAGTGTAGTTCGAGTAAAATTTATGTTTCGGCTTTTTGGTTCAAAATCGGATCGATTTGAGTGTTTCTACTACGAATTGATATAGGGCTTTCGTAGTAGAGGTAGATACAAAGCTGAAGACGTGTTACTTACTTGCTGAAAGTGGGCAATCGAATGCGGTCGGCTACGGGTCGAGCGACTTCGTTTCTTGGCGATCAATCGGACGACAGAGGTGTTGTGAGTGTCGAATGAGAGTTCAGGGAGACTGAGTGGGCTTATATGAAGGCGCAGAAATCATGCAAGTCGCTTTATATCCACGAATTCGAGAAACTCGGTTGTGGTGTGAATGGGATTAAAAAAATTGTGCAAATTGGACGACATTTGATGCGTGTTTCAGACGGAATTCAGACGAGTATGGTCTGACGCGCGAAGACCGGCTTTTCTCCATTTTAAATTTCGCGAATTCAGCGGGTATGGTATGATTTGACTTCTGCAGAGTCAAGTGGGTTCATCAGCGCGACCGTGCCTACTTTAGGCGCGACCGTGCCTAGTCCTAGGCGCGACCGTGCTTGCCTAGTTTTGTAGTTTTTGAGTTTTGTCAGTTTTGGTCCTCGGGGCTTGTGAGATAATGGTGTTTTTGTTTAATTTGTTATTGTAATAGAATAGTTTGTATATGTAACTGCATCGTAGTTTGTTTGTACACGAATCGAAACTGAAATGTGTTTGTTTATTGAAATCAAACGATTACATGATGAAAATCAGAAATGTTACATTTGTAGATCAGTGGATTTGGAGGTGATCAATGTTGGGGGTATTAAAAGTTGATTATTTCGTGATGTGTTAAGTAGAGGTTGTGGACGAAACAATAATGTGGATTGAGTTCGACAATTGTAAAGAGGTGTTCGGTTACTTAGTAGCCATAACAATGTCACGGATGAACAAAGAGAAACGTGTTTATCTGTTCTCATCTAGAGACAGTGAAGCACGAGGCGTACGAATGGTGTATACATGGCTTGTGCCATTGACATTAACCGGGGATACAAAGGAATACTTAGTGTTCCAGTTATGAAAGTGTTCAATAAAGGGCTATTATACCTAAGTGCTCGTCTGGAAGTACACCAACCTTTAGGTGGAAAGGGAGGATAGAGTAGTGCATACGTGCACTAATTGTCAGAGATAGAACAAAGTGACCTAATGTCCTACGGTTAGTGGACTTTTTGGGGTTAGGTGTATGGAGCGTTAACTTCACGGGTGGTCGTATAATCGTCGATAGTCATTTCTATCTTCGAAACAAGGTTGTTTACGCTCAATATTGTTGTGAGCTTCTTGAAAATCCTTAGAAGGAGAGGTCCTTCATTGAATTGGTTGGGTGTGCCTACTTGGCTTCGGTGAAATCCAGTTTTAGATAACATGGTGGATTCTGAAGGCATCCCTGTTGACCCGTCAAAGATTGAAATAGTCAAGGGGTAATTGGTGTTTGAAGTCTTAGAACTTCACAAGTAGTGTTTGAAGTCTTAGAACTTCACCAACGGTGTATGAGAATGAAGTCTTCGAACTTCAAAAAGAGGGATTGGGTGATTGAGATCCTTAAATCTCAAGGGAGGCCTTATGATTTAGTCGTTGGAGGTAAACTAAGTGTTAGGTCGCAAATAAGGAGCTGCCTGACAGATTTGTGAAAGAGGATTTGGGTAGTGGCAGGTCTTTTGACCGGGGAGTGTGCAATTTCTATTCTTGGAAGAAACATACTCTTATGATTGATCAAAGAATGTCGATTTAGTGGAGGGTGTGATACGACATGGCGTGACCGTATCTTTTGAGTTAGATTGAAATGTCAGTTTCACTTGTCCATTTGGAGGAATCAGGTGATCATTTTACCATTGGTTGGGAGATATAGCATCATCTTATCTATATTTAGGGATGTTTTTATGCCATCATACGATTTACTAAATGGTGGGCGATGTCAGACACCGATGAATTTGATAGAATTAATTAACGGGAGTCTAGAATCAATGGTGTGATTCAAGACTTAATGTAGGAAATCCTGTAAGTGAGTGTGATTGTAAATCCACTCTAGATGTGACAGTAAGCCCTAGTCGAATATAGGGAGTGGATGTTGTTTCTCATAGCGATACAGAGGCGATAGATGATGGATTTTCCATCTAGAGGAACAGGTGGCTATCTTAGATAGAAAAGTGAAACGCTTGAGCTGAATAAGCAAGTGTTAGTTCATCAGAATCATTGGATAATGGGGCGGAAAATATTCGGGATTCTGAGGATAGATACATGAGTGTTACCTTAATCTTTTGGTGGATCGGGTTTCGGGGACGAAAACCAAATGTAGGGGGGTTGATTTGTAACGAACCAGTTTTTATCCTATGGTTATAATATGATGATTCATACTTTAAGGGTGTAAAATAAATCAATTGAAAGTCAAGGGTTTGTTCCAAATATGCATTTTTAGACTTTTTGGATAAGAAAAGGATAAAATGAAAGTATGAGGGGGTAGTGTGTAAATGTTTTATAAAAAAAACAAGCATCTGATGTTGGGGAGAAGGAAAATGGCGACACACTAGGTGTGTGTGTGTGTTGCCATCATGAAAATCAAGAGGGAGAAAGGGGATGAGCCAAGATCATCAAAATCTGGAAGCTTCATGGAAATCAGTTGCAATTGAAATGTTCTACCTCAAGCAAGCATCTAATGATCAAGTGGTAAGGAAGCTATCTTGGATGGTTAAGCGAGATCATCTTTAGCAAAAGGTAAGTGCTTTGCACTTACTTAGTAATGATAGGTGGTAGTAAATGTATATACTTGATATACATGTTGATTTTGTTGATTATCATGCGTGAAAATGTGTGTATATTGAATTGGTGAATTTGACTCATGTAGTTTAGAGTCAAACAAATATGGTAATTGACTTAAGTGGTTTATAGTCAAACAAATGTGGTAATTTGGTGAATTTGACTTAAGTAGTTTATAGTCAACAAATGTGGAAATTTGGTGAATTTAACTTAAGTAGTTTAAGTCAACAAATGTGGTAATTTGGTGAATTTGACTTATGTTGTTTAGAGTCAAAAAAATATGGTAATTGACTTATGTGGTGTATAGTCAAACAAAATGAGGTGAATAAGGTATAATTGAAGTCATTTGAACTTCACAAGTATAAATGGTGGGTTGGGGTCTTTGAATCCCACATGTGTGTACTCTTGTATGTTGTGTTAAAAAGTCGGTATTGAAGTCTAAAAACCTCACCCAGTAGTAATTTGAGGTCAAGAGCTTCACTAGTTGTCGTTTTGTGCTTACTTAATAGTAATAGGTGGTAGTGATTACACACAATATGTTTATGCATTATGATTTGTCGCTTAACTTATGTGTACTCGTGCGTGTGTGATATTAATTGAAAATCATATGGGTTGGATATGCATGGGGGGGGGGGCGTTTGTTAATTAACTTCTAAGAATCTCACAAAGGCTGATTGTATTGATGTCTAAGAATCTCACAAAAGTGGATTGGAGTTGAGGCTTCGAGGCTCACAAGGGCGGTATGAATTTGAGGTAAAAGAACCTCACAAGGGTGTTGGAAATTGAGGTCTAAGAACCTCACGAGGGTGGGTTTGAATTTTGGTCAAAAGAACCACACAAATGCGGTTCAGAGTTTGAAATCTAAGAATTCACAAGAGAGTGAATAACTTGAGGTCTCAAATCTCACAAGGGTGTGTAATACCCCAATTCTTAAAAGAAATAAAAGTCCAGGGGTTGATATGTAATTATCCCAAAGTTGAGGGGTTCAAAATAAAAGAATTTGAGAATTCAGGTGGTAGCGGACCACTTCCAAGTCATTGGCGGTCTACTACGTAGCAGGGAAAGTAATAATGAGATAATGACACGTGGCAGGAATGTGTCGGGTGACTCAGCCCTATGGCGGACCGCCACCAGGCGGGTAACGGTCCGCCAGCCGTAATTTGGCCCGAATAACGAGAAGGCGACACGTGTATGGCGACTCGCTAAGCAGGATTGGGTAGCGGACCGCTACCCAAGACGTAATGGTCCGCTACATGGTGACCACGCATAACATATGACAAGAGGCGTTAGCAGACCGCTACCCCTTTGCTTAGCGGTCCGCCACCGGTGGCACATCAGCCCTATAAATAGGTTCATTTGCCGTTTAAAATGGAAACAACAACTTAACCACTATCATCACACACACACACGCAAACCAAGGTAAGGATAGCATGACGGTTACGAGTGTGGTGGTTACGAGTACGGTGCGTTACGAGTGTGATACGCTACGAGTACGGTTCGAGTTCGGAGAAATGTTTAAAGCGAAGAACGAACTTAGGAACTACCTGAGGGTAAAGTAAGTATAATGGACCCGTACCCTAGTCACTATTATGTGAATTATGTGATTAAATGTTATGTGTTATGAGCTATAAATATAACGAGGGTACGGGGAAATGACGGATTAGTGTAAAAACTAAACGGGAATAATGGAGTAGTCACGACGTATCCAGGGGGTGGTGGATACGCCGCTGGTACTTCCTATATATAAACCTCTTGGTACTTAGTGGTGAAACCATTATGAATGTTTAGGGGTATAGACTAATAAATAATAATGAAATATAGTGAACGTATGGGAGAACATCCAACCGGTATGTAGTTATCTGACAAACGGAATGTTCTGTCTAAGAAAAGAGTGGTGTATAAATCTCTCCTAGACCCGTCACTCTTTCCTGGGAACATCTCTGTTGGAGGTACTGCTCTGGAAGGAAAATCACCCTAGTTTACAATATATGACGAATATGAATATACGATGGAAATATACCATGCATAATGAATATGAATAAGTGATGAATATGAATACGTGATATGCATGATGAATACGTGAATGCATGATGATACGTGCAAACATGAATAAGTATGATGGAACGAGTCTAAACCCTAAAATGGAATAACGGAGTACTCACGAAGCGTTAAAAGGGTGGTGGATACGCCGCTGGTACTTCCTATATATAAACCCTTTTAATGCAAGCGTGGAGAAACCGTTACAAATTTTTAAGGTAAGGACTGGTTGGAAGGTAAATCAAGCATATACGTGAAATGAAAATAAATGCTTTATACAATCGGGAGGCTGTGAGTCAAAGATACTCAAGGTCCCAAATGAAATGAGATACCCGGCCTGTAAGGTGGATCTCAATAAATAATAAAGAAGAAAACTAAAAAGATTCCAAGCTTACGGGGCTGAGGAAAAGAAAGAGAAACTCTAGGCCTACGAGACTGAAAGAGTAAAAGATTCCAAGCCTACAGGGTTGTGGAATGAATAAGTCTTCGTGACAAATGCGAGGGGTCTATACCGACGAGTATAAGAACCTTGCCAATACTCGGACCGGAGGTACGGCTTAAGATGGTTGCGAGGGGGTTAGCACACCCATAAAATCTACAAATACCGTGATCGGAGGTACGTCCGAAGATGGTCACAGGGGCACCGAGAGCCCGAGAGAACGTGAATAATAATAAGAACCTAAAGGGTTCATAATGAAATGAGAAGATGTAGTATACTTACTTAGCGAAAGCTAATTCAAAAACATTTTTTAAACACTGCAGGAAAGAAGCACGTGGAATGAGGCTTCCTGAGGACGGAGCGGTCGGAGTTAGAAATCCCTATGTAATAAGATATTGTAAATGTAAACCAATATTTATAAATGAAAATATACCTTAGCCATTTAATGGCAAGGTTTTGATAAACTGAGATCGTTTTTCGCAATAAAATACTCTGATAAAATAATAAGATAAGTAGGGTGTTTCAGGGTGTGTCGTCATTTAAAAGCATTGAGCTTTGTAATTGGTAGTTTAATTAGTTTTTAATTGAAACTTGAATTGTTGTTTAGTTGATTTGGATTAACAAGAATCCTCATGGGGTGTTAAGAAAGTATTATATGATCAATATAATAATGACATAATGTTGTGGAATTGTCAAAACGACCGGGGGTCGAATCGGGAGGGTTGGTGTAATTCCCAGGAAATTCAGGTTTCTATATTATCTTTTCTGACTCATGTAATTTCTTTGGTTTTATGAAAGTATCCTATTTACCCACTACAATTCATGAGTTTACATACATACATATATTGGGTGCAATTATTGCAGATTCAAGAGTAATAAATATTTATATGAAGGTTTATATAATTGTTATTAATCCATGAAATAAATATATATATATACTAAGTTAAACCTACATATATATATATATATATATATATATATATATATATATATATATATATTTACAAAAGTCAAATTATAAATTTTATAAAGATTAAAGTTTATATTGATAAGAATAAAAAGATTTCTATCATTTAATAAATTACATTTTTCTTTTATATGTATAACATTAAATTATAACATAATAATTTATTAGATTTTATAAAAATTATAAGATTTAATAAGATTTATGTGTTATAAATATTTAGGGTTCAAAATGTAACTTTTTGAAACTTGATTTTCAACTTAAAACTAGCTTTAAACATAAAATGATAAAGCTTTAGAACCTCAGGGACCAATCTGCAAATTAAAACTTTCAATTCCTCCCCCCTCTATTCAGAAAGTACCCCCGCCCCCTTGACCCTCGAAAGTCAACAGAAACCAAAATCAATATTTGGATCATCGAAGCGTTGTGTTTTAACACAATCAAATCATGCAAAGACGTTACCATAACAGTTTCGATCGAGTTTAATGACTTAATTTAACCAATTCAATGATTGAATTCAATTAGACCAAACCATAACCATTCAAGACGTGTGCTTAATCAATTCGTGTTTTCGGCTTGAAATTGGACCTATAAAACGAGTGCCACACCTTCGCGACATTCATCCCAAACTCTCTGAACTCGAAAACTTGCCTGAGCGCACGTCTGAAGTCCGGTCAAACCCAACGAACTCAGATCTGTATTGCACGGTCGTTCTCCTCCGTCACCCAACCATTACAGGTAATTTTTATGTCATTGAACTCGTATCAGTCACACGATCAAAAGCCCCATGGTTCGAGTTCATTTCGTCTGAGAAAGTCGGGTTAATTTGGTAGTTAGGGTTACGAGATTGGTTTGGGGACGAAGGGCATTTGGGATTGCTTATCAAAAGCATAGCGGATCAACCACTGGACAAGACATCATGCCCAGTCCTGTGGTTAGTGCGTGTGTGCAAACTGAGAACCGCCGTAGGCGCGGGTTCGAGTCCCAGGGGGCGAATTTCACCCTTTTTTTTTCCTTTTAAACCTTTTTTTTATTTAATTACACTATTTAACATTTAAAAAATTCTAATTAATTTTTTATAAAATATACAAATAGTATTTTAACTAATTTATTTTATTAAACCTCTTGAAAATTCTAAATAAAATAATATAAATCATTTGTTAGACAAATCTAATTTTGTTGTTTATTTATTTATATGTTATTTCACTAATTCTATTTATATTTTTAAACATTGTTATACTCCTATAAACTTTTAAATAATTATTATTGGTAAGGATAATTATTTAAATACTTTAAATTTATAGACAGCTAAATAATTATTTTAGATAATTATTTTATACAAAGTACAATTAATTTTATTTAAAGGTTACTTAGTCTCTTGAAATTCATTTAAAATGAATTATTAGATTAGTTAACCATTCCTACCATTTTAGTTATTTAATGAATTAATTACTTTATATTAACTAATAATTTAACTAATTATTTTGTAAAACTTATTAAACATTTTTCCACTTTATAATTTATTTATAAATTGTTATATAAATAAATCCAAGTATATTATTTTCATATCACATTATGTGTATTTAACAATTCATATACAATATTATTTAAATCTTCCTCCACACTATGATTTATTAAATAAATATTTATGTGAATAAAGTCCAAACATTTTAACGTTATAAATATATATGTTTTTCCTACCAAACTTGCACAAACCTTATGCTCAAGTCTCAAACCCTCGTGAAACCCTAAAGTCCTAAGAACCTCCTTAATTCCATTTAGACACACATTGAAACTTAGAGTACCATTTCACGTGTAGGTTTGTTGTGAAAAATCCTCACGAGGCCTATCAATCCCTTCCAATCCATACCACTTTTAGCTTGGATACAAGTGAGTTTCATAGCCCCTTTTTTCTTTACTATTATCTACAAATACTCGGGGTGGAACATGTTTACATACTATACGTACTAAATTCAATACCATTGTTCTCATGCTAATTACTATGTGCTTTATGTCTTAAACTACTTGGGGACCATACGTGTGTTCATATTTAGTACAATCATTAAATTATGTTGCAAGCCTAAGGCAGTACCTTTTATGATCATTTATACGGGAAACCGATACCATAGTTAACACAAACCTTGGCGGGTTTTGTGTGTACCATATTACTACTTTTACCAAAACACAATCAGTTGGTTGTACTTACCAGTTTTCCATTTACTACGGTTTGATTGTACACTTGAAACCTTGTATTTTTTCACATTTATGCCTTAGTTATACTTTGAACATATTGAATTGCAAAAAATCCTTTTTACAACTTTTGTTTTGTGTCAAAACCTATGTTACTCACCAACTACTTGTAGTTGGCATTTATTCGCATGTTTCAAGTGCACCAGTTTGAGGATTCAACTTGATCACATAGGACTTGGACCTAGTTTAATTTAACTATGTTTTGTTTTGAACACTTTATTTTCTTATTTTCAATTGTAACGTATGCTTTTAATTCGAATAATGAATATTATCATATTTAATAGATGATCATGTGCTTATGAACAACCGCGTCAGCCCCGGCGTATAATTCGCCGCGGTCGGTGTGTGACAGATGAAGGGACTGCGCTGGTTTTGGCGCAGGTTGCGCTGGGCAGCGCATGCTGCGCTGAAATCTCACTTTTTTGCGCTGAATTAAGTCAGAAAAGTGGCGTTTGGGCCCGAGTTAAGGCATTAACTTGTGAAGGGTCCTAAGGGGTGTCTATCATTACTAATGATTGTTTGTTTGTGTGTTTTTATGTAGGGAAAGCTCCGGTCTAGTTTCGGGTCATGTTTCAAGCCTCAGATTCTCATTAGGAGATCTTTTGATGCAATGGTTGTTTGTTTAAGATTTACTATGAGTGCTTAAACCCTTTGGATGTATAAAAGGATGTAATTAAGGTGGTAAAACTTATGTTTTGAACTAGACATCAACTAAACATGGTTTAAGTCAAACGTCGTAGTTGGCTTGGTTATTTTGAAACTCATTGTTGATTTTGGGGATCTTGGTCGGTCATTTTAAACCAAACCATATCGTTGTCATTTCAATGTAGTTAACATGTGTTGTTTTGTCAAAAAGCGTGTTATGGGACCTACTTCCGCATGATTTTGAAAGTTAAAATCAGTTGAAAATTTTGAGTGTTACATTGAGCTATTAGATGACTCGTGATGTCAAAATTAGCTAAAACACTTGTAGAAGTGTTTTGATGACTTAATTTGAGTATTGAAAAAGAAATATGAAACATATCGGTTTGGGTGTGTGGGTTCAAGATTTAAACCCAAACTCTAGTAACTTGTTATAATTTTATTTTAAAGTTGTTTGAAGCGCTAAACATGTCTTGGAGTTAATTTTCAGCTTGGAAGTTCTTGAAGTGTTAAAACTTGATTGGATTAGAGTTGTAGGTGATTTAAAGACTATGCTGAGTACCGTCATTATGTTGCTGGACTTGTTGGATTAGGGTTGTCAAAACTCTTTAATGTCTCAGGAATAGAAATTTTGTTTCTTGAATCTATTTCCAATTCAATGGGCTTATTTCTCCAGGTAATAATGTTTATGGTCACTTGAAGGTTACCGAAGCATATTGATTCATCTTTGTATTGATGGCAGATTAATCTTGCAGAAAGCAAAATCATTAGAGATTATATTGAAGATATTAATGAGACACCCCAAGTCACGTATGTTTTGGCCTCGACAGATCTGGAGATATATAACCCACATACATACATAAACTAATGAACACAAACAAAAACTAAATCAACGGAGATGAACAAGATGAACCTGCATGGAGATGATGTAATCGAAGAAGATGATGAACCGAGCTAAGCAGATACAAACGAACTGAATGACTTGTAATCGCTAGTTCTCTCCTTGCCGTATTTGTAATATTTTATTAGGGTTTTTTTATTATACGTACAATTACTAATTGTTCCATACATACGAGTTTTACAAGATTTTTTAGACCTGCTGGCTTAGGGCGAACCGGGACCGTAACCGTTAAGCCATGAAAGATAAGACCGAAGACCGGACCGATTACACACATCACAGGTAGGGGTCGGGTTTAATGGGCCGGTCCTTCGGGCTTTCACGGCCAGCACGTTTAATGCACACCCCTGCCACTATCTCATTCTTTTGCAAAATCAGAGAAGAGAAGGACTAGAGCTCTTGGGTGGTCCAGTGGCTGCCGATGGTGGTTTGCGGTGGTCTAGTGGCGGCCGGAGGTACCGTTTTTCACCCAGAACCATTTCTCGATGCTACGAACCAATGTAAGCTCTGATTTCCCTAAATTTTTGTTTAAGACCGTCAAATAGTGTCGAAAACAATCTATCCAGAATGTTGCTTGCATGCGTAGTCTCAAAGATCAGACAATCCCAGGGATCCAACCATTGAATTTTTCGACCAACAGAAGCAAGAGCAAAACAAACGATTCGATTATTTATGTGTTTTCACAGATTTTATAAGTATTTTTACAAAATGGATTTAATTTTATTACAAATCATCTATTTATAAAATGAATTTGTCAATAATTTTCTTTACCTTATTTCTGCCGATTCATTTGATAAAGTAAATAATTGTCGATTCATTTGATAAAAGCAAAAACATAAAGTATATTAATTTTTATAATGATATTTGTCCTTAACAAATTAACCAAAACCGAAAAAAGATAGTGAAGAAAATTATACAATACGTAGTCATATCATGGTCCGGGTCTCTTTAGGGCCCCACTCATACCCCCTCTTTTCTTTCTCATATTCTCCCCTGTTCTCCTATATATCCAACGCCCTTCGCTAAACCTAATCCAACCCACCACCACCACCGATTGCTTCCGAATTCTCACTCTCTACACCATGCCGGCACACGACTCACCACCACCACCGCCACCGCCACTGCCACCGCCACGCATCGTCATACGATCTGTATTCGCCTACAACATGGAATCGGAATTCACCTTAATCGCGTCAATCATCGACGACTACCCATTCGTTTCCATGGACACAGAGTTTCCCGGCGTCGTAGTTCGTCCTAACGCCGGCTACGACTACTTCCGCAACCAGAAACCTTCCTACCACTACCTCCTCCTCAAATCAAACGTCGACGCTCTCAAATTCATCCAGGTCGGCCTCACACTCACCGACGCCGACGGAAACCTTCCAGATCTCGGCGACACAGATCACAACACTCGCTACATTTGGGAATTCAATTTCAACGACTTCGATCCGTCACGTGACCAGCACGCCTCCGACTCGATCGAGCTTTTGAAACGGCAAGGGATTGATTTTGATAAGAATCGTGAATTTGGAATCAGTTCGGTTAAATTCTCTCAACTGATGATGACATCAGGGCTGGTGTGTAACGAGCACGTGAGCTGGGTGACGTTTCATAGCGCGTATGATTTTGGATATTTGGTTAAGATTCTTACAGGACGAGTTTTGCCAGATGAGTTGACTCAGTTTCTGTGTCTTTTGAGGACGTTTTTTGGGGATAGGGTTTATGATGTGAAGCATTTGATGAGGTACTGTGAGAGTCTGTATGGAGGGTTGGACCGGGTGGCTAAGACCTTGGAGGTGGACAGGGCGGTTGGGAAGTGTCACCAGGCTGGGTCTGATAGCTTGCTGACATGGCATGCGTTTCAGAAGATTAGGGGGCTTTGCAGGGGAGGGCCTGAGAAGTATGCTGGAGTGCTCTATGGGTTGGAAGTTTTCTGAGGTGGTTTAATGATGGTAGCTTGTAGAAATTTGTTTTTAAAAATTAAAATCATGTTAGCAAATTAGAAGATGTGAACTTCTGGTTTTTTTAATATGAATCTAGCTGCTATTAAGTGATTATTTCATTAATATTTTATGAATTAGTACATATGCAGATGCAATTAGGTATGCACATAGCTTATTAATCTTTGAGAATTTGATGTAGTGCTATGGTTTCTATATGTTTTAGGCAAATCTATGTTGTCAAAAGCGTATTAGGCGCACGCCTAGGTGCAGAAGCGCAGCGCAGCATATGCGCCTCGCCTGAATAGGCGCATTTTCAGGCCTAGTTTAGGTTAAATTTTGGCCAAAAATCATCTGAACATGTCTAAATATGCTATAACAGCTTACACTAGTCCTAACAAGCCTGGAATCAATATAAAACAGCCTAAAACATGTCTAAAACCCCTAAAAATGGTATTTTTATACTCTGCGCCTCACTTAAAAAACCCTTGCTTTTTAAGCGCCTTGCGCCGGGTGAGGCCTTGCACTTTTGACAACATAGGGTGATAATGATCTTATGTTTAATATATGAATGTCTTGTTGATTTGTTGCAGTGTTGGAGAATATGCTAAATTGATTTAGCCCTCACTCGGGGTATGTTTTGCGCACAGCTTTTAGGAGCATATTAGCTTTTGGTTTTGGAAAAAGAGGCTAGCTTGGAAGGCAAAGTTTTAGCCTTGATATTGGAAAAATAAGCTGCTTTGAATTTATTATATAATAACCTCAAGACTCTCTTGCTGTTCTACATCGCGCTAGTTGACCTCTTATTTAGTGTGTATATATATGCGGCTATCTTCTATGTAATTAAGCACCAGCAAGTGGTGCATGCAGCATGGCTTTATGTATGTTATTGTTATACGGTTACAGAGCCTTTATTTTGTTTTGTTAGCTAATAAAGTTGTCTTAAATGCTAGCAGAGACTTATGGATCCCTTCCTTAGTGTTTGAGATTTATTTTGTTGCCTCTTTATAATAGTTGTGAAGTATAACTTATTAGGGGCTAAGAGTTGAAAGTACAGCAGAATACACATAGAAATTAGGCAGAAGAATTTACGCCCGACAGTAGAAGCACATGTCTTTTTACCAATGGATATGCTCTTATTATTTGGAAAAAGGTTGGTACTGTAGTTCTTGAATCTTGATACTGCAGTTTGGATGGATTTGCAGTAAAAATATGGTGTTCCAATCCGCAGCATGAGGGCTTGAATGTTTTCTTTTGAAGCCCAGCTCAGCTATAGCGCCTGGAGGTGACCAAGGCACAGATCCAGGCTTTTTTTGCAAAGGCTAGCTCAGGTGAGGGCTTTTTGTCGGACGCCAAATCAACCAAGGCGTGGGCTTTATTCAGGTTGCTTTTTTGGTTTAATGGATCATTATTTAAGAAAGCTAGAAACTTTGATTATTTGATCTTTATCCTTGTTTTTTAATATTAATGATTTGAAGACTGACCTTATATTTGATTCAATTTCTCATTTTTCGTTTTTTTGGATAGTTGGAACAGTAAAATCAAATTATCCTAGACCGAGAGGCTAAAAAACTCATTTTCTTTTAATGTAATTATTTGTTGATGTTTGGTAGCTTTTTCCAACCATCATCATTTTATAAATTTATTTTTGCTATTCAAAATTGTTTGGTTCAAACTAGTTGCATTTAGCATGTTCGCAGGCCAACATTTTGAGTTTAATCAATGTTGGAAAGGACTCAATTTTGAAGTTCGTTTTGGGTCCAAAAAGGTTGAGCCGTCCCTAGTAGTCTAGTACTCGGTAATATTTGATAAATAACTAGAGGATATTCATGCTCAATATTATATTGTGTAGACCTTGTATGTGTAACCCATGGTACAAGAATAATATACACAATTCGTATGATTTTCAAGCATTAATCACTGAAGATCTTGTCTTCATGATTAAATATGATCTCAAGCTATGTTTTAACTTATGATTCAATAAAGGATTTTATAGCATCCATAATCTTAATTCACCTTGTGAAGGCCAAAGTCTTCAAAAACATGTGTGAGTTTTATTGACCTCAAATAAGGAGGTTACATCCTTACATTATTTTTAATCGTAATTAACCATTTTACATTATACTTGATCATAACTAACCATTTAAAACCGACTCAAACTAAAAACCGACGGTTTAGCTTTATACTTTTTGAAAACTGAAAATTACGGTTTGGTTTCGATTTTGTACTTTTTGAAAACCCGAAAAAACCGAGCCGAACGTATACATATAAGCTTGTATAATATATTGTGTGAATACATATATGTGTTACACATATTTGCATTAATAGTAGGTTAAGATTTATATTTATTTTTAAATTTATGGATTATAATGTTTATTTTAAATGTTAAGTATTTTTTTAGAAAACTAATAAATTATGTAGCACAAAAATTTTAGACTTAAATGTGTAATTGTTAACAAAAAAAAATTATTCCAAAACATTCAAGTCCAAATGGTAAAATCGAAAAAGCTGAAACCAAACATTTTCAAAAAACCAAAAACCGAATTTTTGGTTTTACCTCAAAACCTAATCAAACCGACTCATACACACCCCACCTTTTCACTTTATAAATCAATTCCTACATAACGGTATTGCATGCCTTTTATCATTTCAGAAAGCAATTCTTACAAGAGGCTATTACATACCTTTATCACTTAAAAAACAATCCCCCATGCTAAATTTATTTTGCTAAATTTAGTACACAAACTACACTAATTTAAGCATAATTTGTTTAATCCTTACATGTATTATATTAGACAATTAATTATGTATTCCCAGTATTGAGCATGTCTATTCTACTATTTACCAACTAAAATATACACGTGAAGAATCAAATTCAGGACAATATACTTAAAATAGAAAGTCAATTATTTAATCTAATCTACTCTAATTTTTTTTGAACGGCTAACACCTAGATATTATAGGATAATTGGGTTTTCCCGTAGTAACACCTAGAACATCCAGGGCAGCCCACCCTAGGAGGAACCCCCAAATGGGTAAACCCCCTGACACCTGGTCACATACCCCTTTTTGTTGTGGCCCGGATTTGAACATGTCATTTACATGATTTAAACCCTCAACCTCTAGGATAGAGGTGACACCCGTTAACTTCATTACTCACATGAAAAACTTAATCTATATGTCCTAAATCATCTAATTAGTGTTTTTTTTACAAATACCTAAGAGTATATTATTTCAACCAAACTCAACCGTTCACTTTAAAATTCATGATGAGTCTCATATTACATATACTACAATTAGCAACGTCGGTGGATACAATCCAGTAACTTTTTGTCCACAGTTTATACATGTGTATATATATGTAGGGTAAGGATCATTTGTGAACTCGTAAACTAAAAAAATCAAATTCTGATCACACATTTATTTTCATCTTTTTTTAATCAATTCCCCCAAAAGTCAAAACACCCTATTAAATATAATAAATATGTGGTCAGAACTTGGTTTTTTGGTTTACACATTTAAAGTTGGTTCACATTTGATTATTTTCATATATATATATATATATACTAGGTTAAAATCTCGTGTATTACACGGGTTGAATAAATATAATATTATATATTAAGTAATAAAAAATTTATTTTTAAAAAACTCGTGTTTTACGCGGGTTGAATAAACCCATGGAATACAATATAATTTGTTAACACATAAACTCGTCAAAATATGTCAGGAGATTTATTAATATAAAGATTAGTATTTTATTCAAAATTATATTATTATTAAAAGATAGAGGTGTATTTAGTAAGAGAGAGAGGCGGGAAAAAATGATAAGAATGAATACGGAGACGACATGTGGCATGAAAAACATTTATTTATTATATAGTACAGATATATATATATATATATATGTGTGTGTGTGTGTGTAAGGCCCCTAAACCCGAAAGACCTCACTTATTGGATTTACTCATTAACACATAGTACGTAAACATAAGACATTCACAATCACAGCGGAAACGATTTAAAGCTTTAACATATGCAGCGGAATACATAACATGTCTTAAACATACTTGTTTGGTACGAATTTAAACTTGTATTAAAACATCATAACTTTAAACATAAAATACTGATCGTAACAACGGGATGCCAGATCTTCTCTTCGGGGTAAATCCTCAAGCAAACCAAGCATCCAAACTGCCAACTACACTAACTGATATGCATACTAAAAGTCAGCTAATATTGAGTGAGTTCTAATGCTTACATCATACATGTATTACAAGAAAAACGTTTTTCTTGAACATATCTTTACTGTCAATATGGCAAAACTTTACTTATAGTATCTTTTAATCTTTACATTTCTTTCCATATTGTCTCAATGGGCTCAAGTCCAAAGGCCGACGAATAAGGAGAGATAACACGATGCATCACCGTAAACATTTGTAACAACCCTAACTAATGTCAAGACGCTGTCACCATACCGTCAATTCCATTTGTAACTGCTTAGGCACAAAGCCTACTTAGGCACTGGGCCCTACTTTAGGCATTTAGCCCTACTTTAACTTGGTACTTATTCCCGAAGAAAACTTTATGTAAATGAAATGACTTTTCTTTAGAACTTTATATTCATTCCTTTAATAACATCTCTACTGCTTGTAAACATTTCATAAACATCATTCATAAAACTTCTTTTGCCTCTTTTAAACATTTCTATAAATCATGATTTTCGTCATCGTTTATTAATATAAAATATATAATAAACATTTTTCTCTCGGTATGCACACTACCCCTAAAGTAGGCAAAAAAGGGATTAGAACTCACCTAGTATATGGTCTACTATGGAAACTAACTAGCTTTGGGCTACACAAGTGCTATGTGATCTGTGCGAATACAAAACATGAAATCGGTTAAACTTGCTAATGTCGGCTGACACACTTGAAAGTCGGCCGCCAGTGTCGGCTGACACTCTTGACAGTCGCCTGAACTTGCATTCAGGACTTTGTGTCTTGCTATGGAGGGTCGATACTCAGAGTGTCGGCACCGAGAGCCGATTCTCAGTGTCTTCTTCATCGTCAAGTGTCGCCTCATGAAGGTGGACGACACTTGAGTGTCGGCCGAAGAACACTAATCCCTTACAGTCCTGTTTTCGATCCAAAATCAAAACTTTTTACGTTCAAATCATTTCTCCAACTTCCATGAAGCTAGATCCATACTTTTCAAATGTGTTTATACATAAAAATCCGACCTTTATGTGATTAAACCCAAGAAACCCTAAAAACTCATTTCCATTAGAAACAACAGATCTGAGGTCGATTCTTACCTCAAAACGCGTTGTTCCTCATGTAGGATTGATCTATGATGCTGGAGAATCGATATGGAAGCAAGATCCAAGACTTGATGGGGTTTCCTTGATCTTTCTCTCTCTAGGTTTTTCCCTCTAGAAATAGGGAAAATAAAGAAGAGAATGAGATGGGAGGAGGAGGGGTAGAGTTTTAAGGCCCACTCTCCTTCAGCTTGGCCTGTCTAGCAACCTGGACCAAGGCCCGACCCATCTCGCTTCCTTTTCCTTATGCTCGTGCACTTCCCGAGCCCGATCTATGGCTTTCGAAATCCGGGATGTTACAATATATATATATATATATATATATATCATGTTTTGGTCTAATAGTAAAGGAAACCTAGCGCAACTGGTTATGTGCTCTACCTCCACAAAGAGGTTATGAGTTCTAACATTCCCTACATCTCCATCTCTTTAATTTTTGCGCTTTCCCCAAGACTTAAATTTTTATTATTACTTATTATTATTTTATTTTTATTTTTTGATGTGATTTTTTTCATTTTTGCTTTAATAATAAATAATTATTTAATTATTGTTACTACTACTATTATTTTTTATTTTGCTTTTAATATTATTATTATTCTTTTTTATTAATATTATTATTATTATTGTTATTATTATTATTATTTTTCCATTATTGAAAGCCCTTACTACCTTCCGTTGATCAATTGAATAACATATTCAGAACCCTTTTCGATAATAATGTAAAGCGCATACCGATATCCTTTTAGGCATATTACGAGTTTATGTTATGGTAACGAGGCACCTTTTATTTAATTAAACTTAATACTGCTGTGAAAATATTCTTTTTTAATAATATATAGATTTTTTGTCGCATCGCATGAGTGGAAATACCTAATTTATTTGAAACTCAAAGCACATTTGTGGAAGTATAATTAATCATTTAAAGCAAATCTTAGCTAATTAGACTAACCAATTCACCAATTTGATATTTTTAGTTAAATCTCTAGCATTAGGGACTTGTATATCATAGTGGTCTTTTTATATTATTCTGGTATCTGTTATGACTACTTGATTTTTGGTACATGTAGTTCATGTATGCTTTCTGTATGCCTCACAACTTTAGATTTAGAAACATAAATGAACGAACACGACCTATGTTAATATTCGTTTATTTAATTAAATAAATGAAATTTCTTCTTCATATTCGTTCATTTATTAAATAAACAAACTTTCCGTCGTTATTTTATTCTAACAAAGTCAGTTATTCTCATAAACCTCCTACTTTAGTTCAAACAAATAAATCCACATTAAAAGAAAAGATCTGGCACACCTATACTGCTACACATAAGATACTAAAGATAATTAAAAGACTTTAAATCTTAATAATTCACAACCCAAAGCATAGACCATAGTGGTCCTTTGAAGCGTGTGAGCGTGCCGCCTAAATCCCCAAATTCACCTTCCTCATTCATCCCAACACACTATCCATACCAACTGAACCTCCAAATCCCAACTCCATGGCCGACAATCCAGACGACCCCCAATCGCCGGCGTATCTAATCCTCCTAAACCTCATGAGCAAACGCCGGACATGGGTCCTCCTCTTCCTATTCGTCTACACCATCCTCTTATCATCCTCATGGAACCTCCTCAAATCAGTCCTTTCATGGTACGACTCCACCGTCGCCACCGCTCCGGCGTCGTCAACCGGGTGGCCGGCGATCTACGCTTCCGTAGCTCTGGGCGTGATTTTCGGGCTTCTTTCCATGGCCGCGGCTCTGGCCGTGGCGGTTCCGGCTACCCTGGTGACGTGGATCTCGGTCTTGGTTTTGTTGACCTTTTTTGGGAAGCCGAGGAAGTCGTTGGTGGTGGAGGGGAAGAAACTGACGGCGGAGATCACTCGGACGGTGGGTAAGATTTTGATCAAAGAAGGGAATTTTGTTGCTGCTGTTTGTGCTGTTTTGGGCTATTTTTTGCTCGTTAGAAATGGGGAAAAGAATGAAATAAAAAACAATGTATAACTTTTAATGCTATATGTACAAGTTAGTGATGCAGTGGCTGTTCTGGTTTTTGTAATTTTTGTTCTGGATAAATGATAATAGATTATTAGATTTTTACTTCATTTTGAATCTAGTTTAATATCTATATCTATATATTTTTATTAGTTTTAATTGGGAAAAAAGTGATGTACCATGATGTACTAATGTAATGATAGTATATATTCTCTACTCGCAATTGAAGTAAAGTTTTTGTTTGTTTATTTTTTTTATATATATTTTGTGCTTTTTTTATGTGGTAATATTAAAAGATATGTTTATGTTGTTAAACCCTAGGTTAGGCAGGAAAATGTAGGACAAACTTGACCTATGACAAGTCTTTTGTCTTGGGAAGTACAATGTTTTATTAAAATAATGCAATAACGTTTGAAAAAGAAAAAAAAAGATCACATTGTTATATATACATGGAGATTTAATAAAGAGTAAATTACATAAAACAATATTTATGTATACACTAAATTACATTAGTATTCACTAATTACATGAAACACCCTTTATGTATATGTTTTGTATTAAATTATAACCTTTAGGCTAATAAACGTTAGATTTTTTAGTTAAATGACTTGACCAATCTACCCTTCATTCTGGGATATTACTGGTGGGATAAAGATGATGGAGTGGGACCCATAATACTTTTGATTTTATTTTATAACATTAAGGGTATTTTGGTCATTTAAAAAACGGGAAGGGCGGTGGTGGTTCATTGACTGTTTCAGGTGGACGGTTAGGTTACCAGAGGACGGGGCTGGCCAGTGGATGGGTCAGCTGATCATAACTCATGATCAATTGACGGTAGCTTGTGGTGTTACTTGTTTGCCGGAAAAATGGGCATGCAACAGGAAGGTTGTTTGGTGTTGTTGACTGTCGGAGAAAGTAGTAGAGGGGTGCAGATGAAGGTTTAGGTGAGCATCTGGTGGTTTCATGGTGAAGGTTCTTGCTGAAGACGTGAAAAGACGGATTTACCCCTCACGTGTTGGGCACGTGGGAGGTAACTAATGGAAATTTTAACGGAGTTAAGGACCAGAGACGTAAAGTATTAAAAAGATTAAATTAATGTTTGCGTCCCTGTGGTTTACACGATTTAACACAATGCGTCCCTAACATGAATTTTTAACGCTTTGAGTACTTGTGGTATACAGTCTGTAACACTCTGAGCCCCTGGGCATAACTTCGTTAAATTTTTTCCGTTAAGATTAGTTTTGACAGGGGTAAGACTGATATTCACACGAAACTACTAAGTTTTTTATAACCCTAATTCTCACTCTAAGCCCCTAGGCCTATTTTAACTCACGCCCCCTATCGAAACTCGTCGTCCTATCTTCGAAACTCGTTGTCCTCCCTCTTTCAAGCCGTCCCCGACCTCTTCCTAGACAATGCCTCTTCGAGTGGATGCCATCATCGACAACCAGGCTGTCACAGGTATAATTTTTGATCAATTTTGTGTTTGATCGTTTTTGTGTTAATAACCGGACATTCAATCGGTCCAATTTGTGACCATTTTTTTGTGTTTGAAGCCGGAATGCGGGTGCACGCGACCCCTACTCACCTTTGGGTGCGGTTAAGGGTCGTGTTGAAGTTCCTTTTCAACTGGGACTTCAACTTTCAGGTTGAATATGGCGGGACGACAGGTAGCATCGATTGGTTTTTTTAGGTCAAATTAGTAGTTTCGATTGGTGTTTTTTTTTGTCAAATTAGTAGTTTCGATTGGTTTTTTTGGTCAAATTAGTAGTTTCGATTGGTTTTTTGTATATGTATT
Organism: Smallanthus sonchifolius; assembly: GCA_023525975.1. Taxonomy (NCBI): domain Eukaryota; kingdom Viridiplantae; phylum Streptophyta; class Magnoliopsida; order Asterales; family Asteraceae; genus Smallanthus; species Smallanthus sonchifolius. The sequence continues at coordinate 69,942,299 of CM042028.1, read as the reverse complement.
TTGGATTGATTACTTGGTGATAATGTATTTTAGATTGGATTTTTAGTTGTTTCGGGTGAAGTTAGTAATTTCGTGTGAACTTAGTAAATTATCATCTTACCCTTGTCGAAACTAAACTTAACGGAATTTTTTAACGAAGTTAGGCCCAGTGGCTCAGAGTGTTACAGATTGTATACCACAGGTACTCAAAGCGTTAAAAATTCGTGTTAGTGACGCATTGTGTTAAATCGTGTAAACCACAAGGACGCAAACGGTAATTTACTCTATTAAAAATCAAACGTCGGGAATCAAATGTGTTACAGGTGGACGAAACCTGATGTTTTGTTCAAATATCAGGGACGAAAAGTCCAGTTTCCTAAAAAAACAAATATAAAACTAAAGAGCTTATTCTAAGCATTTCATTGAATTTTATGATATTTTAATTATTGGTATAGATTAAAACATAATAAAAAAAAACTTTTCAAGATTAACTAAGTTATTTTATATTTACCGAGGCTATCATGAAAAAAAAAATAGGAAATTACATGTATCCTTCTAAAAATTCATTAATTATATATATACCCAGCTTAAAATTTTATTTATTTATATCCCCTTCATAATTACAAATATACCCAACTGGATGATGGAATCGATCAGAAGCGACGCTAGATGTTAGAATCGGTAGGAAATATGAATCAGAAGGTTTGGGTTGAGATCAATGGAATAAAAATAGTCGTATTTCTTGTAAGGTTAAAAGGCTAAATTTATAAAAGATGGGATATATGTGATTTAAGTTTTGGGTTGAATATATATGTAATTAGGGTTGAAAATAAGGGATATACGTAATTCTACCGAAAAAAAATACTCACCTATCTTTTTTTTAAGATTTACAAAAGTAAAAAAAATACATCATTTTCCTCGTCTAAGTTGTAAACGAGCTAATTCGATTCGCGAGTTATTCGAGATCGACTCGTTAAAAACTCGAATCGAGCCGAGCTTAAACGAGCTCGAGCCTAAAAATAAACTTGTTTAATAAACGAGCCCGAGCTTCACTTATCAAGCTCGAGCCTATTATTTATATATATATATATATAATTAATATATTAAATATATATTTGTAAAATAATAATTAGTATATATAAAATTATAAAAAAAAACTAAATAATAAATATTATGTTATATAGAAAAATTATAATAAAATATATAAAAATAATTATATATATAACTAATAAATAATAAACGCGTCGAGCCTGAGCCAAGCTCGAGCTTTAAAAACGACTCATGAGTCGAGCCCGAACCTTAGAAATATAGCTCGAATCGAGCCAAGCTCGACCTCGAGCTCCGAGTAAGTTAAACAAGCCGAGCTTGAGCCGAGTCGAGCTCGGGCTCGGCTCGACTCGTTTGAACCACTACTCTCGTCTCTTTTTTATTTTAAATCCCGTTAATTTTTTTAAATCCCAATTACAAATATTTATTAATATTTCATCACGTTAATATTCTTTTTAAGTCCTACCTATAACGAGATGTCAATTAAAAAATGAAAAAAATATTTATAAAACAACAAGATCCAAAAAAAAAATATTTCTTGTAAATCCTAGTCATTCACCCTAAATTTTTGTAAATCATAATTAAATTATGAGTAAATTATGCTTTTAGTTCATGAGGTTTGGTCCGTTTAACCATTTCAGTTATAAAAGTAATCTTTTAACATATCAGGCTTAAAGATTGCATTTTTGTATCTATTTCTGTCCCTGTCACTAACTCTGTTAACTTTTTTTTGTTAAGTCTAGAGCCATTCCAATCATTTCATTTCTAATAGACTAGGTTAACCCTTTCAGTAGAAGAAAACATTTTTTAGTTTTTTCATAAATTTTTTTAACTTATTTAAAAACATTTTTTTAGTTTTTTCTTCCTAAAAACGTCTGTTTTAACTTTTTAAAAAACGATTTTTTAACTTTTTGAAAAACGTTTTTTTACCTTTTTAAAAACATTTTTTTAGGCTTTCTATAAAAAACGTTTTTTAGCTTTTTCAAAAAATGTTTGTATTTTAAATACAATTTTTCTTACCTTTTTAAGAATGTATTTAAAAAAAAGGTTTCTCTTATATTTTTTAGATAAAGTGTTTTTTAAACTTTTTAAAATTTAGTTGTAAAGTATTCTCTTTAACCGCACAAACAATTGGGGCATGCTATACTTGAAACTAGGTTTATAAGCAAACTGAATGGACACGAAGGGGAAATGATGGATACTGTAATATCCCGAAAGTTCATAAACTAAGGGGTCGGGTTAGCGGGTGACCTGACTCCTTATTAAACAAGAGGATTTATAAGGTTGGTCATTTAAAGTGCGTTTTAACAACGAAAAAGAGTCAGTTAGTCGTTTGAAAAGATAATTCGGGATCGAAACGTGCAATTCGGAATTGAAAGGACCCGAAGTGTAACTCGTAGGTGGTATTTAAACCACTTTAGCGCAAACCCTAGGTCATTCTTGACCTATGTCGTGCGACGATGTCACACCCCGCCAAGGCGAAAACGCGAGGTGTCACACATTTAGTTCATAGCAAAAGATACAAAGACAATTATTAAAGCATCACATAAATTATTAAATTTCATAAATTAATGTTTACGCTTGTTTCAAATCAAACAAATATCAAGAGAAATTATTGTTCAATTTATTAACTAAGTCCAAGAGCTTTCCTATGTGATCCTTCATCATCAACTATTTATTTCCTGAAACATGTAAAGTAAAATGAGTCAACATAAAGTTAGTGAGAGACATAGGTTTTATAAGTCATTGAAAGGACCTAAACCAGGTACCTCTGATAGTTGACAAACATTGCATAAACATAGATCTTAAACTTTGAATTAAACATTAAACATCAACATCGGAAGTCTTGTACAAAATTCAGAGTTAACAAAAGCTTTAAACATAACATTGTTCATCACTCATAAACTAAAGATAACGGGGATGTCAGTCTTGTCAGCAGCAGTCATCCAGCCTTTTTCTCCTAAGCTCTTGCGGTTTCATATCTTATTCTTTCTTTTGCTACCTGATTTGCATACTAAAATAGTCAGCTAACGCTGGTGAGTTCAAGTTTACATCTTTTAGCATAAAAACATTTCCTTCTCATGTCAATCATATAAGAACTCATTTAATGAAAAACATTCTTTATGCTACTAAGTAAAATATATTACAATACAATATGTAAATTTATACTTAGTTATTCTTAGCTCTTTCTTAATAAGCCATACATTTATAATCTACAATCTGCTTCTTTCTCTTTCTAGTGTCCAACAAGGACTTCTCGTGTCCATAAAAGACTTCTCAGCGAGTATTGTTCCCTAAGGCTCATCGTCCAAAGGCTGATACTCACAATGGTGTCCACAAGGGACTTCTCAGGTAACCGTCGTCACCCATTTCTACCAGTTGTACAACATCCTCGTTACAATGCCCTGCGGAGCATTGTCCCGATTGTTCTCATGGTACTGATCGTCAATCAAAAACACTTATAAAAACTACTCTTTAGCTACCTTAGACTGTAGACAGGATAGTAGGGTTGTCGAATCCACAGGGAATCAGTGGAAAGATATAATTGCTTAGTTTAGTAATTTAGAATTAAAACACAAATTAAATAAAGATGTAACCTCCTCCAAACTTCAGGTTCTAGGTTTCACGTAAAACTCAGTTATTCGATTAGACATCACATAGACATAGTGTTGGAAAATCAGTTAAAACAGTAATTGAAGACAGGCTGTTGTCAGCAATCTATACAACTAGTTTCGTCACAAACCAGTAAAATTCAATCACCCAATTTATAAATACCAAGTTACATCATTTAGTCATCCAACACTGCTACTAGGTTTGGTTATCAACCGAACAAGATTGTAAAGCAAGCAAACTCAAAACATTCAGAGGGTGTTTGGATTGACTTATTTAAGCTACTTATAACTTATACAAACCGTAGTTGTTTAGCCAATTATAATAAGAAAGAAATCAAATACTCTCACTATCAAATTCATTATTAAAAAATTATAAACTAAAATTCTCAATAGCAAAAACTCCCCTCGTAAAACATGTCAAGCCACACTTCCTCTCTGACGTGTATAGTCTTCAGCCGCCACTAGCCTCTCCCCTATGGCACCTCCTCTTCAGCCGTCAAAAAATATATCCCCTCTTGATTCTGTCGTGAATTTCCCTTTTAATTCCTTTCTTTGCGATATCTCCAAACCCAACAAAAGCCCACACCACAATTCTTGTCTCTTGATATGCACTCAATAGCCCATCATATTCTGCTTATGGCCCATTTAATCATTTGTTCCAGCCCAACACAAATGTTAAGAAGATAATAATCCACATGAAATTGCTAACCCGAGTAACTTGTTCCTTTTGTTGCTGTACTATCCACGTGAGCCATCATCCAACATAATCTTTTAGTTGCCATCATAGGCATGATTACATCCAAAAATTAATATTATGGCTTAAATAATTGTTGTCCCTCCAAAGAGTAATCACGTCCATCACCTATTTATCAATTTGAAATAAAACTATAGATCAAACAATAATTTAATCATTTTCTTATTTAGTTCATACGGATTTTATTGTTTTTAACTCATTATATATAAAAACCTCTAAAGTATAAAAACAAGTCAAAGTAAATTGTTTATCATATAATTAGGGTTAAAAACATATGATTATATACAATTAACACGTGTAATTCAATCACTTATCAGGTACGTCATGGTCTCGGTCCATGACGCAACATCGGCTTCGGGTAACACTAGTCTCAAGTACTATACTACTACCTCAAGACTTGCTACTATGTTTAGGGTAACACTAGCCTTTAGGACTACGCTACTACCCCAAGTATTTTCTTTTCTGGGTCGCATACTCTGATAGATTAGACAATGTATTTGACTTATTCTTCTTCTCTTTGTTTATAAAACAAATAGTTAGATAAAACATTCTTCTTTCTTTCTTTTGTTTATAAAACATATAGTTAAATAAACCATTCTTTTTTCTTTCTTTCTTACAAAACGTTCGGTTAGACAATCGTTACCTTTCTTTCTTACAAAACGTTCAGTTATCTTTCTTTGCAAACGTTTAAGTAATAAAATACATTTATTATAAACGTCTAATTATTGAGTATGCACACCACCCTTAAACAGTAAAATAGGGATCTTGAACTCACCTGGATTTTCGGTCTACTGCGGGAACTAAAAAGCTTTGGGCTATACGGGTGCTACGTGATCTGTACATAAGTCAAAGTACAATTTTTCTATTATTTCATGTAAGAGTTGGCAGTTTTGAGGGTGTCGCCCGAGAGTGTTGGCAAGGAGAGTTGCTAGCCACACTTGAGAGTGTCAGCTAGGAGAGTCGCTAGCCACACTCGAGTGTCGGCTAGGAGAGTCGCTAGCCACACTCATGAGTGTCGCCTGAACTGGTGTAATGGGTCGATACTCAGCGTTTTTCTTAGAGGGCCAATTCTCAGACAATCGACTCTCAGACAGTCGACTCTCTGACAGTCGACTTTCTGACAGTCGATTCTGACAGTCGGCTCTGACAACCGACTCTCTTCTTCTTCCTCGCGGAGAGTCGCCACTCAAGAACATTTGAGCATTTTCAGGTCTAATTTTTTATCCAAAACCTTAACTTTTTACGTTAAAAATAGATGTGAGCTTAGATTCACTTTTCATACATAAAAATCCAATCTTTATATGAAAAAGTCCCACAAACCCTAAAAACCCATTTATGAAGGAAACTCATATCTGAGGATGATCTATACCACGAAAGGTTGTGGTTGCTTTGTGGATCTTGATCCAAATCACTGGAGAAACGTTTTGAGACTGATTTTGAGTATTTCTTGAAGCTTTCTCTCTCTAGAACTCTCTCTCTCTCTAGTGTTTTGAGTTGGAGAAGATGGTGGAGAAATGACGAAGATGACCTAGTTCTTGCTATATATACATGGGTTATATCGGTCCATTGGAGCCGAGCTCAAGCCCGCTCCCTACTTTTCATTAAACCCCTGCTTAATTTTCGATCTTCATATTATTCTTTCTTTTTATTATTTCGGGATGTTACAGTCATTGAAATATGTTGGTATAAGAAAAGGTATACAAATTCAATACAAGTTCAATCCAGTGTGCAAACATATTAACACAAAATTTATTGCAATCAACCCTTAATGTTATATGCATCCACAATCCCAAAGATTGTGCCGTTGAAATGTTATTGCATCCACAATACCAAAGATTGTGCCATTGAAATGTTATTGCATCCATAATCCCAAAGATTGTGCCGTTGTTATATCGATTTCCCCCATATGGCCATACTAGTACTACCTTAGGCTAATGATTGCAACATTATCATTTAGTGTTCAAATATCAAGCACATAATTGAAATTACTTGTTTAAGAATTTGTTTTGATATAAAGTTTGAGTTATAAAGCCATATGTACATGTTTCACCCCAAAAGTAAAAGGAAAAGGGGCTATGAATCTCACCTTGATATGGTGTCTCAAAATTGAACTAGACCGGGAGGATGGGTGAACCGGTTTAACGATGCCCTAAATAAATATGATATGTTATTTAATATATGGGAACGATTAAAAGGAATAAAGACGGAATGGAACGATTTGGGAAGACAGGATTTGGAACGAATGAAAGGATATTAAAGATTCGAATAATAATAAGTTAAATGTATAAAACAAGTTACATGAAATAATGTTTTATAACTTTATATTTATAAAAGAGATTTTAGGTGGCATCAAATAACTATAATTGTAAATTTAAGATAATAAATAATCCTAATGGTCGTCTTGTTGGAACATTATAGTATTTATATGGATATCGTTTGGATTAAATCGTAATATCAAATCATATTATTTGTGCAAGAAATAATAATAATGATAATAATAATAATCATGATAATAATAATAATAGTAATAAAACGCCTAATAAAACTTATCATATACAATTGTATTGATTTTGTAGCTCAAGTCGTTTTTAATGGTTTAATTAATATATATATATATGTGTGTGTGTGTGTATAAATCCCTTTCGTTTAAGTGATACAATATTTTTTTATAAAATAATAGGGTTCATGATACACACTAACATTCGTCATATATATAATTAGTGGTAACGAAAAGAAATACCTATTTAAACATGGTCTAAATGTTTTTAGAAAACAATAAAACCTATATATATAAATACCCCTTTTTTTATTTACAAAGGGACAATAATTATAACGCTCTTGAAAAACTCGTTTACTCACCATAACATATTAATTATAGTTTATAATTATAAATATGTGTGAGTGTGAGAAAATTACAAAACAGGAACAAAAAAAAGGCGCAGGGAGGTCGCTTGCAGGGATCGAACCCACGACCTCCTTGCTGGAGTGACATGTTGCTAACCATTGGACCAGAACACCATTTGTTAAACCAACCAGATTGTCATAGTTATAACCCAAACCTCCCGCAAACCCTTCTTCCCTGCATACAGGTCGCAACCTAGCCCCCCTTAATCCCCAAAATCCCAAAACGATTGAGCATGGAATCAAGACCAGGAAAACGTGAAATGACGAGTGAATGATACGTGATGTCGACCCTGGATTAATCACAGGTTTGAAGACTTCTCCTTCTTTCTGTCAAAAGCAATTAGATTGCCACCATTATCTTCCATCAACGGTGTCAAGATCTGCAATTAATGAGATGACCTTAACCACCTCAGAAACCGTTGCCTCAATACCAAAAATCAAGCTTCTCAAAAATCGAGTTTTGCCTTAGGAGCACTTGGAAACAGCTGAGATCCAGCTATCTAGGATAACGCAGACTCCACTAGTTAAGTTCTGGATGAAATTCCCTTAACTAGGGGAGACTTGGTAACCCTGATTCTTTCATTGCGTCTTGTTCACTACTTGTGTTTATCTCAATTTTATGTTTATCTGCCTTATTCTATTAATTGTTATCTCAATTTTACTACTTTGGTGTTAATTTCATTTTATGAATTGTTATATGTAACTGCCACTACTCACACAGTAATTCAATATTGTAAGCATAAATTACTTTCTGTCATGTTATCATCAAGATTACCAAACTTGCTATTTGCATTTTAAAGCAACTCGCTACCTAACATGATTACTCGAACAATGACTAAACACCTTCAATATATCTAGGCATAGGTAACCATTTACCTTCGACAATCCAATCTAACGAACGTCGTAGAAGGATAAGAGAAACTAAGGTGATCATGCAAAGTAAGCAATTATTACGGGTGCACACGTAATAAAAGTTTACAGTGCATGCGAATCCTAGCAACTCCTATCCTATAAACAATAGCCATTACTTGTATGAACATTTAACTTCAACCCCAAATCTCGGGAAACGTCAATCTCAACTGTGAGGTTGAAGATGGTTACTAAATCAATAAACTTTTCTTAAGTTCATATCTCATTCGTATTCCTCTATAACGAAGCTTAAGTACCCTAATCTCTTTGTTATTTCAGTAGCCTCCACCAGTTGAATTTCGAAGACGAAATTCCTTCAACTTAGGGATACTGTAACATTCGTAAAATTTTGCATGAAATATATATATATATATATATTTATTTATTTGTGCAATAATAAACATCGTGACTCATCATATCTCGTTATAACATAGGTGTACGTTTTGTCGTGCCAATTATTATTACAAACGTATAAACGATCCGGAGTTTTGAGATTTCATTTTTATACATTCATATGTTATATGTATATATATATATATGTATTATTATAGATAATAAATTAATAAAAAAATGAGATTTTATATCTTTGTTTTAAAAAGAAAAGTTTAACAATGAAATAAATATATATATATATATATATATATATCTTGTTTTCTTTTATGAAAGTCTTAAACTAAATATGGTTATTAAAAGAAATGGGGACATGAACCCCCTCTTTAAGCCTTTTTAACCCCTCATCTTCATGCTTGACCCTCCCCCCCTTCTTGTTGAACCTTTTCAAACATGAACCCTGGATTCAAACGCAAGTTTGACTCCAGAAAGTCAAAAGCGCCCAAATCAACTTCTAATTTGCTTCAATCCGCATCCAAACCTTCTTTTTTAAATCCTAAGTATTCAAGACTGATTAATGATCCCGTATCAAGCTCCAATTTGACGGATTTGGACTGAAATCGAAGATTTGAAAACCATTAAAGAGAATCACGTAAATGGGTGCAAGATTTGTGAAATCACTGAAATCAAGCCCCGAAATCTCTTCAATCCAGCTGTTAAACGCGTTCCTAAACGTCCTATATATATCCTCAACCCATTACACTAGAAATCACCACAAAATTTTCACTCTTCCTCTCTCTCTCTCTCGGTTGAATCGACGCAAAGAAGGAGAAGCCTTCAAACCTGCGATTAATCCAGGGTTGACATTAGGTATTATTCACTCGTCATTTCACGTTTTCCTGGTCTTGATTCCATGCTCGATCGTTTTGGGATTTTGGTGATTAAGGGGGGCTGGAAGAAGGGTTTGCGGGAGGTTTGGGTTATAACTATGGCAATCTGGTTGGTTTAACAAATGGTGTTTCGGTCCATTGGTTAGCAACATGTCACTCCAGCAAGGAGGTCGCGGGTTCGATCCCTGCAAGCGACCTCCCTGCGCCTTTTTTTTGTTCCCGTTTTGTAATTTTCTCACACTCACACATATTTATAATTATAAACTATAATTAATATGTTATAGTGAGTAAACGAGTTTTTCAAGAGCGTTATAATTATTGTCCTTTTGTAAATAAAATATATATATATATATATTACATGCAAAATTTCAGGGATGTTACAGACGACTGGGAGGAAGACGCAAGGGGGAGATTCTGACGAAGGGAAAGAGAGAGGGCGGGGGGGGGGGGGTGGTGGTGGTTCCCGACGGTGGTTCAACGACGGTTTCGACGCAATAAGGTAAGCCACGTTTATGTTTTTGTTTTGGTATTTACGCTCGCTTTGCATGGAAACCCGATTAGGGTTTGGTTCTTGTTTATGGTGATCGGAGAAGGAGACGAGAAAGGTGGTCGAAGGTGGTAGCCGTAGAAGGTGGGAGAGTGAAGGAGGGACGACATCGATGGTGTCGTGTGGCGGAAACAGTCGGCAAGTGGGAATCGGGGTGACCCGATAAGTGTGGTGAGCGGCTGCCTTGAGAGAGAGAGAGGGGGAGTGATGGAGTTGCCCGACGACTGTTGTGGCAGCGGTGGTAGTGCTTTACGGTGACAAACGGAGTGGGAAGATGGTGTTGTTGTTTCCGACAAGTAGAACAGCTCGGGTAAGGATGATGCTTGACGATGGTGATGAGGTGGTAGTGACGTGCAATGGTGGTGGTGTTGGTTTCGGGGGAACAACCGGCTACGGCCAAGTGGGAATGGTGGCAGCTACGCGCGGCAGCAAGGAGGCCGATTGCTGTGGCGGAGGTGAGAGGAGCCGAAGGCGGAGACCGGGGAGCAAGGTTTCATCGATGGATAGGAAAGGTGCACTGTGGTGGACGAGGGTGACTACAGTGGTAGCCGTGAGGGTGAAACTTGACGGAGACGGCAGTCAAGTGACGGTTTTGACTCTGACGGTGGAGCATGGAGGCTGACACGGTGGCAAGTGGTGGTGTATGGACGAGCTAGGGTTGCATGTCAAAGCACTAAGTATTTAGGGTTTTGCATGAGCATGCATGCATACGTGCATGCGGGGATCTCGGTTCGGGTACTCGAATCCTAAACTGGTCAAGGACGACCCGATACGTGTATCCGTGGAGCTAAGGGTTCGATGAATCGGAGAGACGAGTGGTTGAGACTGAGTGTGGATTTTATATATATATATATATATATATATATTTATATATGTTATTCCACGTACGAATTGAACGTATTCTGATCATGTGACCGGACGTTTGATAGGTCCGGGTTTCGTGCGTGGACGGGTAGGTTGCTGAGCAAGGATTTGATCTTCGCAACCGGCAAGTTTCTAATCCCCTCTTTAATGTTTTAATTGTTTTGGGGCTATCATACATACTCGTGCATTTTATTTTATTAATCAAACGTATTATGAGTTATGATTAAACCTGAAGTGTTTCACATATTAATGGTGACGTAAATGTTTAATCTGTTAAAACTCACTCAGCGTAGCTGACTTTGTATATACGTTAGAATGTTTTGCAAGTGGGTTTCGTGGACGACGTATCTTAGTTTGGGAGCGGTGCTACTCAGATTGTTGTGCGTGCATTCGTAAGGTACGATTTAGAACGATAACAAGTTCAAAAGATAAAACTATGCTTGATTAAGACTGCCGATTGTTTTTGTAATAAAATGAGTATTTTTAAAGAAGATACCCAGTGATGATACTCAGTGATGAGGCACAACTGTACGGTGTCCGGTTTGGGGCCTTACAGATACACGTAAATTTTATAATAATTATGAACAAAATAACTAAATGCAACATCAATGATTATGTTTATGTCAACAATATCGTGTGATTCACCACCACCACCACCAACCCCACCATCGCCCTCGTCGCCGCCACGAAGGATGATTCATACAAGCCTCATTTCTTCGTATTCTATTCCATGAACTTCATATCCATTAACTTAGGGTTCTCTCCACTAAACTTAGGGTATTACAAATAAAACTAAATAAATGTTTTTAAAAAAATGTGTTTATGAAAAAACTAAAAAAAATGTTTCTATAGATGTTAAAAACGTTTTTAAAAAAGTTAAAAACAATCACATTTTTAGGAAAAAAAACTTAAAAAAATGATTTAAAAAGTTTAAAAGAACGTTTTTAAAGAAGTTTAAAAAAAGTTTTTATGAAAAAACTAAAAGAATAGTTATTTTTGGACTGAAAGTGTTAAAAAAGTTCCTTAGAAATGAAATGACTGAAATGCACCTAAATTTAATAGAAAAAATTAACAATAGAGACGGAGTAAAATTATTAATATTAGATAAAGATGGTAAAGTCACAAATCAAACATCAAATGTTGTCTATAAGAAAATATTTAGAGATTTATGATTTTTTATATGTTTAATAATTATAAATGTAATTTAACTTTGTCCTTATTTAATACAAAATGTGATTTCTTTTATATTTTTCTTTTTATTTACAGAGTTATTACTTGTATAGTTTTAATTGTCATCACGTGTAATACACGGGTACCTAACCTAGTGTATATATATATATAGGAGAGAGATATTCTAAGAAGGTTAAAAAGTGTAAGAAGCCACCATGGAGTGACATGTATCCAAGAGTGGACCAAGGGGGAAGGGCAAAATCGAAAAAGAAAACATGCTTGATTTTTAAAATGCTCAAAATATGCACATTCAAATCACATGCAAGTCACATGCATATTCCTTCATATTTTTTAAACATTCATAACTTTTTAATGCGTTATTATTTTAAAAAAAAATTACACCATAATAAGGAGCGTTTTTTATCTTTAATATGAGTACAATATTGTTATATAAAATTTAAAAAAAAACTTACGTGTTAAGTGAGGTTTTTTATTCATGGTGTTTTTGCAGTATGTTATACAAACTCTATAAAACATTATAAAAACGACGTACAAATACCAATAAAAACGTCATAAATTAAATAAAAATCATAAAAACATTTAAACTGGACATTTTATGGTGTTTTTGAGCATGTTATGGTGTTTTTAGAACTGGGCAAGTTTTTAGTTTTTTGTACCGGAGGAGTTTATGATATTTTTAAAATAGCTTGTTTCATCTGGAAAAGAAAAACATCATAAATAAAACACCTAAAACCATTATGGTAATGGCGTACAGAAATGCGTTTTCTGTCTTCTGCTTGATCGCGTACGAGCTCCTGCAACTCTCACGTTCATAGAGCTGAACACCAAAAATAACGATTCCTCGGAGGTGTTGGAGAATCTGAAAAATGTATTTTCTATTTTCTACATAATCACAGTATAAAACACACCATAAAGTTGCCAGTTTAAAAACACCATAATACGCCCAATTCAAAAACACTATAAAAGAAGACACCATAAAGAAAACACCTAAAACCATAATGGTAATTGCAACAAAAAAACCATAAAACGCATTTTATGTTTTCTGCACAATCACAGTTCAAAACATATCATAAAGTTGCAAGTTTAAAAACACCATAACACGCCCAGTTTCACATGCGTTTTTTCTGTTTTCCGCACGATCGGTGATCAAAAACACTAGAAAACTTCATGAAAAAGACACCATGAAAAAACGCAGTGAAAAAAGTCATAAAAAACGCAGTGAAAAAAGTCATAAAAAAACGCATTGAAAAAAACGTCATAAAAAACGCCATAAAAAACGTTATGAAAAACACAATGAAAAACGTATTGAAAAAATGCCATGAAAAAACCCGGTGAAAAAAAGTCTATGAAAAACGCAGTGAAAAAAGTCATAAAAAAACCCAATGAAAAAAACGTCATAAAAAAGCGTTATGAAAAAACACAATGAAAAATGTATTAAAAAACGCCATGAAAAAACGCTGTTAAAAACGTACAAACCCAGTTCAGCGATTTTTTTTAAATATATTAAGACCATACTCGTTTTAAAGATAAAAAAACGCCTCGATTTTATAGTATAATTTTAAAAAAAAAATAATGATGTATAAAAAAGATATAAACGTTTAAAAAAATAGGGGTGAAAAATGCATGTGACTTGCATGTGTATGTTATTTCTCTCTCTTGAAAGCAATTACTATTGTACCCTTCAAGTTTTAAAATTAATTCCTTTTTACGTGGCCTTCTTAGAAACCCTTCATCTCCAAAATCAAGTGTTAAAAATCCTTCCTACAATTCTCACACTTTTTTGCCTTCCTAGCATAACCTCATACTATATATATATATATATATATATATATATATAGGGAGGATCAAATAAGAAATAGTTTTTCGCTAAGAAATCTAAGAAATGACAAAAACTTTAAGAAACGATATCAAACGAACTCCGATTGAACTAATTTCAGCGGCGTTGGAACCGTCTCATCGAACTCTACCATCTTAGCTTTTAGGGTTTAGCTTTTAAGGTTTAGATTTTACGTTTGAATTTTAGGGTTTAGCTTTTTGGATTTAGATTTTATGGTTTAAGTTTTTTTTGGGGGTGGGTTTAGGTTTTTTTTTTTTTTTGGGGGGGGGGTTGGGGTGGGGGGTTTAGGTTTTTGGGGGGTGGGGGTGGTGGTTTTAGGCTTTTCGTGGTAGGGTTGGAGGGGGGTTTAGGTTTTTGGGGGTGCAGGTGGAAGGGGTTTTAGGTTTTTGGGTCCGGGTTAGGGTTCGATGAGACGGTTCCAACGCCGCTGGAATGAGCTCAATCGGAGTTCGTTTGACCAACTTCTTAGTATTTCTCAGCGAAAAACCACTTATTAGTGGAACCGTCCCCTATATATATATATATATATATATATATATATATATATATATATAGAGGAGAGTTCAATTCAGAACACTAAATATTGCGAGAATACGCAGAACAAAACGAATCATTCACTTTTTCAATCTTAAAAAGTTTTAAATTATATTAAAATGATATAAATGTAATGTTTATTTGTTTTTTATAAAATTCAAACAAAAAAATATGAACAAATTTTGTTTATATACATACCTACACATGTGTAGGTTTTTTCAGAAACTTTTAAATATATAAAAGCATAGGAAAAACCTAGTTTAATGGTTTTTATGTATATAAACATACATATTTGTATCTAAGAAGTATATATTTTTTAAAAAATTTACCATGGATCAAAAAAATTAAACGATTTAGGTTTGTTCCATCTGTTCTCACAGAATTTTCTTGTTGTGAAATGAATTTCCCTATATATATATATATATATATATATAACAACACTGTCTAAATTAGTATAATCACACTTTGTTAAGACACATACACAACGTGCAAAATGATATAAATGCACTGTATAATTGGTATAACCACACAGTTATACGCACAGTGCATTACACTTTTAAAAACAATTGTCATTTAAAAAAAATATATCGCAATATTATATGCATATTAAATAGATCAAAATCTCGATTTTATGGTATATATATTTTTAAAAGTATAATAATGTATATAAGTTATTTGTAACTTCCCGAAATAACGAAAAAACAATAAAGGGGTTACGAGAGCGATTAAAGAAAAAAATAATATTAGATCACGAACTCGTGGACTCCAATTGTGGGCCGAGCGTGGGTGGCACATGGAGGGGGGGGGGTAAATCCCTGCCTTCCTCCTTGTCACACCACCTCATCATCTTCCTCATTTCATCTTAGAGAGAGCGAAAGAGAAGGCTAGAGAGAGAAAGAGAAGGCTTGAGAGAGAAATTTGCATACGATACCCGAGACCTCCATTGTTGGCCGGAATCAATGCTGGAACATCACTGGACGTCGGAGAAGAAAGAATCACGCGTATACAGGTAACACAACGCTCTCAGATCTGATTTTTGGTTGAGAATGGGTTTTTAGGGTTTCAAAGTTGGTTTTCAATCAAAGTCGGGATTTTTACGTGTGAATTGGCCTAAAAAGTATATATCTAGCTTCATAAGTTTTGGACAAAAAAAGATTGAAACTTAGATAAAAAACGAAGGAACTAGCCAAGAACAGTTGAATCGTCTGAAAACTCGATAAATAGTCCGAAAACGATGATGTGTCCGAAAAGTATTCCGGACACAAGGAGATTTCGGACAAATGTTTTGAGCGAATTAGTTTTCAGACAAAAGTTTTCGGACAAAAGTTTTTGAATTAAATTGGTATTGAGTAGAAGACGTTTTGAACAAAAGAGTATTCGGTCGAAATAGTTTTCGACCGAAAGAGATTTCGTTCGAAAGAGACTTCGGTCGAAAAGGATTTCGGACAGGGAGTTTTCGGGTGAAGTGTCTTAGTCATAATGATGTATTGACATGTCTAATTCGTGACTCTTAGACATATCAATTAGCATCCCACCCAGCTTGAAGTTTCATTGCTGAGTGAGATAACCCCGTAAAGTCAAGTGAGTTCTTATTGCCCTTTTTCCCTAACGGTTTTGGGCTGGCATGCATACCGGTAGAAAGATTTGAAAGGCAAAGTATAGTATTTATAAAAATGTTATTTTTATAAAGTGAAAGAGAAAGTTATAGTTTTTTTATAAAAATGTCATTTTTATAAAAAGAAAGGCAAAGTGTTAAAGAATATAGTACTATCTTTGAAATATATTTTAAAGAAAGTAAAGAGTTAAAGTAAAGAATGGTGAAGAAGCTGCACTTTGGTGTAGCTTGACAGTGACAGTGACATATGCCATATTATATGCTTATGTGTTAATATATGTTATTTGTGTATGTGTTATGTGTTTCAATGACATTATATTATGTGACATAGTATAATTGCATTGTAGTTGCAAAGTAAAAAGTCCTTCAGGCAAGCAAAGTAGAAATCTCACCCCGAGGTGTGAGCAAGCAAAGTAGAAAGTCTCACCATGGGGTGTGAGCAGGCAAAGGAGTCTTACACTTAGGTGTAAGCGACAAATTCCCACCCTAAGGTGTGGACACATCAAAGTAAAAGTCTTACCTTGAGGTGTAAGAGAGAAAAGGGACCTTGTCCTCGGACATTGATCCATATGTGATAGTTGAATTATGATATAGTCACTTATCGTGTACGAGTGAAAAGCAAAGTTGAAAGAGTAAAGGAGGACACCTTAACCGGTTTCCTTAAAATTAAAGTTTTAAATGAAAGATAGAAATGGGACGATTTTATAAATTGTAACGTTGTAAAGTATTAAAGTAAAGCCAAAGACAAAGTTGTTTTAAAGTAAAGAAAGAAAGCTTATTTTATTTTTATAAAACTAGCTATTTAAATAAATTTTACAGTTTAAAGTAAATATAGAACTCACCAGCGTTAGCTGACCTTTAGTATACATGACAGGTAGTAAAGGTAAAAGAAAAGAATGAGTAAAGGTGCCACGAGGGCTGGATAACATGGGTTGTCGGGCTGCATGATGTGTTGCAAAGCACATCTCTTATTCCTATGTATTTAGTAGCGTTTTCATACGTTTTTAGAGTCGTTTTGACTTGGTTATACTTAGTACTTAGTCGTGTCTTGTTTTGTAGGTAATCAGGTGAGTTTGGAGCTAAAACAATCAAGAACGGTGAAGGCACGAGAAAACGAGAATAAACGGCCAAAGGCTGGAAACTTTCTGTCAAGGCAGGTGCCTCGCGCTACGCGAGAGGTGGGCTCCATGGCGTCGCGGTACGCGAGGGGAAGGTTCTCAGGAAAGTATCGCGTTAAGCTTGGCTCTGGAGGTACGCGAGAGGATGATCATCTGGGCCTCGCGGTACGCGAGAACACCCAGTTACGGGTCTTTTTGCCTATTTTCAAGGTATAAAAGGTTGAGGACGATCATGGAGCTGATTAATCGATTCCAGAGATAAAGTTGGGAGCTTTTTGGTGATTCCAAGTGAGAGAAAGCTTCTAGGATCAATTGGAAGTGTGGATTGAAGTTGGAGATCATAGATCGGTTCGTTTTCGTCTTCCGGTTTACGTTATCTTTCTTTGCTTTACTTTTCCAGAATTGAAACCATGTTATCTATGTTTGATTCTTCTGTTTTGATGTTCTTAAACATGATTATTGGCTAGACTTTCATAGCTACCTAGATGTTGATGATTATGTTATGTTAATTGGTTTTCTTTCGGATTTCGGTTTCTGTTGATGGATTAACAATAATGTAAAGAACTTGTTTTCAATTGATTTGATGTGTATGCGTATTTAATCTTGATTGATGATTTGTTGAATGTTCCATATACTACTTTGTGAATGTCTTTCATATATGGTTGTATATTAGGTCACTAGCTGTGTGCATGTGATTTGTTTATGGTTTACTAACGTCGTATCCATAGGAAAATTGATTAAGAGTCTTTGAGGGTTAGGTATTCTTCCTATTTCGATAACTAAGACGTGAGAAATAGTCGGGTAATCTTAGTTGTTAGGGTCTTTAGGTCAATTGTTCTTAAAGGAGGGTTTCTTAGCATTGTTGTTATTCTGTGTCTTGTCGAGGGATTTCAGGTTTCTCCTTGCACTGAAAGGTGTATTGAGATGGTGAGACTGGGAGGTAATCTGTCTAGCGAGTACTTTAGTGTTGTTGGAGATAGCTGAGATGTGATCCGACTAACCGCTGGGTTTTACACGTCCTTTAGGGTTTCCTCTTTGGTCACACCCGGAGAATGATCTGGGATCCATTAGGTTCTCTAAGTGTGTCGTATTCTAAGAGCCCGGTTCCATCATAGTTTCTGTATCCGAGAGAGTTCCAAGGTACATGCATAGGATTCAGAGTCTAGGTAGTGCTTTCCCTATTTGTGAGTTCGTTTTAAGTCTCTTGCTTTATATTTGGTTTTTGTTAGTTAGAAGTTCCAGTAGTTTAATCATATTTAACACAAATCCCCCCTTTAAATCAGTTCAGATAGTTGACTCAGAGTTTAGGTATAGTTGTCACTAGTGTCTCGTGGGTTCGACATCCGTAGACTTTACTGCATTGATAGGTACACTTGCCTATTATGTGGTCTAGTATTAGGTTAAGTCTAGGTTTATAAATTTAAAGCTGGAGTGTCTATGTTAGGTTTTTATATTAGTTTTTATAGACCGTTCTGAGCACATTACTGCATTACTGAAGACTGACATTTTTTGTTCCCGATAGTTAGGGGTGTTCATCGAGTTGAATAAGTCGAATTGCGGGTTATTCGAATCGGGTTATTCGAATTTGAAGTTTTGAAAATTGTATTCGAATTCGCCTAAAATTCGAATAAACCTATTCGAATAAGCTTATTCGAATTCGAGTCGAATTCGGGTTTATTCGACTTATTCGAATTAGGAAAAAAAATATTGCAAAAAATAAAAAATTAAATCATTGTTTAACTGAACTTAAAAAAAAGTATTGAAAAAAAAAATAACTAAATCATTGGATTAGACCCATTTAGTCATTTAGAAGCCCAAAACAAGTTACAACTTAGAAGCCAAAACATTATATACTATATAAAAAATATATAAATATGTTATTCGGGTTGAATTCGATTCGGATTCGACTTATTTATTCGAATCGAATATCCCAAAATTCGAATTCGAAATTTTTATTCGAATTCAGTTAGAATCGAATTTCGGTTTATTCGAATGCGATTCGAATAATGAACACCCCTACCGATAGTTTATGTATCAAACAATGTTTTAAAGATTTTGGATTATGAATGTTTTGAATTAAATACTTCCGCTGTAACAGATTCTGATTACCGGTTTAAGAACTATGTTTATTATCTCTTGTGTCAACTATGAGACGTATCCGGTTTGGAGCGTTTCATTGTTTGAGTTTAGAAAAATTTTGACAACTAGTTTTTAATGAAAAGAGTCGATACAATAGACGAATTCCCTCTTTTACCTTCTCAGCCGTTACTAAATTCCAATTAGTTACGAAATTATTACTGCGCTAATCATAATAATTAAATCAGTTTGATTGAAAACCATATATAAATATTTATATAGATATAAACGAATTAATCTTTAACCCTTTATTTATTTTAATCTTAAATCCAACCAATAAGATTAAAAAATGAAAAATAACAAATCTCAATCCTTTCTTTGATATGCAGAGGAATTTTGAACCTACACCTCATCAAAACCATAATATAATAATTTTATTTTGAAACTAAATTATTTTAAGCACACCTAATAAATAAATCAAATAAAATACACCATATAAAAGGATATTTTCCTCTCTTTAAGCAAACAACCCACTTAAGATATTTTTATTTAAATTTTCTTTTACTTTGTAATTAAAATTGATATACATGTGAACTAAACACTAAGTTCACATATGAAGCTGCGTTCAGATAGTTTTTTTTTATTTAAATTTGATTAATATTCATTGTAAATTAACATGTTCTAATTAGTATTGATTCACATTCAATTAACATATTAACCAATTTTAGTTGGGACCAGTGGTGGCTTGACTATATAAAAAAATAAGCAGCTGTTTAGGGCCCCATATTTAAGGCCCCCCCAACTTTTAGGATTTAATGTCGTTAAATTTTCAGGTTTAACAAGAAAAATAAAAAATCAATATACATGAAAGAGTTTTCTTTTGACTAAAACTCACTCTAGCTTTAACACGTGTGATTGTGTGACTTTAAGAAATTGTATAAAAAGATTGTGCACCATGATATTTCCATGTGTTAGAATTCTAAGAAAAAAATAGTATTTTTTATGAAAAGTACCCCGATTTTATAATTCGCTTTAAACCTCAAAAAATGTTGAGCCAACCTGGATGGGGCCACAATTTAACATATATGTTTTGGTTTTCCTTTTAACATTCAAAGTTTCAAAGCACTGGACGAAATTAGGGACAAAAAGAGGTTTTCCTTTTATCCATTTTTTTCTTTGAATGACCAACGAATACTATAAGGCAGACCATCCGGGTAAACCTATTGACGAAAGGCCACCGACGTCCGCTAACGCAGACAGCGCTGGGGACCCGGCCCGTCCACCATTCCTTTTTTTCCATTTAATTTTGTAAAACAGATTTTGTAGCATTAATAATTAATTTTAAAATTGAGCAGAGAAAAAAAAGTAGCTATTATATGTTCTAGTAAGCTATAAGCAATGAGCCTATGAACTTTAGAGAAATGGGCTACTCTCTCTCACCATGCTATTAATAATGGTTTGGGCCGGTCTATTTATGGGCCTATTGGGGCGAAAGTTAGTTCAGTCAGAGCCAGAGCAGAGGTCCAACTCCCAACGGCCAACGCCCAACAGCATTCTCAAAGCTGAGAAAGTGATGAAGGCACGAGTAATTTTTTCTTAGGTCAAAGACAAATAATAACGAGAAAAAGTCAAATCGGTTTGTCAAACTGAACCGGTTTGGTCAACAAAAGTAAAAAACTGGTTCGGATTGAAACCGGTTTGAGATGGGAGGTTTGACCGGTTTAAAACAGGTTGAAACCGGTTTTTGAGGAGGTTTTGTCCGTTTCAGTTTGGGTTAAGCCGGTCGGTTTCTGTCTATAGGTTTACAAACCAGTTTAACTATCGGTTCGGTTCGGTTTTCAAACCGGTTTTTTTACGCACATCTACCCTTTCCCTTGTGTAAGAATGTATGACTCAACTAGTAGTTGAGACTTAGCATTGTTTTTTTAAGACGAAATAGCTTTATTTAGACCTTTAAATTTAGGAGGCCTAAATTCTTTTTTAAGAATTAAGTTTCTGGTGGTTGTGAGGACAATTAGATTTGGCTTAAGTTGATGGATATGTGTATTCGAGGTTTTATAGGGCCTGAAATTTATAACCATGATTAATTGATTTATAAATTTGCACTTGTATTTGAGGCGTTATACAATGAAGTTAATCGTCTATTAATTGATTTCAAGAACCGCTTCAGAAAGAATCATCACCATATTGCACACTTTAATTTCTCACTATATAATTGATATTACCATCAATGTTTCAATTAAGTTGGTTCATTTTAGAGCATCAGTTATACCACACAGAACCACGCCGTGGTCCTAGGTGGACAAACCAATCACGCCGTGATGCATAACCCACACCACCCCCTCAAAAATTTTATCACGTCGTGAACTTGTGCCGTGGTTTTTTTCACGCGAATCATCCACCATTTCAAACCAAACGGATATATTTGTATATAAAATATTTTTTTTTTAAAATTTCATTCTCTCCATCTATATAAACACCTCCTATATAACACAAAATCATAAACATTTTATCTCATCTTCTCTATGCTACAAAATTTTTTATAAAATGTCTTCATCATCAAGCGAGGAAGCCCGGGAAATGACGTTCGGAGTTATGACATCGGCGACGATTAGGTGGTGACAAGATGCGGAATCGTCCTCAAGACCATTAAAACGAAGCGCACGTCTCAACCGTGACCGAGCGGCTGCTAACACACTTTTACTCAAAGATTACTTTGATGAAGGTTGTTTGTACGGGGAGGAGCAATTTAATACCCGGTTTCGAATGAGTCGGAAATTATTTTTAAAAATTAATATTGATCTCGAGAGAGACGTGCCTTAGTTCCGTCAATGGGTTGACGCGAGAGGTCGGGTTGGCTTCACATCCATTCAGAAGTGTATGGCCGCGATTCGTCAAATGTTGTATGGTACCGCTAGTGATTCGTTTGACGATTACTTGAAGATGTCAGAACGAACGATCGGGTCATGTATTTACAAGTTTTCTAAAGCTATAATTTTATTTTACGGTAAGAGATATTTACGTAAACCGTCGTCGGCTAGCGACATTCAACAATTATATGCTTTTCATGAAGCTAAACACGGATTTGTCGGGATGCTCGGTACATCGATTGCACGCATTGGGATTGGAAAAATTGCCCCAATGCGTGGCGAGGTCAGTTTGCACGCGGTGATCATCCTAGTCCAAGTATTATGCTTGAAGCGGTGGCTTCAAATGATCTAGGTTTTGGCATGCATTATTTGGCGTTGCCGGTGCGAACAATGACATTAATGTTCTTAATCAATCGCCTATATTCGACGATATGATCAATGGAACCACATCCGACTCATCATTTGAACTTAGAGGATCGCATTACAAGCGAGGGTATTATCTGGTCGATGGAATATATCCAAATTGTCAAGTCTCTTACGTGTCAAGAATGTATTAAACGTAATAATTATAAAAAGGCTCATGAGGCGGTAAGAAAAGATATCGAACAAGCGTTCGGTCTCTTGAAATATAAGTGACATATAACCGTTGGGCATTTGGTGTAATGGTAGTCCCAAGACTTCCCATAGTGGAGGTCTTGGGTTTGAATCCGGGCCACAGCAAAAAAGGGGTTCGTCGCCAGGTCAGGGGGTTTACCCAGTTAGGGGGTTCCTCCTGTGGTGGGCTGCCCTGGAAGTTCTAGGTGTTGCACCGGGGAAACCCAATTATCCTAGAATATCTAGGTGTTGCTGTTAAAATATATATATATATAATCGAACGACAGGCTCGATCTTGGTCTCAAATCAAAATCCGGAACATTATATATGCTTGTGTGATTTTGCATAATATGATTTAAGAGGATCAAGGAGTGACAATTTGTCAATACAACCCAAATGAGGAGGAGATTACGCACGAAGAAATTGATGAAGATCAAAAGCGAGTAAACTGAAAAGAAATACACAATCGAGAAATTCATAACGCACTAAAAGCGGACTTGATTGAGTATGTTTATGAAAAATCAAATCATTAGTAATGTAATTTTTATTTTAGTAATGTAAATTTTTTTAGTAATGTAATTTTTTTTAATTATTAATGAAATATTATTTAGTATGTTTTATTTTATTTTTATTAATGAAATATTATATTTTATTTTATTTAAATAAAAGTTAAAAAAATAAACGGTTAATTATCACACCACCACAATCACACGGGTATACCCTTTGCCAAGTGATGAGTGGTGTGATAATGAGGGTAGTGACGTGGCGCCATGTGGCGTGCACTTTATTATCACATCACATCACAATCACACGGATATACCCCATACTCTTAGTTGATACAATTCTAGATTTGTTTGTTGAAGTAAAATGTTCGCTTTAGAGTTTTAAAGTGAAATATCATGTTGGATCATAATTCAACTAATTTGTACCCTTTGAAGTATGTGGTATAGTGGTTAGAAGAATAATTTTAGATCGTTTAAGTTCATTCATGATATGATTAATTTGGGCGTTTAGCTTCGTGAAGGTTTAGATGGATTCATTGAATTTGATAAACATTAAGCACATATCTTTTGCTAAAATTAGAGTTTATATAAACATATATCTATAAACATTAAGATCAAGTACTAGTTGTTTGATCCATAACTTGTCAATACAAACATTGTTAGGTGGCATAACTCGTTGATTCTAACGCATCGCCCCAGGCATTCATCTTCCTCAATGATGGGTCTCCATCATTCTGAACATCATAGAAGTGGCTCTGATACCATCTGTGATATCTAAACTCTCATACCTACCTATCATTCCAACCAATATTATCGCTATTTCCACATAACAAAAAGAAAAAAAATGCAACCTCTTTTATTTTGTGTGGTTTAAGTGTTCAACCGTTAAGCGGTTTAGATATATATTAACTATTTTAACTGACAAAAAGCATTTAAATAAAATGCATGCAATAGTTTGTGTAGATGTTGATGCTAAAATGATATAAGCACGACTACGATTACAAAGCAACTTTTCTTCATGTAATCATAGCATCATAATATCATAATAAGGATTTAACCAATGGATCTTTGACTTAATATATATATATATATATATATATATTTATTATATTCGCATTTCAAGTTAAAGCATATGATTATATGAAGAAAATTCAAGTACCAATTTGATTCTTCAGTAACTTTTTTAGGAATACTTAAGGGTGGTGGGACTGGATAGCGGGTAGGGAGGCGGGTAGGGAGAGGGTTGCGGGTACACCGCCGCATGGGTAGAGGGTTCGGTGGCTTGTTGCAAGCAGGTATGGTGGGAGGGTAGTGGAACCCGTGGAAAGTTGAGAGTGGAGGCAACGGATATAGACGTTGAACGACTATATAGCTGTTAAAATAAAAAAAATAAAAATAAAAATAAATTTAATTTAATAAATTTACCCCTATAAATACATACCCAATTATTTTACTCAATATACAAAAAATACATTCTTTCTAAATATATCTCATACCATTGATATATAAACCATTTCTTTTGTACCCACCCCCACCCAAAATACGAATCGTACGTTATACTTCCCACCCGATTCATCGGAAGATGCGCTAAACTTCGTGTTCGGCGGTGATAGTATGAAATTTCCATGTGATATTGCCGCCCAAGCCAAAGAGGAAGACACAACTACATCATCAAGGACATATGTACGCCGTGATCATGAACAGGCTCTGTAGAATCTAAAAAAAGATTATTTCGACGAAAACCCAACACACGGAGAAGCGATGTTTCAAGATAGATTTCGAATGTCGAAGAGGTTATTTTTACTAATAGTTGGCGATGTACAAGCGATGTTTCAAGATAGATTTCGGATGTCGAAGAGGTTATTTTTACTAATAGTTGGCGATGTACAAGCGATGTTTGAATATTTTCAAGAGGGTGAAGACGCTAGGAAGAAGAAGAGTTTCACGGCGTTACAAAAATGCACATCGGCGATTAAACAACTCGCAACTGGTAATCCTCCCGACGAATTCGACGACTATTTAAGTATGGCTAGAAGAACCTCAAGTGAATGCCTAGAGTATTTTTGTAATGCCATAGTTCAACTATACGACAAAGAGTTCTTAGGCAGACTGACAAGCCACGACGTTGCAGTTTTGTACAACGCGCATGAAGAAAAACATGGCATTCCGGGTATGGTCGGTAGCATCTATTGTACACATTTTGTTTGGCGAAATTGTCCGACTAGTTTGCACGGACAATATATGAGAGGTGATCACCAATACCCGACGATCATGTTAGAAGCGGTGGCTTCAAATGATTTGTGGTTTTGGCATGCGTTTTGTGGTACACCCGGCTCTAACAATGACATCAATTTTCTCCAACAATCGCCACTTTTTACCAACGAGGAGCTTGGAACCGCACCTAAGTGTCCATTTGAAGTCAATGGTCGACTATACAAACGTGGATACTATCTTACGGACGTGATATACCCTACTTGGTCTACGTTTGTTAAATCGTTCCCATATCCAACAATCCGTAAGGAAAAGTCTTTCAAGAAGGTGCAAGAGTCGGCAAGAAAGGATGCCGAGAGAGCTTTCGGTGTGTTAAAAGCGAAATGGGGTATACTTCGTCGACCAAACTGGTATTTAAAATTGGCGAAGATTAGGAACGAGGTATATACGTGCATGATATTGCACAATATGATCTTAAAAGATGTCGGGAACGCAATATCACATGTCTACATAAGGGATCCTCCAGTCGAACCAGTTATTGACGATAACGTCATTTCGGAGTTGCACGATGTAGCTACACATATTAGACTTCGATTTGATCTCGTGGAACATATTGCGAGAAACACCCCGGATTTGGACGAAGACGAAGACTAGATGAATTTTTATATAATAATTACCTTTTTGTATTGTCTTTTTATTTATTGTTATGTATTTTTAATTAATTAATTAATTTTTTTGTTTTTTAATTTGATTATTAATTTGTTTTAATTTAAAAAAAATAAAAATAAGAGGGTTGGAGGGTAGTTGGAGGGTACTTTGGCTAATTGAGGTGATATATTCTAATTGATGTAATTTGGGAGGGTACCATCCCCACCACCCTAAGTGTGTTTACTTATAGTTTGAATTTTCGGATCGGTTTGGAATACTGGAATATTATTATTCTGGATATCGGATTGGTTTATGTTATTATACTAATTTTTTTTTGCTTAATTTTTATATGTATACTCTTAATTTACTGAAAATTTTAACCTATAAGGTTACGAGAAAATTACCGAAATAAACAATTTGACCAAACGCTTAACGAAAATAGACTTTGACTTTCACCCTGCCTTTTCGTAGACTTCCTCTTACAATCACCGGCTAAACCTAGAGCTTTAGCCGACGCTGAAATCTAGAAAAAAATATGATCTAGCCAATCAAGTTTGCTACACGTGGAAACCCTCCAGACTATAATTACCCGGCTCTCAGTCGCTGGTTGCCGGCTGAGACCACCGGAATTCGACGTGGCAAGTTATAACTTGGTTGGTTTGGATCTGATCATGATTTAGTTTAGACGGTTTGGATCAATATTTAGGAATGGAAATCCAACTGGATTCACCTTATTGGATCTGATTAAACTGATCCATCCTAATTAGACTATTAAGGGGATGACTATTTGGTTCATTAAGAGCTGAACCATTAAGAGCTTTTAATGATTCAACATGGTTTCTGTGCTGAACCATTAAGAGGCTGAATGAACTATTAAGAGGCTGGTAAAATCTGAAACAAACACTCTCTACATCTGACCGATTCATAGGTGGTCTCTTAATGAAATCATTAAGAGGCTATCAAACAGCCCATTAGTAGACTTACATAAATTGAATGTGGACGACGGAACCAATACATTTTAAAAAAGCTTATAAAAAACATACATTTTAAAAAAACTGTTAATATAATAAAAAACAATATAATTTCTTATATTTCATAAATAAATTTCTCAACCTAATTTTCATAGATTAAAATTCCTAAACTTGTAAAAAATACATGAAAAAATCAATAAAATTATTTTTTATACAAAAGCCCCTAAACTTGTTTAAAATGAACACACTTTTGATTTTTTTTAAATAATAACTTGTCAACTCTTAAATTAGTCAAAAATTTGAATAATAAATTTTTTGAAAAAAAAGAATAAATAATAATACACCATCTTATTTTAACAAAATTAATTGGTAATAAGTCATTATTTAAAGAAATTAAAATTACGTGCGTTTTAGACAAGTTTAATGATTTACAAAAATTAGTTTAATGACTTT
Organism: Smallanthus sonchifolius; assembly: GCA_023525975.1. Taxonomy (NCBI): domain Eukaryota; kingdom Viridiplantae; phylum Streptophyta; class Magnoliopsida; order Asterales; family Asteraceae; genus Smallanthus; species Smallanthus sonchifolius. The sequence goes on along the minus strand of CM042028.1, from coordinate 69,914,842 downwards.
AATTTTGATGTAATTTTTACATGTTTATGAACTTTAATATATCGATATTAGATTGAGATGTTTTTTAATAAAAAATAGAAAAGTATAATGTTTTTTTTATTGATATTACTAAACCTTCCCAAAATGGCAAGTGTTTTAGCATAGTTTACAACTCTTCAATGCATGATGAAGGATTGACTCAAGCCGTCAGCAACAATTTTATTGTTTTTATAATTAATTATTTTATTATTATAATTAATTTTGAAGCTATTTTGTTTTCTCCCTATAACTTTTAAAATATGATGTTCTATAAAATTTCGAATATAAAGTTACGACGTACTTATTTTTATCTACGTGTCGGTGTAAATTTCGCTCGAAACGGAGTTGGGCGTAATAATGTACAAGTCATCAAATTACAAACGTACGAGTCGTCAAAGCAAGGTTTCAATTTTTTCATATTTTAACATCACGTAGAATGTATCGTCGTTATTTACTTATTTTTATCTACGTTTCGAACTCGTGGTGAAGCGCGGGTGGTTACCCACTCGTTAACCTTAAAAGATACTAAAAAAATCACAATTTTCTTTAATAAAAAGAGATTTTAAGAAAGAATATAAAAAATAGAAAATAGAACAAAACATTTCAACATCGGATGTGATTGACAAGGAATATGTATTATTAAAACATGTTGATTTGTATAATGGAGGTGTCAAATTACATATTTTAATAAACAGGTTATGAAGATGAAGATGTCACCACATATTTGACAACTTCAATTTGAGGCTACGAAGGAGTTCATTCAGTGTTACATAATCTTTTATTAAAGTTATGATGTTGACTAATTTGAGTTTATCATATACTAGGTTAGATCCCGTGTATTACATACGAGGTGAAAAATATTAGTACATAAATTTTTTAAATCTTTATGTGTATATTTTACAGGTGTAAAAATGTATCATATACTAAGGATAGAAAAACAAAATTCAAAATATTTAAAAATTAATATATAATTGAGTTTCGAAAATACGTTAAGTACTATTTAATGTATTTTGATTTTCATTTATTATTTGATTGAAAATAAAAGTTACATAATTAGATTTCGAAGTTTCTTATAATAAGAGATAATTTAAAATAAATATGTTTTATTAGTATAATTAATATTTTCTTTAAAAATATATTATTATTAAAAGATGCAGATGCATTTAATAAGAGAGACGAAAAAAAATGATTAGAATGAATATGGAGACGGTCATTAAAAACCCTTTATTTATTATATAGTATAGATATATTGAGATAGTTAAATAATAGTTTATTAAAAGGCTATAATATAAAAAAATAGATTGTAAAATAGTTATTTTATATGTGTGTTAATAGCTTTCGTTATAAAAATATACTATAAGATATAAAATAAATTAATTTTAGGGCCATTGTTTAAACATATACATCATATGGTGCATGTTCTTTTGAGAACTAACTATATGCTGAGAACTGAAAGAACCGCACAAAACGTGTACATATCGCTTAAGCGACAAAGGTAAAATTGAACAATAATGTTTTATTTATCTTTTCTCACTCTTAGTTTGAGTTTATCTCCTCTCTCCTGAATTTTTTTTAAAAGTATAAAAATATACATTTAAACAAACTACTATAAATACCATGTTTTTTTAAAATCAAATCTTAAACATGCTGAAATCTACATTAATTTTTAGTCAATTTATACAATAAATAGTGCAAGAGTTAATGCAGTTCTCACAGTTTTCAACATAATGTTGGTTCTCAAAAGAACGTCTCCCCACATCATATTTCATAAATACTTGATTATGAAAAATTGTAGACTAAATTACAATTTTTGTCCTCTATGTTTTCATAAATTATGGAATGGGTCCTTTAAAGTTTTTACTTTTACTCATTGTCCTTTATTTGTAAAAATACTTACGAATTTTGTCCTTCCTACTAACAGCAGTTAAGTTTTTCAGTTAAGTCATCCCATGTGCATTGCACATGAGGGCATTTTAGTGTTTTTACTCCTAAAGGACAATTCTTGCAATTTAGTTAAATTTTATAAATTTAATAAATTATTTTACGTATTAATATATACATATACATAACGGAGAATGGTTTAGTTGGTGGTCGTTGGCGGCTAGATCTACCACTGTCGCCGCCGATTTAGGGATAACCACCACTACCGTCGTGTTTAGGACCACGAGGCCCGTCGGATTCACCTCTGTTTCTCTGCCATGGCTCCACCATCAGAAAAAGAAACTCGTTTAAAGGGAACCCTAGCCACAGTCAGACTTTGTTGTCGTCGATTTCGTGGTCACAGACCACCACCATTGGTGTCAGAAGCACCCTTTTTGTGCCGTCGGGAACCGCCGGAATAGCATAGACATGCCTGATCTTCATTCACTGCCGCCACTATGGGAGGATGATGGTGGTGTAGGGTGAGGTGGACGGTCGTTAACCGTCGCCGGAGTCGCCGAAGGAGAGGTTGGCCACCTCTCTCTCTCTACCGTTTCCCTCTGAGTGCCAGGGTTTGAGAAATGGAAGGGGGTGGTTAACTAAAATGTGATGAAGATTTGTTAAAACCTGAGTATACAACATTAAATAAAATAATTTATTAAAACCTGAGTATATAACATTAAATAAAATAATTTATTAAATATAAAAAATCTTATTAAATTACAAGAATTGTCCTTTAAGGGTAAAAAGACTAAAATGCCCTCATGTGCATTGTACATTTGGTGAGTTAACTGAAAAACTTAACGCCAGTTAGATTAAAGGACAAAAAACGAGGGAACTTTTCAAATAAAGGACAATAAGTGAAAGTCAAATTTTTAAAGGGCCAATTCCATAATTTAGGCAAACTTAAAAGACAAAAATTATAATTTAGTCAAAATTGTAATATAGAAAATTCGATTGGAAAATAGTTATATGTGTGTTATAAAAGATATACCATACGATACATAAAAAAAACTTTAGGGTCCTTTTGGACTCATTGAAGGGATTTATAATGATATAGTTGTTTAAAAAGTGCATCGTTCTTTTAACTTGTTTCTAAAGAAAAACATAATATAGGTTTAAAAATGCATCGTTGTTGAAATTTGTTTAAAAAGACATTAAAATATAGCTAATGAAGAATATAAGAAAATTACATATATGTATAAATTTGAATAGCTTTAAAGTTTTCTTTGGTTATTTATGCATATAAGGGGTTCATCAATATTACGTACGGTGTAATTAATAATTAAGTTAATTACATATTACGTAAGGATTAGCTTTGTCTATTTGGAAGAAAGCTAAGAAGAATGTTATGGAGGGGATTGTGATAATCACTTGATGGGTGTTGTGAAGATATCGAAATAATGTTGTGTTCAAATCTTCTATTGTGACTTGTTCTTTGATTCTATTGTGAACTATTCTCATTTATGATTTTGTAATAGGAATCAGAAAAGAAACGTTGCTTGGATAGATTGGTTAAAAAACCTAATTATTTATTTGTAATTTTGTTTCATTCCGGCTAGCTTCTTGCTAGTTATGGTTAATAAATGCCGCCGTTAAAAAGAATAATTACGTTAATTACACGATTGGTATATGCATTATCTATACATTACAAGTCTGGTTTTTTATTCCTTCTAAAAATAATCTATATAGTCATCACTTTTCAACAATGAGTAGAATCTTAGTCTTTTTCACTATTCGACATTAAAAAGTTTGTTAAATTCATAGAAAATGACTATTTTATCCGTTACTTAAAATCCTCCTAACCCCTTTCCTTACTTCTTCTTCATATTGATATTTAATTGTTCTTAATCCATTATGTTAAATGGTTTGGTCTTTAGTAAAACATTTACGTATGCATGGGTCTTAATTTACGTTTAGGGTTTAGGGTTTAAGGAAGATCTATTGGCCAGGGAAATTATAGTAAGGGCAAACAATCGAAAGCAATTAAGAAGAGCGCGAGCGTGAAGGGATTTGCAAAACTTATCATGAACGATATTGGGAGAATTACTGCAGAAAAATTCGTTTGAAAGGCCAAGAAGATTAAATTAGGGGCGCAAAAGAAGGCAAGTAGTGAAAATCTAAGATAAAGGGGTAAGACAAAGGAAGTGTTAAAGGAGGATCGATATAAACACATGAGATGTTTCAATTGCCAACAACTTGGTCACATTGCAATTTACTATCCAGATAAGTATCTAAATGTTTAGAACTCCCCAAAAGATTTAGAGTTTACGGTCATTGGGATGGATGGGGGAAGTTGGAACGATATTTGGGTAGTATATTCGTCTTGCAAACACCACAATACTAGTAACAAAAACTTGTTTGTGAAGTTCAAACGTGATTTCGAGATAGACACATGTGAGAAAGAAAAACTCTTTACTTTCATTCATGGACTTGGAGAAATTCGAGTCCTGGTGGATGAAAAACTAAAAACATTACAATGTGGCGGGTATATCCCAAGGGTTGAGAAGAACTCCCTAAGTCTTGAATAACTCTACAAACAAGGAATAGCAGTTGAAATTGATGGAGAAAAGTGTAGGCTTAAGAAGATGTTTTTCAAGAAACGAAATTTGGCTGATTTATTTAAGAATAAATCAGAAACTGATTTGGAACAAGAATACCTAGAAGGGTATTATGAAAATCTTGCAAAAACACGTCAAAAGGGTTCAGGTGATATGGGTGAAAGTAGCAATCACAAGGAAGGTATGGATGACAACTCCAATATGTTGGATGACTAGGTTAAGGTGGGTCAGTATGATACCCATTTCAAAAAGGAAAAATGGGCAATGGGTACATACTTAGAGAATTACAAACACAGTCCAGACTAGATAGATGAAGAATTCAGACAACAAATCTGGGACTATGTGGCTCATAAGGTTGGTAGCCCACAAGAAGAACTCAATCTAGCAAGTTGCAATGGATTCCTTGATCTACTAAAGATACATAACTTGTTAATAAAGTATAAGGTGGAATTCAAGTTTTGATAGGATTGTGATGTGGTTTGTAGAAAACTACTTAAAGATCATGAAAAAGGAAAACTTTCCTCCTATGTTGAAAAACGGGACAAGGATCAATCTATTCGATATCTACTTACATGTGCAAGCCGAGGGTGGATATATTAAGTCTTGCACGGAAAAGAAATGGGAGTTGATTTCTATCAAACTTGGTTTTGAATGGAGTATTGCGGAAGAACTTAGATTAATCTATGTTCGTTACTTGGATCTTCTTGAGGGGTATTATGAAACCATGAGGGACAAATTGACCTTGGATGGCAAAGAAGATTGGGAGACGATGCAATGCAATGAGTGGGAAAGAAAGAAATGGAAGAAACGAAGAGTTTGTGCCATCTGAGATTTTCCACCCGGATGCGGTCCCCCTCACCACACCAATAACAGTCAAATTAGAATCCAAGAGCCTAGCGAGGATGAACCTGAAGAAAAGGAGCCTGATGATACCAACATTGACGACATGGGAGACTTCATTCTTGTTAAGAATGAAGATGTTAAAGCCTAAAGGAGCCGAAGAAATGGATTAAGAATATTAGGAGGGAATATTGGTAGGGATGTAAACGAACCGAACGTTCAGCGAACAGTTCGTGAATCGTTCGACGGGAAGTTTGTTTACGTTCGTTCGTTTAATAAATGAACGAACATGAACAAGGAATTCCGTCCGATTAACTAAATGAACGAACATGAACAGATGTCTCGTTCGTTCAATTGTGTTCGTGAACGTTCGGTAACGTGTTCGTGAACGTTCGTTTATTAATGTCCGTTCGTTTATGTTCGTTTACGTTCGTGTTCGTTCATGTGTCTTTTGTTTATGTTGTTCATTAAAGATTTTTTTTATATTTCTATTTTATTTTATCTAAACTTTATATATTCTTTAATTTTTATTTTATTTTTTACCCTAAAATTAATTAAGTAAAGTAAGTTCGATACAAGTACAAAAAATTTGATATTAAAATTATCTTATTAAATGTTTATTTCGGAAGACATTAGGTTGACATCAAAAGTCCCAAACTAGCCTTCGATCGGTTCCGTTCGTGAACAAATCCATTTCCTTAATGAACGAACACGAATATGAAATTTCGTTCGGTTAGTGTTCGTGAACCGTTCATGAACAAGTTAAATGCTTAACAAACGAACACGAACAAGGCTTCGTTCGGTTCGGTTCGGTTTGTTTACAGCCCTAAATATTGGTATTTAATCGTTCTTAATCCATTATGTTAAATGGGTCAGTCTTTAGTAAAACATTTACGTATTCATGGGTCTTAATATACGTTTGGATAATTACTTGTTAGTGAGCTGTTTTTGTGACAAAGGGTCTCAGGTTATGTTTGTATGGGTCGGGCTGTGAGCCCATGAACGATGTCTAGTAAATACGGACGTGGAAATAACACTGATATAGCGGTTGCTCACGAAACGACACAACCGTTTTCCAAAGGCCACGGTCCCCATGATCTATCTAAACCTAATTCCGATTGAATAAAACTATTCGTATTTTTCATACACATTCTTGTTCTCTCGCTTACACAAAACAATCACGCACAAACATTGCTTGTTCAACACATGAACAATTTAGTATTTTGTATAGAGGATTCCACTACATCCTCTAATACCAACACTTCATCTCACACCCCCTCAACTCTTGTTGGGCCAGCCAGCGCCTTCACCGACTTCGGCAACCCCCCTCCCTCTCATTCCCCTTCAAGGCTTCTCTTTGTCTGGTTCTTGTTTTAGGTAGTGTGAGATGGTTCTATTTAGATTAATTTGTAATATCATTGCAATATTTTCATGAACAATGATGAATCGACAAGTTGACTGCTAATTCGATCACTGCAAAAGCTCTTGGTCCCCAAACTTATCATCTTCACATGGTTCACCCACTCCTTCAAAGTTGGTATCATCTGAGTTGATCGTGAACTATGCTCCGGAGAAGTAAGAATATATTCTAGTTGATTTGCACCGCTATCACATTGTTGGAGCACTAATTGAGGATTTAAGAGGGGGGAATTATGACAGAAAAGAATGAGTTAAGTGGGGTTATTTAGAATTTTTATATATTTTTGAGTAAAACAGTGAAAGAGTAATTTTATATGAACCTCACATATTTTTTAACGTAATTAAGGACCAAAACATGTCACTTTGGTGAACAATGGGCATACCGTGATTTTATTTTTTTAATCATTATACATTGAAGCATCCATTTATAGTAATGATGTCTTAATTGCATTGGTGAATTTGACAAATTAAAGTCCCTGATTGGTTAAATAAGAAAATTATGTTGTCCATTACAAGTTGCACATATATATAACAGATATTAGATATATTTGTAGGTTCTAGCATGAGCAGCCAAGGGACAAGAGGGTTTCGCTTCTTTTTGTCTTATTAACTCGTGGATCACCAAACCATCTAATAATGTTGCACAATCACATGGTTCATTGATCACTTTAAAGCATTATAGTTCAAATTTTGTCTTCTTAATGCATTATAACTTTTAACTTTATGTCAATTATAATATTATTTAATCTAATTTTTTATACGAGTTTTTGGACATCCTAAGTATCCGTTGAAACCAATCGATTGAGTAACATTAATTGACAATACGATATAAAAAATAGATATTTTACATCCGTCATTTTAACTACTATACTACGTCAAACTATAAAGAACGACGTTAGATACCTATATTAATAGAAAGTTTGACTAGCTAAAAGATCAACACACTCGAACCCTCTCTAGTCACAATTCACCTTTGTGCCACTATCATTTCTCGCAATTTTTTAGTGGTTTCATAAGGTAAAGTCACTATCCCTATTAGAAAGCTATAAATGATGAAATTCACTTATTCCCTCTCCTTTTTACATATATATTCAAGTAATATAGGAAACACATGAACAAAAGCACCAAAGGGGCCATGCCCCACATGTGAATTTTTAATACAGTCTGTCTCAAATGGTCCACTGGTCACAAACTTTTTAGCATCAGTTTTGGTTAAACTGGTTTTTAACTTACCCCCGACATATAGGGGCCACTAAACGTGGGCAGCATGAGTTGTGAATCGTTTGGCTAGAGTGTTGAGTTATCTTTATGGTTATATAGTATAGAGCTTGAAGGTGGGTTTTTGGGACCAAGATAAGACAATGACATAATATCCAAGGTGGGTTGGGACTAAGGTAACCGAAAGTGACATAATGTTGGAAATATGGAAACGTACACAAAACCATTATCAACTTGTCCACACTCCCACCTAGCGTCGTGGTCCATCGTAAAAGAAAAATTTGTAGCCATGAGTCGTTTGAGCATGCTGTTAGGTTGCAAATGAACCAAGTTGAAGTGTAAGCTCGGGTTTGGTTTGGTTTGGTTTGGTCTGGTCATGAACAAGCTCGATAAATAAAATTACTTGTTACCGTTGAAAGCTTGAATTGAAAAGCTAGTGGTGGGATATTAATGGTGGTGGGGAAGATGATGACATGGTTAAATGGATAATTGAAGTAGTGGTAGCGACGTTACTTCGATCTATTTAATACTGGTATGATTAAAAGGACGTTGGTTATCTGTTGTCACTGCAATTGTGTTGGCCGTATTGTAATGTAATTGATTTGAATAGGTCATGTAGGAGGCTATGCTAATTCATGGGCGGATCTATCCTTAAAAGAACATGACACTTTAGTAATTTTTTTGTGTTATATATTATACTAGAGTTAAAACCCGTGTATTACACGGAGGCTAAATAAACAATACAATGTGAAATGAAAAAAATATGTTATAATTCATAAATCTGTAAATATTTATTTGTAAACAACATTGGATGTTCTATTTGTAATTTTTTCATCCCTATCTAAGATTAAAACATAAAAGTTTTAACTCTAGAAAGTGCCACTTACAGTTGCCCATGTGTGAAAACCGGTTGCCTCAAGAATAAAACAACCCTTGATAGTGACTATCCGTGACTCTTATTTATTGTCATGGCAAAACAAACATATAGTGGAAATCGTTTTCTTTGTAAATTGAATAGAATTCGTTTGTCTAAAGGTGTCAAATTAATTATTGGAATAAAGATGCAGAAAAAATATTACCCGTATATTACACGGTTGAATAAATGAAATATTAAATAGTTAGTAATTAGCGAAAAAAAAGTAAAATAATAGTTGAGAAAGGAAATAATAAATAAATGAAATATTAATAAAGTAAGTATTAATAAATAAAATATTAAACAATTGAGAAAAAATAAGTGAAAAAAATAATTTTGTGTTCATAGAATTATGACAAGTGGTTACTTATTATTAGATATAGTTAAATGTATTAAATATGACTAAAAATTTATGTTATTCTAATTATAATATAACCAACTGTAAATAAATTTTTGTATGAATTTTAAACTTATGGTGACTTTAAACCGGTTTATCTTCACATTTTAGACTACTTTTATTTAATTTTTAACCGTTTGACCAATTAAATATAAAACATAACTCAAATCGACCCGTTCATAAGAAAATGGATCGAATTTGCCACATATACAAAACATATATAAGCATATGGAAAGATCTAAAATAAGTCATGATATAAGGAATGATTCAAGTGCAACTAAGGTGTATATATATTCGTCGACAGTGTATTTAAAAACTTAGCAAGTCATTTCCAACACTCTTCAATTCCATGCAGATTTCGGATACTATTAATTTAAGTCTAAAAAATATATTTTATTAATTTAAGTAGTCAGTATAAATAAATTTCTACTTATAATAAAAATGATCAACTGTTACAGAGAAAACCTGAATTAGAGCCCCGTACAGTTTCATATGTTGCGTTAGTATTACTACATAATCATCATTACTCTCAAGCTTTCCATTTTCTTCTTGGTAACAAATGACTCTCAAGTAAGCATCTTTTGATTCAAATGCCGCCTGGAGAAACAAATTTTTTATTCATTTGATAAATTTTCTAGTTTTATCCTTTTGACCTGTTAGTAATGGAACATAACCCAAATTGACACATTTTCACATAATGGATCAAAAATGACCCTCTAGTTTTCATATATAGAGAAGGAGGATTTTCGTTTTACCCTTTTGATCCGTTACTATAAGAACATAACCCAAATTAACACATTTTCATATAATAGGTCAAAAGTGACCCTCTAATTAGAAGGATAATTTTATGTATTACCTTTTTGACCTGTTAGTAATAGAACATAACCAAAATTGACATATTTTCACATGATGTGTAAAAAATGACCCTCTAATTATCTTATACGGTGAAAGAAAATTGAAGAGTATGGTATGTTGTAATAATGATAGCGATTTGCCGATTTAATAGAGGGTTTCGTGTGTTGATAACAATTTGCTTGAGTCATAGTTTATAACGGAATCGATTCCTAAATCACCGACAGAAATCTTGGGGAGGTTGTTATCGAAGGAAGACTAATTTGGAAAGAAAGAGCAGAAGCTTTTTTAAAATAAATAATAAAAGTTTTATAAAACCACTTAACCGATTCATTAAAATTTATACGTTTCCATATTTGTTATTATTTCAAATTTTAAATCTTAAATCACGGAGAATAGTTGTTGGATAAAATATGTCTTATCTTTAATAGAATTAGGATAAAAAATTAATTATACTTTAGAACACTTTTTTCTAAAACTTAATTTAATTAATCAATCAAAATGGGAATAAAAGAAAATAATTTACTTAAATAATTTCAACTATAATGATATGACAAAATATAACGTGAGATTCAACAAAATTATAACAAATATTGGATATTTGAATATGTAAATATATGATTGAAGACTTTTTAATTGAATCATTCCTGGTTATAAAATTGTTCACAGTTTGTAGAATTAATAAAAATATGATTGAACAATTTAATTGTTATAAACAAAACTTTGAATTAAAAAATAAGTAGATAAAAAGCTAAAAATTAAAACGAATTATTAATTTAGTTGCTTAAATAATGAAGTTGATTATTAACAGGAGAGAGAGACGGGAAAACCAATTTTCTAAGGCCCTAGAAAGACGACACGTGTCCCCCCCAATTTACTTGTTTATTAAGTAGTATAGATTTAGTATGCGATTGAAACTGTATATTTTCAGAAAATAATACTTACAAACAATCGCTTTTGGGCGAACTCTTCAAAGAATTGTTGGCCATTTGGTGCAATGGTAGCCCCAAGACTTCTCATAGTGGAGGTCTTGGGTTTGAATCCGGGTTACAGGAAAAAAGGGGTATGTGGCCAGGTCATACCCAGTTGGGGGTTCCTCCTGGGATGGGCTGCCTTGGATGTTATAGGTGTTGCCTCGGGGAAAACCAATTATCTTATAATATCTAGTGTGCCATTCAGTGGCGGATCTAGAACAAAAGTTCAGGGGTAACGGAAAAAAAAATTGACCATACTTTCATGTAAACAATTTTTTTTACGGAACATGCGAATGGCGAGCGCGGAGGATTGGGGTTTCGTGGAGGCGGCGCAGGGCGGAGGTTTGTGAGCCCCCCCCCCCCCCGTTTTTTTCGCTCAGTAGTGTTAATATGTATTCAGCCGAAAATTTTATAGTTCCGACCCCCTTGATAGAAAAAAAATCCCGCCCTCTACGTTTTTTCAAACTCCACCACTGGCCGGGCGTTGGTCTCAGCTCAGGTCGAGCGACTGGTCAAGTGGTCAGTCTCTGGCTCTCAAAGTTCCCGCTCTCTGTCTTTCTTCTTGGCCGGCAGCTTGGGTAAGTTGGTTTGAGAACTGAAGCCCAAATGTTTTATTAAAACCCAATACCTTAAAACTTTTAATAAAATGTGGGGATTTTTTTTATAAAGTATTAGGTTTTTTTTATAAATTTTTGGACTTTTTATGAAGTGTTAAGCTTTTAAAAAAAGGTGAGGGGTAACGTAATTTTTTCTCAGGGGTAACCGGATATATAAAACCGTAAAAAAACTACAATACGAATAAAAGTTGAGGGGTAGCGGGGGCTACCCCTATCCCAAGGGTAGGTCCGCCACTGGTGCCGTTCAAGAAAAAATAAATATCTTAAAAGAAAATTCAATACTAAAAACAACCAATCAACAATGACGAAAGTTTAGAGTTGATGGGGTTAAGAGCATCCGGTATACCAAGATTTCTCAAGCCGTGATCCTACGTGGAGAGCAAATCACGCCGTGAAACTATATGGGACACCGCCCCCTCTCGGCGTGATCATCGACGTGATTATTTGGCGTGATTTTTCTCACGCCGTGAACACACCCATCAAGTATTGTTTTGCTGTGGCTTCGATTTGGGGTTTCCAATTTGGTGTGATCGGAAGATGCAGATGTGGCGGTGGAAGAGATGAAGAGAGGAGGAAGACGGAGACATTTGGGGGAAATCGGAAAAGTCAAAATTTTGACTGACGAAAGTGAAATTGGGTGGTGGATGAGGGTCTGCTGTGAGGTGGTTTAATATTTAGACTTTTTTATTTTTTTATTAAAATTAAGACGGATATTATAATATATATTTTTTATTAAAAGGCAAATTGGTTTTATTTAAATATTATGTTTAATTTTATTTAAATAAAAATTCAAAAATAAACATTAAATTATCACACCACCACAATCACATGGGTATACCCCTTGTCATGTGATTATGGTGTGATTTTTCCAGAATCTGACGTGGCGCCACATGACGTGCACTTTATTATCACATCACACCATAATCACATGGGCCTTCCCCTAATTCACTTTTGAAGCAAATCTATTCTTTTGCGGAAATGATGATATTGAAATGGTCAACAAGGATAACCTTTACGTTAACCCAAAAAACTAAAGACAAAGGGCTAATATCATCCATCTTCATTATTGTGTTTGAATATTTTAACACCGCTTAAGATATGTAAATCTGAGATTAGCGATTGTTTTAATGAGGTAATTTCTGAACTGCTTACGGGTTTGGGACTTTGAATCCGCGTGAAAATTTTCATGAGATTTATATCACAGTTAGTAAGCTCGGCCGAGATGTATCCAAATAATTTTGATTATGAGGAGAAAAATAAACTTGTGTATCGACTTTACTAATTAATAAAATGAAAGATGTGTTATCGTGAATGATAAATTCTAGAGTAAACTACAGTTTTCGTCCCCGAGGTTTGAACAAAATATCAGGTTTCGTCCACCTGTAACACATTTGATCCCCGACGTTTGATGTTTTAACACTTTGCGTCCCTGGTCCTTAACTCCGTTAACTTTTCTGTTAGTTTTTGTCTGAAATTACTGATATACCCTTAACTCCATCTTCTTCTTCATCAGACCATCCAACCACCACCAACCCACCATCACCTCCTATCGCAACCACGGTCGCCTTCAATCCCACCGGAATCACCTATCGCAACCACCGCCGGCAACCACCCCTCTCCTCCACCAACCCACACCACCCCCATCACGTTGGCGATAGATTCACCTACCCTCATCACCAGCAGCAAGGTCCGTCAACATGCAAGATAATTGCCATCATGGCCTTACTTCTAGTGATTGGAATCTCGGTATCACCCTCGTAGGAACAGTGATCGGTCTAGCTGTAGCAACTCCACTGTTCAACATATTTAGCCAGGTACTGTTGTTGGGTTCTTGACATCGGGAACTTTTGGGCTAACGGGGTTGAGCTCGTTGTCTTACTTGTTCAACATGCTGAGGCAGTCAACACTTTTGGTGCAGGATATTGCAAAATCAGCATGGGATATTGCAGTAGGAATGGTCTGAGGCAATATTTAGCGTGGTGGAATTGCAAAATCAGATGAGGAGGAGGAAGAGTTGAAGTGGTGGAGGATAGAGGTGGCCCCGGTGGGATTGAAGGCGATGGTGGTTGCCGGCGGTGGTTGTGTGGGTTGGTGGTGGTGGTGTTTGAAAAGGAAAGGGGAGGGGCATATCAGTAATTTCACACAAAACTAACAAAAAAGTTAACAGAGTTAAAGACCAGGGACGCAAAGTGTTAAAACATCAAACGTTGGGGATCAAATGTCTTACATGTGGACGAAACCTAATGTTTTGTTCAAATCTCAGGGACGAAACTGCAGTTTACTCTAAACTCTATTTTTTAAGATTGAAATTGGAAGCAAGGAATCATATTCCGTATCCATTGGTTTATGGATTATTGAAGTAATCATTAATTTTCAGAGATTGCAACGACAATTGCTGGATATGTTTCTCTTCAATGAAGAAGCTTGTGAAGTCAGAATTGTACAATTGAATGGTGATGATTTTATGAGTGATTGTTACATTTGTTTCGTAGGAGAAGATTTACTTAACAATATTTCAAACCATGCTATGGTGAGTTGTTATCAAAACATAAAAACTCATAGAGAATAATTACGAAATATAGATTTCTTTCGCTTCTATAACATTGTATTTATGTTAACTTACTTATTAAATTAACTTTGGTGACCTAACCTGAAATCTATATATCGAGTTGATAGATATTAAAAATCGAAACAAAATGACACATACATCTAGAAAATCATGACGCAATCTTAAATAAATGGCTTGATTTAGGCGCTTTTTGTTAGCTAAATAGGTTGACTGTGGTTACTAAATTATACAATAAGTCAGAATGCATCACTCCTATGAAGCTAACTAACCTTGAACATACTAAAATGGTTCGACATCACCCACCGCCAATGTCTATCCATAACACCAATTACTGTCGTCGCATGACCACCACAATCGTTGTTGCCACCACCGCTACCATCCAACCATCACCTCCACCGCCACCACTACCACCATTGTTGTAGTCACCGCCACCCCCACCCCCACACCGTCACCACCTCTGGCATCACCACCATGTACTGGTCGCTGCCAATAGAGGTGTACAAATCGGTTTTTTAACCCAAACCGAACCGGTTTGGTCAACGAAAAGTCAAAACCGGTTTGACCTTAAACCGGTTCGGGTTAAACCGGTTTCGGAGGTGGAAAATGTCTAACTGGTCAAACCGGTTAGGGTTGGTTACAAACCGGTTTGCCCTATAAACCGGTTTTTATTAAAAAAAAAAATTCAAATAAATTTTATATTTTTAATATAAAATAAAAAAATATATAACAAATATAAAACATAAAGTTCGACGTTTATTAATATTTGGAAAGTTCGGAAATTAAAAAACATTACAAGATAAAATTATAAAATTCTAAAACATTACAAATGACAATATATATTTTTATTTTTTGGAATATTGATTGATTATTCTTGTGCGTTGTCTTCGGAACTGAAGCTTCGTAGCCTTGCATCTTCGGCTAGTTCTTCATCGGTGACTGGTTCGGATATTCCAAGATCAACCTCGTTGTTGTGTATGATTTCTTTGGCTTGAATTTCGTCTTCGAGAGAAGTTTGGTCTTGTATCCTATCCATCGCATCCAAATGATCCTTCAAGCAAATGCACATTTCCATCGCTAGGGGGTGAGTCTAGTCCTTCGTATCGATAAGACCCTGCCACTAAAAGAAAACGCAGATTCCGAAGCTACCGTGGAAGCTTGGACGGTTAGTAAATCACGGGCCATGGCGGAAAGAATCGGAAACGAAGCTTCGTTTTTTTTCCACCAAGCCAAAATATCAAACTCCTCAAAAACGGTAGGAGGCATAAACGCTAAAAAGTTTGTGCCAATATACCTTCCGAGTTCGCTACTCGGGGTGGTACCTCGAGCCCGTTTACTAAATTCATTTAACATTTCGTTATATAAATTCAAATTAACATCTCTCGAGCTACCACTTGATGATGTACCCTTTATATCATGTGGAGTCGGAGTTGTACCATATTATGTAAATAAACATCAAATAAATCTTGTAAACATTTGTTAAAATATGTTTTTGTGACTTGTGCAAAATGGATGTCTTCACTATCCAAATTCAAAGCGTAAGTAATTCTATCAATCAAAGTTTCAACCCCGTAAACATTTATAGTAGGGTTTAACGCGGCGGCACAAGTTATAACGGGAGACATTTCTTTAAAATATTTCACTAATTTTTCTTTCATCGGTTCTATCATTTTTGTAAAAAGAGGGCTTTTATTTTCAAGTTCATACAACTTGATAGCCATTAAATATATTTGTTTTAGAGTTAATGGACTTGTGGGATAATAAACACCGAATAAAAAAGTGGTGGCGGTTTTGAAAACTTCAAGCAATTTGGTTACGTCTTTTAAAATGTCCCAACTCGTAGAAGGAAACTTTAGAATTTTACAACGAAGTTTTGAGGCAAGCATTTCATGAAATAGTTCTAAAGTTTCTCTTTGTTGTAAAGCGCTATAAAACATAGTATAAGTCGAGTTCCATCTTGTCTCAACGTCCCAATTCGGACCTAAGCAAAGATTATTCGTTTCACGACAAAATCTAATATAATCATGGTATCTTTTTTTGTTACTAAAAATATCTTTAAGCATTAATCAAAAAGTATATGTTAAGTTTGAAACCTCTTCAATTGCAAGCCCGGCTTGCACCGCCAAGTTAATGATGTGTGTGACACATCGACTATGGAAAAAAACGCCGTTGCAAACCGGTTTATATTTAATTTTTAGTTTTTGAACCGCATTTGTATTATTAGATGCATTATCAAAAGACATTGAAAAAAGTTTATTTTGTAAATTAAATTCAGTTATAACACCATCTAATATATAAAATAAATTTTCGCCGGTGTGTGGATATTCAAACAAGTCAAACGCGATTGTACGTTTCATCATTTGTCACGTTTTGGGATCAACCCAATGCGCGGTAACGCAAAGGTACGAATCTGGTATGCCATGTGGAGCCGACCAAACATCGGTGGTTAAGTTTACACCGGTTTCCAAATTTTCAAAACCCAAAATTGGCTCTTTTTTTGCTTTTTTCCACATTTTTATACAATCTCGTCTAAGGGTTGTGCGACTTACTTGATGATAACGTGGTTGGAGTGTCTCTTGAATCATCCTTGTTAAGCGCGGATTGTCAAAGTGGTTGAACGACAATCCTTCTTGAATCACTAACCTCGCCATTCAATCTCGAACAATATTTGGATCAAAGTTCCAAATTCCTCCTTCGCTTGTCATTGAGGCTTTACCTTCACTTGGAATTCCCTTCAAGGACGGGCAAGATTTTTTCATATGCGTTTTTAAACTAGTGTTTGAATTTTTCCTCAAAAACGCACCACACATCTTGTACCGAGCACGTTCCTTCCCGTTTGACAGCAAACATAGATCGTAATTGCACCAAATTGCCCGATTTCTCGTTGTTGCTCGAATTTCCACAACGGTAACTTCGTTTGAGGAACCACCAACACCAAAACTTGTCATGCTTCTTTTTTAGAGTTCAGAGAGAGTTTAGAGAGCGTTTTTGAGCGTTTAAAGAGCGGTTTTAAAGATTAGAGAGTGTAGAAAGATGTGTAATTAAACCTAAACACCCCCCACCTATTTATAGTGAATTATAGGTAAAAAAAGGAAAAAAAAAAAGGTCAAATTCGACTCTAACGGTATAAAGCCGTTGAATAACGGCTAGATTTTTCAGCGAAAAAACCGGTTTATCGAACCGGTTCACACAAACCGGTCCCCAACCCTATCACCTCCAGAATGCTTCAAACCGGCGGTTTTAGCCTAATCCGAACCGGTTTGCTCCAAACCGGTTTATCCCAAACCGGTTTGCCGGTTTGGACCAGGTAAAAAAAACCGGTTTTTTTGTGCACCTCTAGCTGCCAACAATATCGTTGCCACTGTCATCGACGTTTTTGACACTAGACTGCCACTACCGTCCCACGGTCGTTACCTCCTGACTACTATGAACTGTTACATTTTGACGGTCGTTACCTCCTGACTACTATGAACTGTTACATTTTCTCCTTAATGTTATGTTTATTGTATAGATCACAAAAGACATATATATATATATATATATATACACTATATAATAAATAAAAGTTTTTTATGTCACGTGTCGCCTCCATATTCACTCTCATCATTTTTTTCCCGCCCCTCTCTTATTAAATACACTTCTATCTTTTAATAATAATATATTTTTAAATAAAATACTAATTATACTAATAAAACACATTTATTTAAATTATCTCTTATTATAAAAAACCTTAAAATCTAATTATGTAACTTTTATTTTCAATTAAATAGTAAATAAAAGTCAAATTAAATTAAATAGTAATTAACGTATTTTTGAAATTTAATTATATATTAATTTTTACATATTTTGAATTTTATTTTCTAGCTTTAGAATATGTAATACCTTTTTACACCTGTAAAATATATACATAAAAAATTAATAATTTTATGTATTGATATTTTTCACACCGTGTGTGCACGGGTTCTACACTAGTGTATATATATATATATATATATATATGTATGGGTGTTGTTATTATTGGAATACATCCTAAAAATCCCAAATAAATAAAGTAATGATTTTTATAAAAAGTCCATAAAAGAGGAGAGGCTTGTGGATAAATTTCTTAAGGAGGAAACCCCCCCTTTATAAGAAATCGACCCTGAGCTTCCACCTTGTTTCTCAACAGTGAAGGATCGATAGAGGAAGCATTTACTAGAGAGCTACACACGTTTAAGGCAATAAATAGCCCTAGCTGTACTGTTTTCGTTAGGTATGGGTTTTAAAGGTGAAAGCGAGTTTAATCCAAAAAGATGGGATCTTTACGTATGAAATGATATAAAAACCTATAGATCTGGCTTTCTGAATGCTAAACGAACGTTATGAACGAATAAAGTTTAAATCTTGACGTCAAGATCAATCCAGATCTAACTCATACAAAATTAGGGTTTACGCACAAAAGAAGAACTGGGTATACGTCCAAAGTACTCGTGCGAATACCCAGAGTATACGCTTGCATGCCTTAAATGAAAAACCTAGGGTACACACAAAATCAACTAACCGATAACTTGGAGTATCCGCATATACCTTATGGTTCACGCAAACTTAAAGAGAAACGTATACTTCTAGTATACGCAAGCATGCCCTCATGCGAATACTTTGAGTTCTAGCAAAGAAACAATATGCGCATACTAGAAATTCTCGTTGTAGGATTATGAACAAATACTTAGAGCATCCGGTATACCAAGATTTCTCAAGCCGTGATCCTACGTGGAGAGCAAATCACGCCGTGAAACTATATGGGACACCGCCCCCTCTCGGCGTGATCATCGACGTGATTATTTGGCATGATTTTTCTCACGCCGTGAACACACCCATCAAGTATTGTTTTGCAGTGGCTTCGATTTGGGGTTTCCAATTTGGTGTGATCGAAAGATGCAGATGTGGCGGTGGAAGAGATGAAGAGAGGAGGAAGACGGAGACATTTGGGGGAAATCAGAAAAGTCAAAATTTTGACTGACGAAAGTGAAATTGGGTGGTGGATGAGGGTCTGCTGTGAGGTGGTTTAATATTTAGACTTTTTTATTTTTTTATTAAAATTAAGACGGATATTATAATATATATTTTTATTAAAAGGCAAATTGGTTTTATTTAAATATTATGTTTAATTTTATTTA
Organism: Smallanthus sonchifolius; assembly: GCA_023525975.1. NCBI lineage: Eukaryota > Viridiplantae > Streptophyta > Magnoliopsida > Asterales > Asteraceae > Smallanthus > Smallanthus sonchifolius. Next base: position 69,895,391 of record CM042028.1, on the reverse strand, counting down.
AATAAAAATTCAAAAATAAACATTAAATTATCACACCACCACAATCACATGGGTATACCCCTTGCCATGTGATTATGGTGTGATTTTTCCAGAATCTGACGTGGCGCCACATGGCGTGCATTTTATTATCACATCACACCATAATCACATGGGTATACCCCTTCCCCTTATGGGAATAATATTACATGTTTAACATAATCAATAGGGTCCAAAAACCTCACTCGAGTTTAGTATTCATACCAAGTTTCAAAAGTAGTAATCAAGTTTCAAAAGTGTTCCAATTAGGTCAATCAATACGCATTTTACACGGTATACATTTTGGATATAGATGTCAGATCATCATTCATATCAACATTGCTATCGAGGTACGATCCAAAGAGTTACACTTTGGGCAAAGAACAAATCGTAGCGTTTAATTATTAAGCGTTATTTCACGAAACACATATTAGAATTCGGTGGATTAAATATTTATAAAATATTCATTGGTTACTTCGTATATAATTATTTAAAATAATTAATCATGAAATGGAACTTTACATATATTTAGTGTAAATATATTGACATGTTTTATATTTAATACTTAAATATAAAAACGGGTTCAGTTTATGCAAGATTGTCTTGCTGATTATTGTAATTATAAACTGCAGGGATTATAACTTGTTAAATGTTAATCAGTTAGTAGTTAATTGTTAATTGCCCAGGGGTTGACTTGTAAGATTGGTTTCTATATAAACATCTCAAAGTCAAAACCCTAAGAACACCCCAAAAACCAAAAAGCCGCCCCCTTTTGGTTTGCTCCTCCGTCGACCGGCCCCTCCCTCGTCGTCGTGGTCAGCCACCACCGGCCACCGTAAGCCGCCGCCGCCCTTGCGCAGGCAGCCGCACGCCACCGCCATGTCTCTCTCGTCTTCCTCCGTGAGCCGAACCAGAAAGAAGGAGAGAACCGAGTTCTCGATAGACGTGTTTTATGAGATGAGTTCGTGTGACGAGTTCGTTTGGAGTCATCTAGCGTGACGTTCTTTGTACCCGAGTGTTATAACCCGGTTCTTCGTCAAAGGTATAAAACTCTAACACCCTATGGTTGTGTTATTTTATATTTATTATTGTCTAAACGCTGTGTAGTCGGATCACTGTCGGATAAAGTTCCGAACTTTATTATCGTGTGCTATTGTTTACGCTTCCGCCATTGTAAATCTGATTTTATAAAGTTACGTTTTAAATGTTAAAACCGGTGCACGATTCCCAACAGTGGTATCAGAGCTAGGTTTACGTGCGTTTAGACATAATTATTTATTTTTCGATCTCTGTTTTATTTGTTAACACTTTTGGTTAACAAAAGATCGAACCTTTATCGTTTTGGTTGTGATTGTGTTTGATATCGAGCCCTAGTGACACGTGGTTGTGTTTGTCATGATTTTGGTTTTCATATTCTTTGTATTTATTTTTTGGGTTATTTGGAACCTGATGTAATAGTTAGGTTTTTTTATTTATTTATTTATATTGTAAAAGTATATATATATTGTAAATCTAACAAGACGAAGACTTGAAGACCGAAGATTGACAAGGACGGGATTTGAAAATAGTGATCCCGAACTAAGTGGGAGACGACAAGTTTATTTATTATTTGTTGTCCCTTAGACTGGTTCGGTTTTCGTTTGATGGCTCGAACGAAAACGGACAACCTTACTAGTGGCTCGGTGGTTGTTTTATTTTTGTGGTTGCTACAATTATTTAGGATAATAACTTGAACTGCAAATATTTAATAAGCGTTTAACACGATCTTATAAAACGATGAGAATATTAAAAGGGTTTAAAACTTCTAGAAAAGGTAATTAAATAAAAGAGTTTTTATTTAAAAGTAAAACGAGTTTTTAAATTTAATTGTTTTATTTAAAAACATATTTAAATTATATAAATGTTAATTAGTTTAAAATTAAGTTCGCGACTAACGACCAATTTAGTTTAAAATAAGGTATTTAAAATTGGACCGTGTCGAGTGTTGAAAGCGTTTCACGAACTTATATAGTAAAATTGGTTTACTAAAATTGCATTACTTGTGATGTCGCCCAGACGGTCTATATAAAAACTAACAAAACCTAACCTAGACTCCTAAGTAATAAATGGAGTACCTTCGATTAAACCGCACTGACAGGCAAGTGGACCTATCGAGTGTAGCACAACTTAATGGTAAACCGAGTTATCGAACCCTAGAAACACTATTATAACTATTCTAGACTCTGACTCGGACTAAAGATTGATTGATAGGGGGGGTTGACTGCACTAAAGATTAACTAATAATGCAGCAAACAAGGTCGACTCAAGCTATCAAGGCAAGAACTAAGGAAATATCAGAGATGGGAAGAATACCACCTAGGTCGGAATCCTACTTGCAAAGCACAACTACTACCGGTTCTTGAAACTAAGATGGATCTGGGTTTATAAAGAAACAGCTCAAGACAACCTAGTGGATCCCTAATCACTCTCAGGGTGTCACCAACTAAGGAATCTAAAGATGTAATAACTCACCAGATAGTGGATTACCTTTCGGTCTCTCCAACAATGACAAAGTACCCGAAAGACAGATCACCTTTCAGTATCATTGTCCACAATACATTCGAATAATGCACGGGGTAATCTCAAGATAACAACTATGACTCAGAATAGCAACAATCACTAGACACCTAATACCAACTTCCTCTCAGACAGTTGACACTCGGATTCCTAATAACAAAGACTAAACGACTGGCTCTCACTTCTCAGGTATTGAGACAGGATACACACTCAATCTAATCTATACTCAATCACAACTCCTATGGTTACTATGTCTAGCACACCACACAAACGACTACAAACCCTAACGTCTATGACCTAAATACGCTAATCAAACTGGAAGACATCCACAATCAACGTACGAAATTATAATCAAACACCAATCAGATCTAAGCATATAGATTCATCACAATTAATATCAAGAAACTGTTTACAAAATCATTAAACCATTAATCGAATCCAAAACCGATAAAAATCATAACTTTACGAAGTATTCATCTAATGACCCAGACATTATTAGAGTTTTATCCTAGGATCATGTTCAAACACATCAAAACAGAAGTATAAGACATTATCATGGAATCAAACTTAGCAATTCAAAGATAAAAATCGAATCTTGAAACCAAAAACGCTAAATCTAACGAACCTGGAAGAAAAACTCCAACCTTTTCACTCCGATTGCCTTCTTTTTCCCCCAAATCGCCTCTTGTTCTTCTCTGGACGGCCAAAATTGCGAACTTTTCTAATTGTGGCATTGGAATCCTATTAAAAGTCGATTAGGTTATTTTTCTCGGATTTCCTATCTCCCGCGTAACGTGAGACAACTTAGCCGGCCCCTCGCGTATCGCTAGGGCCAAATTAGTCTCGGCCGGTTCTCAAGATCCTCACGTACCGCGAGGTCTTGAAGCTCCTCCCTCGCGTACCGCGAGGGACCTATTTTCCAACTTTTTTACTTTTAAACTTTGGGCTTCACTCTCGTGCTCGATTTCTTCTGGATTTCACTTGTATTCATCACGAGCATCTGTAAACATATCAACGACTCAATAGTATACAAAAATGACTCAAAACAAAGATAAAACTAATCAAAAACTAACTAAAACAATAGAAATAAAGATGTGTGCTTCGCACTACATCAACTTGGCTCATGCTCCTCGTCGTCTAAATTGTTTTTGACCCTTAAGAGGAAATTTAAAACATTAAATCAAATCTCAATTAAAATCGATATTTCTGCGCCACCATAAATTGTGACACTTCAACTAATCTATCCGAAACCTCGGTGTAGTGAATTACACTGCATCCGGCCCTACGATTTTGTTGAAGGTAGAACCATGATTCCTGAGTCACATAAGCCGGGTCTACGGTCACAATTGAAGGAAAAATATCACTTAAGTCGTATAAGTGGGCGTAGTTGAGGGAAAACGTATCCAAAGATTGACCATGCTCATCATGCCCCTCAAACCGAGAATTATGTAGTCGACACAATTGATATTTTCATACCTACCTACCTAGCTATGCCAGTAGAGAGTGCTCAGCCATTCACTGAGACATGGTGAACCGGGATCTCATTCCTAATTATATATATTTTTGTCCTTGGGTCATTAATTTAATTAGGAAATTTAAGCATGAAAATACTAAACCTTATTTGAGTTTTGTAGATGTCTCAATCTGCCGATATGGTTATTCTAGAGCGTCTTAACAACATCCTTAAAGTTAAACTCGATGGAACAAATTTCTTGACCTGGTACTACAATATGAAGAACGTCCTTAGATTCCACAAGAAATGACATGTTCTTAAGTTCCCCTTACCTAAGCAGCCACCTGAGGATGCTAGCGAGTTTGTTCTAAATGCCTGAAACAAACTTAAGGATGATACCAATGCTATATCAAACCTTATGCTTGCATCTGTTAGCCCTTGGATTAGAGAATCGTTCCAGCGCTTGATTGCTTATGACATGATCCGTAACTTGAAGGAAAGATATCATCAAGACTACAACAAGGATCCTTCTCACTCTTTAATGTCACACATTAGAGACGTTGCTTTGGAGAATCCGAGACGTGTTATGATCATGAGGAAGAATGTGGCAGACCTCGAGAAAGCATGCATTCCCATAGACGATCACTTGGTCATAGATATTACTATTGATGACGTATTTGACGACTTTAAATGGGAAAAACGTCTGCTAAGTCGTTATGACGAGGTTAGGGATTTCATCTCGTGGTACGCTAAGGTGGAACCCGAGGATGCTTTAAGTATGACATGCTTTATTGGCCATCTTGAGAGGACCGGGGTTTACCCTAGTGATAATATCATTCGAGCTATATTCAATGATGGCAAAGCTATTGGTGAGACCATGACGCACCTCTCTAAACCCCGATGCCGTGTGAGAGAGATGCCCGAAGCTGCTGTTGCCAGAGAATGCTTCAATGCATATACTCTAAGTATCTTGGCAATTTTTCCATTGTTTATTTGTCACTTAAAAGTTCAACTTTTAACATGTGTGCAAAACTTGCTATTTTACAGATATAAAAGAAAAGAAGGAAGGAAAGAAAGAAGAAAAGGAAGACGGACAAAGCTTGAAGATTATTTTCAAGTTTTGATTACACCATTGGATGATGTTACGTTTATTTTGTTTTAGAACAAATTTAAATTCCGGAATTATTTTCTTTTGAATATTGCTTGATTATTTTAAGTATGACTTATTATTTAAAAGATTCATGCATTATATTGTTGCCTAACTATGAATTGAGAATTCAAATGCCATCTAACTGACATGAAATATGAAACATGTGAGACATGTCATTCAAGTCTAATAGTTATTACATTAGATTAGATCTAATAGATACCGTGAAACAAAATTAATTAGGTCTTGTAAAAAATATATATATGAGATATAATGTTTTTACACATGACTTAATAATTAAAAGAGTTTCAATAAAGTTTCTCTAGATACAATCTTATAAGATAAGATATAAAGAAGCGATAAGAGTTATCACTACTTCAAGACTAAGTGGTTAGTCATAAGTATACATCTACCCTAAATGACATAATCTAAATCACTAGCCTTGAACCGTGAGGTTCATCCAGAACAGGTATAACAACTCATATGAGATATGAAAATCCTATGAAAAATTAAGGATATGATGTTGTGAACTCCTATGCGAAAGAGTTTCGTGTATCTCCTTAATAAGCCTTCAAATTTAAGAATAAGATTTAAACTGTTCATGACCTTGATATACCTGGTTCTTGAACAAGAAGCAAATGTTGTTTAAAGTTCTGTATAAATTGTATTATTCAATTGCATAAACACAAAATTCATATATACACGCAAGGATGAGATCCTCGATGATATATGAAAATTTATCATAAACAAAAGATGAGATCTTTTAGAATAGACATGAAATCATGTGATGAAAGAATGAGATTCTTTAGTAAATCTCTTCATGATAACTCAGACACACAATCCATATTATGACAAATATGATTTGATCAGACTACACATGAATGAGATTCATCAAGATGTAAAAGTTGTTTTGGAAACAACAAATGGATCGTTCATAATAGAAGCCCGACATATTATCAAAAGTTGATAAAATAGGAAATACATTTCGATTTTCTTTAAGAGGAAACAGATTACAAATTTTGAACAGTTGAACAAACTAATCAAAATGAACATGTATTATGAATACTAGAATGCTCCTGTAATAAAGTAGCTTCAAGGAAAGTATTAAAGTCTGAATATGTCTGAGACCGTTGAATCATTAAATTGATAAGATCAATTCAAAGAAGATTCAATATGATAGATGCGAAGGCCAGTGGGAGCAAGTACCTACAACAATGGAGATGTGTAGAGACACTTTATTGAGAGGAGTGTATTCAGATACACGGAACACCACGAAAGGGAATGATAAGTGTTATCATAGAATGTATAGTGATACATTGCTAAAATTACGAGTTTAAACATGTCGTTGAAAGATAAAGTATCTTTAGAGATAAATTTCAAAGCTTGCATTGATTGCAACCATATATAAGATATATGAAAGAAAGATTCTACAGTTAGAATCATAGCAATCTATTAACATTAGTGAAATTGTCTTAATGCTTTGTGTGACAGATCTATAAAGACAAATTCCTAACATTATCTGCGATCCCTAATAACATTAGGATAAGATGAAGATGAAAGTGTTCATGTGGTTTCATCTAAAGATAACAAGTTATGTCAATACCTTCATATGATGAAAGAACTTTGAAATTCAACTGTGACAGGACAAAGGATTATGCTTGAGAAGCATAAATTGGTGATGGTCATAAAGTGTTATTATGAGATACTGCTATCTTATCATATAAGATACACAAATGCTAGTTTTGACTATCAAGAAAAGGTTCTTATAACAAGTTCATAAGAGCTTAGACAAGTTGTTTGTCAAACACTACTGTCTTAAGAGTTAAGATATAAACACCAAAGGACGATCATTAAGAATGATCAAATGAATACACCACAAGATATATCAGTGTTATCTAATGAAAAGTTTCATCAGTAACAATTACACAACATGAGATGTTGTGACTTAGAAACATTAGAAGACAGTGTTCTGAAAGAATTCAGATAACTTCTAATAGTTGGAAAGGAGTTCCAAAAGAGGTTCTTCCACCGTGAGTTTCATTCATGGGTTAGTGAAACTTAGAGACATCATATTAAAACAAAGTTCACACAAATCAATATCTAGCTGACCCATTCGCTAAACCTATACTTCAATCTGTATATGAGGAACATGTTGATAGGTCTTAGACTTGCTGGACTTGAGTTCTGTATGTTAGTATTGGGTGCTTTCGAACTATATATAGAAACATTAGTGTTTTATATTGATTTAATGGTTAAATGCATTATAAACGTATGTTTCTATGTTCGACATTTTGTACGTTTTAGAAACCCTTGAATATTGTATTGTAAATGTTCGTAGTCGATCAGATTCATGGGAATCAATCTGATGAAAGACTATTGTGAATTGGATGATTGGTTCATTGCGAATGAAAGTCTAAGTAGTTGGATGTCATATTCACAGATAATCATTAGAGAGTGATTATTGGACATAACTCGTTTCAAAACTATCTTCATGGATCAAAGTCCAAGTAGTTGATTATCGATCCTCGACCTGAGGCACATACTAGAACTTAAGTTTGTTCACATACCTAAGCACCTTACAGAGTCTGAACAGGAAGAAGACCTTGGATCAGCATCACCAGACCATCAAACACCGACACAACCTGCTGCCATCCCCTCTGAGAGACCCCTACTTAGCACCTGACCCATACCACCCGAACCCAAGAGCAAGACAAACCATGGCATCTACCAGTGCTATAGGAGTCCCAGTTGATGCCACCCACCAGTATGTGAGAGCTGCAGAATTCATGAGACAAGGGATGGAGCACGGGAAAAGGCACAACCTGCTAAGGCAGCGAATAGACAGCCTTTTAGGTCAAGTACGGTACCAGGAAGACCTTATTTCAAATCTAGGTACCCACATTGACAAGATGGAAGGAGGCCAGGAGATATTTGACGCACACATAGAAGCAGCTAGAGCTGAGGCCCGCTTTGCTATCCGAGTAACCATAGCGATGTTCGTCTTGGTACTCGTCTGCTTCTTAGTGGAAAGCTACCTGAGGCGTTAGCTGGATTTTCTATTTTTGGTCTAAAAAAAATCGATTTGAGAACCACTTCTCTATGTTTGGAATATGTATTTAACATTTCATCCTTCAATGATAAGTTTCATCTTACAACTTAAATGCCATTATTCGTTGATTTAATATTACGAGTATAAAATACATCAGTCATATTTTCATCGAAGATCACCCAAACATCATCTTTTCATTCATTGCAATTTAGTACACGTACCTAAGCCTGCTTGTAGATAAATCATTTTATTATCTAATCTAATTTAAACAACATCGTTGTTTTGTTCAAACAAAGCAAAACATTTATCAAACCCTTAGTTTATAAATATTATCTAGAATATAAATTTGCTATAAACCTTTTTCACCTTATAAAGGAACTTGATACAACTTGTTTTATAAAAACATTATTTTAATTAATAATTAATTATGACTTTTACTTCGCTAAATTAATTAAATCTTGGCTCGATTATTAAATGATTTAGCTATTGTCTTCCTTTGAAACATTCTCTTTATGATAATAAAAAAAAAATTTAAAAGATTTTATTTATTCACCTGTTTATCTAGTTATTCAACTTATTATTTTCACTACTTTATTTACAATAATAAGTCACAATTACTCGTCTAGTTACAAAAAAAAAACAAACTAATTATTCGTAAGCACATCACTCTAAACACCTACAAAACCTTCTCATTATCTTGCACATTCGGAAATGTATGAGCGTACTAGGCACTTCAAGGAGATAAATCATTTCGCATAGGCATTAACCATCCATGAACAAAAGTTGAAAACTTAGAAACATGAAAACTTGAAACCCAACTACCTACCTTATACAACACTCTTGTCCGTAGCATTCAAGCACCGACAAGATTCGATAGTTTACGTTACTCATGAGGTTCAATTATTTACATATGAACGTCCATAATATAAATGAGACTAAATTGTTTACATTATACACACAACTTGATTGATTCACGTTATGCATGAAACTTGACTAAAGTTTGTTCTTTAATCTTATCTAACGCTGTACCTTTATAGCCAGTAATAAGGGTATGATTAGGAATTAATCTGAAATTAAGTGGGAGTTGTACGTGACCAAAGGAATTTTGTTCTCCTTTAATTAGGAGTTGGACATTCTGGCGCCCTCGTTGATTCGAACTGTTATAAATCGCGTGGCCACGCACAAACTAAGAGTAGTTTGTTTAGACCAATTCAAATTAGAGAACGAGAACAAGAATAGTTGAACCACATATGAGAAGTGACTTGTATACATGTCCCATGTTCAACGAATGACCTAAACAGAAAGGATACATAGATATGTTTACCATGGCTATTGTACTTGGTTAAGTAAGGGTTACTTGAACACAAGGAATTAGTTGACGATTATAAATACGTCATACATTGCTATGGGCAGTGAGATGCAGCTAGGCGTCCACCACTGTCTACGTTGACCCGATTAATCGATGAATCGTCCAAGTGGGAGATTGTTGGATATTAGATGTCCGATCATCGTTAATATTAACGTTGCTATCGATGTACGATCCGAAGAGTTACACTTTGGGCAAAGAACAAATCATAGTGTTTAATTATTAAGCGTTATTTCACGAAAAAACATATTAGGATTCGGTGCATTAAATATTTATAGAATATTCATCGGTTACTTCGTATTTAATTATTTAGAATAATTAATTACGGAATGGAACTTTACATATATTTAGTGTAAATATATTGACAGGTTTTTTATTTAATAGTTAAATATGAAAACGGGTTCAGTTTATGCAAGATTGTCTTGCTGATTATTGTAATTATAAACTGCAGGGATAGTAACTTGTTAAATGTTAATCAGTTAGTAGTTAATTGTTAATTGCCCAGGGGTTGACTTGTAAGATTGGTTTCTATATAAACATCTCAAAGTCAAAACCCTAAGAACACCCCAAAAACCAAAAAGCCCCCCCCCCCTTTTGGTTTGCTCATCCGTCGACCAGCCCCTCCCTCGCCATCGTGGTCAGCCACAACCGGCCACCATAAGCTTCCGTCGCCCTTGCGTAGGCAGCCGCACGCCACCGACGTGTCCCTATCGTCTTCCTCCGCGAGCCGAACCAGAAAGAAGGAGAGAACAGGGTTCTCGATAGACGTGTTTTGTGAGACGAGTTCGTGTGACGAGTTTGTTTGGAGTCATCTAGCGTGACGTTCTTTGTATCCGAGTGTTACAACCCGGTTCTTCGTCAAAGGTATAAAACTCTAACACCCTATGGTTGTGTTATTTTATATTTATTATTGTCTAAACGCTGTGTAATCGGATCACTGTCGGATAAAGTTCTAAACTTTATTATCGTGTGCTATTGTTTACGCTTCCGCCATTGTAAATCAAATTTTATAAAGTTACGTTTTAAATGTTAAAACCGGTGCACGATTCTCAACAATAACCCTCGGGTATACTATGGTGAGTAACCTAATTAGAACACTTTTAAAACTTGGTTACTATTCTGTGGTGTTTTCTCTTTATTTAACTATTTTTAATATTTCCTTTATTCTACCCGTATTTCTAACCTAGTTCCTAATAAATAGAGAAATCAAATCAAACCAAATTTATCCTTAATTCAAAACAAATCTGCCAACTCGATAATAAAATAAAAAAAACAAAAAAAAAACTAATCAATTAACCCCGCTAACTATAGAACTATGACAACCGACCAAAACATTGACTCGTGACCCATTTGACCTGTGAAAAAAACCCGTTTAATCCCACAATCACCTCCCTAACCGTTGTTTGTTCACACCGATCTTTACAGCAACGTTGGTTCCCCGTCTTCCCAGATCATCTCAACCTTTCCCGGATCCCCGGCTTCTACCTCTTCCACGTTCATAGTCTTCTTCGCTTTGAACTCCCTTGACCATCGTAGTCACAATATGTTTGTCTCCCATTCCACTTTACTTGAGGCTAAACAAACTCAACCCTTCTTTGAACGGAATTTCACCAAACTGTCTAACTCTTCCTTGATATGCACCCCCTGCTTATGAACCACCAACAAGACATCAACCACCTATTATTCAGTCTTTGAGTCGCTAAACAAATACCTCAGCCTCACACGGTTTCGTTCCTTCTACGTTATACCCGTTGGTTTTTCTGCCAAAAGAATTCGATCCCCCCGGTTGCAATTCTTCTCCTAGGCGAGTAAGAGTATCCAAAAAATGAGAGAACATGATCCAACCTGAGTTGAACCTCCCACTTCTACTCGATCAGCCAAGTTGTTGCTCTTGATTTCCCCTTCTATGAAACCTTCCTCTCTAAATATTGCCACCACAAAACTATCGACCCACCTACTATCTCTGATGGCAACCTTGCAGCTAAAGAGGGTTGCTTGATCCCTCTCTAAAAAATACGACTCTCAAACCCTCTCTGATACCAATGGCACATGCCCGAAAAACACACTTAGAAAAGATGAACATGGAAACACTTGTTTTCGACCAACAATGATCGACTCTTTTGTATTTAATTAATAATCGAAATTTTATCTTGCCTTTATGTAGACCGTAAAACTAAACCTAATCAAACTCTAATCCGTATTCTAATAAAAAAATATATATTTTTCCTCTTGTCAATACTATATTCATCCTCACAATCATTTTCCCTCCCCAAAACCATATTTACATCCTTCATTCAATATTTTCATGTTTAACTTCTTTTTCTTTTTGAAAAATTACTTAAATAAACATTTTACAAATCAATTTATCATTATTATCATTGACTCATATTTTTTTTAAAAGTGAATATTTTAAAAAAGAAATCAAGAATTAAAAAATAGGATATTTTAAAAAGGAGAGTTTTAAAGTTTTATTATTAAGAATTGAGTTTTAAAATTTTATTATTAAAAACTCAAAATTTTAATTTTACATATAAAATTTAAAAATTTTACTTTTGTATTTTAAATAAATATGTTTAGAATAAAGTTTACTAATATTTAATTAGTATTTTTTTTAATTAAGTTTGATATTTATAAATAAAATTTTTATTTTGATTTGTAAATTATAATAGTTAGTTTTTAATTACTCTCATCCATATAAACTTTACATTTAACAAAATGGAAAAGTTACCAATACAATATCATATTTGTATAAAAGGGTTAGGATATGGTAAAAAGTGTTTTAAAAATAAAAAAGGGTAAAAATAATTATGGGATTGACATGTGTTCTTTTATTGTTTTTGAATGGAGATCATTTTGGTCATTGTGTAAAATATGTCAGGTCATTGTGTAATGTCAGGTCTGGTAATTGTGTATAATGTCAAGTAATTGTATCAAATATTGTTCATTATTGTGTAATATGTATTCATCATTGTGTTTTACGTTTTAAATAATTTTGTGTTATTTTTGTCACTGTTTTTTATGTGTTATATATAACACAGTGATCAAAAAATATTTGACACAATGACCTGACATTAGACACAATGACCTAACATTAGAAAAATATTTAACATTAGACACAATGATAAAAAATATTTGACACAATTACTTGACATTAGGCACAATGACCTGACATTAGTTACAATGACGGGCAAATTACACAATGAGCTGGAAAACGTAATTTTTTCGTTTTTGTATATAACGACACTGTACTCGTTTTAAAGATAAAAAACACTCGTTTTCGTCATTTTGTTTTACGTTTTAGATAATTTCGTGTTATTTTTGTCATTGTTTGTTATGTATTATATATAACACATTGATGAAAAATATTTGACACAATGACCTGACATTAGAAAAATATTTGACATTAGACAAAATGATGAAAAATATTTGACACAATGGCCCCTGACATTAGACACAATGACGAACAAATTACACAATAAGCTAGAAAACGTAATTTTTTTTTGTTTTTTGTATATAACGACATTATACTCGTTTTAAAGATAAAAAAATGCTTGTTTTTATGGTGTATAATGTCAGGTCTGCTCATTGTGTCAAATATTTTTCATCATTTTGTTATATGTACTCATCATTGTGTTTTACGTTTTAAATAATTTTGTTATTTTTGTCATTGCTTTTTATGTATTATATATAACAAAGTGATGGAAAATATTTTACACGATGACCTAACATTAGACATAATGACTTGACATTAGAAAAATATTTGACATTAGACACAATGATGAAAAATATTTGACACAATGACTTGACATTAGACACAATAACCTGACATTAGACACAATGACGAGCAAATTACACAATGAGCTGGAAAACGTAATTTTTTTTTATTTTTGTATATAACGATATTATACTCGTTTTAAAGATAAAAAATGCTCGTTTTTATGGTGTAATTTAAAAAAAAATAATGTCGTATGTAAAAGTTATTAACGTTTAAAAAAATGAGGAACTTGATAAAAAGTCAACAAAAGTGACAATTACTAAAATAACATTCAAACGATTTTTTCTTTTACAATTTGATCACAACCATTAAATCGTTTTTAATTTAATTTAATGGTCTTAAATCCTTCTCACCCTTTTTAGTTTAAAAACCCTTTTTATTTGAACTTTTTCCTTATATAAAAAATGTGTTAAGATATTTATCAACATAATTTAAAGCTACTTCCTAATAAATAGAGAAATCAAATCAAACCAAACCAAATTTATCCCTAATTCAAAACAAATCTACCAACTTAATAATAAAATCAAAACAATGAATAAAAACTAATCAATTAACCTTCTAACCATAGAATTATACAAAACGGACCAAAACGTTGACCTGTGAACAAACCCGATCATTTCCAAAAATCTCTTGCAAAAAAGAAAATCTATACATTATTCTCTCAATCCTTCACTTACTGTATTAAAGACATGAATATATCACTCCAAGTATCATATTCGATGACGATTGATCAACGGTTACCCACATCAATTGCTATGAGAAAAACATGTACTTATGCTGTCTTTTGGATCAACATTTCCATTTTTATGCTAGCCCTCGAGATTATATAATTCAAATATTGGATGTTTAATTTAACGATTTAAAGGCTCATACGGAGTGCGGATGGAACTTTCTATTGCTCAACCGGATGATTGGTACTCGTGATGGTGAACTTCTTAAAGCTGTTGTTTCAGTGGCAAAGCTTGAAGAAAAACACAGGAGGGGCCCCGGGGGGGGGGGGGGGAGGGACTTAATACCTATAAAATTTCCAGGGGGGACCGAAACTTAATACGTATAAAATTTCAACTTAAGTTTTCTTATATTATTTTCATACTGTGTTTTGTAATTACATCTACCACTGCTGGTGCTACTACCAAATTCTCAAGATGGTGTCGCAGATCTATTTTGGAAATGTATGCCTGTGCTGCAAGAATGGTTAATCAGAATATTCCTAGCTCGTTTGATATGATTCTTGTTTTCTTTAACATATTTAACAAGTTTTACTTGATGTATATCTAATTAGTAAAGTTATTCATGTTTTAGTAATTATGGTTATGTTTTTTTTTGACACTACACTACAAGAAATACATCCTATTTCGAGGACGGATATCGCGAGGACAATATGTCCTCGTTATAGAGAAGGCTATAGTGAGGACATGTCCTCGCTATAGAGTGAATATGAAATTAGGATTTTCTGTGGGTATTGCGAGGAATTGTCGTCGAAACAGGCTAGTAGCGGGATTGTGAAAAGTGGGGCGCTAAAACTAAAAGTTGTCTCGGGGACAAGTCCTCGCTATAGCTTTTTTACTTTTTTTTTTGAGAAGTTGGTACACATGGATGCCATTTTAAAACCATTGATAAAGAAGTTGCTAAAACTGAAGGTTGCGATCAAACTTGTTACCACTATGGATGCTGTTAAATTTGTTGAATCTTGTATTGAAGATACTTACTGATTACTCCATTTTTTAGTATATATATTTATATAGACGACCATTCAAAATAGAATCTATTTTAAGCAGAAAATTAGAAGAATTGCATAAACATTTGTATCTATTGTTTTTATCATGATACATAAGACGGTTATTTAATCGTATAACCGCCTCCCTTTCTCTCTCCCACTATACACGCCAGCACTACGTACAAGAGTGCTTATGTGGTTCTTTAAATAAAATGGGTTCTATATTGAACGGCCCCTTATATCGCTCAATACAAAACCAGTCTTGAGTAGAGAACTGCATAAACACTTGTATCTAGTGTTTTGATTGTAATACATATGACGGTTATGTAACCGCATAACGACCTCTCTCTCCCCCATTGTATCTTGCCAGTACACGTGCTTATACGAATCTTACTGTTTTCTATTTAAATTTGGTTATGTATTAAACATGCACCATATATATATATATATATATATATATATATATATATATATAATCCTGAATT
Source organism: Smallanthus sonchifolius (assembly GCA_023525975.1). Classification (NCBI taxonomy): domain Eukaryota; kingdom Viridiplantae; phylum Streptophyta; class Magnoliopsida; order Asterales; family Asteraceae; genus Smallanthus; species Smallanthus sonchifolius. Next base: position 69,879,828 of record CM042028.1, on the reverse strand, counting down.
TCATATTCCTCTTCAATACTGTTTTTAACAGTATCGTTGCTTTTCAGAATATTTATTATGAGTGAATAAATATAAGTGTTGATATGTACAATCAAACTTTGAACAAGATTTTATTTTAAAAGCACATGGCTCTGATACCATTCTTTACAGGAACTTAAATACTTTAATTAAAACTTTAACTTAAATACTTTAATTAAAACTTTAAATGATTTAAATTACAAATTATAAAATTATACAAATTATAAAATTATACAAATTATAGCATAAGATTAAAAACATTTAGGAATTTTAGACCATAGGATATTTTTACAAGTACAGAAAATTTTTTTAAGATGAGCTTAGTAAAGGTCTAACCATAAATAGCCTTTGCACCCATTCTGGCATTAGCGGCTACAAGGTCCCCAAGAATTCAACCACCACCTTATTATTCTATTATGTCCTTAACCTGTCTAGATTTTATTCAGAAATATTTTCAATTTTATACTTTTTTTTACATACTTGTTCAAGTTATCATGGCATTTCAACACATCATTAAATATAAAATTTGGAATAAAGAGAAAAGATTTACCAGATTTTCTCTTTCGGATTATGCACACCAAGCTTCAAAATAAACTTCAAATATTATTTAGAAATATTTTACAAGAGAGACTAGTAGTAGTGGAGTTGGGTTATATATATATATGTGTGTGTGTATATATATGTATGTACTTGTAGTTTTATTTGGTTTTCTTGTACAACATGAATCTATTTTCATTTTTAGGTCGTGTTTAGGATATTTATGTTTAAAAGTACAGTTAGGAAACTATACAAGTTGGATAACTTTGTTGTTTTGTTTGATGATATTGTTTTGTTTGTGTTTGAATAATTATGTATTAGGCTGGGCTGGTGCATTGGATAAAGCAGAAGTGTTTATAGGCTTTAATGGGCCAGATTTTTATGGGCTTCCAAGAAACCCAAAAGAATCACATTGAGGAAGACAACATGGAAGGTTCCAGAATCTCTCTTATGCATCTGGAAATAGTCCTAGTGTTTGCTGGTCAATCCCTTGAATGGCTACCATACTTGCCTTCTCAGCCCAAATAACATTTCAGAAAGATTCGCTGCAAACAATAAAGACGACCCATTTAATTAATCCTGTCAAAAAACCACTAGAGCATGTTTATTTGATCTAGTCAAAGGAGTTGATATGTTATACCTTTTTACTTATTTGTTCTAGTTTAAACATGTGACGGGTCGACCCGTTTTATCAATAACCCAATCTGAACATAATTTTTTTTATTAAACATGTTAATTAGATGGGTTGACATGTTTACCCACCGAAACCTGTTTAGACATAACCCTGACCGCTTATTATCGCATTAGGTTGGAATTGTTACCGTTATCTTAAATCCTTTCTAGATCTGTTCCCTCAATTATTGACCTTCAATCCAATGTGTATGGACAATTTATAATATAATTCAAATTAGGGTCATGTGACCTTGGATCTAGACCTTAAGTAGTAAACTAATATAACTACGTTCAAAAGTTAACCTAAGGTTTGAAAAATATGCATCTCACTAGAATAGGATACAATTAATAGGGGGTTGGGTGTGACTTAGGCAAGGGTGCGGGAAAGATGAAGTGGAGCATGGTACTGCACGGGAACACCGCCCCACCCCATGCGGATGCGGTATAGGGATGGGCGGGGTGGTCAAGCCAAGCTTACCGAGTGAATCTATGGTTGATGTATAACTCACCCAGCTCAATGTACAACCCAAAACATTGAGGGATGATTTAAGGATGGAATGGGAAGAGTGATGTCTCACCGATGTGGGAGAAAGAGAGTACGTTAGGAATGTGACACCCCCACCATTACAAAGACACGTGTATACTTATACCATACATAACAACTGTTGCTATAAACAAATAAATGAACTACATACGATATAGGCTTGATACTTAACACAATAGGCATGAACTCTAAGAACTAGGGCAGAACCAAGAGAGGGTCAAGAGGGTCAACTGACCCCCGGTCACTAGAATTTATTTTCAAGAAAAACATGAGTTGGACCCCTTAGTTGTAGTATGTAGTTAATAAAACCTTACGATCACCTTTTGACAAAGAAGTTCTGGTTCTGCCACTACTAAGAACAACTATGAGAATAAATCCTCAATAAAAAGTTATATAAACTTTATGTTACATATAGATGAATTTGTTCAAAAGTAACATGCGTCCCCTAGCAAAACGTAAAGCGATATTCACATGTTTGGTGTTGTACCAGGCTACAACTCATGTTTAGTCTTATAAATATGTGGCACTCACATCATCACAAATTATTACATTGCTATGTGAAAATTGATAGTGTAACTCAAGAATGAGATTACAAAGCCATGATACTTCAACAAGCATTGATCAAACCTCAATATTCAACTTCAATACTAGAATGAGAGGCAAGATGTTGATATTTAAGAAACCACGCATTCTTTAGATGACTCAATCGCTGATACAAGATATAATTACCTTTTAACATTAACCCATCATCACTATGTTCTCTTTCATTTTTTTTTCATCCAACTTCTCATGTCCATAATCATCATATATCATAAAATGAATGGTTTACAATTACGAAACAAAAATTAAAACAAAAGGGACCTAAATAACAATCCCCAAACATAAAGGTAGAGACTTGTAACAATTCCAAAAAATAACAAAAAGAGGACCATAAATACATAAGCAAGACCCCACCAACCATCTACTGTTGTTGATCCTAACTTCCCTCACCAGTTACCACTCCTTTTATTTCAAAACGCCCCACTCTCCCTCCTCATTTAATACCATCTGACTATCTATTTAACATCGATCTACACCATTAAACTTTCATCCTCATTCAAAATCACCATCAAATTCAAAAACCATGGGAAGAACAAGAAACCTCCCATTCCTTCCCACTTGTGGCAGCCCTAGCAAAACCCTCTCCTTCCGTGCCCCCACCGCCACCACCTCTGAGTTTGACGACATGTTTGCCACCGTGGAATCACCAGCGGAGCCGGTGATTCGTGGGTTAAGCTCCGACAGGTTCTTTTTCAATCCGGGAAGAACAAGTTCCATACTTGAAGAAGCAAAACCTAAAGAAAAGAAAAAGGAAAAAGAAAAAGAAAAGATTTTGCCATTCAAAGAAAGTGTGTCAATGATGGAGATGGAGTCAACTGACCCTTTTGTTGACTTCAAGAAGTCAATGCAAGAGATGGTGGAAGCTGATGAAGGGTTAAAAGAGTGGGAGAATCTTCAAGAGCTTTTGAGTTTGTATCTTGCAGTGAATGATAAACTCAACCATGGTTACATCATTGGAGCTTTTGTTGACTTGTTGTTGGTCAACCTTGGTTCTTCAACAAAACCATCTTCATGTTGTTCATCTTCATCAATCAACGGTCAGGAACAATCTTTATTAACCGCATCTGGTACCGGTAACAGTAATAGTAATAATAAGTTGACGATGATGAATAGTGAGTCACCTGAGTCTGCTTTATCATTCACATCATCATTTGCATCTTCTTCTGGGACTTGTTCAAGTACCAGCCACTTTTTGTCATCATGTTCATTGGAAGATGATGAAGATGATGATAACCATGGAGATGATGAAGAGCAAAACAGTCCACAGAAAGCATCAGTTTCAGATTATGGTTCTTTGAAAGTTTGATTTTCCTATTTATGGAAAAATATGTATATCACTAATTTTAGTAACTATAATGAGATCTTTCTCTAACTTCCACCATTCTTGTGTGTGTGACTATGTGTTTGCATCATCTTACTCTAACCAACTAAAATAAAACATTTTTTTTAAAGTATTCTCATTAAAGTTTATGTTCGGTTATATATTGTGTTTTTATGGAAAAAAGATTGATTTTCCTTAAATACTATTGAATTTGAAAGTTTTGAGTAGGTCCCACAAATATACCTTGGTGAGTTGGCCTTAACAATATCGTTTCACATATATAATATAAGAGTTAGAAAGTGACTGGTAACGATTACATGTTTCGTTTATTTATTATAGTTGAATTAAAATGTATAAACGTTTATACAGCTAACTTAAATTTAGTTTTGTATTAAATGACAAGGGTTTATAAATGATAAATTTTAAGATAATAACAGAAATATATGATTTAATTTTACAATAATGATTGTAAATGTTACTAATTAAATACTTAATTAATATATATACAAAATTGGAAGTAAATAGATATTAATACTAAGTTTGTTATTATTATAAAGAAAAAGATGTCCATAGAGAAAAGGTATGGGTGTAGCATATGACATAGAATCTGGAAGAAATGTAAAAGAAGACATTTGTAAAAGGTTTTGCAACTTTCTTATACCTTATTAGGGAGGTGGGAGTGCCTAGTGGGCAGGGAGGCGGGTAATTAGCGGGTAAAGCGGGTACCACTTCCACTCCTAGAGGGTAAGTTTGCGGGTTTTGGAACCCGCCGAAAGAAAGGGAAGAAGACCAAGTTTGGGAGGGTACCACCCTCACCATGAAGGGTAGTTGGGGAGGGTAGTTTGTCAAAATAAGGTGACATATCCTCATTGGTGGATTTAAGATGGTAGTTTGAAATGGGAGGATACCACTCCCACGTGGATTAGAATACAAATACAAATACAAATGGTAAAGCAAGTGGTACAACATGTCTTGTGTTTGATAAGTCCTTTACTGCTAGAAGTGAAAGTTGGTGGGGCAGTGGAAATATCCATTTTATATTATTTTATCATATTAGTTAAAAAAAACTTTATATTTATTTATTACAAAATAAAAGTTATAGGTAAAGATTAAAGAGGGAGGGTTCGCCTGCTTGCTTGAACGGCATTCTGCTATAAATGAATCCTGCAGGATTCCAGGGAGGGTTGTTTTGAATAATAAATAAAAATAATAACTACTCATTAAGATAAAAATAAAAAAAAGTCTGTTATACAGTACATCATCTCCATTAAAGTTTCAAAAAATAAAAAAATATATAGAAAAGTAGAAAAATTAAAAATTAGAGAAGGTCATCATCATATGATAGTAACAATTCTGAATGATGATTTTGGCATTGTCTTACACTCATATTCTTGCAACCTGCAAATATATGCAATCAGCATGCATGCATAGCCCAGAATAATGATTAATAAATAAACAATCGATCTTAGTTTTTGTGCACAACAACTCCTAATATTATGCAAGTTAAATATATAAGTATTTTGTGGCATCTTAATCTGAATTGGTTGCCAATATGAACAACAAACCTGGAAGAAAAAAGAACACAAAGGTCCAATACTGTCATACACAAAGGCAATTATATATTGCAGACATGAAGTTACATAAAGATGCAAAAAGTTAACTAAATAACACCCAAAAAAACAAATAACAAGAGTTAAAACAAGACATTCAGGAAGCAATTTTCCTGTTGGATTGTTGCAATATGTTATGATGTGTCTACATTGTTCATTAAGAAACTTTATATGTATGGTTTTGGTATACAAGATTAAAGATTTCTCTGCCTTTTTCATATTTGAATCACTAATTTAATACTATTAAAAAATAAAAATAAATAAAAAGGGAAATTTTGGGGTAATTATATCTTATGTAAATAAAAAACAACCGGCTTGCATTATTTTTTGGTAATTAGTGAATTTGAAATAGATGGACACAAGATTTTTGAGTTGGCAGTGTAGGGCATAATCTGTATATCACACTCAATCCCTTCTGGCCTGAATAAGATAATCAAAACTGTGCAGCAAAAAAACAAGAAGTTGATGTGTGGATGCCGAAGAATGTCACAACCAAGATAAGTTGGTTCCTGTTTATTTTAACGGTGGTCCATGCAAACCCTAAAAGCACAACCAAAACTCTCTCTCTCTCTCTCTCTGGTCGTTAAATCACTTTGAAAGTAAGCATTTGATATCAAGATTTTATCCATTTTAAGGATTTTTTTATGTTCATATATATCCTAACCACAATTTAATTTTCTGGTGATGCATTTCCATCAATAGGATATAATTCCTTTTTATCGTGTGCCACTTCCTTCAAGAAACATAATATTAAAATTGAATATCTTTTGATCAATATATGGTTGATGTAAAAGGGATATTTTTAAGCATAAAAGCATTTTTGATTCACATGACACGTTTACATAATATCTAAATGCTTGAATTTTAAGGGAAGAATATTTATGTCTATTTAAGCACACATAGTTTTAGCGGTAATAAATGTAAGATGGACTCATCATCGTATTGAATTGGACACACTGTTAGAATCAATAACGCTTCAAAACTCATTATAAAAATCAAAACAATAAAGTTGGACACAACCTTGGACGAGTTAGATGCACCGCTATTATATACGGTGTTAGACGCACCGTTTATAATCATTTGACCGTTTATAATCATTTGTATAAATTAGACCTTTTGAAAAAGGGAAATGGGATTTTAGTAATCCTATCTTTTACCAATTGTCTAATAATAATCAAAACTAAGAATATTATTACCACCGGTCCCTACTTTCAAACTATTTTTTTAAATTGGACCCCCCGTTAAAAAAACTTAACACCGTTAGATTTTATATGACGTGGACATCTGCAAACCGCTGGAAAGTCGAGCCAGGGAATGATATATATAAAAGAAAAAACTAGCTAAGTAGGGGGAGGGTCAGGGAGTGATATCAGGTCTAGTCTCGTTGTCGTTCAGCCAACACTTGTTCCCTGGTCGCTTGGAGTAGCTGCATCATTTGTCGGTCAGTGTCCCGCTCCCTCTCTGTGCTTCCCAAGTGGTAATCTAAAACAATTAAACTAATTATTAGTTTATTGTTGACAATATAATAAATATAATATATATAAAAATTATTACATACTTCTGGACTATGACGAGAATCGTCGGATTTGCCGTTGTTGTAAGTCCTTTGCTCACCGGTAATGGCATAATGGGGATCAATAGTGGTCCTTGTCCTAGGATCCGAAGATACATATTTTTGAGCAAGTGCTTATTATACATTTCATGAGTTTTAATGAAACAAAATAAAAGTGTTAGTTTATGAAAAAAAAAATTGTAATGTAATAAAAAAAAGTTGTTTTTGATTAAAAAATCTTACCAACATTTCACAAATGATTCAGAAGTCGACCCCCTATCACTCTTCATTGTGTGTGTTTTCGTGTAAATTCGGGGCCAAGAGAGTTTCATACCCTTTTCTGCGATCTATAACTGTATACTAAGTTCATAGTTATTAAACACATACAAATGTTGGATAAACATAAAAATAAACTTACACGGTTTTCCTGGTTTTGTGATATAGGTGCTGACGCCCCAGTGTGCCTGGACGACGTCCCCCCCATATTGGGTGTTACGATTTTTCTTGTTCGGTCCTCGACTTCGCCTTCCACTTCTCGGTGCCCTACACTTTTAGCAAAAAAAAAAAAATACTAACAAATTATTATAAAAATAAGATATTAAATTAAAACTACATAAATATGTACTGTGTCGGTCATTCTTAGCCAACCAGTGATATCTACTGTGGAGGGTATGGCCTGATGATGTTGAAGTCGAGCTCCAACGACCAAAAAATCAGTCCATCTTTCTGCTCCCCCGTCTCTATGCATATTGGCACGCTTCTCACATATCCTCGTTATACTGAGAGGCAATGATTCCGATCCATATTTTGTATACCTCATTACTTATGCTAGGATGCCATTGAAAATGCCCTTGCACATATATACACTTAGTCAACGTTAGTGATATAAATATAAATATGCACATACAATATAATGGATTAAATACAAACTTACACAAAAACGGTCGAACGTGAAACGTCCTTCTAATAGCACCAATATAATGGATTAAATACACACTTACACAAAAACGGTTTGTTGTTGAAACGTCCTTCTAATAGCACCAAGGAAAAGCAAAGCAACTATTTAGTATGGTTGTTCATATGCTAACAACACAAAGTTTATCAAATATGCAAAATTAAGATAAATGAGTCATAAAAATAGATTAATAACTAATACAATAACACAATTTATAATTAGTATTGTACTCGTCATTTGCACCTATCCTAATCTCTTCGGGTGATTAGGATGCTCAAGAAGCTGCCTCTGAACAATGGCGGTATGTCTCGATCCCGAATGGGTGTGCGATACACCAAGACCAACATCGATATCAATATCAATGTCGTTAATTAGTCTATCTGGCATGGGCTCCCTCTCAAGCTCATCTGGCCCATCGGTCACCTCGCTTAGGGCACTTCTACTACCCCTTTGAGGTGCCACGACCCATCGATCAAGTTGCATGTGGTCGGTGATGCATCAAACACGTGCATGAGAGGGGGTCCTCTCGATGGTGCTTCCCTCCCCAACTTGTATGAGACAGTGTCCTTTCACCGATGTTACCCTTGATGCTCCTACCCTTGATGCGTACCAACGTTTGTAAAAATATATAACATTCTAAGTTAACAACATAACATTCACAAACCATTATATAATACCAAGTTTATATTATAATTTAACCACATAACATCTAAGCCGCGTTCAATTCTTAAACATACTAGTCATTTGCATAAGTTTTAATACACATATTTTCAACAAGTGATAATCCAAAATGATGCCAAGTTACTAATTCACAAATACAAGTCTTGAACATACTAGTCATTTGCACAAATCCTAATACGCATATTTCTAACAACTCACAATCTAACAATATGCCAAGTTACTAATTCACAATCAAACACATTCAAAATTAAAATCTAACCAAAACCAACAATTTCACAATCCTAACACATTCAAAAATTAAAATCTAACCTAAATTAACAATTTCGAAATCATAACACATTCAAAAATCAAAATCTAACCTCAATCAACAACTTCACAATCCAATAATTTCATAATCCAACAATTTCACAATCCTAATATGTAAAAAAATCAAAATCTAATATAAATCAATAATAAACACATCTTGACTACAATATTCTTCCACCTCAAGCTTGGAACTCCATGGTTCCTACTAGAAGTCTTCTGCGTGCCAAAGAAAAGAGGATAGAAGAAATACCAGCATATAACACATGGTCGAGCTAAGACTCAAAATGCTTTGTTTGAATACTCAACCCCAACCAACTAGAGTTTAAATCTTTACCAATTGGGCCCTAGTGTAGTATCAAAGACTTGTATAAAGACGTACAACTTTGAATGAATATTTAAATAACATTTATTGCTCAAGACACCACAAGATTTAAGACTACAATGATCAAAGACCAAGTACTCACAACCATAAAGAATTATCATAGTCAAGAATAACCAAAAGACGTGAACACCATTTCAAAAAATCAAAATATTAAATTAAACCAAGGTTCATCAAATTCCAAGTGATACAAGAAAACTAGCCAAAAATGGTCATACAAATGACAACACTAACACTTGGTGATATAACCATGAAATGATCGAAGGATCAAATCAAAGCCAAGTGAAAATGAGTATAAAATGCCTTCTATACTACTTGGTACACCAATATTTACAGAAAATGGGGCTAGAACACTGGGTTTTGTCCCTGGAAGTGCACACAAATGAATGAGGCTTGAGTTGCTATTTATAGGTTGAAAAAGTGGTGAGGTACGGCCGTGTGTACGGAGGCACGAGCGTGCATTTCAACTTTTCTGACATTGGACTGGTGCAAATCTTCAGCTTTTCTAGAATCCGTTGGAAGGGACATGCACGGTTGTGCCTTTGAGTTAGACCAGGCATTTGACCATCTTGTTTGCTTTGAGAGTCAGTTCTTGCTGACATCAGAGAGGCACGATCATTCATAAGGGTGCTTGGTGGTGCTTGGCCTCTTGTATCCAATTTTTCTTCAACTTTTTTAATATTTCTTTCCTTTATGATATGGAGAACCAAATAGCCTACAATTTCAAGATGAAGCTAACTGAGTGTCATTTCCTATAAAATTATCTAAAAATTAATCAAATATGGGGGTGATCATGCATGAAAAAGCAAATATAAACGATGGTAAATCAACCAACATGGAGTGAGTTATTACCATTGTATGCCTCTAGAAAGTTAAGCGTTGATAAATCCGGAGTTACATGGCTGTTGGCTCTAGTGTCAACGTACGAGGTAGTGCCAGTAGTAGAATGTGCATCTGCAAAATTTGAACGGGCATATGTAAAATTAGTTGTTGGGTTGGCACGAAGTGTAGATGGGTCTCAGTTTTAACAAGCACTTGGGATATGACCAATATCACATCGGTTGCATGATACATAAACCATGTTTTGAGAGGATGTCTAAGAGAATTGACTGCGGCCGCGTCCTCTGTTGTTACCACGAAAGGGACCACAATGTCATCGATTGCTATTTCCATGATTGTGGGGCGAACGATAGCTGTAGAAAGCTTGAGTAGTAGCAATGTTGGGTGTAAGTTGAAAACCATGTTGAACTTCTAGCTGTTGAAAAGCCATGAGTTGTTGGCATGGCTGAGTTTGGATAGTTGGAGTTGATCCTGGCAAGTTACCTGTAATGAAAGTAAAAACAGATGCAATAGCTAGTTATAGATGTTTTATCACCATATAGTCATGATCACTAAGGAGACCATAGAGTTCACTGAATGTCGGAGAAGATGAATGGCAAAGAATGGTGGATGGTGGATTTATGGTCGGTGTGTTCGTTACGTAGCCCTGAGACGATAAATAGAACAAGGTCTTTATCTTTTAACGGTATACCAATGTAGTCAAGTGCAAATGCATATTCCTGTGCACGGCTTAGATAAGCAAGGGGTGTCTCATCCCCTTTCGTTTGAATCTTAAGAAGTCGTGTCTTAAGCATATATTCTCGTGAGGCGGTGAAGTTTAAGAACTTGTGTTTTAAGCATTGGTGCCTTGAACATGAGAGAATGAGGCCTTAGAAACTATAGAGATAATAATCATGAGAACATGTGCATCATTCGAGATCTATGTGAAATAGTTGGGATTTGGTTGTCGTACCGGATTTGGATCAGATCCGGATGGTAACAGAAGATCTGGACAAGGTATGTTTCGATCAACATAACCAAAGAGATTACGGGTCAATCATGATTTTCCAGTACCCATAATTGGTGGGTGACAGCGTAAATGCAAATCTGTGGGAGTTTTGTGCATCCTTCTCTGTGGAGGTAAATACAGGTAGGGAACCATCAAGGTTGGACGAAACTTTGAACTTTCGCACTATAAGGCCCCGAACCCGGAAGTCATCACTTATTAGATTTACTTATCAACACATAGCTCGTAAACATAAGACATTTACAATCACATCGAAAACGATTTAAACTTTAACAGGTGCAGCGGAATACATAACATGTCTTAAACATACTTGTCAGATACGAATTTAAACTTGTCTTAAAATATCGTAAACTTTAAACATAAATGGGATGTCAGACTCTGATCTTCGGGTAACTCTCTTCGCTAAGCCAAAATCCACTTCCATCAACTGCCACCTACACATAACTGATGTGCATACTAAAAATCAGCAACGCTAAGTGAGTTCTAACGCTTACATTAAACATTATACATATATTAAAGGCATAGGTTTTGCTTGAACATATCTTTATTGCCTATAGGGCAAAAATATACGTATACTATCTTTTATCTTTCCACTTCTTTCCATATTGTCCCCATGGCTCAAGTCCAAAGGCCGACGAATAGGGAGAGATAACACGATGCATCACAGTAAACATTTGTAACAGCCCTGACTAGTGTCAAGACGTTGTCACCATACCATTAATTCCATTTGTAACTGCTTAGGCACAAAGCCCTTTTAGGCACTTAGCCTACTTAGGCACTGAGCCCCTCTTAGGCACTGAGCCCATCTTAGGCACTGAGCCCCATGTGAGTAACCCTCATTACTCATCGTCACTGAGAACCAGTTGATCAGTTGTTAGCGAACCACAACGGTTCTTATAGAGGGAGACATAGCCCTTAACTGACTTTCTGTACATAGTAACATTTGTCCCCGAATGAACCATAACTTAACTTGGCACTTATTCCCGAAGGAACTTCATCTTTATTCCTTTGTTAATGAAATGACTTTTCTTTAAAACTTTACCTTCATTCTTTTTAAAACATCTTTTCCGTTTGTAAACATTTCATAACATCATTTATAAAACTTCTTTTGCCTCTTTTAAACATTTGTATAAATCATGACTTTCGCCATCGTTTATTAATATAAAATATATAATAAACAATTTTCTCTAAGTATGCACACCACCCCTAAAGTAGGCAAAAAGGGGATTAGAACTCACCTGACTTTCTTAGCTAGCTCTCCTTAAATGTAAGGCTCAACAAGGTGCTAGGCGATCTGTTTGAGTGGTCATAAACGACACGTGTTAAATTCTAGATATCACAAAACGATTTGTCAGAAATCTACTCGGTCGAAAACTCTACTGTCCGAAATCTTTTTCGGTCGAAATCTCTTCCGTCCGAAATGTCTTTCATCCAAAACTATTTTGCCCGAAAACTATTTCCTCCGAAATCTTATGTCTGAAATCTTTTTCGTCTGAAATCTCTCTCTATGTCCGAAATACTTTTCGGACACTACAAAGTTTTCGGACCATTCAAGAAGTTTTCAGATGACTCAACTGATCTAGGCTAGATTCTTCGTTTTTAATCCAAAATCTCAACTTTTTACGTCAAAACTGTTCTAATCTTAACCATGAAGCAAAATCTATAGTTTTTAGTCATAAACACATGTAAAAATCTGATCTTTTTGAAGAAAACGCATGTTAAACCTAAAACCCTTTCAAGAAAACGCATGTTAAACTCAGATCTGGACGGGTTTTGGTACCTGGTTGGGCTTGATTCTTCAGAGAAGCTTCAAACAAACACTAGAGAAGAAGGTTGGGCTGATCTTTGGTCAAAACCGACACTCTCTTTCTAGATGTTTCTCTCTCTAGAAATGGGGAAGACGAAGTAAGAAATGAGCTAAAAGAATGGAGGGTTAGGGTCTTAAGGCCTATCCTCACCTTCAGCTTGGCCCACCTAGCGACCCGACCCAAGGCCCGATCCATCTCGCTTCCTATTTCTTAATTTCATGTAAATCTCGTGCTCGTTCTATCACTTTCAAAATACGGGATGTTACATGCACGAAACTTTAAACTTGTGCATGAAAGTGGTAAGTTTCGTGTAGTTTGTGGAAGAGCTTGTAATTTTCACACGAAACTGGGAATTTTCATACGAAAGTTGTAACTTTTGTGTGATTACTTTCATGTGGCTAACAACAGAAAGTTGTAACTTTCATGTGTCTAAACAGACAAAAGTTGTAACTTTCATCTGGAACAGGTAAGCGCAAGTTGTAACTTTCGCATGAAACTCGTAAGACATATTAGGGTTCTAACCGATAGCGGCACTCAAAAACCAGAAGAAGTGGTGTATCAAAAAAGGTAGCGGCAACAATAAACCAGGGTTATAAACAGCTGCAATAAACAACATTGAAGGTCCGATTATTATCATCGATGAACCAAGTCACCATTGTGATCGGAATAGAAGCAGCGGCAAGGAGAGAACAGGGCCGATTGTTTGTTCGTCTCTCTTGAGATTCAAAAACAAATATGAACAAAATGTCATTTTTATATATAACTTACACATGTGTAAGTCATGTGTATGTTATATTACCTACAAATAACCTACGTATGTGTTGTAACCGTTAAAAGTTTAAAAACATATAAAGAATTGAGTTTAATGGTTTTTATGTATATAAACATATGCATTTGCATGTAAAAAATATAAAATTTAAAAAATGTAAAACACTAATAAAAAAATTAAACAATTTAGTTTTGTTCGCTTTGTTCTCATAATAATTTAATTTTCTATAATGAACCTCACCCTGTATATATTATCTTCAACTACCCCTTTCCTTCTTCATCGCCCCACCCCCAACTCATGTTGACTTCTTCTCGACGATCTATTTAATTGCCCGTGACTCGATCAACTATCTCACCATCGTCGGAAGAACAAAAAATGTCTGATTTTTTGTTTATTTTCTTGGCGAATCACTACCAATTAGTGTGACATGATTTTCCTCCACTAGAGATTTGTGTTGTAACCGGCTATTATCGTAATCGTCACCCTACAACAAAGAATATGCAAATGTTGATATGTTGTTCAGTGAGTTATCTCAACTGAATCAACACATCAAGCCACTATGACAATCTCTTTCTGAAGAGTCGTGGAACTCTCTGATATGTTTAATCTTTCCGGTTACAATATCTTGAGTACAATGAGCTTAGAAAAAATGCCTACTATATTCTATAAAGTCATTCCTATTTATAGGCTTTTTCCATCAAGGTATATTCTTCTCTTTCTTCTAACCGAATGATGTTGACGTTTCCCCTCTCATTGGTGGGGACCCGTCTTTTCTTGTTAGCCTTGTGGGCCTCATCTCATGCGTGATTAGGTTGAATGAGTAGAATCTCCCTTTAACCCTTGTATGTGAACATATGAGATTCATTATATACATCGTCAAGTCCCCCTTAGTCGGTTTTTTTTATCCTGTTCTATTAAATAAATCCGGCTAAGTATCTATAACTGTCATATTTGGACACGATTTTTTATAAAACATCGGTGATGGACGAAGTCACACCAATCATGGTCTACCAACTTATGTCCTCGGGGCGTGAATGCGAAGGTCTGTTTTTTCAGACGTAACCTCAACAGTGTCGTCATTCTGACAACGTTTCCTCTTCTCCCTTCTTTTTCCCGCTCAAATTTTTCTATAAAAGGGAATGGTTTTTCCTTCTTTTCTTTTACCCCTCTTCCTTCTCAGACTTCTTTTCCTTCATACCTTCTCTGTGCTTTGTTCTTTCCCACATCTATTTCATCCATGGCTGATAATACCGATGTTTCTCTCATTCATATTAACTGGAATGTGGAGCGTTTCGAGAAACTTAAAAATACCTATGGGATTCCCAACGATCTGGATCCTGAATATCTCCCTCGGGGAGGCACTGCTGCGAGACCTCCGGTTGGCAAGATTTCCTTATATGCTGACTTCTTCAGAGGGGAACTTTCGTGTCCCTGTTACTTCCTTTTGCTATGATCTACTCCATTATTACAAAATTCATCTATCTCAAGTGAACCCCCTGGGTATGTGTCGGATTCGTCATTTCGAATTCTGTTGTATTACCCTTAAGCAAGAGCCCTCCGTGGCTATCTTTCATCAATTCTACAAGCTATACTTGAAAGAAAGTTGGTTCTTCTTTGTGAAGCGTACGGGATCACTCCTCATGCCGGAAACACCCCTCAAGGTTTTCAGGGTTGGAAGGAGAGGTTTTTTATATGTCAGCGCCCGAATGGTTCCTAGGCACATGTGCCTTCGATCCCTTCAGGTCCTTGTAGTGGATGTTGCTCCGGATGCGGAGTCGTTCAAAAAATCTTCTCTGTTTACCATCCTGACCTCCCGTCCGGCTAATATTCAAGTTATTCCTGAGCATGCTCCGGTTAGGGTCGGAATGAGCTGTAATTGGGCCAAGCTTGACCGGATCCCAATCTATGCCTCCGGAACAGAACATAAGTGTACGTTAATTGATTTTCCCTTTGAAAGAATTATTCCTTCCTGTTTTATAACATTTGTTTGCCTTATCTTTTTGTCGCCCCCCCCCCCCCCTTTCAGAAGTTGCAAGCTATTATGATGTCTTGTTCCCAGAGACCCGGAGCCTCCTGACCTGGACTTACTTGAGCATGGGTGCCAACCAACAAGTTGTTTTGCAAACTTTTCATGAACGTTTATTTTTTCCCAGGGCTAGCCTTCAAGAAGCAGTTGACCAAGAGGCTGGTATGTGTGACTTAAAAATTGTCCTCGTTGTTTCCCTTCCGTATTTTTATTTGTTTTTCCTTTTGTTTTTTTAACAGGGAACGTGGGTGCATCCGGTGCACAGGAAGGCACCCCTAGGGAAGGTCCCCAAGTGTCAGTGAAGGTGCCAAGTAGTGGTGAGGGGGTGATTTCTCCCCGGAAGAAGCGTCGGAGGTTAGTTGAGGCTTATGTATCAGTATCTAAAAAGGTTCCCGGGTCCAGTCCTAAAGGTGAAAGTTTTCTTAAAATTTCTTTGACTTGTATCAGTTTGTGACCTTTCCAAAATTATTCTCAGGGGCTAAAGCTGGCGAGGCCCTTCGTCGCCATCCTCGGGTACAAAAAAGGTGGCCTCTCCCCAAAAGGTGAACGTCGACCCGGAGTTTCGTCCTGAGGTTGTGGACGCGGCTGTGAAGCAATCTGCTCCTTCCGCTGAGAAAGGAAAATAGAATGAGGGATTTTTTGGCTCTACCGGGGAGGTTCATTCCCCCAATTCTTCTGCTGCTAACATGAGTCAGCCAGATTTTTGGATGCCGACCCAATCTGAGCCTTGGACCCCTGCTGATGCCCATTCAAAACATGTCCCTAATTGGAACCTGATGAAGGGGGACTACTTGACTGCCCCTCAGCTTTGCCGAAGCTTTTTGATGCATGCCTTCCCCCAGCTGAGAGGATGTGTCATTCTTCCTGTTCTCCTGAGGTTTTATCTGACCGGGCGGCTCTCAGCTGGGTTGAAAGCATGTTTGTTATGCTCGAGATTTGCAGTCAATAGGATGAAGATCGGAGGGAGATTGATAGGTTGAGGAGGGATTTGTCCCAGAGATCTACGGACGCCAAGAAGGTGATCACTTTGACTCAGGAAATGAAGAAACTGGAGTGGCAGTTGAAGGAGAAGGACGCCCATCATACCAAGGCACGGGCTAAGTTCGAGGAGGCGTGTGCCCAGACCAACACTGAATTGGAGGCCCGTGCCCAGATTATCCGGACCTCTAAAACCCGTGCGGATGAGCTTACGTCGCGGTTGTCTGATAGGAAGGATTCAAAGGAAAATATGAAGGTGATGGAGGAGCGGATGAAAGTGTTAGAGGATGAGAAGCTTGGGTTTGAGGAGGAGAAGAGGAAATGGAACGAGAGTTTGTCTGGTTTGAGGGAGGATAAGAGGTGGTTAATAGCTTAGGGTATTCCCCGGGCAGTTCATGAGGCTGTTCGGGGAAGTGAGAAGTTTATTGATGGTATAGTCGATTTGAATGGTGCGGCGAAGGCAACGGGCTTTCATGATGGGTTGGTGGAAGGCTTCCGGGTAGGAAAAGAGAACCTTCAAGTGGAGAGTCTTCCGGCTGGAGTCCCGAAGCCTAGGCTATCCTGTCTTCAAGATAGGAAGTTTTTGACACCATGGAGCTCCCCATTATAAAAACTTTGACATCTTTCGGGCCAACTAACATTGTAGTTTAAGTGGAGAGTCTTCCGGGCCGGCTAACTTTGTAGTTTCCTGTCGTGGATATGGGTGAGGCCGTGTCCACGTGTTGTTGCTCCTAATCCTCTTGTTCTACCCGGATGAAGCAGTTTGTTTTTCCATCCTATCATGCTTATTATCCTTCCTATCAAATTCATGCATGCTCCGGACAGATCTTTCCGCCCGGACAAAGGTACGTGCAGCCATCATCAGTTCTTTACATGGTCTTTGGCAAACCGTCTCGTCCATGAAGTCTTCGAATTAACTTGTCATGACGGATTCCCTGTATAAAACCGGCTATCATCAGGTCTTCTCCGGCGCCTACTATCTGTAGACTTTCCTTGTTATACCGGGTGATGAAATCTTCCACATATTCATTATCTTTTCTTCGTATGTATAGTATCTCTATCTTCTCTTTGGTGTGTCTCTTTTGCTGATTAAACTGTTGCATGAACTTGCCCAGGAATTCATCAAAACTATCAATCCGTCCTACGGGCAGGTTGTCATACCATAGACGAGCCGAGCCAACAAGTGTTTGAACAAACATATGACACCATTCGTGCAAGGCCCTTCTCTCTACCCCTCCAGCACTAACGAAGATATTGATATGATCGTCCGGATCCGTGGTTCCGTCATATTTGCCTATCGTGGTAGGCATTTTTAATTTCCTTGTTTTTTCAGCCTGTGCGATGTGGGGTGTAAATTTAGACTGGGTTAATAATGCTGACGGACGATACGGGCGTTGTATGTCAGTAAGTGAATTATTTTCGAGTACGGGAGGTGTTATAGGTGTTCTTCTTGCCGCCTCAAGGTTCTGTGCAGATATCATAGATGGCCCTCCAACGACTGTATTAAGGTTTCCTGCCTGCGGGATTCCTCCCGGGGTAGTATAAGTTGTTTCCTCACATGTCAACCGATTTCAAAGTTCTGCTAGCCGTATTTCTCTCCAAAATTGTTCATCCATGCGTGCTCGGCATTGTTGTTCCATCCACCATTCATTGCCCCCTATGAGTGGGACGGAGAATGGGTTAAACCTTACCGAAAAGAGGATATTGGTTGCAGCAACTCCTCCGGTGGTGACAAGGGTGTAAGGGAAGGTATGTACGGGTATGCTTGTCATAATTGTGCTATGTGACAAATTAAAGTTAGAGACTATCCCAGGAAGGGACGGTACGTCGTTTAAGTAAGAAGGGTGTTACATTGAGTAACTAGTAGGGAAGGTGATTTGTCCCGAGAGAGGATGAGGTGGGTTTGACTGTGGTTGTGCAGGGATAGGCGGAATTATGGTTGATGAAACAACCAGGGTGATCCCGATATGGAAAGCTGCCGAAGCTGCCAGCAAAGCTTCACCATGGTTGCGTAAGCCTTCAAGGCGTTCCTCCGTTGTTACACCGGTTGAAGAATTCATCTGGGTTGGCTATTTGTTGTTGGTGGATGTTCTAATTCAATCTCTTCCTCAGATTCTTCATGATGGTTTTGATTATCCATTGTAAACAAGCAACTGTACTCGGAATTCCGATTTAACTGTGTTCGACCGTGGATGGCGCCAATGAAGAGTCGTGGAACTCTCCTATATGTTTAATATTTCCGATTACAATCTCTTGAGTACAATGAGCTCAGAAAAAATGTCTACTATATTCTATGAAGTCATTCCTATTTATAGGCTTTTTCCACCAATGTATATTCTTCTCTTTCTTCTAACCGAATGATGTTGCCTCTCCCCTCTTATTGGTGGGGACCCGTTTTTTCTTGTTAGCTTTGTGGGCCCCATTTCATGTGTGATTAGGTTGAATGACTAGAATCTCCCTTTAACCCTTGTAAGTGAACGTATGAGATTCATTATTATACGTCATCACTTTCCTTGTCCCTCTTCCTATCTCCCTCCTCCTCTATCACTCGTTTTCTAGTGATCGCCCTTCAAGATTCAGACCAACTGAAATTCATGAGAATAAAAAAATCAGCCAAAAAGAGATGGGTAATCACCACAGGGTTTGAAGTGTATCTTTTATTTAAAAAACTCATTTGTCGTAGATTTAGAGGGTGTTTGGGATTGCTTATTTAACTTCAAAAATTGCTTTTTGTCAAAAGTGTTTATTGACTTATGACTTTTTCAAAAGGAGTTTTTAAAAAAGTGTTTGGATTAGCTTTGTTGGTGGGAAAAGCCAATAAATCAATAAGTTGTTTTTTAAAAAGTGTTTGGCTTAGCTTATATTTATTGTAAGGTAAAGGGTGAGTAGATTAGTAATTTTATGTTCAAAAAGTCATAGGGAGTTTTAAAAAGCCAGGATTTGTGACTTTTGAAAAACAAATTTTTATGACGTATCAAAAACCTAAAATAAAAAGGACTTTTATTCATGTCAAACACTTTTTTGACTTACTAGCTTTTTTTTCAATAAATCAATAAGTCATTTTCAAACTCAATCCAAAAAATCCCCTTAATAAACATCTAATAGTGAAAAATCAAAGTTTAACAAACAACCAAATCCATAATATCTTAAGAAAAAAATAAAAAAAAAGCATACATCATATATTCATGCGTATAATTATAAATGATATAAGTATATAACTATCAATAAAAGCGTACATTAATCCCAAAGTGCAAAAGAGGGGGCAATATTATATTCATGGAAACATACCAGCACGATTTGAGCCACTATTTATGCAAGTGCTAATGAGAAATATTATATTATTATTTTAAAAGTTTATTTATTTATTTATTTATTTCACGGTTGAAGATAAGTTTATTTCATTAGAGACGAGAGTTATTAAAACCATGCACTCATTTAAATAAAATAATACTAGCTCTATTTTGTGATATAGAAAAAGAAACCATTTTATTTATCAATACAAGAGTACGTGACAAAGTTGATACTTTTAATATTACTACAATTACAATTTGCAAAATGAGAACATGGTATGGTATGCACATAGTATAAATTTTTGATTCGCAAGGTATGTCAGTTTTTTTGTGATTTTGCACATAAACCCTTTAATTATATTTGATAGTGATGTGCTGGCACCATAAAAAATGAGATCGATACCGACTGAAAAGCATCGGTACCGTTATCTAATTGTCTTTTATTTATGTTTCGATATCCACAACCGACTCACCGTAACTTCATTCATTTCTTTTTTACGTATATAACTACGATTCTTTTTGTGCTTAGTCAGTTAATATCACCAGCTTCACCGTTTAAGGTCCACCTTTCACCACCGAAAGGTCTGCTTCCTGTCGCGAAGCGCAGGGCAAATTTTCTAGTTTTACAACAATATAAAACGCCATTTCCCTACGGTGTGCTTATTTGCATAATCCATATTTTCAAATTTATTAGTATTACAAACCAGTTTAAATGGTAACGCGGAGAAACAGTGGCTCCCACGTGTGTGAGAGCCTTGAACTGTGATTCTTATTTTAAATTTTTTTTATTTATATTAATTATCTCTTCTCAAGCCACGCATCATGCTTCTGCCATCCATCTTTATGTCTCAAGCCGCATGTATCATGAAACAGACGCGTATCAAAGACACTGTTTTGAAACCTGGACCGTACCGCCCGGTCGGAGCGGTTGGACCGGGACCCAAGACTTGGGCGGTCCGGTTATGTGTGTTGAAACGGGTCAGCAGCGACCCGGCCGGTTGGACCGGGAACCGGTGGTTGAAGCGGAAACCTGACGGTTGGACCCGTCGGACATTTTATTTATTTATTTATATTTTATCTCTTTTAAGTTTGTATTGGTATGCTTTTGGATTGCTATGCTCTTAAATTAGTATTTCGTAGCTAATTGTTAGTTTAAAATTATCGGAATTGAGGAGTTGGTGGTTTTGAATGATTAATGGTTGTTTGGATTGATTTATTTTCATAATATTTATGACGTCATCCGGTTCTTAAATCCGGTCCGACCAGTGGACCGTTAAAGAGACCGGTTCGACGTCCGGTCAGGTACTGAAAACATTGATCAAAGAATAAGGGGATAACCATGAAAGAAAGCACGGCTCGGCATCCCTAAAACAGACGCAACGTCGACGGTTTCGTGAACCCGACGATGACGACGAAGGATTTCCGATGATCGGAAGGAGCATGTCCTGTTCCGGGCAAATCAACATCTCCTCCTGATCATCCTTAGTATCCTACTGAGAGGAGAGGGAGGGTCAGTGAGAAAGAGAGAGAGAGAAGGTCGACAACGGTGGCCACCTGCTAGGGTTTGGCGTTGACAGTGGCGGTGGTGATCGACGGTAGCGATGATTCCGATGACGTCAGGTTAGGTTTTAGAAACGTATTAGCATAAAAACGTATAATCATGAATCAATTTTTGTTGTGTTGTTTTGGATTGCGTGAGTGATTGCCTATTTTCAAATGGATTTGGATTTCAAGCTTCTAGGGTTCTAATTGGGCTGTTCTTACGGTGTATGCTTTCTTGCTTGATTTTTTGCCCTCATATATGAATTTATTTAAGGCTTTGTGTTAAGCATCGGGTATTTTCGTTCACCTCAACTTTTATGTTTTTTCCCTTGAAGGATTTTGGGTCTTTGGAGGGGCATCCTATTGAAGAAATAGATCTCATGTTCGCTTCGTTTATCGAATAAAACCGAGAATCATGTAGCTTTCAAGGTAAATGTTAATTTGAGTTTTGATGTTGTTGGTGTATTCCATTTGTTTTGGATGAATCTCTTAAATCAAGAAAGAGGGAAAATAGCAATTTGATTGTTGGTAATGCTAATTTGAGTATACCGGCTGTTTAGAAACGAATTGAACCACATGCTGTGATTTATTGGTCAATGTAATGCAACAACAACCATGCCTAGTAGAATTCCACCAATAGATAAGCTATTGGTAAGGTCTGAGGAGGGTGAGATGTAGGCATACCATACCCCTATCTGCAAGGATAGAGAGGCTGTTTCCAAGGAGACCCCTAGCTCCAAAAACCCGCTTTAGACCTGAAAAAATATACCAGAACCACGGCTAAACATTAAACAACAACATCATCTTATTAAAATATAACCTGTAAGCGACAAAGAACTGTAAATGGTGAAAACATGTAAGTGGTGAAAAGTGATGATAGTACAAATGACACCATAGATACACGTAGCCAGAGAAGGTATCATCACAAGTCTATGAAGAACTAAATCCCTAAGCTAACGGTAAGTCATCTCCTAAAAGTCCTTAACCTTAATCTTACCCTTTCACGAAGTCCTATTCTCGACCATGTCCTCAGAGAGGTGTAAGTATAGCAAAACCTGCCTAATCCTCTCATCCCAAGTCAGTTTGGGTCTGCCTCTACCCCTCCACCCTTCTACTATGAGTGTCTCCACTGATCTGACCGACTCAGACATTCTTCTCCTCTTCTCATGACCAATCCATCTCAATCTCTCCTCCCTTATCTTAACCAAAATACTAGCCACCCCTAATCGTTCCCGGAAAATCTCATTTCTTATCCGATCTAGCCTTGTGTGCCTGCACATCCACCTCAATGTCCTCATCTCTGCTACCTCCAGCTTACAGGCTTGTGTTTTCTTGACGGCCCAAAAGTCTTTGTATAAAATATCCAGTCTAACTGCAACCCTATAAAATTCCCCCTTTAACTTAGTTGGGAACCTCCTATCCCTAGTATTTCCCCTTTAATTGGTCAGTGTAATGAATCTTTAAAAATCAGGAAAGGGCGATAATGATTAATGCTAATACTACAATTTGAGTTTTATTTTCAAAACATTAAACTTTACCAGAAATAGCTAAGGTTCTCTCATCTTGATGAAAAATGTCACCTAAATCTTTTCTTGAAATAACTTTTATAGCAAATACTTTCATAATTAGCATTGTTTAATTTCTTTCATTTTTTACTTATTTCAGGCTATTGATGTTGATTTGAATTGGTCATTAGCTGAATGATGTACCACATGATCCAATAACAATATTAATCTTTGAGTGAAACAACTTATGAGACTGTTCGCACCAATAATAGACTGTGGAAGACTTTCAATCCGTTAGATACATTCCCTTTTAGCTGAATTCGTTGAGATAAAACACACCCAGATCAACCCATTATTCAAATGGATCGCGCACAGTTTTCTCAAAGGTCTCCTCCGTATTACAGTTACCAGAATGTCTTCGCATATCTAAGAAGAATAGGGGTATATAGTGAGTACAAAATGCGCCAACATGTATCCATTTTGTATTTAACTATTCACTTAGTTAAGTCGCCTATTTGGCATCGTTTTGTAATCTTGTACTTACAAACCTAACTTATTTTCCTGATAATGACAATCTTCTTGATGACAAGTCAGTTTCTAAGATGCAGAGAATCATGGTTATGGGCGATTCTTAATGACCTAGATTAGAGAAGTGCTTATGAATACTTAAAAGGGATGGTAAACTGTTAAATGATGCATTTTATTTTATTTTATTTTTTTAAATAGGATCCTATTTTTCATTCCAAACAACAAGGCAAATTACATAAGGATAGCAGGTAGACGGGCAACAAACTGCGCCGCCATCCCCTTCTGAATGGAAAACCCTAATCTACTAAAAACAAAGCCTCGCCCCTGAGGAGTCGTAAAGTTGCTGTGGACTACACGCTGAACTCTAGCCAAGAACCGAACCGCCTCCGGCGCCAAGGAGCCGAACGTGTCAAACGCCAGGGGGACAAAGGCATGCTGATTATCCTCACAAGCTTTCGCGTGCTTTTCCACCTTCTTTGACTCTGCTTTCATAACAGCTTGCCCCGCCACAAACCCATTTTCCCGCAACCCAACTAGGGGGGATACACCTGTGAGATCGACACAAGCATGTTTCCCGCCCTCCCAACCAAACACTAGCACGTCCGCTGGGCGTAGGGTGGACCTCCCTTCCGCCGGGTCCGTAAGAAAATTAACCGGTGCCTCTTTCTTTGCTGAGTTCCCTGCTCGTCTGAGAATATCCATTAACGCGTCTCGAACAAAGTCATGGCGATACTTAAACCCCGGCAGCTCTCTACAGTGTAACGCATGCTCCCCGTATTTATCCAGGCATGCTTTACGGCAGACTGGGCAAGTTTCATCATTCGGGAACATGGGGATCATCATACGGTACTTAAGGATTGACCGGTACTCCACCGCTGACATACGTTGACCCAGACCTTCAATAGGAATAACAGTTAAAAAATCCTGGGCGTGAGGCCTCTGTAAGCATTCAATGACGGCTTTCTGGCGGGGGGACAAATGGAAATCTTCTCCCAAACTTTGTGCGATTCGACAACAAAGGGCATTCGCCAAAGTTTTCTGTGGTTTTTTGGGGGCGGTGTCCTTGTTAGAGAAACCGCTGAGATCAAAATCAGGGAGAGATTCATGCAATCGATCCAGGGCGCTGGTATAATCCGGGTCAGTGGTAGCAACCCCACTGTTGCGTAAGATGTGGTCTTGCAACTCCCAAGATTGAGACCTGGAAGCCACAAAGGCATAGGCAGCCACATCCCGGGCCGACAGAAGGCCCAACCCACCAAGCCGCATCGGCAAGGTCGCGATCCGCCACTGGAGTTCACCAAAAAAAGGGCCCCACATACAACAATGTCTTCTATTGCCTCTCGAAGACCTTTATCAAAACATGAAACCGCATCATCCACAAAGGGGGGTTGGCAAGTTCGCAAACCAAATAGCAACTTTGCAACCCCCATACAAGATCTAAGCAAGATGAGTTCGCTTTGAGGATCCCGCAACAAGGGAAGGTGTCCCATGATGTCAACAGCTCGCGTTGCCCTCTTAGCCGTTAGACCACTAATAAAACTGGCATCACAGCTGACTGCCCCTCCTAGCAGTTTGACACCTCTCTCCGGCCTCCCAATCTCACGGGGGAAAAGCCCTGGCCGGACCTTCACCCCGTTGCATGTCGGCCAAAATACCTCAGTTTTTCTAATATTAAGTCGTAGCCCCAAGGCTGGACCCTTCGAACCGATGATGTCAAGAGCTTTAGCAACCTTAACAGCATCCCCGATAATCGTCCCGTCATCCAAGTACCAAGCATGGAAGGGGAGTTTGCAGTTTTCCTGCACCTGAAGCACTAAGGGGTGTAAGGCTAGGGCAAAAAGCAAAGGTCCCAAGGGATCCCCTTGCTGGACTCCCGTGAATGCCCCGATGCGGTCATTCCCCACGTATAGCCTAGCAGGCTGGGCATACAGAAATTGAACCCACGGGAATATGGAGGGGCATTGGCGATGCACCTCGCGAAGCAAAACCGAACGGTCAACTAAGTTGAAAGCGTTGGAAAAATCAACCGTAAGCATGGCAAGCGAGCCATCTGAATGAAAAGAATTAAGGAACCTGTTAGCGCTGTGCAGCACCGCCTCCGCCCCATTGGGGACCCCCACCCCAAATTGATAGTCCCCCAAGTACTTAACAGCTTCTTTCCCTACTTTCTTCATGGCTACTTTGGAAACCAATCTTCTCCAAATTGCCCCCACAGCAATGGGGCGAATTCCATTATCAGGCTTCAACAAAGGGGTTAGGGGAGCCGAAGCAACAAAATCCGCGAGCACCCTAGGACATAACCCCCCTAGCCAAAGGTTTACCACTTCAGTGATGGCAGTAAGCAGTCCCGAGGCAGTCGCCGACCCCTCGCCGCTAAGAGCGTCCAACAGGTGTTGGGCCCGGAGGCCATCACGCCCACAAGATGTCCCTTTCGGGAAAGATTTCACACACCTGTGGACGCAGTCTTCATCCACGGATAACGCAGGTTGGGAAAGAGGAGTTGAAGGGAGGTTCGGGGGCGGCGCGAAGGGATGTTTGTCGATAAGGGCTTGCATGGTAGATTCCCCCCGGGGAGCAACCCCACTGGAACACAACACCTTAACTGCAGCATTGAAGTGACCATCACTCACTTTCCTGAGACATTGCTTGATGTTGGGGCTAACCTCCTTTTTGATGTTGTTAACCAATATCGTGCCATATTTGCTGATGATACACAAGGAAGTGAAGAGATTTATGATGGTGGACTTCTTTTCAGTTAGGCCATGCATCATATTACCTCTCACCTTAAAACTCTCAAAGTTATGCTCCCAAAGATAACCGAAGGCAGATTTTTGTCCAATGTGTTGGATCAATACATGGTACGTGTTACACATCTATATTACTTTAGACATCATTATATTGGTTTTTTTAACCTTATGTTGATCCTCTTTTTGCTTCACAGTATTGTGCCATGGGGCATGGTTGGGCTGGATTGGATTTTCGTGGTCGGCTTGCACCTCTCATTGAAGAGTAAGTTGATAAAATGTTTCTGGATATGGATAACAAAGTCTACAACTTTGATTTTTGTCATTTGTGCAGGGCTGTCCTAAACCTGTTAGAGTTAGGTCGATTATAATATACTTTTACTACGTTCATTTTCATGATTTAGGGGCTTTTATAGGGTTTTTTTGTGCAGGTTAAAGCTAACGGTTTTATAAAAAAAATTTATTTCGTAATATTTTTTTACTAGGTCACGTTTTCATCTTTTCATTAAACTAACTTTTTTTTTTCTAGTATTTTTAGCTAGGTCATGTTTTATCTTTTCATTAAATCTAATAGTTTTAATATTTTAAGTTAGATCATGTTTTATCTTTTCATTAAATATAATATTGTTGTAAATAAAATTTTATTTCTTATTTTGTAATATATATTTACCCCGAGTCACTGCGTTGGTGAAATTAGCTTCTTCTTTTTTTTGGAAATGCGACTTTCTTAAACCCCTACCTACTCACTTCGGGGAGCAGTCCAAGTGTTCCTGTAAGTCATGCATGTCTTTTCATATGGATTGTAACCGCATGGACTCAAACCCGTGTCCTCCTTAAGAAGAAATCACTATGTGAAAAACTCCTTAACCACCAGAGCAGAACCCCAATTAACTAGTCCTTGTTAAAGAGAAAATGAGTTCTCAATATAAACTTATGTTAAATTGATAATGACATAAAAGATATCAAATAGATTGAATATTTAATTGACTTGGAAAGATGTAAAACAAGAATTAATTATTAAATTTAACAATAAAAAAAAATATTTTTTCTGAGTTTTTTCATTTAAAAACATAATCTTTTGACATAATTTCTTTATTAGAGGCGGAATTGTTTAAAAATAAAAAATAAAGTGAGTTATTTGTATATGTTACAGAAACCAACACATATTTATTAATACTTGAGCCAAGAGATTCTTTGTCTCAACTCTTAATCCACATGTAGGTGAACCTTCTAAACTTTGTGCTAAGAGATTAATAAATTAATTACTATAATAATAGTAATTATTATTATTACTTTTATTATTATAACAGAATAAAGAAATCTTTGAATTAATAATTAGAAAGATGAAAATAAGTTATCTTAAAACAAATAGTAGGGATGATTAGTTAGGTATATAATCCATATTCTCTTCAAGTGCATAGTTTTAGGTTAATTATCTTTCTCATACAACAATTATCGCTACCATGATTAAATGAAATCACCTTGAAGTACGCATAAGAATTTCGTATGAAATAATGCTTGCCAATCAATGTTATCATTTAAATTGCATTTGTGGCATGCTAGCACGTGTTACTTAGTACTTGTTAAGAAATCCGATTGTTTTATTAATACATTTGATGGTTTAAGGAACAAATGTGATATGATATCTTAAGATATCTATCATTAATTAGGTCTTTGATTAAATGTTGAAGTAGTCGTAGCACTATAAACAATAAAAACTATGTAATTACTTAATAGGTAGTACGAGCTAGGTACGTTGGTACCGAACCCAAAATAAAGAATGGCCACCAAGTAGTCCTTTTATCCGTAATGTCATGATTTACTTGTTTGTCTCTTTACGTACCACTAGCATTTTTAAAACCCTTTTAGGTAGATTATAAAGGGTCAGGTTATACAGACTCCTCAACATGTTATCTGGACACCTTTCCCTTATACGACCCGTATGGTGGCTACACGAAGCACAATACGACCCGTAAGGGGCTATATGAGCCACAATACGACCCGAACGTGACTGATGTGACATTTCTAGACATTATCGGTTTAACTGTTGAGCTATACGACCCGTATAGGTGTTATACCAGTCATATAGAGGGTGTCCGGATAACATATTTGAGTCAAAGTGTATCTATAACAACACCCTATTTGAAACAGTTTTATTATTTTTAATAAATTAAGTCACTTCCCAATTTTAACTTAAATTAACATAAAAGGAACAAAAGAAAGGTTTTTTGACGTATTGTGTGAAAGTATACACTATATTACTAACTAAATGAATTTATAGAGATTTTATATTCATAAACAATCACGGTAAATTTACAAATTTAGAGAGTATTTTAAAAGGTTTAAAAAAATGATTTATCAAAAGTTAAAGATTATATTAGTAAGGGTGAAGGGGGCACATGCGGGCAGAGCAATCGGGTTTGCGGGTTGATGCGGGTACACCGCCGCCTTTAATGAGGGTAAGGCCACGGGTAGGGTTTTGCGGGTATTACTACCCGAGTTCAATTGTGCACCATAGCCGTTGGGGGGGCATTTAAAACAAAAAAAAACTTTTTTTCCCTTTATATACAATACAATTATACTACATTTTTCACACCAAAAATATTTCATTCAACTCTATTTCTACTCAAAACTATGGATTCTAAAACAGCAAATGCCGGTACTCAGAAAAAATCAAAGGCCGGTTCTAGCCAAAATCCCTCAACACAACAACCGCCTCAACCATCACAACAACCGCATCAACCAATACAACAACCGGCACCGTACGGATATTATCCGTATGCTCAAATGCCCGTAATGTCTACTCAAATTGCACCCGGTCAAATCACCTATCCATTACAAGATCAACTTACGTTTGAGCCTTTTGCACCCCGCTACCAAAACCTACCATTCCGTAACCCAAACCGTAACAATGAAGACTGACCACTCCCGATCTTTGATGACGACGAAGATGAAGTAGAGGTTGGTGAAGAAGAAGCTGACGACGTGGAAGAAGTAGAGGTTGGTGAACAAGAAGATGGACCGATAAACAAAATCTCGCTTTGTGTAAGGCTTGGATTCATATTTCCGAAGACCCGATAGTCGGAAATCAACAGAAGAGAAGCAGATTTTGGAAGCGTATCCTTATGCATTACAACGAACACGTTGGTGGAAGCAACCGAACTATTCACCAACTAAATTCAAAATGGACGGCTTTAAATACGCAAATGAGTTGGTTCAACAGTTGTTGGATTCAAGCGGTATATATTTATCTTTTGACTATTTAAGTTTATATTTGTTTTTTTTTATTTAAGTTTATATTTATTATAACCATATAGGACCGTCTACGTGCGAGTGGATCCGCCGACTTAGATGTGATGAAGAAAGCGATGAAAGACTTCCAAACTAAACACAAAAAAACTTTTTCCCACGTTGAGTGTTAGGAGCTTGTACGCCAACATAATAATTGGGAATAAGTGCCGTTGATGGGGCGGAGTTTTCCGATTAATCGGAAAATAAACGAAAGTCTTCGGATTCCGAAAACTAATCAAATGATGAACATTTTACTGATTGGGCACCCGACCTCAACGAAGACGCGACTCCAACAAGACCAACACGAAAAGCAAAGAAATCAGACGAGTCGTCAAGCAAAGAAATCAGACGAGTCGTCAAGCAAAGGTAGTTTAACCGAAGCGGTTGATCAATACACAACGATGAAGAAGCAACGGGAGTCTACACGAGAGGTTATTTTGAAAGAGCTATTGAAATAAAAAAAGACAAAAAATCAAGATATTAGGGAGATGGTGGAAGAGCAACGAGCGGTTATTCGGGAGGATCGTATGGACCGTAATTTAAAGATGTTTACGGATCCTCACAACCATGTGACCGGACCGATGTTGAAAATAGTTCTAAAACGAAAACGTGAAATAGCTAGTCGATACAGGTGACCTTTTGATTTCTAGATTTATTTTTATGTCCTTTTTTAATTTATTGTTTTTTTATTTATTTTTAATGTACTTTTTTTATTAATGAAGTTGTTTTTATTATTATTATTATTATTATTATTATTATTATTATTATTATTATTATTTGTTTTAACTTAAAAAAAATTAATTTAAAAAATAAAAAAAAATTAGGATATTAGGGTTGTGCCCCCAACATTTTAAGGTATGAGTAGCATTTGGGTAAAAGTGAGGTGACACACCCTCATTAGTTAGTTTTGTTAGGATAGTTTTTTAGTGAGAGTTGTGCCCCCTTCATCCTAAGTAATTGCATATATAAAATTAATTATGTGTGATCTTTATAAGATATATAGAGACAAACAAACCCCCTAGAAGATTGTAAATAGCTTTAACTCTCGAGGCTTTAACTTGTCAAAATGTTTCTTCTTTTACGAAACCAACACATTTGGTTTTGCGTTTGCTCAGTAGCGATCTCACTAATTAAATCACCCTTTAAATAAGATTTTCTTTGCCCAACACAAAATACACGCATAATGACACCTACCCACACATGTGTATCTATATACATGCATGTTTAGAATTAATGAAAGAGATTCCAACTATTTTATTTTATTTTATTATTATTTTTTTTATTCACTACTCTAGCTTTATGAATAGTGTATTAAGTTGTAAATACACTCTAAATAAAATAAATTTCGGGTTAAACGAGTTATTTTCATGTCTACCCACAAAAAACTCATGAGGTGTTCTGGTTCGTATGTCTGTCACAAGTTTTGTGTTCGAGTTGTGTTAAAAAAAGGTGTGTATTGGTGACAACACTTTATTCTTATTCTGGAAAGATGTTTGGTTGGACGATGATCTACTTTATATTAAATACCCTGAAATTTTCAATCTTGAAGTCCAAAAGAATTGTTTAATTCTTGATCGGAAAGATTCAGATTCTTGGGTGTGGTCTAGGAGAAGGCAACTGAGGGTGTGAGGTGGAGTTGGACCAAATTCAAAGACTTTCTTGATCTTGATTCGGTTACATTGTCAAAATGATAAAGATGAATGGATTTGGGATTTTGAGTTGCAAGATGGTTTCCAAGTTAAAAATATCAGGAAAAGTATTGATCGGTTTGTGCTCTCGGATGGTTTTGCCCCGACTCGTTGGAATAAATGGGTCCCGGAAAAAGTTAATATAATGGTTTGGAGATTATTACTCAATCGTCTTCCTACAAGAGCGAATCTTAGTAATAAAGGTAGTAATATTCCTAACATTTTATGTGCCTTTTACTCTAATCATGTTGAGATGGTGGACCATGTTTTTGGCGATTGTATCATTGCTTCTTCGACTTGGAGTTGTACGTATTTCTAAATGGTTGGATATTCCATTGCCTACGGATGAATCTCCTTCTCGAGTTATTGTTATGGCCGGACGGTTCGGCTTTATCAAAGCAAAAGAAAGATTTTATGGAGGCTGTATTGTGGACATTGTGATGGGTTATTTGGAAATCTAAAAATATGGCTATCTTCCAAGCAGACGATCTAAAATAAGATTTTATATTTTATTTGATCTGTCATTTTTCTTATATTTGGATATGTAATAGGAATAGTAAGGCGAGCTTGGGATGGATCAAGTGGCTTTAAAACCCATTTTTATTCATGTAACTATCTATGATATTGGTTAGCTTTTTTTAACCGGTATCCGTATATATAAAAGTCGCTCTGCTGTCCAAAAAACAAAAAAATAACTATTGTAGTAATTTTTGATGCACAAGTATAGTGATGCATCTAAGGTTGGAAGGGGTGTGATGCGTGTTGGGCTTTAGGTTGGTTCGGATAACACGGGAACACCGGCGCAAGGGGTGCTGGTTCTGCGTGCGGGATGAAAATCGAGTCCATGAACTCGTTGATGAAACCGTGTGTGTAGTTTTGCATGTGAGGTGGCACTACATGGTTGGTTAGTTCAAGGGGTTCATTCGAAAATACTGCTGAAACCCATTCAATTGGGGACTTTAGGGTTCATTCAGCTAATATGAGGTGGCATAATATGATTGGTTGGTTCAAGGATTTAAAGGGGTTCCACCCCTCCATCCTAACTCATTTCAAGTATGCATCTAGCTCATTACAACATTATGTCTTTTTCTTATGTTATGATATAATTATATTTGACCAATAGAGGGATGATCCCATAAAAAGGAGACTTTGTCTAAGTTGACTAAAAATGATTTTTAAAAACTCAATATCTAGCTTAAACGGACTCCGATTGAACTCATTTCAGCGGCGTTGGAACTGGCTTGTCGAACCCTAAACCCTAAAGTTAAACCCTAAAAGCTAAACCATAAAAGCTAAAACAGCTAAAACCTAAAAGCTAATAAAGCTAAAACCTAAAGCTAAACTCTAAAAGGTAAACCCTAAAAGTTAAACCTTAAAAACTAAACTCTAAACCCTAAACTTAAACTTTAAAGCTAAAACCTAAAAACTAAATCCTAAATGCTAAAACCTAACAGCTAAACCCTAAAAGTCAAGATAACAATGTTCGACGAGCCGGCTCCAACGCCGCTGGAATGAGTTCAATCGGAGTTCGTTTGAGCCGGATATTAAGTTTTAAAAAATTCATTTTAGGCTACTTAGGTAAATCCACTTTTTATTTGATCATCCCTCTTGACCAACATGGCAACATGTATATAATAGTGTGTCTAACCCATACAAAAGTTGGTCCAACTTCAAAGGTTTGAGGTATAGATTTAAAATCGTTTTATCAATGTCGAGTGATCTTTAGCTTTACCACTATAAAATGGCTGAGATTTGCAATTATGATAGAAAAATATCATAAATTTTAAAACCTATAAATACAGTAAATCTTAAAATCCTGAAAAAAAACAACCCTAATAGTTGTTCTTAACTTGTATGTTCGGCTGCATGATTGTTGTTAAGTTTGAATACAAAACAATTTTTAATTAAATGTAAAATTAGAGTAAGTACATTGTTAATATAAAAGGAAAAATAAACCAAGAATTCAGCAATTCCGGTATGAAAACATGTTTATTACTTCAAGAATCGATTTTATATCAACTTTGCTCATATTACAAATGCCGTTATTCGTATGTATGTACAACGGTTTGATTTTCAGTTTTCTCGGTTTTTTAATCTTTTTAAGTTTATCCGTTAATAGTGGTAGATCCAGAAATTTTTTTATGGGCGTCAGAGATTTTGTGGGTCAATTGTCAAAAATTAAATATTAATTTTTGACGAACCAAGTCGGGTCGGGTCGGGTCACACAATAAAACGATAAAAACAAACATAATAATACGATGTTTGTTATTAGAAATGCATAATCAAAAAACAATATAATTGTTCTCTACGAGTTTTTATTTTTTGAAACCGAACCATTACATCATCTATAGTAACTTTTTTAAGCAACTATTTTTCAATATAACAAACACAACTATCAACTCTTTTTTTCAATAGTTAACTAGCTTAGACCCCGTGTATTACACACGGGGTGAAAAATATCATACATAAAGTTCTTAATTCATTATATATTTTTTTACATGTGTAAAAATATATTAAATATAGTAAGAATAAAAAAACAAATTCAAAATATGTAAAATTTAATATATAATTGGATTTTAAAAATGCGTTAATTACTATTTAATATAATTTGACTTTTATTTACTACTTGATTGAAAATAAAAGTTAAATAATTAAATTTTAAAGTTTTTTATGATAAAAGATAATTTAAATAAATGTGTTTTATTAATATAATTAGTATTTAAAAAAAATATTATTATTATTATTAAAAAATGGAAATTATTTAATAGGAGGCGACATGTGGCATGAAAAACATTTATTTATTAGATAGTATAGATTAGGTTTAAAATAATTAAATGGGTATTAGGTTTATTTATGGGTTTATGTTTTATTTGGGCCTATTTTTTTAAAGGTTATTGGGTTAAACTATTAAAAGTTTGGTTTAAGAGGTTTATATAATTAATAGTTTATGAGTCAATTGTTATAGGGTTAAACGTTTAGTTTAATTGATTTTTATTTATAAAATCTATAACCCTAAAAAATATTTCTTGAGGGTCGGTGTCAAAATTTTATGGGGGGCGCTCGGAAATACATCATATATATAAACAAAAAGAAAGAAAATTTATCGGTGTCGGCCGACCCGTCGACACCAATATAGGTACGCCAATGTCCGTTAACCGAAACGAACCGAATTCAACTGAATAAACTGAATTTCAAAAAAATGTATAAACTGAATTCAACGTATATAGTTATCACTTATTCGATTAACCGAATAAATCGAATTAAAAAAATATGTATACCCATTAACTGAACTGAAAATCGAATTCAAAATTCAGATACAGTTAGGAACCCAACCGAAAATGAAAATCACAATTCGGTTCAGTTTTTTTTGTTACAGATACTGTTTAATTTTTGGTTATTTTGCATATCCTTAGTTACTCCTTCTCCGTTTAACTATTTTTTATTATGTTTCAAAATCTGAACCGGTGTTCTGATGATTTACTTGTTCAATCGGTCGATTTTAAAAACGGAGAAGACATAAATACGTCGATGCTTTTTACCGGTTTTACTTAGGTTTTCATCCGTTTTGTCTGATATAATAAAAACTGTTTTTTTTTCTTGATCACGTTTTTTAGCTGGTCGAGCCAACGGTCCGATCTGGATTTAGTTGTAACAAATTCAAATTTGAAAAAAGTTAGAAGTAAGTTCACAGAATCTATACTATATATTAAATAAAGGTTTTTTAGTGTCACGTGTCATCTCCATATTCATTATCATCATTTTTTTCCCGTCTTTCTCTCTTATTAAATACACTTTAATCTTTTAATAACAATATATTTTTAAAGAAAATATAATTATATTAATAAAGCACATTTATTTTAAATAATCTCTTATTATAATAAAATTTGAAATTTAATTATGCCACTTTTATTTTCAATTAAATAGTAAATAAAAGTCAAATTATATTAAATAGTAATTAACTTATTTTTGAAACCAATTATATATTAATTTTAAATATTTTAAGTTTTGTTTTCTATCCTTCGTATATATAATACATTTTTACACCTATAAAATATATAAATAAAGATTTAAAAATTTTTATCTATTGATATTTTTTACCCCGTATGTATTACTAGGGATCTAAACTAGTTATCAATAAGAAAGGGTTTTATAATTTATTTTGCAACTATGTTTATTTGGGCATTAAATGCCTGTTTCCATTGCCCAAAGCTTCATCTGTCCTGTCCTAGGTGTCAGTGCAATTATCAACTGACTTAATTTCACAACACCCGATCCCTACAATCAGCATGCATCTATCGATATTAACTGGCCATTTAGTGTAATAGTAGCCTTAAAATTTTTTATAACGGAGGTCTTGGGTTTGAATCCTGTCAATAACAAAAAAGGGGTCTGTGGTCAGGTCAGAGGGTTTACCTAGTTGTGGGTTTCTGTTATGGTGGGCTGTCATAGATGTTCTAAGTGTTGCTCCGGAGAAACCCAATTATCCTAGAATATCTAGGTGTTGTCTTTCAAAAACATCTACTATTATTTTAATTAAATAAAATGATCTTTCTTCTATAATAGGACGTACATTTTGGGTCGTTTTTTTATAGGATTATTGGATTTTAATAATCTCACATTTTACCAATTGACCAATAATAATCTTAACTGAAAATATTCTTACCAGCAGTCTCTACTTTCAAACTATTTTCTTACATTGGACCCCTGTTAAAAAAACTTAACGTCGTTAGATTTTATATGACGTGTATGTCCACGTCATATAAAATCTAACGGCGTTAAATTTCTTTAACGAAGGGTCCAATGTAAGAAAATAGTTTGAAAGTAGGAACCGGTGGTAAAAATATTCTCAGTTGGTATTATTATTTGTCAATTGGTAAAAGGTGAGATTATAAAATTCAATAATTCTTTTTTTAAAGTTGTTTTAGTGTTAGAAGTGTAGAGAAAGTGAAGGAAGTCAAAAGGACATGATATACATGTCTATTTATGGATGAGTGGTAGTTATGTTTATTTATAAATTTAGTGTTTTCGTAACCGAACCGGACCGGCCGGTCGTACCGGGAACGGACACATAATCATTCCGGTTGTGTGTAGTTATACCGCTTTTATTTTAACCACTCGGTTACCAGTCAAACTGGTAAACCGGACTGGGGGTCGAAACGGATTTCAAAATTAACCACATAGTTATATCGCATTGTGGATTACACCATATTATACTTCTTTTAGAAAGAATTAAAATTTTGAATTTATGATATAATTTTTTTAAAATAATAAAATACATAAAAGTTATTTAAACTTAAAAAAAAGTCAATGAAACTAGTATTAATAAAAAATGAATATAAGGGTGGAATTTTCCTTTTCACCCCCTCCTAGTTATTAGTTACCTCTAACTGATTACGAAATTACTATATAATCAATTCTAGCTTTTAAATTGATTTGATCAAAGGATCAAAATCCTTTATGCATTTTTTTGGAATTTTAGACTTTATGTGTGTACAAAAATAATGACGCTAGAGGTCATTCAATACATAACCAATATTAAGTAACTAACTACAAAAATCACACACACACACACACACACATATATATATATATATTAATTACTTAAAACTTAAAGTTAAACTTTATATTTCTTACTGTTAAAATTTATTATGATTAAATAAAAAAGACACTTTTTTATTTAATATTCAAACGTGAGTTTGTCAAGTAACTTTATTTTTATTGTATCAAGTTACATGTCATCAAATCATCAATGTAGTAAAGACGTTTTCCCTTTAAAGGCGTAGTCAGATTTCCGTGTTTCCAAATGGGCCAATATCGACTAAATAATAGCTGTTAATGTTTGAGGTCCAAGTAATGGGCCATGGCCCAATGTCTAAAAGATCTTTTCGTTCATTCTTCAATAAAGTGAGCCCATCCAAGTAAATTACTATTTTAGTCCATGACGTTTGACCATTTTTACTATTTGAGTCTCTTATGTTTAAATTCGTCTCTTTTAACCCTGACGGTTTATTTTTGCTTCTGTTTGAGTCCAAATAACTAACTTCGTTTGATTTTTTGTTAAATTTTAACTGAAATAACCAAAATACCCTCAAGTACTCAAATAGTTAATAACGTTATATATTCTGCCCCTTTATCTCACCACCACCGCCACCACCACCAAATCCTAAAAACCTACCTGAAAATATTTTCCATATTATGAGGCTAGAGCTAATATACATTTTCCAATTTGTATCACCAAATCATATGTAAATCTCACTCACAATTCATAAACCCCCTTCTCACATTCTCTCCCTCTTATCTCCAATGGTGTCTATCGCCGTCGACACAGGCCAGTTCCTCACCCTCCGTCAACGTACCACCAGGTCAAAACTACATTCTCCACCGTCCTCCGCCTCTATTACAACTACCGCTATCAGATGCGAAAAAATTTCATCTCAAAACCCTAACAAACCCTCGAAAAGCCGACACTCAAAACTTCCGTTAGTCAGACAATCGGTTTTCAAAAACGGGATCAATGGGATTCACATTTCCGTTCAATTTGATGTTAAAAATGAGAATTTCAGTGCCTGATTACTTTTTTAACCATTTGAGTAGTGGTGGTGGTGGAGCCTGGAGGTGGAGGAGGGGAGGGGAGGGGAAAATAGTTTTTTAACCATTTGAGTCCCTGAGAGTTATTTTAGTCTTTTCATAAGAAAAAAAATTTACATAAAATCAAATGGAGTTAATCATCTGGACTCAAACAGAAGCAAAAATGAAACGTCAGGGTTAAAAGAGACGAATTTAAACATAAGGGACTCAAATAGTTAAAATGGTCAAACGTCAAGGACACAAATAGTAATTTACTCAAAAAAAAATTGAACAACAAATAGCCCATTTTGGGACTTCCTAATAATTTACACCAATCCGTCAATAAAATGACGGGGCTTGAACCCTTGACCTCAAGGGGAGCTTCACCACTAACTCCAAATGGATTTGCCATTACATAATTTGCAAATGATAATGCCACTTTAATACCTTGAAGTGAATCGGGTGTTGGAAACTTTTGTCAAATTCCTTTTTACAAGAAGATACTAACATATGTTTTAACTTCGTTTTTTTTTGTCATCAACTCCTCTTGGGTTTGATCTTGCCACGTGTCATCATCTTCTTGTTAGGAAGACAAGTTATGAGGAAAAAGTAGCAACATACAGCATTGCTCATATAGTAGTTTAGCTCGAATTATGGTTTTAAAAGGTTGGAATATGTGGGTTAATTTAGAGTATGAATGATTTAACGTATTTAGTTTGCAAGATATTGAAGGATTTGTATATATTTGATTTGTAATTTTGTCAAACGATTCAAAATCCGTTCTTAAATTCCTTAGGGTGTGCTTGATTCGTGGGTGGTCGGACTGGCGGCGGGGTCAAGGTTGGGGTCGGAGGTCGGTGAGGGCGGGGACGTGGATGGTGCGAATACAATAACGGAGAGTGGTCGGAGATTTCATTTCTTTTTGGTGAATTCCTTCATAAGTTGGAAGGAATTTGATGAAATTAATTCCAATTCTATTTTTTGTCTAAACCAAACACATTGAAAAAGAAATTTAGATTACAATCCCAATAAATTATGCAAACCAAACACATTGACAAATGGAACTCAGGTTCTAATTCTATTGAATATAATGTATGCATACATTATGCTGCTTATTGTTTTCAAGCTCTAAGATTTGTTGGAACTCATAAAATTTCGCATCGAGCTTGGAGGGCACCAAAAACTCTCTTGACATCCTTTCTTACAAACTCGTGTCGTTTTCTAAATTTCAACAATTTACCGTTTTATGGATTTCTAAAGGTTTTTACTAGTGTAGCCCATTCCGGGTATATACCATATGCAATATATTATCTTTTTGTGCATTATATCTCATTCATTGTAAAAGTGCATGGAGGAGCAATACCTTCTAAAACTAAGTTGAATAATGAGGATTGATTAAGTACTTTTATGTTGTTGTTAGAGCCCACAACTCCAAAATATGAATGCCAAATGTAGAGGTCATATGATGTAACTGAATCTAGCATAATGGTGGGATGTCAATGGCCACTTCGTGTATAGTAACCTTTCCATGCATCTGGACAGTTGTCAAAAGCCCAATGCATATTGTTAATGCTTCCTAGCATTCCAGGAAACATTGGTTGAATGTGTTTCTCGTAATAGTTGGATGTCACTACTGTTTGTGCTTCTTAGATATTGCACCGAAAAACTTCAATAACATATCTACAAAACGTTTTTAGACGTTCGGTAACTGTACTGCCCGATGTCGAAGGTTCAGTCAAAGATAAAGAGTGGTATGTTCCTATTTACCAAAGTTTAGCAGTGCTAAGAAGGGTGTAGAATCCACAGGGAGTTAGTGGGCAATGTTCCGCTTAATCGATTGCAGGTAATATACATGATGTAAACTTGATTTTTATATTGGATTGGGAATTTGTTAACAAAATAAAACACAAAGCAATAAAGTCTAAATGCAATTAAATAAAATATGATCACATCAAACGTTGGATTGGTAGCAAAATGTATAACCTGATTACTGACACCTTACATAGACATAGCTTAGGTTAAAGGATGCAATGATGAATGATATGCAACTAAGGAA
Source organism: Smallanthus sonchifolius (assembly GCA_023525975.1). NCBI lineage: Eukaryota > Viridiplantae > Streptophyta > Magnoliopsida > Asterales > Asteraceae > Smallanthus > Smallanthus sonchifolius. Next base: position 69,840,015 of record CM042028.1, on the reverse strand, counting down.
TCCGACATGATGTTACTTAATGAATCTTGAAGAATGAAAGACACATACTAAAATGAAGTCACCGTATCATCAACATACTATGATAATTGAAATTTAACACAAGAGAATTAATGATTCCAGACCAAGAAATGTCAAGTGTTACTTGAAATCAACAACAATATGTCTTAATTCATAAAGTCACAATAAACATATGAAATTGTGCTAATCACCAACACATACAAATGATTAACACAAATTCAAGTCTAGTACATATGTCACATTAGATTGAATACAAATTCAAACACAAACCAAGTATCGATAGTGATCACAGCTTAGCCTATCATCCACATGAATGTGTAGCGAAAATGATGAATTCAAGAGTAATTGTGGTGAATTTGATGTAGAATTACTTGTGTCACTCAAGTTTCTATCTTCTCTTTCGTATCTTTTCTCTCTGCGGATGAATGAATATGAATCTAGTCAAATTCCCCTAAAATAATCTTCAGAAACCGACCAAAACCACCCGTAACCGCTAATCCATCGTACCATACACCGTAGGGTACGGTCACCTAAAAATGCTAAATGGTGGCTATGAAGAATGGTTTCTGTATTCGGTGTGATTTGGCCAAACAATTGAAAATCTAGGGCACTGTAGGCTATGCTAGGCACCGTAGCCTATGATGGTCTGCTTTTTGGTTTTCCTTTGTGGCTTCTGACCCATCCATGTGTACGAACCCCGATCTTTGATTCCAAATGATCACGGATGCTTGTTTTCATCTATTATTAACCTGCACGACCAATGAAACCCAAAGTAACTAATTATCACATGATAATACCCGTTATTACATAAAATAATTGACAATTTAAACATACATAAAACTAATACATCAAACTTTCACCATTGCATATGTATTCATCACATTGGTCACTTGATGTGTCATATACCATCTAACGCATGGCACATGCGCATTTTTGTATAAGAAAATTAGCTTTTCTACCAGAAACATCATATTATAGAAAGTATTTATAATGCTTGGATATTCTTTCGATAATTCGATTAAAAAGGTGTTTGCCCATCCGAAACCGACGGCTAAGATAACATTGCATATGTATTCATCACATTGGTCACTTGATGTGTCATATACCAACTGACGTATGGCATATGTGCATTTTTATATAAGAAAATTAGCTTTTCTACCAGAAACATCATATTATAGAAAGTATATATAGTAGTTGGATATGCTTTAGATAATTCGATTAAAAAGGTGTTTACTCATCCGGAACCGACGGCTAATATAACATTGAGGGTACACCAGATCCGAAGAATGTAGTCCTTCCAAAGACTATTGGCCCCTTATTCATGATTCCTTTGTATACATATGTGTTTTCTTGTCAAGCGTCGAGAACTTGACGACTCTCTGACACGAGCCTCCAACACTTCCTTATACAGGTTTTCGACATTATTAGACATCAATTCTTCAAATGCCATATTGGTTAAATCTATGAACGATACGCCTTGTGGGGTATAGTTGGCAAAGTTTTATTATCACTATAACTCATGTTTTGTGTGACAATTGAAGGACGATAGAAAAGTCTTTTAGCAGAAGTCTCTTTCTCCATGGAGGCTTATTCTCTCTCTACTTCAATTTCTTTAAAACTCATCACAAACTCTCTGTGTTTCACTGCAATGACGAGAATTTATCACAAAACTAGGGAATAAGAACCTTCGATCGATATAGTGGCTGGAACAGCAGATAGAAGCTCGATCGATTTAGAGGCTGGAACAACAGATCGACGAAGAAGGAACAGTAGGTGATCATCTGCGGGTTGAGTTTCTTAAACGAATATAGAAGCTGGATCGATTTAATCAGCACCCAAGAAAAATGGGGAAAATATATACATGGCAAATCCAGCAGGACCGTATAACCCGGCCCAATCTGTAGCCGGCTGAACCGGCCGACCCAATTGATAGCGGCCCACACACCCTTAACCGGACCGGCTAACCCTCCGAATCCCGGCCGAACCGGTCCGGATTTCAAAACATTGTTAAAAACACTCATTTTTACTCTAACACTACATCATTTTTCAAACACTCACTTTTTATATAAATAAATAATAAAATTAAAATTTTTACTCTAACACTATATCATTTTTCAAACACCTACTTTTTATATAAATAAATAATAAAATTAAATGTATGTGTGAGAGGGTGGCTCACCTATGTTTGCAGGCGTTTGGATATCCAAACGCATCTGGACGAACGCCTCAACAAACACATCCTCTAACGCTAGATGTTTGCCACCTCCTCCATCCGTTTCTATTCGGAAAGCGCGTTGATGGTGCTCTTAGGAGATGTGTACCTTAAGTGGCACAAGAATCAATATTTCTCTAATTAATTATTCAAAGTTTAAAGATAGTTATCAAGGAAAGTGCATTACTTTAGCTTCAAAGAATTGATGAAAGAGACAAGGCTATAGAGTTAAAAAAAAAAAAAAAACAGAAAAATAACTAGGAGATCTAATTTAAAATTTTTTAAAACTTAACTTAATTCATTTAAAATTTAACATATCATTTAGTAATTCAATTTCCTGTCTTCTCATATTTACCTTGATTTTATGATTTGTCTCATCTTTTTGCTATATTAATGTTTAAGTTAGCGAATTAGTTTTCCCATCATTTCTCAAAGAGTTAATATATATCATCGTCACTCCATCATGACCCATCTCCATCCTCTTAATAACATAAATTTAAGGGAAAAACTAGAATTGATTCAACTATATTTTCCATGTTCATCTCTCTTTTAATGACATTTTAAAGACCATGTGCAACATTGAATGGTCAAAAACATAAGTGTTGTATTTGCATTCAACAGCTAATAAAATGCACATTTTTGTTGTCAATTGTGTCCAAAATGGTACCACAAATTCATGGCGGTCGATTATGTCTCTAAATTGGAAAGTCCCACAAGCAAAAAACAAATATCTTTCTAGTTTTACATTCATGCACTTGGAGATAATTCTAGAATGATGTTGGATTCGTGCATACATATACTAGGTTAAGCTAGTGATTATATTAAAAATGTATTCTTTGTTACTTATTTTAGAAATAATCTATGTGATCAAGTTACATTAAGGATATTCAAATATCAAAATAGCATTACAATCTACTTAAATATCATTTTGGTTAATACTCCTAAAGATTTGTTGGGAACATGGTCTTTTTTTTTCCTTCATAAACAAATAAAAATAATCTTTTTACTTCGTTGAAAACAACAAAATACCTTTTTTTATAATATAGATTATTATAATAATATGTAAAATACATATAACATAAAGTAGCATGATTCAAACCAGTATCTGTAACTGTAAGAATCAAACAAATAGAACAAACAAGTTTGTCGTCTAAGGTTGTTTCTCCTAAAAACAGATTTCATGACTATTCACATCTGTGTGAGAGGATACAATAACCAGAACATAAGTTGTACTGTCGGAGATTATCTTACTAGTTCAAGATAACATCATGTTTTTCCGTGTTTAATATTTTATGGAAAATTATGAGATATGGTAGGTATTTGCTTAAGTCACTACAAAAAAACTGCAAAATTTACGACAGCAGATTTCGTGAGAAATTTGTCGGAATTGGTCGTTAGCGACAAGTTTTCGACAAAAAGTGTTTGTTGGAAAAAAAACCCCGTAGGAAAGGTTTTTTCCGACAAAGTCCCGACTAATTTTCTGACGAACTAGCGACAAAAGCCTTTCGTTGGTAATTACCGACAATATTCTTACGATTATATTAAATAAATAAGTTAACTTATTTAATAAATTTGTCGGAAAATTGTAAAAAGTTTTATGGTTACTTTTTTGTTTTTGTTTTGTCGGAAAGCTGTCACTAACTTTTGGGAAATTTCTTTTGTTGGTAGCTTGTCGGAAACTTTTGTACAAAATGTACATATTTTCTAGTAGTGAGTGAAATGGAACAGAATGAGAAAACTCTCTATATTTTTCTAAACTATTTTCTCTCTATTTTTGTGTCACTATTCTTACTAAAAAAATGAACCAACAAGTTTGTTCTTATAGTTAAAACCAAAAACTGCTCAAGTGTTTCTAATCACGATTAAATGGTTTTTAATATACAATTAAACCGCTTAATAACAGTTAAAAACCAACATTTTCTTCAATAACAACATTACACCACCTCATAGTTAGGCAAAACAAAATTGATCATCCCAAAACACAACTTGTCCAAAGAAATTACAAAATGCAATACGTGACCAATAGGTAGCGCATACCATACTAGACCAGAGATATCGATTCAAAAAAGTTGTAACGTGAAAACAAAACTCGAATGTGCAAGCCCAAGAGTTTTGTACGACATTCGTGTCTGAATGCTTGCACAAGTTCAAATCTTCCTATTCATTGAATTAAATTTTGCACACCCTCTCCAGCCATGCGTGTACGTAAGAGTGAGAGTAAAGCCCAAGGGAAGAAGTTTACCAAGCATCTTGACTTCTTATTTGTAAACCTTGACCTCTTCAAGGTTTGTTCATCTATCTATGTGGGATACTATTAACTCATTTCTCTCTTAAATTACATTTCAAACCTACTACTTTGTTCATCCATATCTAATTTATCTTAGCTATATTTTAGAGACATCTTAGCGTGCTATGAAGCTCTCATCATAGATAATGTAAACTCATAAATTATTAATTATATATCTCATATTTAAACTTAATATTCGTGTTCAATGTCAGCGAAAATAATTTTTTCCACTAATTTCCAGCCCCCCCTCCCCCAATATGAACATCAACCGAAAACACACAAAAGTCCATTTGAAATCTTGACGGTTGAATATATATCTTTGAACATTACATTGTGAAAATGCACTTAGTCTCCAAGCTACCCATAGACGTGATGTTCTTAAACTGAACTTGCTATTTAGTAGTGTCCGGTCTTGTCGCATTTAAAACACAAATTTGATCTTAGCCGACATTCACCTGAATGCCTTCCTCCACACTTCCCACAGATCGTTGTCTTGCCTACCCTGGCTTGTTTGTCCCGAGCCCCAAATAACTTCCCACCCGATCGCTTGGCAGGAAAACTCAACTTCTTCTTAGGCTCATCAATGGTAACGACATTCAGTGCCAGATCATCAAATACCACGTCACTCAGTTCTACTACCGCATCGTAGGTAGTAGGAGTGCTTGCCTTAACATATGTGCGGACCTTGTCCGACAGTCCCTGAATATAGCAAACAATCCTCCTTTCCTCGGTTGTGGTAAGATGTGGTACCAGACATGCCAGTTCATTGAACCGAGTGGTGTACTGCCGATGGGTCATGCTTCCGGCTTTGAACCCCAGAAATTCTCTCTCCATCTTCTCAATCTCATTCCTCCGACATAAGTTCTTAATCACCAAAGTTTTCAGTTCATTCCACATTATCGAGTCAGCAGCCTCGTCCCTTTTGTCCTGCCTTAAACTCTCCCACCAGTGAGATGCTTCCTCCATCAAAGAGTTAGCAGCAAATTTCATAATTTGATTGGTTCAGCATTCACTCAGACGGATGGTGGCTTCCATACGGATAACCCAATCAAAAGTAGCCACCGTGTCTTTCTTCCCGGTCAGAACCAGCGGGTCACATGCCTTAAAGGACTTATAGTCGCAACCGCGAGCAAGCGGCGCGTTAACTGCCTCAATGATCGGGGCACCAGTTGCCGGGTTAGACCCGCCTGCCCCGCTAACCTTCTTCAGTGCTTCAGCCAACAAGTCTAGCAAGGAAGCCTTTATCATCTCAGTAAATTCCCGGGCTAGAGCCGCCTTCACTTCCTGTTCGAAGGAGAATTGTTGCAAGGCACAAATACCAAACTTCAAGGTACCGTACCCCACAAGGCACAAATACCAAACTTCAAGGATCACGATAATCCCCTTGGTGACCGTCATCACCCCAGTTTTACAACACTTGGCCGGCCACATAGTCCCCTATAAGGTAAGGCCCATAACATACATCCCATACCCATAACCTCGGTTCTCGGAGGAACCATGGCAGATTCGTTCATTTGTGACTTTCATAAACATTCACTTCTTTTACTTCAAAACTTCAGTTAAACTATTCGTACGTTTTATTAAAAAATCATTCACTCATTCGTAAACACTTCATAAACTTCTTTTGGCAAAATATTTCATAAACACATATTTCATAAATGATATGTCCTAAATTATACATGTTTTGCATGCATAATAATCCCCCATATTATGGTATTAATCAAACAAAAGCCTTGCAATTGATACTTAAAACGTTAATATTTCACAATTGCAGGTTATTCGGTGCTCCAAGATAAGCAAAGCAAAAACCAGCTTAAAACATGAAGAAATCAAGCTTTTGGAGGACCAAACCCGAGCATTGACCCCCAAGAAGTCAAACCAGGTCAACATAAGTCAACCAGCAGCTAAAAGAGGGGCTTGCACGGTCGTGCATCCCTTTGCACGGTCGTGCATTGCCCATCTGGCCTCCCCAGACTCTGGTACACTGTCCTTTGTACCCTGTTTGATTCCCGAGGTGTTTGCATGCCCTTGCAATCCAATGCACGGCCGTGCATTGCTCATTTTGAGGCCTATAAATAGATGGCTTGAGTTCTTCATTGAATCATCCCTTACACACCCCAAGAACACACCAGAGAGAGCTTATTTCGTAGTTAGAGTGTAGTAGTAGTGAGTAGAGGGGCTCTTCCTCCTTGTTCCGCAATAGGGGAGCCTACGAAACTCAGAGTTATGCTAGTTAGTATGGCCATTCGTGGCTAGACTCTTTGTATTGCTATGGTGAAGATGAAGTTTGGTGCATATTAATGTTTAACGTATTAATCCAAGTGATGTGTTTATGTCTTTAACTATTCGTCCTTAAAACCACCATTTTGGTGGGTTTTTATTATTGTCTAAATCCGTCTTTATATTTGTGAGTGTTCTTGATTTTTAAAGTGTAAAACCTTTTTAATCAAACTTCTCTTGAAGCTTGTATGTCTTTATACAAGTAGAGATTGATAAGTCAAGGCTTGGTTAACACTATTAAGGTCGTACGTCTTTATACGAACTTATTATGTGACCAAGAATTGGTGAACTCATGTTGGGAACGGTACGTCTTTATACTTGGTCTCATTGTTACACTGCCTCCCGATGAGCAAAATATAATCACCTATTTAACTCTAATACAAAGCATTTTACGTTCGATGTCTTAAACCAACCCGGAGATGACCATTCGAATGGTTGAGGGTAATTGTTGTCCTTAACGGGAGGCACTACTACTTGTTAAAGCTTTTAAATTTGCAAATCAAATGTCGTGAGGACGAGGCTCTAGCGGTGACCCGGGTCACACATTTGTAGTAGTTAAATCACTGGATTAGTCAACTTAACATTATCACGTACCAAACGGATTCGAAACCCAAAGCAATACTATTCGTAACCTGATCATTTCCGACATATTTACTTTCCTGTTATTTACTATTCTGTTCGTTAAATTTCTGTTACACACTTCATGCACGTTTTTACTTTTCTGTTATTTACTTTATCGTTATTTACTTTTCTGTCATTTACTTTTCTGCTCCACAAGCACACAAAACTCACTCACTAATTAAACCGGGTAAACGTTAACAAAAGTTGAGTATTGGAATTCAACCGTGTCCGTTGGTTCGATACTTGGTTCTAACCTAAACTATATTACGCTGCGATAGGTACACTTGCCTATTGTGTGTGTTTTAAGTTAAAGTAATTATCATTTTATAAATTTAAAACCTGATCTCGTGAAACCATCCTAAAATATATTTACCTATGTTTTTATTTAAAACACAACGCATCAATAACCTTTCCTTCCAAAACATCTTTCGTAAACATCGTTTCATAAACCATCACAAACATTATTCATAAACATCGTTTTATAAAACAGTCACATCGTCACGTATGCACTCCAGCCCGAAAACATTATTTAAAACATTTAAAGAAGAGCTTCTAGAACTCACCTGATAAGCTACTCACAGTTGTCTTAACGAAGGTCCAACAGCGTCACACACACGATCTGAATTGATTAATTAAAATATACATCAGACACAATCCCGACTTTAACGGTTTTAACCTTTCCTGACCTAGGCGAACTTAGGGCTAAGTTCGCCCAATAGAACCAAGCGAACATACCCGCGAACTTACCAAGTTCGCTTCTACTTGCCATTTGGCGAACATGCCCTAGCGAACTTAACAGGTTCGCTATAATCAAAACTTCAGCGAACACACTATTAGAAAATAGGCCTTTAATGACACGCACGGTCAAGAATGAAGATGACATGCATTTGTGTGTAATAAATGTGTCATGGTTTTAGCTGTTTTAAAAAATATATTATTTTTTTATAGAATTACTAATTTTCACATTGATAATTAATATCTGATAATAAAAATAAAGTACATAGATAGCAAAACAATCCGTTAACATACTAACAAACATTACAAAAGTTAACAATATTTCATACAGTATTTCCTAAACTAATGTTTTGATACAAAATTTCACCTAAAAAATAAGTTTGCCACAAAACTCGTAAACAATTAAATCAACTAATATCAGGGCAATCATTAAAACCGAGCCTTTGTTGCAGGAGTGCCATCTTCATATTCAACAGCACCATCATTAAGCATTTTAGGCATTGCATTAGCTCCCCCAGGGTATTGCAAAACTCATACTCAACAGCACCATCATTAAAACACAAATTTGGTCCTACCCGGCATTCACCTACATGCCTTCCTCCACACTTCCCACGGATCGTTGTCTCGCCTACCCTGGCTTGTTTGTCACGAGCCCCAAATAACTTCCCACCCCATCGCTTGGCAGGAAAACTCAACTTTTTCTTGGGCTCATCAATGGCAACGACATTCAGTGCCAGATCATCAAATACAACGCCACTCAGTTCTACTACCGAATCATAGGTAGTAGGGGCGATTGCCTTAACATAGGTGTGGACCTTGTCCGGCAGTCCCTGAATATATCAAACAATCTTCCTTTCCTCGGTTGTGATAAGATGTGGCACCAGACGTGCCAGTTCATTGAACCGAGTGGTGTACTGCCGATGGGTCATGCTTCCGGCTTTCAACCTAGAAATTCTCTCTCCACCTTCTCAATCTAATTCCACGGACAAAATCACCAAAGTTTTCAGTTCATTCCACATCATCGAGTCAGCAGCCTCGACCCCTTTGGCCTGCCTTACACCCTCCCGCCCGAATGGAGATTGAGTACAGACGGAGCGATCAATACCTGACACAAGTTACAGACTCAAAATAAAATAAAAGACTCGACTGACTCACTAAGACTCAAGATAGATAGCAGAGATATGTACCCGATGGGTGGCAAACACATAGACATAAATGCCAAAAGCAAGGTAAAACATTGGTCACGAATATCCTTAATTTTCCCATGGTGGTGGTAGTCGTGGATATGATGGATGATAGTGGTGTTAGATGATATGGTAATGGATGGTGATGATGATAGAGATGGTATGGTAGTATGATGGTGATGAAGGATGGTAATGGTGGGAGTGTTGGATGGTGAACGGTGTGGGAAACCATGGGAAACAAAAGAAATGGGAGTGACCAGCAAGCTCTCGCGTACCGCGAGGAACTACAGACCCACGCGTACCGCGAGGGGTTGAGATTTAACTCGGCCATATTTTCTATCCTTCGCGTACCGCGAGAGATGCTGCCTTGGCCTTCGCGTACCGCAAGGAAGCCATATTCACAGAAAGTTAACAGGGTTTTATACTTAGAAAAATGTTTAATCATTAACTTTCTACATCACCCCAAACCTCTTAAAAACCCGTTCCAATGATAATTTCAAGTTCAAACATATCTGGAACATCATTCCAAATGATTTTCCTCACCGAATCAAGCGTGAATCCCTGCAAGACATGACACAACAAAGCACACATACCGAAAAACACAAAAATTTACTCGAACATAGAATCAAGAAATATACAAACTCTACATCCCGGGCACTTGCCCGAGACTCAAACAAGCCTATCAGGAGGTTTCTCCTTGATCCTAAACGGAACCACAATCATATGATGCGGTCTACCGGTTCTCCAACCCTTCAACAAAATCACATCACTAGCAAGCATTGGACTTCGATTACATTCATCAATCAAGTATTTCCACCATTACTTAAACCTACCTGGTCCAAAGATAACATGGTTCAAATACCTCAATGTGCTGTTGTAAGATGGTAAAATATTTAGTTCAATTATTCCTTCAACAGAGTTACATTATATAGAGATGAACCGGGCCCGTGGGCTACGATGCTAAACCCTAAATACTATATTCCAATACTCCCCCTCTATCAGAGCGGTAGAGAATCGAACTCTCAGACTGGAAACAAACATAAAACAAAGAACAAAAAAAACTAGTCTCGATCTCGGTTCTTGACTTGTAGGTCCGAAATCCTCTCTTAAAAAAAATCTACGAGCTACTCTATTTTACCAAAAATAATAATCCTTATTCTTCAAAGTAGTGATCCCAAAGTGCTGCAAAGGGTGCGGTGGAGGACCGTAGTACTACAAGGGAGCGACAGCGTGACCGTGGTCAGGCGGCGGCTAGGCACGGTGACAGAACTGTAGGATCCCTGAAACTGAGATTAGGACTGCTTGACTTGAGTTCAGTCCACGGAGTCCCCCTATTTTGGTTCATTGTCCCGGAATTACAACCATGATCGGTATCCCAATGAAACAAGAAAAAAAATAGAGAAAAGAAACAAAGGACACCCGGCGACCATGGTCGTGAGACGATGTGTCAAATTGAAGGCAGGTGACCGTGGTCAGGCAGCGATCTCCGGTGGCAGCGGACCGTGGTCCAGCAAGAAAAAAAATGAAACACATAAGATGGGATACCTGATCTGGAGTGAGGGACAAAAAATCGAAGAGAAATCTTCATCGTAACGAAAATCCAGGCAGATAGGTTTGTGGGGATTGAGATTCCGAGCGTACCGAAAATAAAAATCGGACAGAAAACTTGTTGTACACGCCCTCACGCCACGGTCAAAGGCGGCGTGTGGCGGTGGTTGACGCGAAAGAAGCGGCGCTTGAAAGGGAGGTTCAACGTCGTCTTTTGGTGGTCGGCTAATCAGCGAAGGCCAATTTGGATATTGTGACGGTGGAATTAGTTGGTACCCCCAATTGATTGTTTGGTGACGTGGTATGTTTAAACGAATGGGAAGAGGCGGATGTACACAAAAGAGAGAAAAGAAGTTGAAGCAGACAACCACACACCTCCCGTAGCCGCCATTACCGGTAATAAGAATAAGCAAGCACATAAGCAGATTTACGAATATTGCAGGAATTTAGAACCGAGACGGGTTTTTATATAGAACAGGAAATATAAACGAAAATAAAAGAACTGAAAGAAGAAAACGAACGAGAATGGACAGGGCGGTGGCGGCGGTGGCACACCGCCCTGTCTAGGGTTTGATCGCGGTGGCGACGGCTAGGGTTTGTATTTTTGTGGTGGCGCAGTGGTAGTGGTAGAGAGCCTAGGGTGGCTCTTATACCATGTAAGATGGTAAAATATTAAGTTCAATTATTCCTTCAACAGAGTTACATTATATAGAGATGAACCGGGCCCGTGGGCTACGATGCTAAACCCTAAATACTATATTCCAATAGCTGTCACCCCTAAACATCCCCACACTTGGGGTTTGCTCTACCCTTATATTAAATGAATCTATCAAAGTACGGGTTCTCTTTCGGGGTGGCCTAGACCTAGGGGCATTAAAACTAGGAGTTGGCTTAGTAATTCTCCCCTCAGAATGGATAATAGTGATAGGTAAAGGCTCGGGTATAGGTGTTTCTAATGGTGTGACCTCTAAACCTTCACCAGGATCTTCAGGATCTTCAGGATCCTCTTCCTTCTCCAACTTCCCCACACTTGGGGTTTTGCCTATTATCCCCTCAAGCTCTGCCATCATCTCTTGCCGATCACTAGGCACCTCATCGCCGCCTTCATCCGGTTCATTCAGTAACTCTTCTAACTCCAACGCCCAATCAGATAACTCTCCTAATTCAGGGGCGGCTTCACTAACTACATCCTCTACTAGATCAGAGTCCCTATGGTAGTCCATGAAGGCATCAATCATGCACACAGAATGGCTCTGCTTACTAGCCCCCTTCACGGACTTCACAGCATCAAAGATAACAGACTCATCCCCCACATGAAGTGTGAGCTTCGCGTCAAAAACATCGATCAATGCCTTGGCAGTACGTAGGAACGAGCGTCCTAGGATGAGTGGGACTCTATCATCCACATCCATATCGAGAATGAAAAAATCCACGGGGAAGACGAATTTGTCAACTTTCACTAAAAGATTCTCCACTATTCCCCTTGGATACTTGACTGAACGATCAGCCAAGGATATGCTCATGCGCGTCGGCTTTAGTTCTCCTAGGTTCAGCTGCTTATATATGGAATATGGCATCAGATTGATGCTAGTACCTAGGTTGGTTAACGTGCGGTTCAAGGGCAACCCGCCAAGCAGACACGGGATCGTGAAGTGACCCGGATCTGCCAGTTTCTCTGGCAGTTTGTTCTGAACCACCGCAAAACATCACTCACTTAGTGAGACTTTAGAGACCTCATCTAGCTTCTTCTTGTTGGAAAGTAGATCTTTTAAGAACTTACCATACTTAGGCATATGCTGGAGGACCTCTATGAACAAGAGATTGACCTTAAGTTGTTTGAACATGTTAAGGAAGTTACCGTATTCCCTAGCATACTTATGTGGCAACAAGCGCGCTGGGTAGGGAACATGGCTAAGGTCAATCTCTGGGGTCTTCATCTCCACCCCCTTCTTCTTCTCCTCTGCCTTCTCGGCAGGCCTCTCAACCACTATCTCCTCGTCCACCGGCTCTTCCTCTTCTACCGGTGGCTCCTCTACCATCCTAGCCTCGATCTTAGCAAAGCGGGCTCTCCAATCTATCTTCCTCACCTCTTCCTGTGACGGAATATGACGAGCAGTGCTGTGGGAGACTTCCTCTACAGTAGGAATCAATGTATCAGTAACAGTCTCCACTACTTCTTCCTCCTCCTCTATTCTTCGACTCCTAATCGCACGGCCATCACTGAAGCATTAGAACTCTTAAAAGCCGCAGATGCTTCTCCCTTCTTCTCCTTAAAACTCTTAGCGATGTCCACTACCGTGTGCTGCAGATCCATGAATTTTGATTGCTGATTCTTCAGTAAGGTATCATGAGCAACCAGTCGCTGCTGAGGCTCCTTGTCCTTCACCACCAAGTGAGCAAGCATCTGCGTCTGTGTCTCCAACATCTCTTCAATTTTCTTCGCGTTGACACTGCTTCATCCACTTGGTCCTGCTTCACCTACACTTTGCTAATTAGGGCTGCCATTAAACCCAGGTGGGTTGTTTCCAGATCTCCATCCCGAGCCATAAGCATTGTTATAATTATTGTACCCTCGGTTCTGGTTGCCCGCAAAGTTCACATGCTCCTGCTGACTGACGGGGCAGTCCCTGGTGTCGTGGCCTCCTCTGCGCACCTCACACCATTGAGCACTCCGCTTTAGCTCTTTGATCTCATTCGCCATCTTCGCGAGTGCAGCAGCCACGCTAGTATCAGGGTTGACCCGATGCACACCTCTAAGAGAATAGGCGGGTGCTCTGGCACTAAGAATGGAAGTCCTAGTAGATGGTCGTTGTTGTTCGGCCAGAGCAAAGCTCTCGAAAATCTCCTCATATTCAGCAGGTTCCAGCTTGTCCATGATATAGCCTCCCGCAGCTATGTTGAACATTTGCTGCTTTTCGAAGGTGAGGCCATTATAGAACTTCTCCACAATCGCCCAGTCATAAATACCATGCTGGGGACATCGGCTCAACAGCGCGTTGAACCGCTCCCATGCCAAGTGATAGGGCTCGTCAAGGTCCATCTGGAAGGAGTGGATTTGGTCCCTAAAGCGAGTAGGCCTGGAAGGTGAATAGCACTTTTTTAGAAATTTAGCTTGCAAGTCCGCCCATGTGGTAATAGAATTGTCGGAGAGGGTGTCAAGCCAAGTGGAAGCACGCCCGGAGAGCGAGAATGGAAAGAGACGCAAGTAGATTGCGTCCTTAGATACACCCGTGATATTGAAGGTATCACATATGCGTACGAAGCGGGACAGATGTCCGAGTTCATCCCCATCCTCGAGGCCATGGTACTAAGTAGAATGAGTGACCGTACTCATGACGTGTGATGGAGCCTGCCAAGTATTGGCATTAGGGATAGTGGGACGGGTAATCGAAGATCTTACCCCGAGGACCCCATCACTGGCTCTCTGGTGTACGGTACGTTTCGCCGGTGGGTCAGCGTTGCCCATATTTGGAAAAGGGATAGGGCTAGTATCACGTACCTGGTTTTTACACAACTCTTTCAAACGCTCCCGGAAGTCGTGGGTGCGCTCGTGAAGCTCTCGTTCAGGCTATAAAGAAGCAGAATACGTTGGTGATCCCTGCGAACGACTGTGGTGCATAAACTGAAAGACACAAAGAAAAATAAGAAAGACTTAAAAACAGAAAGACTCGATCCTATGTTAGACACTCAGATAGGACACACAAGTAGCAGATAGGACAACACACAATTAAGACTCACAAATAAAAGAAAGCAAACAAACCAAAAATCACTAAAAGAACTAGTCAAAGCTAATGTTGCTATTGCCAAGTGTCCCCGGCAACGGCGCCAAAAACTTGATGTCGCCCAGACGGTCTATAAAAACTAAAAAATAAACCTGACCTAGACTCCTAAGTAATAAATGGAGTACCTATGAACTAAACCGCACTGACAGGCAAGTGTACCGATCGAGTGTAGCACAGCATAACGGTAAACCGGATTATCGAACCCTAGAGACACTGAACAGCTAAACTAGACTCTGGCTCGGACTAAAGATGATTTGGTTGGGGGGGTTTACTACACTACTAGTTAAACTAAAATCAAGGACGCAAACTAATGAACGACTTCAACTATCTAGACAAAGAATTCAGGGAGATACCAGGAATGAGAAGAATACTACCTAGGTCAGAATCCTACTTGTAAAGCTCAACTTCTATCAGTTATGGAAACAATGATGGATCTGGGTTTCTAAGGATGACAACTCTAGACAACCTAGTAGATCCCAATCACTCTCAGGGTGTCACCAACTAAAGAACTCTAAAGAAGTACTAAACTCACCAGATAGTCGGATTACCTTTCAGTCTCACTGTCCACAATACATCGAAGATGCACGGATTAATCTCAGAACAAACACTATGATACGAAATAGCAACGGATACTAGAGACCTAAGGCAACTTCCTCTCGGACAGTTAACACTCGGAATCCTAATACGAAGACTAACCAACAACCTCTCACCTTTCGGGTATCGAGATAGGAAGAACACTCAGATCTAACCTACTCTCAATCACAGTTCCTATGGAATACTATGTCTAGCAAACCATCAAACAACCACAAACACACAGTCTATGATCTAGATATACTACTCAAACTAAAAGATATTCAGAAGCAGCATATAGAAATATAATCAATTGCAAATCAGGTTCAAAGCATGCATAACATCATAATTATTAAACCAAGATCATTACAAAACCATTAATCCATTCAAAATAACCAAAAACCGATAAAAATCATAACTTTAGCAAGTATTCATCTAAAACCTAGGCAGTATCAGAAGTTTAGCCAAGAATCATACTTAGAACATCCAAACATAAGTAATAAAGCATAAACATGGTTCAAACACAGCAATCAAACACAAAGATTCAAACTTTAAACCCAAATAAGCTAATCTAAACAAACCCAGAATCAAAAGTCTTGATCTTGCTCTTCAATCGACTTCTTCAGCCCCAAAATCACCTCCTAGCTCTCTCTAGACGGCTAAAACTCGAACTCCCCGAATTATGGCATTACAAATCTATTTAAAATTAAACTAGGGTTTTTTCTCGGAATTTAGGGTCCCCGCGTATCGCGAGAGACTGGGCAGGGTTCCTCGCGTACCGCGAGAAACAAAATAATCGCGCTTTTGTCTTTCCTCGTGTACCGCGAGACATGCACTCTCCTCCTTCGCGTAATTTTCCAACGTTTTGATTTCTTTTCTTTTGGGGTTCTCTCGTGCTCGATATCTTCATGATTTGACTTGTATTTCACACGAGCACCTGAAAACATACAATAGACTTAATACGAAACAAAAACGAATACAAAACTATCTAAAAACGCACGAATACAAAGGAATAAAGATGTGTGCTTTGCACTACATCAATAACCCATAAGTCAACGAACATATCGAATATGCGCATTCTTGTAACGGTCAATTCCAGACATCACATACCGACGAAGAAACCTAAAAATCACCACCACTAGGCTCTCACAATGAGTATTGTGTATATATGGGACAGTAACTCACAATAGATATTTATATATGTAGTAAACAAATGTTATACAATAGATTCAAGTTTGCTTGGTGGTTCAGGCATTAAACCACTTTCAAAAGGTCACGGGGTTCTAAACCCAGCAACCTCTTTTTGTGGGGTTTTTTTTCCATCTCTATTGGTGGTGAACGACATAGGAACAGCCCCATAATATATTACAGGAGGATGATTGAAAAGACGAAAATGCCCTCGAGAAAAAACTAACAAAAAACCAATATGCTTTCAAAAGTACCTAAATAATTTTTTACACATAAAAAACCAACATACTTTCTAGATTTTCTCACAAAAGTCACTCCATAATTTTTTAAACATTAAAGTACATCACATTTTAATTTTGAACAAAATTATGATTTTTTTTAAACAACTTGGAACAGATACATATTGTTTGTTTTGCTTACGTATACTTTTTTTAATACATTTTGTTAAAATACCTATAAAAACTTTGAAAACACATAAACGATCAAATCATTTTCAATCGAATCGCTTGTTTTGCTTTTATTTCTATCAGCCGATTTCCTTTGCCTTACATTTGTCGATTCATAAGCCAAATAAGGAAAAAAAAAGTACATTTAGGCAAAACAAACCGGATGTGACGATTCCAAGTTGTACTTTAATAAAAAAAAATTGTTTAAATTTAAAATGTGATGGACTTTAATGTTTAAAAATTTATTTATAGACTTTTGTGAGAAAAACTAGAAAGTATGATAAATTTTTATATGTAAAAAATTGTTAGGGACTTTTATTAGAAAAAATCAGAAAGTATATTTGTTTTTTCTATGTAAAAAACTGTTAATAGACTTTTATAATAAAAAATAAAAAATATGTTGGTTTTTATAATATTTGTTGAAGGATTAATGATGGTCAGGTTTATAGAGATGATGACTCCAGCTATGTTTACATATAAACAAGTTCTATATTTCAAAAAGTGATGATCATATAAAAAAATAATTGAATAATAAACAACTTGACTTTCTAATAATAAAAAGACAAATTAAGGGTTTGATTTTTTTTAAACATGTTAAACCATGTCTTAATTGACACTTAGATTGTTAATTTGTAAAGCAATTTTATTTGAAAATTCAACAAGTTTGAATTAGATAATACTTATATATCTATAACTAATGATAAATAAAAGAAAAAATGCATGCAGTTCACGCCAATTTTATTATGTTAGAAATGCTTTTCTAAATAATAATTAGCGAAGCATTTGACATTTTTTTGTAAAACAATCACAAGTTCATTTCGATATGAATTTTATTCAGCGTTATGTACAATAGATTTATAATTTTTTTATTAAGTGTTTAACCAATTTATATTCTATTTGTTCACCGGTACATCTTCAAGGCGAGGTGTCAGTTCTATCTACGTTACGATATTTAAAACCGAACCGTCACAATTTCATACGCTTCTCTATACGTACTTAACCATGTTAATATCACCGTCGCAACACGTAACAACGTTCACTAGTTGTAGATTCAAAGTCGTATGCAAAGTAAAAAAACTATGGCAATTTAATAACATCAATTCGCCCTTTAGAAGGAACAGATAATACATATAACAAGAAGAAAAAGTTAGGGTTTTCGTAATCCGATTTAGAGGCAATATTGTCGTTCTATACTTTTTCAATAAATTTTTTTAACATGTTTCATATAACTAAAGTAAACCATAGTATTTATATGACCTAAAATATTGTTTCAAAACTTTTGAGTGAAATATTGTTTTAAAGTTTTCTATTAAAATATTGTTTTAAATTTTTTATGTGGTCTCTTTATAATTTTTATAATACTTAATTTGATCGTATGTTGGTAACTTGGTATATTATCTTTTTAATATAATTGTTGCTAGATATAAATTCAGGTCAGGCTTGATGCTGGGTTGAACCAAGTTTAGCTATCCCGAGCTTGGATCCAAGCTGCAACAATAAAGAACACGTTAGAAGCTATCCCGGAGGCGGTTACAAATTTGAAATAGCTACACATTGATGCATTAAGTTGATAGAAACTCATTTTTTCCTTGACAAATGGACGGATGAAGGAACGCTAAAGGATCAATTTCCTAACCTCTTTGAACTTGAATCACATACGTCATGTATGGTGGTGGGTCGGATGCATCCACAAGGCAGCAACGTGGCTGGAAAATGGAACTGGAAGAGGACTCCTAACATTGAACTGGAGATCATAGAAACCTTCGATCACTTACTAATCTCATGTCCTTATGCAATAAAATCAAAACATGGTGCAAACTAGCGAACATAAAAAGGAACTCTGTGAAGGAGGTAGTGGATTATCTACTAAAAAAACAATCCAATCAATAGTGGTGGCATTAATATGGTTCATATGGAAAACTAGAAACCGAAGAACTTTCAACAACAATCAAGTTCCCTCGGATAAAGTCATAGAGGAGTAAAAGCACGTACATTCGTATGGATAAAAAACAGTGTGAAGCTTCATCTATTAGATTGAAGTGATTGGTGTATGGTAGACATTTGTTTCTAATTGTACCATCTTGCTCTAGCTTCTTGCTAGCTTTGTTTTAATAAACTTTTCCGTTGTTCAATAAAATGAAGCACGAACATATCTAGTAAATCTCAATAGGAGTATGAGCAAGAACACGACATCCAACCATGGTACTAGAAAAAGCAAAATTAAAATGTGTTGTTTGTTTGAACTCCAACAGATGAGATTTGACATAAAAAACACAAAATATTTGGTGGACCTGTATCATCTGGAAAGGTAGCCCAATCAGCATCCGCATATGCATTAATAGCCAGAATAGGCGACATGCGAATAGTCAACCATGTGCTATAGTACCTTAAGGTACCGAATAACACGCTTAACCGTAATCCAGTGACAATTAGTAGGTTTTTGAAGAAACTGATAAATCTTACCAACATCATAAGCAATCTCTGGACGAGTTAATACAAAATATTGTAAAGCCCCAGCAGTGTTCCGATATAACAAAAGACCCTTTAATGACACACTAGAATACCTATAGAGTTGTCGTCCAAGAGAAACGGGAGTACATAAAAGCCAAAAATGATTGGGACAAGACAATGTAAGAGATCATGTAAGTATCTCTAATGCGAAAGATGAAGAACATCATCACATGACTGATGATGTGGCATGTATCCCCCCTAATAACTCGGTGTATTCAAATCCAATGCAAACTGAGAACGTAAACGCTCAATTAAACCATACATAAATGCCGAGAAACTCCAAGAAATGGTCCAAATCAAATCATATGTTGCTCCAATACCATACTACAACATATGAAATTATTCAAACTTATATATTTTGTATTATATATGTTTTTCTTTCACTAAGTAGTGATGTCATCTCTACATGAGTACATGAATGTGAAAGGATACATACAAAATGCAATAATACTACATGATAAATATGAAAGATGAAATGATAAGTTATAAACCATCCAATATCCCTAACGATATGTGACGTCATATGCGTATATGTACATTGACGTATGTATCATATTCGAGTATTAAATAAAAAATATGCATACTTTAGAAGAATAAAAATTGATACGTGACGAAAGAATCACGTATCTAATAGCTATATACATGAAATTACAGTATCATAACCATAAAAATATAACTCATTAAAAAAATTTATTTTATTCTTTTCATTTGAACCTTTTTCTCCGATTCTGTTGTTCTTTTCTCCTTGAAAGTCAATCTGAAAGTGCCTAATAACAACCAGCTTTATTTTTATTAATAATAGAGTAAACTGTATTTTTCGTTATTGAGATTTGAACAAAAAATTAGGTTTCATCCACCTGTAACACATTTGATCCCGACGTTTGATGTTTTAACACTTTACGTCTCTCGTCCTTAACTCCGTTAAAATTTCAGTTAGTTTTTATGTAAAATTACTGATATATCCCTCCTTCTCCTCAAACCCAAGAAACAGTTTTGACTCTAAAAGTCAAACGTTGAAATCATTCTCCATCCACCAAATTCTACAATTTAAGTTCCATTTGATTAGCCTATTTACTCTAATACATAAAAGTTCTACAAAGAAGAGGGTATTGCTTGCATCAGGAGTTAAAGAAATTTCAGGCCTCACACCTAGCAACCCTGATTCACGAAATTTTGTTGCAGAATCCCCACTCCCCAATAGGCCCATACCCATCAGACGAGGATCTTCCTGATAACCAACACCCATGAGTCTAGAAGACTCGTTGCTCCCAATATATGGTGGAAATTGCTGCTAGTAGGGGATTTTGTAATTTTTGTCAGGATTGGTGAAGGGTTAGGGAGATTTGGCAACAATTAAGTCTTTACGGACTCTAACGAGACACGCGGAGTAACCGGGGTTGACCGGCAGGAACTTGCAAGAGATATTGGGAGGGATCAGGCGGAGATTGGGGCCGGTGTAGTTGGAGTTGAATATCGAGTCGGAGCAAAGGGGAATGCAGTCTGAGACGGAGCAAGTGGCGCTGGAGTCGGAGAGGATACTAGCGTGGACGGCTAAAAGCCGTTAGAACTTGAACCGCTGTTTGCCGTTGGGATCATTCCCTCAGGCTGACAGAACCCTAATCCACCATAACCACCGCCCCTGGTCATCGGAGATCTCGTTTGTGCTTCGTTGGTTGAAGAAAGACGCCTGCTTCACCTGGATTGTGGTTGGGATCGGAAAAGAGTAGAAGGTGGAGATGTAGTTGGTCACATCTGAGCCGTAGCAGTCGCTACCGCCGCCTGCCATGGCCGGAAAACGGTTGGAAAAAGATGGGGGTGTCTCTCTCTCTCTAAATTGTGTAAGCGGAGATTTATTGAAGAAGAAGATGGAGTTAAGGCTTAATGGTATATCAGTAATTTTATATAAAAACAAACATAACTTTTAACGGAGTTAAGGATCAGGGACGTAAAGTGTTAAAACATCAAACGTCCGGGATTAAATGTGTTACAGGTGGACGAAACCTAATGTTTTGTTCAAAACTCAGGACGAAAACTGTAGTTTACTCTTAATAATATTGTTTCCTAGGATAGCCAATCTAAAAGGTTCGATTTTTTGCACGATTGCCGGATAATCTTTTTAAGAACAATATTTTTTTTTAAACAGTGAAATTTTATTAAAACAAGACTAGCAAGAAATTAGTCGGCAAAAACAAATAGTTACAAAATCATAAGCGCATTTTTCAACCATACCACCACATTTGAACTAGCGTTCCTATTTTTACGAACAAAGTTACTTTGACACGTCTTAGACCATCAACAACACGGCCCTCTTCATGGGTGGGTTGCTCGGCTACACGTCGGATGATCGACGCCTCTCCACACGGGTGGCCACCCGTCTTTGGAAAGGATTTCTTCCCTCCCTCTCTCCACGCTCCTCTCTGCTCTCCCTCCACCACAACACGTCGAAAGTGTTGGAGATGTTCTTATACTTCAAGAAACCTGTTTCCATTAATTGTTTAATCGAAGTATAATAAACTATTTTTTTCTCAAAGTTGCTTTGTAGTCAAACACTAATAAATGGGTGACCTTTCTAAAACTTTTTGTTACAAGTTTTACTCATGTAGCTTACTTATAATTATTAGATGTATTATAAGAGTTTTATGTACTCACCTTCGTCATTTAGGTCTTCAAATTATGTTTTATGTACTATTAGACCAAAGTGTACTTAGTGATAGTGTAGGGTTGTTAGGTACATGGCTAGCTAGCCCATAAACCTAATGAGATGGTGTGTACACACATAACTCCATCCCCTGAACTAAACTGAACGAAATTAAACTGAGCTAGGATCAATCCATACGTCTCTCATATAAATGTGACAAATGTACTCCCTGAGTACTAAAGAGAGACGTCGTAAACTTTATAAAGTGTACTCAAAATGCAAGTTTCATGACACGACATGCTTGGGCTTTGTCCTTACCTACGTACAGCAAACACAAACAAATAAATTTGGATCTCACACAGTCAATAATGGTATGAACAAGTGACTATATAAGGTCCTTTTAGATTTATAATATGACATAACAGTATTATAAACAAAGGTTTATCCGTACAAGAAAATATATTTCTTTTTAAGACATAAAATGATTAAAATATAAACTTAAACAAATATCTACTTTGGCATCTTGTTAAGAGTCAAATACCAATTTCCAATTAACATTACCAATTACCAAACATCATAACATTACAACAAATTTAAGCATTTAAATAGAATCTACAAACTACAATTTAACTTAATTGCTATTCATATCCATTTCACTTTGAAAGATTGTTCCATATTTCAGTGAAAGCTCTAACAATGATTGCATGGTAGTACGGAGAATTCAGCTGCAAGAAACAGTTAAGAAGCTCCTGAAGATCATCTTTCCCATATATCTCCTTCTCCATTATCATCTGCAGCATTGAGTCCCTGAAATCAACAAACGGATCACTAGAATCTTTCTCCACGGCCAGGCTGTTCCACCCAAACCCTTGCACGGCTCTAGAGCTCCTCACCTGAGCCGTTGTGTCAGAAGTGGTTGGTGAAAATGTTGCATTGGTGGCGGTGGGGGTGGTGGTCAATGATGTGGAAGCTGATGAGGAGTCTTGGTAGAAGCGGCTGCGTTTGTGTTTGTTTTTAGGTTTAGGGTTGAAAATCTTGGAAAGGTTTATTCTCCGGCAGCTGCTGCCGCAGCCGACACTGACGGTGGTTGTGGTGGGGATGAGCTTCTTCTTGAGGGTAGGCATTGGGCAAGTTGATGAAAAAATGGTGTGTTAATTGGGGTTTTATTTACTTGAAAGGGGTAGAAGGTAATGTGATGGACACTGTTTTGATGACAGTCTAATAGATATGATATGTCCCATCGTTGATAATTATGTAACTTGTGGACTTTGGCCAAACTAGTTTATTATTTACGGGTAAATTTAACTAAATTTGATTTAATAGTGAACCATGATTCGTACACCTTGTAATTAAATATTTAATATTATTTTAATATCACTAATGTATCATCAATCAAAATCAAAATCATGATTCCTTATCCATATTAAATTATTATACTTTATTAATTAAAAATTGTATTTAAAAAAAATAAAAGATAAATTTTATACCCAAATACAATCAGTTAATTATTAATTTTGTTTTAATTAAATTAATTATTATTCTTTTACCAATTTGTAGATAAACTTAATATAATTTTTTTTTTAAATTAAGATAAATCTACCAATTTGTATCAGTTAATTATTATTCTTTTTTTAAATTAAGATAAATCAACCAATTTGTATATAAACTTAATATAATTTTTTAAAAGTTAAGTTAATTATTATTCTTTTTTTAATTTCAGTTAACTATTTCCTTTTAAATGTGTAATTAAATATCAAAATAAAATTAATAACAACAATAAAAAATTTCACTAACAAATAAATTAATTAATTTACAACTACATATTCAGCAGGTTTTGCTACACAATCTTTATAAAGTTTTTAACGTAATTTAAATACGTTTTCCCACTCAGTTGCGTCTCTTTCACTCCTTAGTATACATAAGCTGTGTGTGAAACCCAGTGGAAACTCTCCTTGCATTTCTACCATTACATAATGATTTTTATTCACCAGTGCAATTGTGATTATCTTTTTATCTGGGAACTTGTCAGTGCCTCTCCAATGCGGAAACAATGCCGAACTGTTATTACCTTCTTTAGATATGAAATTAAAAATTACATTAAACCTGTTCGCAATCAAAAACCCCGTCTCTGGCATAATCATCCAGTATTTTTGTGGTGCAAAACTAGGCCCCGACTACTCTAAGGATGAAAACATCTTATTGTATTCGTCCTGGACAGCCTTTCTGTAATATGTTTCAA
Source organism: Smallanthus sonchifolius (assembly GCA_023525975.1). Classification (NCBI taxonomy): domain Eukaryota; kingdom Viridiplantae; phylum Streptophyta; class Magnoliopsida; order Asterales; family Asteraceae; genus Smallanthus; species Smallanthus sonchifolius. The sequence continues at coordinate 69,815,756 of CM042028.1, read as the reverse complement.
ACTGCATCATCTCATCAATTAGTAGCCTCCGGATTAATAGTCATTCATCTTCACCGTACATGAAAGCAGAAGCTATCGCCCGAAATCCACAATTTCCATCACCTAACACATCTTCTATATCTTCCACGTACAGTTGAAAGACTGTTGGAATTTCATCAATATATTTGTGATAGTCTTGTAATTTTTTATTAGTAACATTGTGGGTCAACCTCAGGAAATCGTAGACAGGCGGACTTGAAGGGACAGCGTCTGAAGGGTTGGTTAAATAAGTTTGTTCGCCATTATATTCGTTCAACCCAAAGAAATCATATCCTGTCGCAAAAAGTTTAATAGGTGATTTTGTATTTGATGCAAAAAGTTTATAAAAAAAATAGGTGATTTTTGTTAGATGATATTGTGTAACTTTTTATTAAAAAGTTTATTATAAAAGTTTATTAAAAAAAAGTTTATTAGAAAAGTTAATTAAAAAATAGGTGTACTTTTTGTAAGATGATTTTTGTAAAAAATTTATTAAAAATATTAATGGTCATTCAAGATAAGTTGATGATAACATCCAGCACTGCTTTTTATGTTTACTATTTATTAAATTGACACAAAATTTTATGTAACTTTTTATTAAAGTGTTGTATATAGGTTTAATGGTGTATTAATCTCACCACTCATTTAATATCTTACACCTCATTTTGCTATTTCGCTTATAAATATTTATTTTATTATTTTTCTCTTTTTTTAAACACTCATAAAAAATATAGAGATTCATAATAATGAATCTTTATATTTAGAGAATCTCTATATATAAAACTCTAAAATTTAAAGACGGAAATAAAGATAGAGATACTGATGATGATACAAAATATAAGAAATCTCTAAATAATGGAGATGGATGAATATACATACTATGTTATGAATGCTCTTAGTATTTATCTCGTAGTACTTTAGTCATGTTAAGTAGTAAGTACAAGTATTAGCTATAAGGGTGGACAACGGGTTGGGGCACATGTAGTGGCAGGTAATACGGCAACACCGTCGCAAGGGCGACGTGTTGGGTAGACGGGTTCGCGAAGTCGTGGATTAAGTCGTGGTTGTTTCATTGAAAAGTCAGGTTCATGAAGGCGGGTATAGGGGAACACCGTCGCAACCCATTAGGGTAGTTTAGGGTTCAAATGACGCGGCATTACATGACGCGTTTTGATTGAGTAACTCTTAGGGTACTTAGGGGTTGAAGGGGTTCCACCCCCTCCACCTTAAGGTTTTATTTTTTTTAACGACAAATTTGGATTACTGACGGACCACTGGAGTATCATCGTGCCACCAGTGGTACCCACCCGATCATATTCCAACACCAAGTCACCAATTCAGGAGGAAACCCATTTTTTCTGGGAAGACCCCTTGTGAAATTCGAACCCAGAACCTTATGGTCACTAAGCCTTATCCCACCACCCTAAGGTTTTATTATTTGTAAATTTAGTTATGATAAATTCATTTTAATTTTTTTAATTTTTGGATACAATAAGAAGAGCTGTTAATTCAAAAATTAAAGCTAATGGTTGTTGGACTGTATGGACAGTTCATAATATATATTATAGCATCGATATCACATGACATTAATGGTTAATGCGATGGTAATTATTTTTTCTAAAGATAATTATTGAATAAATTGTTAATTAGGGTTTGTCATATTGTTATAAGAAATTATAGAATGTATTAACAATATTTGATACTATTAATTCGGTAATAGTATATACTTTATTTATAAGATAAATAAAATAACTATATTTTTTATATATCATGAAATACGTATACTATTATCTATTAAATTGATTTTTTGAAATTATATTAATTAAATAAGAAAACTGATTTTGATAAATAAAAATGAAGATCTAAATTAGTTTTGCAAAATAAAATAAATAAAGATAATTAATTAGTTGTTAACTAATACTTAAATCATTGTTTATTATTATGATTGTGGTAAGATAAAATACAAAATAAAAAATTAAACCGAACGAGATCTTTTTGGTCTTTTAAACACCCACTAAAATCAAATTAGAAACTTAAAATTATGTTGAGTTATAAGTTAGAGTTGGTGTTTTTGTTGGAAATGAAAATTTTTCAAGAAAAATTATTCTAAAAAGATGTAAGAAATATAAGATGGTTGAGATGATGTTATTATTTCATTACTCTCTGCAGGACCCCTTTAGAATAATTAGATCATTTACACAAGGTCCCGAAAACCTTAGGGAGGACGTTACATCAATACATATATAAACCAAACATGAGTTGTCGGTCATATAAGATATGACAAGATAAACGATAGAACAAAAATCATAACTTACAAAAGAAGTAAAGTTTTTTTGTTTATATGCTTAATTACCAAATAAAACTCTGAAATCATTATGTCTCATTCAAATACCGCCATAGTTATGTGAGTTTATATGAAACATAAAGAATCTTGTACCGAACATATGTATGATTAAAAGTTGCAAATCTTGGATCGGACATGCACGGCCAGGCAATATGGAGAAAGCTTCAAAGGGATAAGGTATGTTTCACTGTTCCATACTTTCACTCTGCGTGGTAAATAAGCAAATAAGTACATCAGGGGTGTTTATCGGGTCGGGTTGCGGGTTTTTCGGGTTGGTATTTTTTTGTTGAAACCACAATCCGAACCGAACCATATTCGAGGAAACCTAATCCGAACCTAAAGCCACATTATAATTCGGTTTGGTTTTCGGTTTGAACCAAAATTGACCTTTTCACTTTTTAGTTAAACCACTATGCTTAGTCTTATGTGTACTAAAATTGATTAAGATTGATCTATTAACGATATTATAATCAACTGGAAATGAAGTATGTTTAAAAGACTAAAAAAGAGGAAAAATAACAAGCATTTATTTTTATTTAAATTTAAATAAAAATAGTTTTCATTTATTTTTTAATTCTAAATATATTCAAAGTACTTCAGTTTTTAAAAATAACTAGATTTTTTTCTGCCCGCGTTTCGCTGCGAGAGTGTGGTCGTTATCGGGCTCTGCTCATTTGGATGGATAAAACTTATGTCGAAACGCAGACTTCCTATAGTACGTGATAAAAAAAACCTCGAATTTTAATATAACTCCGTTTTTAATAAAAGTTATACCTGAACGTTGGTAAAAATATAAGAGATAACACGTAAAAGTAGTAGAAAAATAAAATATCAGTGCATGTTAAAACAAAACATTAAAACCTATGAAAAAGAATCTGGAAAAAAAAAACAAAAACTTGGATTAAAAAAATTAAAACATAAAAATGAAACCTCCAAGGCTCGAACTCGGGTGGATGGGGAGTAAGAGGTGCAGCCTTGCCATCAGGTAAGAGGGTTTTATGTTTAACCTCCTCCATTTAATCCTTTAAAGAGGCAAATTATTCGAGGGAAAAAAAAACCACGCCAACTAACACGTGAAAAAGACGGGAATCGAACCCGGGTTATCTTTGCGTGAAAGTGGCGGCGGCTAAGCCACTAGGCTAACATCTACCTTGTTAAATTGCCATGATGGAATCTATTAATATTAATATGGAGATGGGGATTTTTTGCAAATGATCAAAATTTGGTGGTCAATTTAGGAAGTCATAAAACATGACTGTAGAAACCGACTTGTTATTTTTTATAGTAGTAATATACATATACCACGTATTTCTTAAAGTGTTCTATGCGATAAAACGATTTAAATACCCCAAAGTACAAAAATCACATATATACACGTGTCATCAAGAGTCTCTTTCTAAGTTTAGAGGATGTAGTATACTCTTAGATCATGTGGTATACTCAAATGAGTTAGGTTTAGTGAGGGGAAAGGTGTTGTCATGTGGCGCCACGTCAAATTCTACAAATCTCACACCAACATCACTTGGCAAGGAAAATACCCAAGTGAGTGAGGGTGATGTGAGAATTAAATTCATTAAACAAATGGTACAAATGTACAAACACAATGTAGAACACACATGTTCTTCTCCTTCTCCTCTCCTTCTCGTGAAGAACCTCACGGATGATGCTCACTAACCCCCTCACGAAAACAAGGGGGTGGTGTGCCCTCTCCCTCACTAGCGTGAGGTCTCTCACGTAAGGTCTCTCACGAGACCATACCACATGATCTTATGAGTGAGGGTTTAGTAAAAGGAAAAGTGGTTGCCACGTGGCGCCACGTCATCTCCATCAACTCTCACATCAACCTCAATTGGCAAGGGAAATAACCAAGTGGGTGAGCATTAAATGCATTTTCTAATTTATTAATAAAACTATATAATAATTTTATATAAATAAAATATCATTAAATAAAATTAAATAAATTAAAAAAAACATAAAGAAACTGATATTAAATTAAAAAACATGATCTTGTGAACGTTCGTAAATGTGCTCAATCAATTCAGACTTTAGTGCGTCATTAATATCCCGGTATTGTATTTCTTGACGGTTTTTTCGCTTTTGATCTTCATAATTTCTTCGTACGTGCGCTCCTCTTCATTTGGGTTATATTGAGCAAATTTCGGGTATACCCGTCTAAGACCGAAGTCCGGCCCGAAAAAACCCTTAACCCGGACCGAATTATAGTACACGGGTTTTCATTCGGTTTTTTTATTTTCCAGTTTTTGGGCTCGGGTTCGGACCCGGGTTTAATCCATAAACCCGAATAAATGTTCAGGCCCGATTTAGTATAACAAAATCCTTATTTTATGTTCAGCACAAGCGTAAATGCTTCAAATTCAAACTTTCATTCGGTTTTAGTATAACAAGCACAAAATCCTTATTTTATTTGAATTATTTAGTCCTCAATTACAAAATCCTTATATTATCTTTTAGAGACTTAGTATTTTTTAAATTAAGAATAAAGATAACTACAAATCACAATAATATCTTATCTTAAAATAAATTTAAAAAAAAAACCCTACATATGCATTATATATTCGATCAGAAACCTGTTAATGTGCATTGACACATAAAACTGGTATCACAACAGAAAGCAACAATAGAGGTTACAAAAACTTACCTTCCGGCTTCAGCACATAAAAGAAGAAAAAAAGGTTAGTTTATGATTTTAAAACTAATATACAACTTGTTTTGATTGGCATGCCTTTTGGATTTAAAACCTTGACTGATCTTTGACAATCACAAAAACCTTACAATAGACTTTCGACCTTACAATAGAAGAAAAAAGGTTAGTTTATGATTTTAAAACTAAAGCAACAATAGACTTTCGACCCGTTTGACCCGATTTACCAGTTTCTTTTTTGGTTAAATCTTTTTAGCTTAATCCATCTGAACAGTTAAGAAAAACCTTAAAAACTGAATCAACCCATTTGCAGGTAAATGGGTTGAAACTGCCAACTCTAATTATAGCTCATAAACCTTACAAGAAGAAAAGTTACATGTTTCGTCCCTCACATAACTTCGAAAACGTGAATACCCATTTGCAACAACATCAAGATCATCAATACTGAAATTGTATCTCTTTTCAAGAGCCAAATATAGTACCTGAAATTAGAACATGTTATCCAATATCAATGGCTGTAAACTTGTACTTCTTGGTCATGTTACCTATTTAAAGTTATTTTATAGTTTTCTTGGTTGAATTACACATTTGAAATTATCATATACATAGTAATTATGAAATTGCACTTTATCACATAGAATTCTAACTTAATGTTAAAATTGCTAGACTCAGGTTACATTTTGGTTTTATTTAAAAACGTGTAATTAGTTATACTCATAAAATTCTAATACTAATTTTGGCACAAGTTGAGCAAGTGTGATTTGGGTTTTTTCTGAGTAAATGAAAGACTGAAAATGAGTTTGGATAGGTGGGCTCGGATCAATGAAGGTGGATCAACAGTGGACAGTTCTTAGAGCTTCCATGAACTCTTAGTCTTTATGAATTGTATTATTTGGGATTTGCATATATTGCTTATAAATACAGTGCATGGAAGCGATTGTGTTTACAATTTTCCCACGAAAAACATGTTCTGAACCAAACCCATTTTGACCTGTGCAACCTGCCCATTTTGCCAACTCTAGAGCGCATGTCAAGAAAATATGAATAGACAAAAATAACATACCTTGTGGAGTATGAGAACAGATCCTACACAAATACCCTTTCTAAAGTCTCCCTCTGTAAGGACTTTGTGATTAATAGTGCCAGAAACTGTACCTGTAGGATACTAAAGCTTATAACATACAAATAAACAACATAATATTAACTTAACCTGTGCTGACATACAAAATTTAACAAATCCTTACTTTCAGTGCTACCATCATATCACCAAGCTCATTTGGAGTACAGGACTTGATAACAGCAGCAACCTGATACATACCAAATATAATTTATAACTAACGTATGAAAGAATGACAGATTGTGCTCATTTGATTGTGAATCTGTGATGGTAGCTACAATCACATCTAAAACAAAATTCCAACCCCCTAATGAATTTTATAACCATTTGAACATGTTTCAAATAAAAGAGCTAATAACAGAAAATCAATCCCCATAGCGAGCAACAAATTCAGTTAACTAGCACAATTAAATTAGGGCTTTTTTATATAAAAGTAACCAAAAATGAAATCACATGAAAATATGATTGATGATCAGAAGTGAGAAGCATGAAACCTGATTAATACAAGATTGAAGCAGAAGGGAGGTTGGAAGTACAAGTCGGCTACCGAAAGTAGTCTCCAATTGTGTATTCGGTGATGGAGAAATCAGGCGATTGAGGATGAAAACGGTCGGTCTATGGCTCTCACATGGATTTGCATTCAGGCGATTGAGGATGAAAACGGGTTTTTAAACAAAACCCTAACCCGTGAAACCCGAACCCGAAAAACCCGTTAACCCGTATATATGCTTAGGTCCGGTCTTCGGGTGCTAAATCTCTGTCAAACGGGTTTCGGTCCGGGTCGGGTATTGCACATTCGGGTCGGGTTTCACCGAGAGCTCACCCCTAGTTGCCACGTGGCGCCACGTCATCTCCATCAACTCTCACATCAACCTCATCTGGCAAGGGAAATAACCAAGTGGGTGAGCATTAAATGCATTTTCTAATTTATTAATAAAACTATATAATAATTTTATATAAATAAAATATCATTAAATAAATTAAAAAAAACATGATCTTGTGAACGTTCGTAAATGTGCTCAATCAATTCAGACTTTAGTGCGTCATTAATATCCCGGTATTGTATTTCTTGACGGTTTTTTCGCTTTTGATCTTCATAATTTCTTCGTACGTGCGCTCCTCTTCATTTGGGTTATATTGACAAATTGCCACTTCTTGGTCCTCCAAAATCATATTATGCAAAATTATACAAGCATACATTATGTTCCTAATTTTCTTTTGAGACCAAGATCGAGCCGGTCGTTCGATAATATGCCACTTATTCTTCAAGAGACCAAACGCTCGTTCGATATCTTTCCTTGCCGCATCATGAGCTTTTTTGTAAGTTGTACGTTTAATACCTTCGGAACACGTAAGAGACTTGAAAATTATAGCATATTCGGGATATAATACATCAGCAAGATAATACCCACGTTGGTAAAGTGTCCCTCTAAGTTCAGAAGACGAGTCAGGTGTGGTTCTGTTTATCATATCGTCAAATATAGGCGATTGATTAAGAACGTCAATAAATAAAAAATTGATTTCTTTTTAAATTTTGCCGAAGCACAACGACATTATTTTACAAAAAATAGTCGTTAACTTGGACTACTCTCCCTCTCCTTCCCGTGAGAAATCTCACGCCTCACCCCTCACGAAAACGAGCGGTGTGCCATAGCCCTCACGGCGTGAGCATGGATCACGGAATCATGCTCACGAGACCATACTACATGATCTTAGAACAAAAAGATAACGGTATAAGAACTCACCAATATATATATATATATATATATATATATATTTATATATATACACACACGTGTGTGTGCGCGCTCGCGCGTGTCATGTTAATGTGTATACGATCATTTAATAAATGACCAAATTTAACAAGAGCACTATGAGAACCAGATAAACAATTGTACATGTTATTTAAACTATTATACATAAGGCGTTTGTGTAACCCCATAATCCATTCTCTTATGTTATATTTGATCAGCGCTAAGTTAAGTGCTTATGCGATTCTCATGTTATTATACTTTGTATTGAGTGCCCACACACATACACATAGACATATATACATATATATATATAGGGGACGGTTCCACTAATAAATGGTTTTTCGCTAATAAATACTAAGAAGTGGGTCAAACGAACTCCGATTGAGCTCATTTCAGCGGCGTTGGAACCATCTCATCAAACCCTAACCCGGACCCAAAAACCTAAACCCCCCTCCACCCGCACCCCCAAAAACCTAAACCCCTCCTCCAACCCTACCGCGAAAAGCCTAAAACCCCCCACCACCACCCCCCAAAAACCTAACCCCCCCCTAAAAACCTCCACCCACCCCTAAAAACCTAAACCCCCACCCCCACAAAAAAAAACCTAAACCATAAAATCTAAACCCTAAAAGCTAAATCTTAAGGCTAAAACCCTAAAATTCAAATGTAAAATCTAAACCTTAAAAGCTAAACCCTAAAATCTGAGACGGTTCCAACGTCGCTGAAATTAGCTCAATCGGAGTTCGTTTGATATCGTTTATTAAGGATTTTGTCATTTCTTAGATTTCTTAGCGAAAAACTACTTCTTATTTGATTATCCCTATATATATATATATATATGATTCAAATGAAAACCACAAAAGTTATGTGAAAACTAATGAAAACAAAGGAAACCAATAACATAGTTTATAAATTATATGATCTCTATCATATATATACACACACATATATATAGTGGTAGGGACCAAATGAAAACCATAACATAGTGTTACATATGCATAACATAAATAATTTCTCATTCGACATAGTGTTACGTATACGTAACACATATGTTACGTATATGTAACACTCGTCATTCCCAAAAATAACGTTTACATATATGTAAAGAGTTTTACATATATGTTTACGTATATGTAAACGATAAACGATACACTATAACCAAAAAGAAGAAAGCCACGAACGAATTATGTAAATGATATATGCAACACATATGTAATACGGTGTAACAATCTCGTTCAAATCATATGATGTGTTTACACATATGTAAACCCACATGCTTACATATATGTAAATCCTTTGATTTCACGATCGTCTTCTTCAATTCAACATCTTTGTTTATGTATATTTAAACCCTTTGAATTCACCATCGTCTTCTTCAAAAATTGGTACCGATAACTGATGCCAATGATCCAAGAGGATATGCACAGTTTTCATTGTTTCACAACATAATCATATAAGCCATCCAAAATCACGCAACCTCTGTCTCACGCAAAACTTTCTGAAGTTTTAACCACTGTTCCAAACCGCACCCATCGATCGTTGACAATTCTGATGATTTGGCAGTCGATTAGGCCGACTTCAACCTTCGTTCTTGGTAGTCGATTAGACCGACATCAACTGTAAGGCCCCAAACCCGGGAGGCCTCACTTATTGGATTTACTCATCAACACATAGCACATAACATGAGACATTCAACAAAATCACAACGGAAACGTTTGAAACTTTAACATAAACAGCGAAAGCATAACATGACTAACGTAACTTGTCTGGTACGATTTTAAAACTTGTCTTAAAACAAAATAAACTTAAACATAAACGGGATGCCAGACACTGGTCTTCAGGTAACTCTTCCCGCCAAGCCAAGCATACACATCCATCAACAGCCACCTACACTTAACTGATGTGCATACTAAAAATCAGCAACGCTGAGTGAGTTCTAACGTTTACTTTAGTCAATCATACAAACGATTTAATAATACTTACATATTGCCATTAATCCAAAACTTTACATACTTTACCTTTTTAAAGAAAGACATTTTAAAAGATACGATAATCGTCAATTCCTAGTATTGTCCTCGGGATCAATACCGCCTAACTGTCAATCCCCTTGTCACAACCGGTATTGTCCTCGTGATCAATACCTGGTATTGTCCTCGTGATAAATACCGCTTAACATGGTGTTGTCCTTGTGATCAACACCGCTTAACATGATATTGTCCTTGTGATCAATACCGCTTAACAGGTACAAGGAGGTTGCGTAGACCCCCCGAGTAACCACCGTCACCCATCACGGTTGTACAACCGTTAGCGAACCAGAAAGGTTCTTACAAAAAGGGCATAACCCATAACTGACATCATCTACAAGTAACATTTGTCTCCGAAGAAACCTTAACAAGCTGGTACACATTCACGTAGGAAAGTTGTTCACTTTCTGTTAATAAAACTTTCTTTAACTTGTGCATTACTTAACATATAATATGCCTTTGTTTATGTATATGAAAATATAATAAACGCTTGCATAAATACATTTCATTTACTAAACATTTCTTTGCACATATATTATGCCTTTGTTTATGTATATTAAAATATAATAAATGCTTACCATAAATATAACTTGCTTTTCTTAAAATATACTAGCATATATATTATGCATTTGTTTATATATATATTAAAATATAATAAACGTTTGCCATAAATATAGCTATACTTTTCATAAATCGTACTTTTGCCTCTTTTAAACATTTCTCTAAAACATAACTTTCGCTTTCGTTTATTAATATAAAATATGTAATAAACAGTTTTCACTAAGTATGCACACCACCTCTAAAGCAGGCAAAAAGGGGATTAAAACTCACCTGGTATACGGTCTACTGCCGAAACTAAAAAGCTTTGGGCTACACAAGCGCTACGTGATTTGTACGAATACAATACATAAAATCAGTTAAACTTTGCTAGTGTCGGCTGACACTCCATAGTGTCACCTGATAGTTTCGACCAGGCACTCTATAGTGTCACCTGATAGTGTCGACCAGGCACTCTATAGTGTAACATTTCTAATTTTCATCATGTAATCGTTTGATTTCAATAAACAAACACATTTCAGTTTCGATTCGTGTACGAACAAACTACGATACAGTTACATATACAAACTATTCTATTACAATAACAAATTAAACAAAAACGCAATTATCTCACAAGCCCCGAGGACCAAAACTGACAAAACTCAAAAACTACAAAACTAGGCAAGCACGGTCGCGCCTGCCGACCTAAGCACGGTCGCGCCTAATGTAGGCACGGTCGCGCTGATGAACCCACTTGACTCTGCAGAAGTCAAACCATACCATACCCTCTGAATTCGCAAAATTTAAAATAAAGAAAAGCCGGTTTTCACGCGTCAGACCTTACTCGACTGAATTCAACCTGCAACACGCCTAGATTGTCCTCCAATTTGCACATTTGTTTAATCCCATACCCACCACAACCAAGTCTCGCGAATTAAACAATTGAGAGCAAGTTGCAGGCTTCCTACACCCTCATATACACCCACTCAATCTCTCAGAACTCTCACTCGACGCTCACAACACCTCTGTCGTCCGATTGATCGCCAAGAAACGAAGCCGCTCGACCCTTAGCCGACCGCATTCGATTGCCCACTTTCAGCAAGTAAGTAACACGTCTTCAGATTTGTATCTACCTCTACTACGAAAGCCCTATATCAATTCGTAGTAGAAACACTCAAATCGATCCGATTTTGAACCAAAAAGCCGAAACATAAATTTTACTCGAACTACACTCTAGACAAGATATAAATACAATTAAACTATGTAGAAACATTCGTAATCATCCACTAAGTGAAAGCCCTAAGAATCCAGAAGCTATTAATATAAGAATCGATCGAATTGCGTCTGAAAAAGGCCCGACACGGTCGCGCTCATCCCTGAGCGCGGTCGTGCCTGACCAAGCACAGTCGTGCCCCAGGTGTGGCCCGGTCGTGCTTACCGAGCAAACAAGTCTTGACCAAAAACAAACACTAGACGCGGTCGTGCCAGATACGAGCACGGTCGTGCTCTATGTCCAGACCCTCTGTAGTGACTTCTGACTCGACCACGGGCGCGCTCAGACCACCACGGTCACGCCCGGCAACGAGCGCGGTCGTGCCGTACTTGAGCACGGTCGTGCTCCTTGACCAGAAATCAATTATTTTTCTGTTTTAAAGTCTATTTAACATATTTTAGCTGAACATTTCAAAATGTAATTATAAAAATTATTTTATAAAATCCCAAGACCCGGGAATCATTTATAAACCAAATCCTTGATTTAGGAATTTAAAACGATTAATTCCCGATAGTTCGAAACCGATGAAATCGTGAGTTTATATAATCATTTTTATAAAACCATTTATACAAATATATATATTTTGACTTAAACAAATATTATTTATTTAAATTTATATTTAAATAAATATAAATATATATCAGTTATTTAAATTTACATTTTAAAGGATATATATATCACTACTATTTAAAATGTACTAAATAGATAAATAAAATTATTTATTTATTTATTTCAAACAAACCCTAAACGTACAAATCCATTTTTCGACATAAAAATAACACAAACAATGACACGCGTTATACATTTATCCAATAGGTCAAACGTAGCAACCTACAACACGCTTGGCATTTTTGGTTGATTTTGCGCAAACTACACTACCCAACACAAGTGAGTTTTTACATAGCCCCTTTTCCTTTTACACATATTTTGGGGTGAAACATGTTCCTTCAACAACTCGCTATTTACAACTACGTGCGTACAATTCTACCATATGGTCATATGTGTTTATTTATGCTTTGTGCCTGAATACTAACTGTTAAGGCTACATACACATGACATACTCGTGCAATTATACAACACATACACAGGACATACTCGTGCAATTATACAATACATACACATGACATACTCGTGCAATTATACTACACATACAACGGGATAGCATGTGTTGCTATGCCCTTCATTGGGCTAACATTGGTATGTTATGCCCTCCATTGGGCCAACATTGGTATGTTGTGCCCTTTATTTGGTTAACATTGGTATGTTATTCAATTACAAGGTTACATCTGTGCAACTAGCTTAACTTAGATTCTCCATAAATGCTTCTTAAACCATGTATCATACGAATTGTACACAAAACATTTGAACTTTACTTGTGGTGTCAAAACCTATGTATGCTCACCAACTATTTATAGTTGACACTCTCGTTTTAAACATGTTTCAGGTACTAAGCTTTGAGCTCATATCCAAGATGCTACACATAGGAACTGGACCTAGTATCTAAATTAATAAAGAAATTTTGTATTTTGACTCTTGAAAACATTCTACTTGATTACTTGAACTATGAAATGGAATTGGTTATTTAATATATTACAACTTTAGTCAACCATGAGTTTATGAACAGTCTGCACGCTTCACGCCCCGACGTTTCCGCCGCCGGTTGGGGTGTGGCAGATTGGTATCAGAGCCAGGTTATAGGGAATTAGGTTATTAGACACTCTTGACCTAGACTATAACCTTAGGACACCCATACAATGCCATGCTACTACGTGTTACATGATTACTTCTTGTAGAAATATTTCTATATACTATCATAAGTAATTACACTACATGATGCGATACATGATGACTTATGTGTCACACTACCTGATAACTTTTGTGCTTACATTCATTACTATCTACATGCTATGTGTTACATGTTCATTAACTCAGGTGTTGGTTTACTTGCTACCTAAAATGTTTATTAGAATTCATGACATATTAGGTGTACCTAGGCAATAAACTGATCAAACAATATTCACACCCATAGCCTAAACCACATATCCCTCTTGCCTGCTTCTATGTCGTCATCATCATCGCTTGTGGGACATCATACTCATGGACGCTAGTCTATTAAATTTTCTTTTGCACCTCGTTAAGGATTTTAGACTTGGAGAATTATTAAAGGACACGTGCAATCTGGAAGGGTAACACCTGTACCCTGGGTTTTCTGTCTAGGAAAGCATTTCATATAAATCCCAATCAACCGAGGGATCCGTGTGCTTTCCTGGGAATTCCCGGGATGAGTGTTTACCTATAGGCTAAAGCACGTCTCCTTGAAAATTTTATAAGTCTAATTAACCTTAATATGTCATAGTGTTCAAACAGTAATATGATTACTTGAATACCATCCGAACTATGAAATAAATGTGTTATTATTCCTCCTATCCTAAATTTCAACAAATTTTTATAAATCCTCACAACTCTTTTATATCATTCTCTTTTTGTATAGAATGCCTCCTCGTCGTAACAGCAACCGCCGCAACACCGACAACGCCAACAATAGCACCGACACCAATACCGACAATGCCAACAACAACAATAACACCAACCTTGCCACTCTCCTCACTTAGCTAGTAACTCAACTAACTCAAGCCAACAACAACAATAATGGAAACGCCAGTGGTAGTGCTAATACTGGTGGTGGCAGCGGTGCCGACCCACCACAATGTACCTTCAAACACTTCAACTCGTGTAATCCCCTCACATTTTATGGCACCGAAGGAGCCACGGGACTCCTTCAATGGTTTGAGAGTATTGAGAACACTTTTCTCAATAGTGACTGTCCCGACAACCTCCGTGTTCGTCATGCCACCAGCATCTTCCAGAAACGGGCGCTCACCTGGTGGAATGGTGAGAAAAGAACTAGGGGCCTGGATGTGGCAATGGCTCTACCGTGGGAAGAATTGAAAAGGGTCATGACCGAGGAGTTCTGTCCTCGAAATGAAATGAAGAAGTTGGAAGCTGAGTTTTGGGATCTTACCCAAGACAGCGGTGAAAGTATGGCCTACACAACTCGTTTCCACGAGTTAAGTCTTCTTGTGCCCCACATGGTCACACCATTAGCCCGATGCATTGACAAATACATAGGTGGTTTACCTAGGCAGATTCAGGATACTGTCCTAGGAAGAAACCCAGCAACTCTTGAAGACGCTATTCGCCTAGCTGCCACATTAACTGATAACCACGTGAAGACGGGTACATTAACAAGGAAGGGTGCAATGAAAGTCACTGACCCAGCAGCCCCTTTTGAACCCCCTAGAGAAGACAAACCCAAACTTCCCCAATACAATAAGAAACGAAATTTCGCGATCGCTATCCCTGCGGTACCAATCAACCAAGCTGCTCCACTAAACCATTTGAACCAGAATAAGAAACCATATATGGGCAACAACCCTTTGTGCAACACATGCAATTATCATCACTTCCTAAAAATGCCATGCCGTCTATGTGCCAACTGTGGGAGATATGGCCATACTACCAATGTTTGCCGATCTGGACCGCCCATTACTCAAACCAACCAAGGGAACAGGACCGTGCAGCAAGGGATAAACCCAGTGGTTCCGGCTATTACTGATGGACGAGCTTGCTTTGAATGTGGCGACCCAAACCATTTCCGTCACCGATGTCCCCGGATTGTCAATGTTGTCCAAGGTGGTGCTCGTGGACGTACTTTCAACATAAACACCAACGAAAATCAAGTCAACACCGAGACAGTGAATGAGACCAATTGAAGCTAGTGCAAGATGGAGTCAAATGATGAAGACCCAATCTAGAATAAAATTTCGCACTGTAATCATTTACGTTATCTTGTCGTTGTTCGAACTATTTACACCTACCGCGGTTTGCCACTATTATATTGAGCTTGCTAGCCAATTTCAAGAAGATGAGTCTTTCCGCATGAGCATTTACCATACATACAAACACCGACACCTTAAAACTCGACTACCCGCATTTTTCATAAATATCAAACAACACACATGTCCTCGACACTCGACCACCTATGCAAACAAATTCATTAATGTACGTCACTCATGAGATTCAATAGCTTACACATGAACATCCACAAATCACATGAGACTCAGTTATTCACAAACATACGATACATGCAACGTAGTCGTTTACCATATACATGATTGATTACATGCTACATGAACCTTAGTTGTTTACAACATACACGATACAAGATCGATTACATGATACATGAAGCTTAGTTGGGTGCAATATACGCAGTACTAGATTAACCACATAATACATAAAGCTTAGTTGCCCACGATACTCAATATATTTACATCATACATGAAAAAAAAAAAAAACTTATTTGTTTCCATTATACATGAAACTCATTTGTTGCTACATACATGGTACTAAACTATTCACACTATACATGCTTACAATATACATAACACTAGATCATACATGGATGTAGTGAGTGCTTACATATTACACGGATCTAAATTGCTTACAACTGTTGCAATTGACCTTGCTATCTAGGTATACAATTATTTGCAACGCATACGTGAAAACAGTAGTTACAAATTATGTGATTTTGTGTTACCCCCTGGTCCCACACACAATGGGATGAACTATACGGACCATACGACGATTTGGATAATTACGGGTGCACACGAAATTATACAAATCAGCGCATGGAAAGCATAGCAAATTCTATAGTGTGTTATGACGTGAAACCTAGCATGATATACAATAACGAAACTGTTGAAATACGACAAGGGCATGGTGGATACGCCGCTGGTACTTCCTATATATAAGTGTTCCTATCATATTATCAGCAGTAGCGTTATTCGTGTCACGTAAAGTTTCATGTTGTTTAACGGGCCAATGTTTGTGAAACCACTTAACCACTGACAATACTTAAGCATAGTAGGTTACTTTTTGAACAAATTCTAATCATCAAATTCCCATCAACACTGTTCCCAGTAATGCATTTCACCTTTGGAGCCTAACGTATCCTTCCAACAGTTTCTCCTTAATCCTCTTAACCTAACTCATTAATACTACTCATACCTGACCTCGGGTAACAGACCTAAGCTGGTTGTTAATTACTATACCCCCCCTAGTCAAATCCCCTACCTTAAATCCATCGGAAATTCCAGACGCGGTCCCGAGTTTACATGGGAACGCGAAGACCAAATGAAACTCAAGTATCCTCACCTATTCACAAATTCTGCAGCCTCAACTAGTTGAATTTCGGGACGAAATCCCCTCAACAAGGGGAGACTGTAACATTTCTAATTTTCATCATGTAATCGTTTGATTTCAATAAACAAACACATTTCAGTTTCGATTCGTGTACGAACAAACTACGATACAGTTACATATACAAACTATTCTATTACAATAACAAATTAAACAAAAACGCAATTATCTCACAAGCCCCGAGGACCAAAAATGACAAAACTCAAAAACTACAAAACTAGGCAAGCACGGTCGCGCCTAGGTCTAGGCACGGTCGCGCCTGCCGACCTAAGCACGGTCGCGCCTAATGTAGGCACGGTCGCGCTGATGAACCCACTTGACTCTGCAGAAGTCAAACCATACCATACCCTCTGAATTCGCAAAATTTAAAATAAAGAAAAGCCGGTTTTCACGCGTCAGACCTTACTCGACTGAATTCAACCTGCAACACGCCTAGATTGTCCTCCAATTTGCACATTTGTTTAATCCCATACCCACCACAACCATGTCTCGCGAATTAAACAATTGAGAGCAAGTTGCAGGCTTCCTACACCCTCATATACACCCACTCAATCTCTCAGAACTCTCACTCGACGCTCACAACACCTCTGTCGTCCGATTGATCGCCAAGAAACGAAGCCGCTCGACCCGTAGCCGACCGCATTCGATTGCCCACTTTCAGCAAGTAAGTAACACGTCTTCAGCTTTGTATCTACCTCTACTACGAAAGCCCTATATCAATTCGTAGTAGAAACACTCAAATCGATCCGATTTTGAACCAAAAAGCCGAAACATAAATTTTACTCGAACTACACTCTAGACAAGATATAAATACAATTAAACTATGTAGAAACATTCGTAATCATCCACTAAGTGAAAGCCCTAAGAATCCAGAAGCTATTAATATAAGAATCGATCGAATTGCGTCTGAAAAAGGCCCGACACGGTCGCGCTCATCCCTGAGCGCGGTCGTGCCTGACCAAGCACAGTCGTGCCCCAGGTGTGGCCCGGTCGTGCTTACCGAGCAAACAAGTCTTGACCAAAAACAAACACTAGACGCGGTCGTGCCAGATACGAGCACGGTCGTGCTCTATGTCCAGACCCTCTGTAGTGACTTCTGACTCGACCACGGGCGCGCTCAGACCACCACGGTCACGCCCGGCAACGAGCGCGGTCGTGCCGTACTTGAGCACGGTCGTGCTCCTTGACCAGAAATCAATTATTTTTCTGTTTTAAAGTCTATTTAACATATTTTAGCTGAACATTTCAAAATGTAATTATAAAAATTATTTTATAAAATCCCAAGACCCGGGAATCATTTATAAACCAAATCCTTGATTTAGGAATTTAAAACGATTAATTCCCGATAGTTCGAAACCGATGAAATCGTGAGTTTATATAATCATTTTTATAAAACCATTTATACAAATATATATATTTTGACTTAAACAAATATTATTTATTTAAATTTATATTTAAATAAATATAAATATATATCAGTTATTTAAATTTACATTTTAAAGGATATATATATCACTACTATTTAAAATGTACTAAATAGATAAATAAAATTATTTATTTATTTATTTCAAACAAACCCTAAACGTACAAATCCATTTTTCGACATAAAAATAACACAAACAATGACACGCGTTATACATTTATCCAATAGGTCAAACGTAGCAACCTACAACACGCTTGGCATTTTTGGTTGATTTTGCGCAAACTACACTACCCAACACAAGTGAGTTTTTACATAGCCCCTTTTCCTTTTACACATATTTTGGGGTGAAACATGTTCCTTCAACAACTCGCTATTTACAACTACGTGCGTACAATTCTACCATATGGTCATATGTGTTTATTTATGCTTTGTGCCTGAATACTAACTGTTAAGGCTACATACACATGACATACTCGTGCAATTATACAACACATACACAGGACATACTCGTGCAATTATACAATACATACACATGACATACTCGTGCAATTATACTACACATACAACGGGATAGCATGTGTTGCTATGCCCTTCATTGGGCTAACATTGGTATGGTATGCCCTCCATTGGGCCAACATTGGTATGTTGTGCCCTTTATTTGGTTAACATTGGTATGTTATTCAATTACAAGGTTACATCTGTGCAACTAGCTTAACTTAGATTCTCCATAAATGCTTCTTAAACCATGTATCATACGAATTGTACACAAAACATTTGAACTTTACTTGTGGTGTCAAAACCTATGTATGCTCACCAACTATTTATAGTTGACACTCTCGTTTTAAACATGTTTCAGGTACTAAGCTTTGAGCTCATATCCAAGATGCTACACATAGGAACTGGACCTAGTATCTAAATTAATAAAGAAATTTTGTATTTTGACTCTTGAAAACATTCTACTTGATTACTTGAACTATGAAATGGAATTGGTTATTTAATATATTACAACTTTAGTCAACCATGAGTTTATGAACAGTCTGCACGCTTCACGCCCCGACGTTTCCGCCGCCGGTTGGGGTGTGACAGATTGGTATCAGAGCCAGGTTATAGGGAATTAGGTTATTAGACACTCTTGACCTAGACTATAACCTTAGGACACCCATACAATGCCATGCTACTACGTGTTACATGATTACTTCTTGTAGAAATATTTCTATATACTATCATAAGTAATTACACTACATGATGCGATACATGATGACTTATGTGTCACACTACCTGATAACTTTTGTGCTTACATTCATTACTATCTACATGCTATGTGTTACATGTTCATTAACTCAGGTGTTGGTTTACTTGCTACCTAAAATGTTTATTAGAATTCATGACATATTAGGTGTACCTAGGCAATAAACTGATCAAACAATATTCACACCCATAGCCTAAACCACATATCCCTCTTGCCTGCTTCTATGTCGTCATCATCATCGCTTGTGGGACATCATACTCATGGACGCTAGTCTATTAAATTTTCTTTTGCACCTCGTTAAGGATTTTAGACTTGGAGAATTATTAAAGGACACGTGCAATCTGGAAGGGTAACACCTGTACCCTGGGTTTTCTGTCTAGGAAAGCATTTCATATAAATCCCAATCAACCGAGGGATCCGTGTGCTTTCCTGGGAATTCCCGGGATGAGTGTTTACCTATAGGCTAAAGCACGTCTCCTTGAAAATTTTATAAGTCTAATTAACCTTAATATGTCATAGTGTTCAAACAGTAATATGATTACTTGAATACCATCCGAACTATGAAATAAATGTGTTATTATTCCTCCTATCCTAAATTTCAACAAATTTTTATAAATCCTCACAACTCTTTTATATCATTCTCTTTTTGTATAGAATGCCTCCTCGTCGTAACAGCAACCGCCGCAACACCGACAACGCCAACAATAGCACCGACACCAATACCGACAATGCCAACAACAACAATAACACCAACCTTGCCACTCTCCTCACTTAGCTAGTAACTCAACTAACTCAAGCCAACAACAACAATAATGGAAACGCCAGTGGTAGTGCTAATACTGGTGGTGGCAGCGGTGCCGACCCACCACAATGTACCTTCAAACACTTCAACTCGTGTAATCCCCTCACATTTTATGGCACCGAAGGAGCCACGGGACTCCTTCAATGGTTTGAGAGTATTGAGAACACTTTTCTCAATAGTGACTGTCCCGACAACCTCCGTGTTCGTCATGCCACCAGCATCTTCCAGAAACGGGCGCTCACCTGGTGGAATGGTGAGAAAAGAACTAGGGGCCTGGATGTGGCAATGGCTCTACCGTGGGAAGAATTGAAAAGGGTCATGACCGAGGAGTTCTGTCCTCGAAATGAAATGAAGAAGTTGGAAGCTGAGTTTTGGGATCTTACCCAAGACAGCGGTGAAAGTATGGCCTACACAACTCGTTTCCACGAGTTAAGTCTTCTTGTGCCCCACATGGTCACACCATTAGCCCGATGCATTGACAAATACATAGGTGGTTTACCTAGGCAGATTCAGGATACTGTCCTAGGAAGAAACCCAGCAACTCTTGAAGACGCTATTCGCCTAGCTGCCACATTAACTGATAACCACGTGAAGACGGGTACATTAACAAGGAAGGGTGCAATGAAAGTCACTGACCCAGCAGCCCCTTTTGAACCCCCTAGAGAAGACAAACCCAAACTTCCCCAATACAATAAGAAACGAAATTTCGCGATCGCTATCCCTGCGGTACCAATCAACCAAGCTGCTCCACTAAACCATTTGAACCAGAATAAGAAACCATATATGGGCAACAACCCTTTGTGCAACACATGCAATTATCATCACTTCCTAAAAATGCCATGCCGTCTATGTGCCAACTGTGGGAGATATGGCCATACTACCAATGTTTGCCGATCTGGACCGCCCATTACTCAAACCAACCAAGGGAACAGGACCGTGCAGCAAGGGATAAACCCAGTGGTTCCGGCTATTACTGATGGACGAGCTTGCTTTGAATGTGGCGACCCAAACCATTTCCGTCACCGATGTCCCCGGATTGTCAATGTTGTCCAAGGTGGTG
Source organism: Smallanthus sonchifolius (assembly GCA_023525975.1). Taxonomy (NCBI): domain Eukaryota; kingdom Viridiplantae; phylum Streptophyta; class Magnoliopsida; order Asterales; family Asteraceae; genus Smallanthus; species Smallanthus sonchifolius. The sequence continues at coordinate 69,794,234 of CM042028.1, read as the reverse complement.
CTCGTGGACGTACTTTCAACATAAACACCAACGAAAATCAAGTCAACACCGAGACAGTGAATGAGACCAATTGAAGCTAGTGCAAGATGGAGTCAAATGATGAAGACCCAATCTAGAATAAAATTTCGCACTGTAATCATTTACGTTATCTTGTCGTTGTTCGAACTATTTACACCTACCGCGGTTTGCCACTATTATATTGAGCTTGCTAGCCAATTTCAAGAAGATGAGTCTTTCCGCATGAGCATTTACCATACATACAAACACCGACACCTTAAAACTCGACTACCCGCATTTTTCATAAATATCAAACAACACACATGTCCTCGACACTCGACCACCTATGCAAACAAATTCATTAATGTACGTCACTCATGAGATTCAATAGCTTACACATGAACATCCACAAATCACATGAGACTCAGTTATTCACAAACATACGATACATGCAACGTAGTCGTTTACCATATACATGATTGATTACATGCTACATGAACCTTAGTTGTTTACAACATACACGATACAAGATCGATTACATGATACATGAAGCTTAGTTGGGTGCAATATACGCAGTACTAGATTAACCACATAATACATAAAGCTTAGTTGCCCACGATACTCAATATATTTACATCATACATGAAAAAAAAAAAACTTATTTGTTTCCATTATACATGAAACTCATTTGTTGCTACATACATGGTACTAAACTATTCACACTATACATGCTTACAATATACATAACACTAGATCATACATGGATGTAGTGAGTGCTTACATATTACACGGATCTAAATTGCTTACAACTGTTGCAATTGACCTTGCTATCTAGGTATACAATTATTTGCAACGCATACGTGAAAACAGTAGTTACAAATTATGTGATTTTGTGTTACCCCCTGGTCCCACACACAATGGGATGAACTATACGGACCATACGACGATTTGGATAATTACGGGTGCACACGAAATTATACAAATCAGCGCATGGAAAGCATAGCAAATTCTATAGTGTGTTATGACGTGAAACCTAGCATGATATACAATAACGAAACTGTTGAAATACGACAAGGGCATGGTGGATACGCCGCTGGTACTTCCTATATATAAGTGTTCCTATCATATTATCAGCAGTAGCGTTATTCGTGTCACGTAAAGTTTCATGTTGTTTAACGGGCCAATGTTTGTGAAACCACTTAACCACTGACAATACTTAAGCATAGTAGGTTACTTTTTGAACAAATTCTAATCATCAAATTCCCATCAACACTGTTCCCAGTAATGCATTTCACCTTTGGAGCCCAACGTATCCTTCCAACAGTTTCTCCTTAATCCTCTTAACCTAACTCATACTACTCATACCTGACCTCGGGTAACAGACCTAAGCTGGTTGTTAATTACTATACCCCCCCTAGTCAAATCCCCTACCTTAAATCCATCGGAAATTCCAGACGCGGTCCCGAGTTTACATGGGAACGCGAAGACCAAATGAAACTCAAGTATCCTCACCTATTCACAAATTCTGCAGCCTCAACTAGTTGAATTTCGGGACGAAATCCCCTCAACAAGGGGAGACTGTAACATTTCTAATTTTCATCATGTAATCGTTTGATTTCAATAAACAAACACATTTCAGTTTCGATTCGTGTACGAACAAACTACGATACAGTTACATATACAAACTATTCTATTACAATAACAAATTAAACAAAAACGCAATTATCTCACAAGCCCCGAGGACCAAAAATGACAAAACTCAAAAACTACAAAACTAGGCAAGCACGGTCGCGCCTAGGTCTAGGCACGGTCGCGCCTGCCGACCTAAGCACGGTCGCGCCTAATGTAGGCACGGTCGCGCTGATGAACCCACTTGACTCTGCAGAAGTCAAACCATACCATACCCTCTGAATTCGCAAAATTTAAAATAAAGAAAAGCCGGTTTTCACGCGTCAGACCTTACTCGACTGAATTCAACCTGCAACACGCCTAGATTGTCCTCCAATTTGCACATTTGTTTAATCCCATACCCACCACAACCATGTCTCGCGAATTAAACAATTGAGAGCAAGTTGCAGGCTTCCTACACCCTCATATACACCCACTCAATCTCTCAGAACTCTCACTCGACGCTCACAACACCTCTGTCGTCCGATTGATCGCCAAGAAACGAAGCCGCTCGACCCGTAGCCGACCGCATTCGATTGCCCACTTTCAGCAAGTAAGTAACACGTCTTCAGCTTTGTATCTACCTCTACTACGAAAGCCCTATATCAATTCGTAGTAGAAACACTCAAATCGATCCGATTTTGAACCAAAAAGCCGAAACATAAATTTTACTCGAACTACACTCTAGACAAGATATAAATACAATTAAACTATGTAGAAACATTCGTAATCATCCACTAAGTGAAAGCCCTAAGAATCCAGAAGCTATTAATATAAGAATCGATCGAATTGCGTCTGAAAAAGGCCCGACACGGTCGCGCTCATCCCTGAGCGCGGTCGTGCCTGACCAAGCACAGTCGTGCCCCAGGTGTGGCCCGGTCGTGCTTACCGAGCAAACAAGTCTTGACCAAAAACAAACACTAGACGCGGTCGTGCCAGATACGAGCACGGTCGTGCTCTATGTCCAGACCCTCTGTAGTGACTTCTGACTCGACCACGGGCGCGCTCAGACCACCACGGTCACGCCCGGCAACGAGCGCGGTCGTGCCGTACTTGAGCACGGTCGTGCTCCTTGACCAGAAATCAATTATTTTTCTGTTTTAAAGTCTATTTAACATATTTTAGCTGAACATTTCAAAATGTAATTATAAAAATTATTTTATAAAATCCCAAGACCCGGGAATCATTTATAAACCAAATCCTTGATTTAGGAATTTAAAACGATTAATTCCCGATAGTTCGAAACCGATTAAATCGTGAGTTTATATAATCATTTTTATAAAACCATTTATACAAATATATATATTTTGACTTAAACAAATATTATTTATTTAAATTTATATTTAAATAAATATAAATATATATCAGTTATTTAAATTTACATTTTAAAGGATATATATATCACTACTATTTAAAATGTACTAAATAGATAAATAAAATTATTTATTTATTTATTTCAAACAAACCCTAAACGTACAAATCCATTTTTCGACATAAAAATAACACAAACAATGACACGCGTTATACATTTATCCAATAGGTCAAACGTAGCAACCTACAACACGCTTGGCATTTTTGGTTGATTTTGCGCAAACTACACTACCCAACACAAGTGAGTTTTTACATAGCCCCTTTTCCTTTTACACATATTTTGGGGTGAAACATGTTCCTTCAACAACTCGCTATTTACAACTACGTGCGTACAATTCTACCATATGGTCATATGTGTTTATTTATGCTTTGTGCCTGAATACTAACTGTTAAGGCTACATACACATGACATACTCGTGCAATTATACAACACATACACAGGACATACTCGTGCAATTATACAATACATACACATGACATACTCGTGCAATTATACTACACATACAACGGGATAGCATGTGTTGCTATGCCCTTCATTGGGCTAACATTGGTATGGTATGCCCTCCATTGGGCCAACATTGGTATGTTGTGCCCTTTATTTGGTTAACATTGGTATGTTATTCAATTACAAGGTTACATCTGTGCAACTAGCTTAACTTAGATTCTCCATAAATGCTTCTTAAACCATGTATCATACGAATTGTACACAAAACATTTGAACTTTACTTGTGGTGTCAAAACCTATGTATGCTCACCAACTATTTATAGTTGACACTCTCGTTTTAAACATGTTTCAGGTACTAAGCTTTGAGCTCATATCCAAGATGCTACACATAGGAACTGGACCTAGTATCTAAATTAATAAAGAAATTTTGTATTTTGACTCTTGAAAACATTCTACTTGATTACTTGAACTATGAAATGGAATTGGTTATTTAATATATTACAACTTTAGTCAACCATGAGATTATGAACAGTCTGCACGCTTCACGCCCCGATGTTTCCGCCGCCGGTTGGGGTGTGACATATAGTGTCACCTGATAGTGTCGACCAAACAGTCTATAATGTCACCTGATAGTGTTGACCAGGCACACCATAGTGTCGCCTGAATTTGCGTTCAGGACTGTGTGTCGTGCTATAGGAGGGTTGACACTCTTAGTGTTTTCGTCCACGTCGAGTGTCGCTACTTTGCAGGTGGCGACACTCGAGTGCCGGCCGAAGAACAAAAATCTCATACAGGCCCGTTTTCAGTCTAAATTATAACTTTTACGTTCCAAAATGTTCATCTAGCTTCCATGAAGCCAGATCTGTGGTTTTTAAGCATATACACACGTAAAAATCCGACTTTTTTGAAGAAAACTCATAAGAACCCTAAAAACCCATTTTCAACAAAAACTCAGATCTTGACGCGTTTCTTACCTCTAATCGGCTCGTTTCTTCAACAAAGCTTCGTGTAAACACTGGAGAAGAAGAATGGATCGATCTTGAGGCAAAACCGACACTTTATCTCTCTTGGTTTTTCTCTCTCTAGAAATGGGAAGAAGATGAAATGGAGAAAATGAGAAGTGAGGGTGGAAGGCAAGGATTTTGATGGACCCTTGACCCATTCGCTTCCCTTCTAATCGGCCCACTCGTGCCACGACCCAAGGCCGGCTCACCACGCCCCCTTTCCTTGTTTTCGTGTAAATCACGTGCCCGATCTAGCGTTTTCAAAATACGAGATGTTACATGAACCTTGGTTTTTTACAGTCGATTAGACGATTTTGGCGGTCGATTAGGACCATCATTGGCATCGACAACGGAGGTGTTATGAAAACTGTTGGTAGATTCGAACAATTGGAAGCGGCGCCGACTACGATTGGAAGAGAGGTGAGTGGAGATTCACTCATCAGTTTCGATAAACACAGATCTTGACATCGGTACAACTTCCTGCACCGCCAATCGGTTTCTATAAACACAGATTTTGATGCGCGTGGGACCATCGTTGACTTCGGCAGCGGAGATGGTGTGGAAACTATTGGTGGGTTCGAACCTTTGGAACCGACGCCGACTACGATTGGAAAAGAGATGAGGGAATATCCATTCATGCGTGTACTACATGAACACTAAAAACAATGATAATTTGATTTCGTCGATTGAATTATTTGAGAGATAGAGTTGATCGACTGGTTTAAAAAAGAGGGTGAGAGAATTAAGAGGTTCAAATTAAAAAAAAACATATAATTACCTAAAATAATGGGGTGAAAATTTACTCAAATACCCTTTTGACAATTAAAAAAATAAAAAATTATAAATTATGTGATTGATGGGTGAGTGATTTTCTTAGTTTTCGTATAACTTTATGGTTTTCTCATTATCTTTGTCATGTGTATTTATATATGTGGAGGAAGATTCCCCTACAAAGTGAGTTTTGCCTAAAAAGTGTAAGAAGCAAGAAGAATGCGCCACGTGTATGGTACTGATTCCATGGGTGAGGGGTATTAGGGTCATTTATGCGGGCAGAAAAACAACACGCTTATATGATATATGTTGTGCTACTTTAACATTTATAACTGTGCTGTTATACGACATAACTGTGCTGATAGTGGTAACCAGCACAAATTTCGAGCATCATTATCTTTTTCTAAAAAAATCTCATTTTTTGTATAAAAAAATATAATAATACTATACTCAAATTAATAAGAAAAAAATGCTCGATTTTATGGGCTAATTTAAAAAAAATAATAATAATAATGTATAAAAAAGTTATTTGAGTTTAAAAAAGATGGTGGAACTAATATTTAATACAAAAAGAAAGTCAACCGAATGACAAAATCTCTATTTACCCCTCTAGTCATTAATTGACTTCTAAATCAATCTTAGGCATTAGATTAGTTTGATTAAATGTCTAAATTACTTCCTACACTTTTTAGTTAAAACACATTTTGTACTTAAACCTTCCTCTATATGTGTGTGTGTCTATATATATATATATATATATATATATATATATATTTTAGGTTAAAATTTCGTGTATTACACGGGTTGAATAAATATAATATTATATCTTAAGTAATAGAAAATTATTTTTTTTTAATTCGTGTTTTACACGGGTTAAACAAACCCGTTGAATACAATATAATCTGTTAATACATACACTCGTCAAAATATGTCAGTAGATTTATTTATTAATATAATTAATTCATTAGTATTTCTTTAAAAATATATTATTATTAAAAGATAGAAATGTATTTAATAAGAGAGAGAGACGGGAAAAAAATGAAGAGAATGAATATGAAGGTGACATGTGACATGAAAAACCTTTATTTATTATATAGTATAAATATGGAAGAGTTCTGGACGGAACAAAAGTTATTACAGGAACATGGAGGACTACCTTCGCCACTCATTTTTTATTCATGCTTATAAAGTAAAAAAAATAAATGAAAAGGGTATGATGGTAAATATTATAAGTTTATTTCTCCAATTAATTAGTTTTTTTATGGCAATTTGGATCACTGACGGGCCATTGACCCACCCGATCATCTCCATCTCCCTTAGAAGGAAACCCACCGTAGGTGAGAAAACCCTCAAGCCCAACCTAGACCCCCCTTATTTTTGTCACAAATGGGACTTGAACTCAAGACCTCCCCATTTAGTGAAGTCTTGGGTATACATCTTTGCCACTAGACTAAGCTAGTGGTTGTTCCAATTAATTAGTTATCTCTCATCTTTCTTCAATTAATTAGTTCTCTCTAGTCTCTCATATCTCTAACTAATTTTATTTTATTTTAACAGTAACACCTCAGTTATCTATGAGAGAATAAGCAACTAGGATCCGTCATCCCTAAGACTCGAACCACAACCTTTGATTGGATTGAGAACACCGGTCTAACTCCTAACTATTTACCACTACACGTCTACACCCAACCCCCCCCCCCCCCACCCCATCTCTAATTAATTAAGTGAAAAAATATCATACTACACATATTGAAAATTATCCTCTCTAGGTTTAATTACTAGAAAGACATCACACCTTATATACCAGGTTCGTCCAAATGAAGGTATTGAATTATTGATATATGAACTCGTATGAGAGAGAATCACAATCACTGTGGTGAATAAATTTGGATATCTTTTAAAAGGACAACACTTGAATTATAAATGACGCCGATGTGATACTGGCATGAGTGCCTCAGAAATGCAATGACTCCAAATAGTAAAGTTTGTTTCTTCATATTAATAATTCAGAAGCTTTCAGTTTCAGAAATCATAACTTCTGAATCATCTCCAGTCAGCCCCACACAAATCTTTGGGCCCATCAAACCACATATACATATAATAACATATGTGAACAAATGTAGTTTTTGTGATTGGATAAAGTAATGGGCCACTCACAGTTTAATTTTAGTTAAAAAAGAGCAACAAAAGCTACTTAAGCCCAATATAACTTGGGTCAAGAAAACCAGCCTTATGAACTCAATAACAATAATAATATAGTAATAATAATCAGGGGCGGAGGTACCGGGGTCAAACAACCCTAGTCGATGTCAAATTTTTAGTAGCATGTATATTATGTGAATGCTGATCGACCCTGGTATTTTTTTGAGGTTGACCCGATTGATTTTTTTTAAAAGTATTTGATCCCAAACCTTGAAAAAATATAAATAAATAAAAATTTATTAACTATTAATTAAGCCCATGAGTTAGAATTATTTAATAGGTTCATTTGAAAATTTTAATTAACTCTGTTGTTGTACCTTGTAATTAAGCCATGATTTAGATTTATTTTTGTAAGGCATAACCATTGGTCCATTAAACCAACTATCAATTTAGTTAGTATTAAACCTAAATATAAAAAATAAGAAAAAAACTCACTGCAATTTGTATTCTGCCTTCTTCCATCGACCATCGGCATTCGAATTTCGACAGAGGCAAAGGCGAAAAGCAAAAGATTACATACGACTTTCAATTGCGAGCTACAATCGAAAGTTTGTGGTTTCAATCGAGTACAATCGCAACCAAAAGACGAAATTAAACACTCCAACAACGAGATTAGTTTCCTTTTTTTATTCCAAACTTGAAATTTTAGATATTACTTATTAGTGATTCTTGTTTAATGAACTAATTTTAATTCTTTAATGTTTAATCTTGATTCTTGATAATTGAATGTATATGTGAAACTTAAATACTTGAATTTTAGGTGTTAACCGTGTTATGTAACCGGTTGGGAGATGAACATATGAACGATTCTTGCATTTGTCACGTTGAAAAAGAGTTCTTTAAAAATGTTTCGGTCGAAAATGTAATTGATCGTTTTTAAAAGATGAAAACCCGTATGAAACAACTATATGATCTATTGTTTTTTTAATTTATTTCTAATGATATCGTAATTTTACTATTTGTTTTCTAATGACGACGTATTTTCATTATCGTAGCGTAACTTATTATGTGACCGACCCGACCCGATCACCCAAACCGAACTTAACCGGCCCAAAAAATTGTAGTCGGGAACTTAAAATTTTGAGCTTCGAAAAAAAAGCGACCCCACTAGAAAAAAAAATTCTGGCTCCGTCAACCTATGAGAGATTTGATTTAAGTTTTATATGTAGCAAGTTAGTTAAGAGACAAAACTCATTTCGTGTTATTTCATATAAAAACATGTCATGTTAATATAACATGTCTCGTAAATGGTAGTAGGTCTAATTAATAGATTTAAGGTATTGCAAATGGTGAGTGTGTCTTCAAGAAATTGAAAGTATCTAAAGTAGAGTTAAACTTGAAAATTTCCGTATTTTAGATCTTAAATTTTATATGAAAAAATGTATTCAATATAAAAATTGTTTTAAACCACTTATTAAACAAAAAAGTATTTTTGTTCTATTTTTTAGGATTATTGAAAAAGATAATTAGTGTAAAAAGACAATATATCCGTCCATTAAGTTTAAATAATTAAAATCAAAGACTTGTTCAAAGACTTGGCTAGTTTTTATTAGTCAAAATTCAAATGGATTCTTCCATCCGACGTTGACCTTCCTGCGATTATTTTGACTTTTGAGGCAGCCGTATGCATCATGCCCTTTTCGAATTACTCTTCAACAAGGAAACAGCCACCTCATTAAAAGAAGGGTCTAGAACTATAATTCATCTAAAATAAATTTTTAAGTTTTAAATGTATTATATTTTCTAGAAACAAAATATTACCATCTAGAACTATAATTCATCTTAAATAAATTTTTAAGTTTTAAATATATTATTTTCTAGAAACAAAATATTACCATAAAGAAAGATTATCTATGTACTTGGATTAGGTTAACTTATCAAATGTTCAAATTCTTCCTAAACTTTTTAGGAAAAAAAAATAAACAAATACAAACCTAATTTTAAACGAAGAATAATAAAGCGTGCATAAACATTGTACGTAGTGCTGATGAGATCTAATGAAAGAAAGATGCATAGTAGATTAGTAGATTATACCTTATGTATCCAATTAACGCAATAGATACCAACCCATTACGGCACTACATATCTGATTCTCACAGTTCTTTACTTAAATAAGTTACCAACCCACAACATATGCGTAAAAAGGGTGCCTTTTTTTGGATAAATATGATGGTTATTTGTTGGAGTTGATCACGTCTCTATAAAGTTAATCTTGCAATGATAAAAACAAAAGCTCTATTACGTAACTTCCATTCTCATTAAATTAAAACTTGCAACAAATGACTCTAAATAGACTCAAATATTCTAAACCTAATAGGACTCAAATACTTATTAGATAATCCAAACAAGCCTTGGAATTATCTCTACTAAATTAAATAAAAAACTTCCTAATCATACTCTAAATCAAACTAATTAAATACTCTAACAAACTTAATTAAATCCATCGACACTTACAAACATAATCAGACTCAAAAGACTTCTTTCAAACAAGTAAACATAAAACCACCCCTCCATCTATTGTATTTGACAAGATTAGTCCAACAAATATATATATATATATATAACACAAAGTAATTATAATATTTTAAAACACGTACATATCATTTTGTATCGAATGTATCTTTCACAGCTTGTATTTAAATAGTTTATATATGAATTTGTAGGATTATTTAACTAAATTATTGATTAAAGATTATTAAAAAGTGCAAGTTGAAATTTGAAAACTAAAAGAGGAAGAAAGTCATCGTTGGCAAGTAAACCCTTGTTTCCAATCACCTGCCTTCTTTCCCTTGTAAGTTTTACCTATTCCAAATTCAAAATATATATATACATATACTCATATGTTCATACATATTTACAATCAAAATTCATTCAGTTCTCAAAATTCTCAGTTTTTAAGGTTCAATTTTGCAATTCCCAGAAAGAATCAATTGAAGATCCTATTTCTTGTTTAATTAAGGTAAACTTTATCCTGGTTTTACTATGATTGATTCATTTTCCCTCTTTTTTTTCATCCAATTCTGAAGATCATAACAATTGATGATGATGAAGATGAATTCCCTTTTATTCATTTCTGCAGTGAATTTGACACATATTTTTGGCGGCAAAATTAGAAGATGTTGGGAGAATTGATCACAAGTAGTCTTGTGTAAGTTTCTTTCCTTCTTAAATCTCTGAATTGGAGTGTTTGGCTACAAACTGAGGGGTTGGATTTCAATCTAATGTTTGGTTATGGCTGCAGGTTGGTTCTTGGATACGCATATCCAGCTTTCGAGTGTTTTAAAACCATAGAAAAACAAGGAGTAGGAAATGCGGAATTACGATTTTGGTGTCAATATTGGTAACCACCCTGTTTCATCTTCTTCAATCTATTTACTAAATATAACTTTTTTAAACAAAATATTGACCGCGGTTTCTTGTTTTCAGGGTGATTGTTGCAATACTCACAGTGTTTGAAAGAGTTGGTGATATATTCATTTCATGGTACGTGTCAAAAACTGGTTCATTTGGTTCCTAACTATTTAATGATTCTCGTTTGAACTGAAAAGGTTGAATCTTTTTACAGGGTACCAATGTACGGAGAGTTGAAACTAGCCCTGATAATCTACTTATGGTATCCTAAAACTAAGGTAAAGAATATGAATCAATATCTGTCATCTGTTATTATTGAGTCAGGAGTCTTTCTGATATCAGTCTCTCTATTTTCAGACCCTGCTTTATGAGTGAGATATTATTATCCTGTTTTTTTGCATATGTTTGATAAATGGGAAACTATGAATGGTTGCAGGGTACAGGGTTTGTATATGACGCAATGTTGAGGCCGTTTATAGTACGACACGAAACCGATATCGAAAGTAGTTTAAAACAGTTTCGAGACAGGGCGTGGGACGTGGCGATTTACTACTGGCAAAACTCCACAGAATTAGGCCAGACAAAGTTCTTTGAAATCTTCCAATACCTACTTTCCAAGCCCTCAACCTCAAGACCAGCAGCATCATCTCAGGTACCAAATGTCAACAATTGCCAAAAACATTGAATCCATTTGTAATTGCACTCAAAATTCAACAATGTGATCAAATCATTGTTATGCAGGGGCTGCAGAAGCATCAAACAGCCGAAGACGGGCGGCCTCCACCGCCTCCAATGACAATAAACCCGGCCTTATTCGGATCAGAACAGGGTGATGACAGGTGGGCACCAACCGCACCTCCGGTGCCCACCACCGGCCACCACCATCACGGACAAAGAGAACCAACTTGGCTAAGATTTCGACGGTCGATGGGGCTTTAATTTAATTCATTAATATTACAGACTGTAAAGAACAACAACAGAATTTGTAACCAATTTTTTATTAATCCAATTGCTTTATCTCTTGTTACAAATCTGTTACAAGTTTGTTACAAATTGAAGCGTATTCCAAAGATGTTATACAAATTAATAACTTATTACCTTCTTGTTGGTTATAATTTGGGGCTTGTGGCGGCGACTTGAGTGGACCGGAGGAGGCAATCGCAGATGTGGGTCATGAGGCGGAGGACGGCGTCGGAGAGTCGGTTCCAGAGGCGGTGGAAGACGGTGGATCCGCCGGCGCCGGGGGAGGTGGACATCGGCTGGAGGTAGGCCCAGGCGGCCTGTTTCACAAGTCGGTTTCGGATCGAAATCTCGTAGCCGGAGTTGACGGTGAAGGAAGGGGGTTTGGGGGATTGGACGAACGTGACGGTGGACGGGAGGATGTCCCGGAGAGAGGTGTAGGAAGCTGGTTTCAGAGATACCAGCTCGTAATCGGCCGACGAAGATGATGATGTTGTTGATGATGATGTGGTGGCTGTGGTGTAGGATGAGGATGATGAGGAGGATGAAGAAGAAGGATGTTGGTGTTTGGTGTGGAGAGTTAAAGAGGATGGAGTTTCGATGGAGTTCCGTCGTCGGAGGGTGGAGATTGGGGTTCTGGCGGCGGCTTCGGCGTCGGCGGCGGCGTCCATCGGAGATAGGCAGAAGGAAGGAGGGTGTGATTTTGTGAATTGTCTTATTTCAGAGAATAGTGGCCAAATTTGGTTTTTTTATGTCATAAAAACAAAATGGGCTCTTAATTGGCTAATTTTCAAGTGTCAAGTGACGTCGTTATATATTTTAACGCGTCCAATAATAATCTTTGAATGTGGAACAAGTCTAGATGTATATCTTAAAACATATTGTGTTTATTGGTATATTAAATACTCATTTATTTTATATAAATTTAAATTATATTAATGAAAAGTGGAATTGGATTTTAGTAAAACGAACTATAAAATATTGAGTGATAATAATCTATACTAATAATTTAATAACGACATTTCTATGTTTCACTTTTATTGTCTTTTTTAAAAGCAATTTCACTAACATAATCATCAAAGATTGTCCTTCATTTTCACTTGATTTCACTCACATTAATGATTACGAACGAAATAGGGAAACATGCAAGCAAAGTCGAGTGAAATTAAGTATAAATATGTGATGATTATGATACTGAGATTGTGTTTGGCAACGGAAGTGAAAGTTAAGAATGTTATTGTTGGAAATCAGGCCCAAGAACACGAACATAAAATTTGATCTAAAATAATATCGACTCTTTCTTGTATTATAAAACTCCTAACTTACTTACAATGATCACTAAACCCTCTATTTATACTAAACTAAACTAATCCTAACCCAACTCAATAACTATTAAATAATCAAATAAATAAACAAACTCACTCTTAGTCTGATACGAACTCAGCAAAACAATTAAAAAATTAATATTAATAATTATTTTTGATCAATATTAATCTTTCAGCTATTAGTCAAATTATCAGTATGAATTAATATCGACAATGGATCATAATTTAAGTTATTAAAATTTAATTTGTCTAATAAAGATGGGATAAGATTAAATACATCTATAACATATAAAAACAATATGGGACATGCATCATTTTTTATGTTTTCCCCCGTAAACCACGATTGCTCATTCATTCACACTCGGATCTAAATATGGATGCACACGCGGATCCTCTTTCGGGTTATAACCCGTTTATTGATAATAATAAACGGGTTATTAGATTAACTGTTCTTTTTGCAAACCCTAATGTTTCATCGCCGCTCCCTTGCTCTCCTCTGTTGAAAACCTTCATCCAAAGATTGAGACTTCAACATCGTTCAAGGTTTGTTGTTCTCCCTTTTGTTTAATCGCTTCTTACTTATACTTTTACTAAATCTTTCTTCCACATCATGTTTTTTCTTTCGCGAAACCATCGCATAAGCCGTGTTCTCCTTAAATCTTTCATCTCCACATAATCATCATACAAATCTGTTCACGAAACCATCGCATAAGATATGTTTTTTTTTTGTTTCCTATTAATCGTTTATTTCTTTTGCATCCCTGAATTAGGGCAATTTCGATTGCGATCGATTTGGGGTTTTCCGATTAATATCATGTACATCAGTTTTCGGATTAAAGTCACATGATAAGTGATACACTTTATAATATTCTCGATTTGGGGTTTTCCGATTAAAGTCACCCTAAATCAGTTTTGGTGGTTTTAATTAAGCTTTTTATGTTTTGTTCATAATGCTAGAATTCTATATCATTTAATTAGTTTTCGGTAATGTTTTATTCACATCTCAAGGCTTGCCAATTTGTTGCTGAAACTCATGTGTGGCTGATTCTAGAATACCGTGTTGGAGGTAACCTAAGGACATTACTGGAGCAGGTATGCAAATCTTTTTGAAGCTTATCATATGAGTTATGACATAGCAAGTTATATGGGAATAATTTATATATATATATGTATGTGTGTTCCAGTAATCGAGTATGTATGCATGTTAGATGAGAGTGCATTATGATATAGAGGTGTCCAAGAACCTTGATACAGTGAAGGGTAGAACAAGCCTGGCACAGTTTTTTATAAAACCCTTTTCCCTGTCCTAAGACACAAATCACAGTTTGAGGAGCTTTAGCAATCATGGAGATGAAATTTATTCTTAAAATGTAATGTGGTGCTTGGAGGTTTTGTTAACATAGAGTAAGGACTTTTTTCTGTAATTAGTTTGAGGAGATGTTTGCTTTGCAGTTAACTACAAATCATTCGTTGCAAGCTGAACTCAGAGAACGCACAGAACACAACAACCAACTTTGGATTGGTTGCAAGAGACAGGTTTGTTAATTTTGTCAAAGCAATAAGTGCAGTTTATACTCAGATTATTGTAGTTGATTGTTTATTTCACGCAGTTGCGCAAGATATGTTAAACAATAGCATTTTTGTCCCCTGCAGCTTAAAAGTTTTTATCATTTGTTGACTTAGGCCTGCCCCCATGGGAAGTAGTCACTATCCTTACTGGTGGTTTAGCACTATAAAGCTTTGCATTATCAGGTGCTGAAGTAAATATAAATCCAAATATGTCTTGCAGTTATTATGTCTACAGACATGATATCATTTTTTGGTTTGTTTGGTTGCAGGACTCTATTGTACTCACCAAGATATTTCAGCCGAATATACAAGCATACTTTTGGTGTGTTCAGTTATTTCCATACTTTACTCGTAACAGGAGTGTTTAGGTGGAAACTGCACTTATTCATTTACTTAAAAATGGATCGATTTGGGTTGTCGAAAATTTATATGCTTAGGGGTTGTTTGGTAGCCTCTTAATGATCATTAAGCCTCTTAATGGTTAAGGGGCCATGTAACTTGTAAGGACTTAACATTTTTTTTTAAGGTTATCTCTTAACCGTTAAGAGGTTTTGAACAATTAAGAGGTATCCTTTTAATGACCATTAAGAGGCTACCATACAGCCCCTAAGCTAAAAATGGAACACTACAAATGCTTCATGTATAAAGTGCATTCAAATGCTTACAATTCCTAACTCATTTTAATAAAATATTAAAGTCCCACTATTGATGCATTGCTTTCAACATTTGGTTTTTATTCAAAGTCCCACTATTTATCAGTTAATACAATTTAAACTTGTGACCCATGCAACCATCCTCACAGTTTTCATGTTACATGTTAGCATAATTTGATGCTTAGGTTTTATTTCAACTGATTAATAATTCAATGTATCCATGCTTTTAAATTATAATGTAAATTTTTAGTTACATTTGATTTAAAATTATCATAACTAATACTAATCATATTTTGATTTAGTTTTGTTTCATTATTTATTTTGACTCGCCGTTGAAGGCCTCGGTTTTTGAAAAATAACAAGAATTTGGTAAGGCTACTTGGCTATTGTAGCTCAAAGGTATGAACTTCCATTCCAATTTATATGACTTTGACTTTGACTCCAATTTGCATTCAAAAAAATAATGAATCATGTGTTGAGTCTATACATTGCAGAGGATAGTTGTAATTAGCATTGTCAGTGAAACTGCAACAAAATTGTATGGTAAATTTGTTTCCCATATTTATTTTATTTTAAGGTAGTTGATAACTCCACCTTTAATTTGTCTTTTTTGATCCTAATCCATGTGTCCAAGATGGTTCTTCATTCTACAAGGTCTTGCTCAATCCAGAAGCAATTATATGGTATTCATCGGCTTCACACTCTTTCAATTTGTATAATTTTGTTTTATATTTTTCATTAAATGGAGTTTTCTTTTTTCTTTTTCCAGGTGTTGCCTTCTTTTGTTTGCCAAAATTTTCAAAACAAAGTACCAAATGTTCCAATTACCTTATGGGTGTGTTATTATTGTGTTTATTCATTTTTACTTTATTGTTTTAAGTTTTCAGTTACTTTATATATATTTTAGGTAATTTTTAAAATTATTTGATTTTAGATCAATCAGAACTAATGATATCCTTAACATGATTCGTTTTTTAAATTTGGTAGTATTACTATTATGCGTTACTATTTTTTTAATTTCTTTGAATTATAATGTTATTTTTCTATTTGCTTATTTAATAAAGAAAGAAATGTTATGTTTTATTTTTTGTTTGTTTACATAGTTATTATGTATAACCCGTGTAATTAGGGGTGTTCATCGAGTTTCGGGTTATTCGGGTTTTTTGTTATAAGAATCCTACCCGTTTACCGACCCAAATAAGATTTGGGTTAATCGGTTTTGGGTTATTCGGTTTCGGGTTTATTCGGGTCGGGTTGATCGATATTCGGGTTTTTAAATATAAGTTGCAACGCATACTTTATTATTTAACTTAACATTATATTTATTAAATAATAAGCACAAAATGTCAAATAAAAATCTTCTTAATATGATTTTTCATTCAAACTCATGCACTGGACATATATTAACTAAAAAAACACCAAATAAAATAATCAAAAAACTAAAGTGTATCAACCAATCCTATAAACTAAAAAAATGACAAATTGTATCGACTAACAAACTCGTTAACAATGTTCACTCTTCAAATTCTCACATTCATGTCCGCTCGTACGTTTTCAATCATAAATTAAAAAAAAGTGAAATAAAATAAGCATTAAAAATGGTTAGATCATTAGATGTATACTGAGCTAAAATTACAAATAAATATTAATAATAAAGTACCTTTTTATTATTATTCGGGTTAATCGGGTTAACCCGATTAACCTTTTTTTAACCCAATTACCAAACCAAATACTACCTTGGGTTCGGGTTCCATCTTAAACGGGTTCGGGTTGTTCGGGTTCCATCTTAATCGGGTTCGGGTTAATTTGGGTTAGATTCGGTATTCGGGTTTCGGATAAAATGAACACCCCTACGTGTAATACAAGAGTAAAGCTACTGATGGTAGATAAAGATGCTAAAGCTATAAACCAAACAACAAATGTAGTATACAAAGACTTTTTTAGAAATTTATGAAAATATATAGAACTTATCTTTTTTTATTTATTTATTTAATATAATATTTAATTTTCTTCATGTTTAGTTTATTTCTAAATTTATGTTTTATATAACTTAAATTTTTGTAACCCGTGTAATACACGAATACCTAACCTAGTTTTGTTAATAAAAAAAACCGTGCTACGTATGAAATTAAAATCAAAATGAAAGGTCAGACTAGACGTTTTGTGGGCGCAATTGCTGGGAAATAATCTTGCGGTGGAAATTGGAATCTGATTGGGTGGTAAAAGACGACTGGGTCTATTCCCATTTTAAAATTATTATAACATATCTATATCTATACTATATAATAAATAAATATTTTTTTATATCACGTGTCGCCTTCATATTTATTCTTATTATTTTTTTTTCGCATCTTTCTCTTATTAAATACACCTTTATCTTTTAATAGTAATTATATTTTTAAAGAAAATACTAATTATATTAATAAAAAACATTTATTTTAAATTATCCTTTATTATAAGAAACATTGAAATCTAATTACATAACTTTTATTTTCAATCAAATAGTAAATGAAAGTCAAATTAAATTAAATAGTAATTAACGTTTTTTTGAAACCTAATTATATATTAATTTTTACATATTTTAAATTTTGGTTTCTACCCTTAGTATATGTAATACATTTTTACACCTGTAAAATATATACATAAAAATTTAATAATTTTATGTATTGATATTTTTCATCTCGTATGTAGATACGGGGTTCTAAACTAGTCTATACTATATAATAAATAAAGGTTTTTGCTAGCCACGTGTCGCCTCCATATTCATTCTCATCATTTTTTTCCCGTCTCTCTCTCCTATTTAATGCACTTCTATTATTTAATAATAATATATATTTAAAGAAAAAAATACTAATTATACTAATAAAACACATTTATTTTAAATTATCTCTTATCATAAGAAACTTTAAAATTTAATTATATAACTTTTATTTTCAATCAAAAAGTAAATAAAATACAAATTATATTAAAAAATATTAATTAATGTATTTTCCAAACTCAGTTATATATTAATTTTTACATATTTTGAATTTGTTTTCTATCATTACTATATGTAATAAATTTTTATACATGTAAAATATATACATAAAGATTTAAATTTTTTATGTATTGATGTATTTCACCCCGTGTATAGACACGGGATCTAAACTAGTAATATAATATATAAATATGTATTAGGTAGTGGAATATCACAAATGGTCATATTTCAGTTTAACTATATTTTAACTCCACGATTTCAGGAATATTATATTTTTATAGACTTTATATTTTATTAATTTAATAATAATTCTACGGAACGTGAAATATCAAGTTACTCAAAAATCAAACTACATTAAGTTGTTCTTAACGCCACTAACGATAAAAAGTTTTATGCCACGGGGTCGTATACTAAGTTACAAGTCATTTCGTCCTACCGGTTAAAATGGGTCACTATTTCGTCATATCACAGAGTAGGGGTGTCATTTTACTCGAACTCGAATATCGAACATGATCTAACCCGAACCCGATTAAGATGGAACCTGAATCTGAACTCAAAGTTAGTATTATGTTTGGTAATTGGGTTAAAAAATGTTAATCGAGTTAATCCGATTAACCCTAGATTACATAAAAAATGCCAATTATACATATACATGCATAGCTAACAGAAAAGTCTAGTTTTCCTCTCATATGTTTTGTTTTTGTTGTGAACATGATGTTTTGTTTCGTTTTTTGTATGTATGTATATGCTGCTTCTGTCTTCCCCCCATACATATCAACGTACCTGCATATTTATTTGACTTTTTTTAGTTAATATATGGTTTACAGCATGGGTTTGAACGAACGATCATATTGGGAGTGTTTTTATTTGACATTTTGTGATTCTTTTAAGTTAAATTATAAATTATGCATTGTAACTTGTACTTAGAAACCCAAATACCGATTAACCCAACACAAATAACCCGAAACCGATTAACCCGAATCTTATTTGGGTCAGTAAACGGGTAGGATTCCTATAGAAAAAAAACCCAAATAACCTGAAACCTAATTAAAAAAACCCAAACACTACCATAGAGCCATCATGAGAGTACCACCAACTCCCGACCAGTGGATATAAGACATCCAAACACTTCTAGAATACAATCTTAATTAATCGTTGAGGCACTCCTTATAACGTACAAAAGTATCTGGTAAACCAAATGGTTCAAGATGGTTTGAGTATATACAATTTTCAAACATTTATCCATCATAGCTAATTTGTTAAAAATCCTCAAGAGGACATCCTGCCTCGGTCAAACTTGCTCACAACCACCACGAACCTAAAATAAGCAAACCTTCCTATTTAGGTTCTCATCACAAGCTGTATCACATCTCCTACTGAGTTAAACTAACCCTAACAACCCAAATCAAGTCTCAAATCCGTTTAATGTCCAAAACAACATTTTCAAGATTCTACTCAGTCAGGCACGGTCATGCCTGGGCACCCGTGACGACCTCATCCACTTTGACATCAACCTATTGGGTTCTCGGTAACCAACAGATCACAATTCGCCGAGATGCACAGTCGTGCCTTTCTAAGGCATGCCCGTGCCTCCCTTTCGAACAGAACTAGAAACTCAACAACTTGATGTTTATACCCATTCTCGTTACCAAACTCCAATTTAATCAAAAATAGATGTTGCAAACTTAACATTGAACACATTAACCCATTTTAAACCTCCATATTATACCAAAATGTTTGCATGATCGAGAACTTAACATAAGAATACTTCAAATCCAACTTTATGGTGATTAATATTAAACGGATTTTTGAACGATTTCAACACCAATTCATCTCCTTTTTTACTTCTGGAATCAATATAGCAACTTGATTTTGCAGGAATCAGACATGCAGAGGTTTAAATGATGGAATTTGAGAATTTAGGGTTAGAGAGGATCTTGGAGAGTGATCTTTGGATCAACAGATGAAAAATGGAATTGCAATTGTGATTTGGGTCATATGGAGATGTTGTTCAACAAAAACCAAAGTGGATTAGGTGGGTTAAGGGCCTGAAAACACGTAACGGTGCACTAATTGTTTTGTCCTCGTCATAGGCAGGAGTGTGCATCTGCCTCAACACTTAGGCTGATCCCAAAATCCACGCACGTTTGTGCATTTTCTAGATGTTACGGTGTGGGTGGGATCTCGCGGGCTTGTACACTTTTGATCTGCTGGTAAACATTGTGGAAGAATGCTCTTCGAAAGATGGGAGAAACTTACTTTATGACATTTACCTTTTGGTTCATTTGCAAAGCTAGGAATATCTGAGTTTTTAACATGGTGATGGCATCGTTTTCAATAATAGTTGATGAGATTATCGCAACATTATTCAGCGGGATTAAGGATAGATCCAGATTCTCTGATTTGTGTTGGTCTAAGTGGGTTCGTTCACCCCTTTCATGCTTTTAGGGAATCCCTCTAGACTCTAGTTATGCTCTTTCTTTTGGTTTTTTTTAGTTTGTGTAGTGTGTTCTGTATTATGTTAAAAAAAAGTTGTATAATATATGCTTGAATAAACTTAACTGAATTCGAATACTTAAAACATGACTAATCCTAAATTTAAGTTTACACTAACTCAAGATGTTAAGTACAAGATCAATTCACTTGGGCAATTTTGGAATTGTGTATAAATAACAATGAAGGTATGGTAGTTTATAATTGTTTAAAATTGTGTCATATTTTATATTGAAAGGGTGTAATCAACATGGTTGGTGGAACTCATGAATCATATGATGATTTGATTACAACCCCAAATAAAACAATGTTAAAGAGAATGTGTAGGGACACTCTTCATTCTTCCCTAACCAACTCAACTATCCTAATTTAAGTTTAAAATCACGTTGTGTAATAAAAGACATGCGTACATTATATTCCTAATTTTGTTGTGATGCATCGCCCGTGTCCGTCGTTGAACTATCCACCATTTAGTTTTTAACACACTAAATGCTCTTTCGACATCCTTGCCGACTCTTGCGCCTTCTTGAACCTTATTCGCTTATCTTCGGTTGGATAAGGGAATGATTTTACAAAAGTTGTCTAAAGAGGGTATAATTCATCGATTAGATAGTAGTCATGCTTGAATTGTACCCCGTTTACATGAAATGGACACCTTAGCGCGGTTCCATGCACAACGCCATTGAATAATGGAGATTGGCTGATGATGTTGATGTCAGCAACACCAAAGAAAGCATGCTAAAACCATAAATGTGATACCACCACTTCAAGCATAATAGTTGAGTATTGGTGATCACCTCTCATACACAAACACATTGGATAATCTTCAAACCCAACGTGTACAGTCGATGCTACCAAGCATCCTAAAAAAACCGTGTCTACTTTCATGTGCGACATACAAAAGATTTATGTCAGTAGCAGTAGGTCTACGTAGAAACTCATTACCGTATAATATAATAATTGAATTACAAAAGTATTCTAGGCTTTCACGAAAAGTTTTTTCAGACATAGCCAAATATTCATCATAGACGCAAGGAACATTACCGTATGCGAGTTAACGAAACGCCAATGTGCACTTCTGTAATGCCGTAAAACTCTTTTTCCATATCCAGTCATAACCTTCTTGAAACCATTCAAATCTATTCTCTATATCACCAACTATTTTTAAAAATAATTCTTTTGACATCCAAAATCTCCTCTTAAACGTATCATCATTGAATGTTAGACATTCGAAGAAGTAATCTCGCATCAAATGTTCGTTTGCAGCTTCACGATCACGAGGCACAAGGTTTCTTGATTGTGTGATTACATTGCCTCGTATCACCAAATGAATCCGAACTTGAAGATGAACTACATGGTGAAAGAATAGAGAGATCCATAGAGATTTTTTTTTAAAAAGTATGAAAGTTTTGTTTAGAAAATATAGAGAAAAATGATTGGTATAAATAAGATTTTCAAAAATTAAAAAAAAATTCTTTTTAAATTGGTAACGACTATATAGCCGTTGGAGGCCGGGAGATGATCGGGAAGTACCTCTGATAACTCATCCAAATTCTCGGTACCAAACACGTTGCGGCAGTATTCCCGCTAGGTACTGATCAACACCTAGCTCTTTGGGAGATACACTGCGTCCACACTAAGACCTTTGACAAAGCTGTAAGATTATTCGCTGATGATTTCTAGAAAGAAAAGGCAATTGATGAGGAAATAAGTTCCATAAGAAAGAACAATACTTAGGTTCTCTCATATTTACCCCAAGGTGCGCAAATCTTTGGGTTGTAAATGGATCTTTAAAAGGAAAATGGAAGTAAAGGTGAGAGTTGAAGAAATTAAAGCGAGATTGGTGATCCAAGGTTTAAACAAAACAAAGGAATTGATCACTTTGATACCTATGCCCATTTTGCCGACTTGCCACGAATTCCACTATTAGACTGTTGATGGGTCTAGTTGCAATTCACAATCTTATGATTCATCAATGGATGTTAAAACTACTTTCTTGAATGATGACTAGGAAGAAGTTTACATGAAACAATCTCAGAGTTCACATGTCATGACCGGGTAAGAGCAAAAAATTTGTATACTAAGCCATGAGAAAAACAACAGATTATAGTTAAAACATCTTGGCGAGAAGAATCCGACGATTCCAAAATGATAATCTGATTTAAAGTAAATCAAAATGCATATCATTCGAGTCGGGTGAAGATAACAAAAACTACATGGGTATCATACCCATTAAATAACCAAGTTTTATTTGTACCAAACAACAGCTTAGTCTTTTTAACTTCTACAATTTCACTGTACAACAAACCCATCACATACCTGGAAGAATGGATGGATTTTACTTCGTTGTACTGACGTCAGCTGGGGGTGTACTTGGGTTTGCTGTGCTGACATCAGCTAAACCAAATTCCTCACTTAGTAAATCCACCCCATCCCATTCAATATCACCTACTGTAAGTAGTCGATCAATGCAAACGGTAATATTATATTAATATCTTATTACCCGCGAATATAGCATTTAAGTAATGAAGCTTGAAAAGAAAGCATACAATCTGTATTCCACATATCCGTGAGCGGGACTTCTCTGTCGGACAAAAGCCAATAGTCTTCGTCATTCTGCGATTATGTAATTAGTATGATTATAGCGATAGTAATTAGTGATAAATCTTTTGTTTTAGTAATTAATTAAAAAATTACTATAACTTACATTAATATCAGAAGGAACTATCTTCATAATTCTCCCAGGTGAATCTTGAGGTATGGTATGTTCAACTGCCATGCCAGTATTTGCAACAATGTTTGACTCAGTTGCTGGATTATCATTGGATCCAGAACTTGAAACAATTGGCATAGGCATGGGTTGTTGTTCAGCCCCATCAATATCCTCAAACTTTTCTTCGAATTGACTAAAATGCCCCTCAAGTGGATAAACAATAAGCATATGATATGAGCTCAGAATACTGTCAGTAGTTTTGATGGGAATGAATTACCTGACAAGATATACATCTATAGGACCCATTGTGCTTCTAAGGATTATTCTGTACCTCCTTTGTGGATAGTCAACAGCCTGATATATCATGAAGCAAAGGTAACGTTGCTGACGTGGCATTTTTTACCTTAAATTTAGCAAAAATTGTATCTACATACCTCGTCAGGATCGGGAACTTCAAGAGTGGTCCCGTGTGGAGCCTTTATTGCTATCAAAGTTTCATTCTGTCATTTGTAAATACATCAACGGTTTAGACAACTATAAATGTGTTGGCTTATGTAACTACGAGATATAAAGGTGGAGCGAGATATCGATGCATAACCTCACCTGAAAGCATGGTAGGCTTTTTATGTCATCTTCTGTAACAAAAAGCCATCTAAAACAGTATCATGTCAGCAAGTACTTGATCAAATTTTTAATTAAAAAAACAATTTGAAGAAAAAAGTAAGTACTTTTGATTGTCGTCATCTTCACTCAAATCCCTCATTCTTTCCTGCATTTCTCTGCAACAGTTTCAACATCAGCCCAAACAGAGAGTTTTAAGTATGATATTTGCATGTCTGATGGTGAAAAATATCAATTAACCTTATGCTTTCATCCAATCTATGTTCTTCCATAGAAAGTCTTTGAACTTCTGCCTGTAACAGAGTAACATCATCCTCCATCTCTTCAGGTTTGGAAGCATCAAGGCCCCTAAACAATTGATTTTAAATAAAAGCATGTAAATGCAATTGTTAACTAAAGTAGCATGTGGTGTTGAAAGCTGAAACCTGCAATAACTAAAAATAGGAAGGAAAAAAAAACTTACTTCCAGCGGATTCTGTTCTTGAGCTTCTTTTCAATAAGACCAATGCCTTCAAGAACATTTGTTATATCATATATCCGTCTCTTCTGCACCTGTTTAAATGATAGCTTCTTAAAAAAAATGCAGATAAGCACAAATAATACAACTGGGATTAGAAAAAAAATGTACCTCCAAAGTATCAGCAGCATTATTCAAATCAAGAATACCATCTTCAGCATGTGTAATGAGGTTGATAAACTTTTTGGTTAAAAAGCCTGCAAAGTTTACAAACTCCCATCAACAATAGAGTATTTCTGCATGTCTTTTTACAGTTAAGGTACTACGAAATGAAGTAATCATAAGTTACCTAGAGAGCTGTCATAACGACAGTTACCAGCAGGAGTAAGTGGAGCAGGTGAGCCTGCATTGGAAAGAGGGGTTTGAGGAGCAGCTTTGTTGTTCTTTGTAACCTTTGGCCGACCGTTGACCCGTCCACCTTTTCCAGAAACAGGAGTGCGCACAGGACTGTTAACTGTAGAAGCAGCCCATTCATTTGATGCAACTTCATAATGACTTGTTCCAAGTTTCCTCTTCACTGGCTGTGAACACATCAATCACACAGAGACTTGTAACATCAATCACAATGGTACAGAGATCTTGTTGTAACATCTATCCGAAGTTATCAAACCAGATTACAACTTACAAGCGTTTAATTTCACTATAGAAGTAAACTTTGATTCATTTGTTCATTATCATACAAATATAAATATGATCTTTTTAGGTTGCTCCGGTTGTAATCTAGACAACCATGTCGAAGTTATCCCTCTACTACTACAATTCTATACCATTTAATCCCTAAATGAGTAGGTTCAAGCAGAAAATAAGAAAGGTTTTCGCCCGAAATGTTTACTTGATTTGAATATATACATACAAAGTTTATGGTAATCCTTGTCTAGAGTTCATCGTTTCACCGTGCACTTCTGCTAAGTCTAGCTAATAGAGTCAAAATAGCACTGAGAAACACCATAAATCTAAGCTCAATAGGTAAAAGAAGATAAACTATTAGAGAGCTAGTGAAATTCTAATAATGCAGTATGTTTAGCAGGCAAAATGACCAGAAGAACTATCAAATATTTAAAGTCTGGCTCTTAAAACAAAATACAAAGAAGCAAGTTTAACCTAAATCCCTAATTCACAATGTATGAAACCAGTGGCAAACAGTTAACGTTTAAGCAACAACAAGCACAAAAGTAAACAGGAGGTTGTAAGTTATAATCCTCGGCGATAGAAGGTAACAATTAAGCTCGTAGTTAGTTCTAAGCAAAATCAAAACACAATTGCAAGAACTAGAGTCATAAACCGCATAACTACTGTGAGAACAAACATCGAGAACTACCGGAGATCTAACGATTAAGAGTTCAGCCTCCTGATCGGCGGTGTTGACGATTCTCTTGCCATCATTTCCAGCCGAAAAGCGGTGGTAATCATCGGAAGGAACGAACGGCGGCTTCGTCGGATACAGCGATAAGTTACGTCTCATTGGATGCGGGATCGGTGCTCTTCCTCCGGCGGCAGTTGACGCAGGCGACGGTGATGGCGCCGCTTGGCGGTTTGAAGCTCGAGCTTCCGACATTTGGTGAAATTGAAAGTTATGAAGCAACAAGCTTCACGGTTGATTGTTGAATTGGTTTAGGGTTTAGAAGTTTTAGAGAGAGAAAGTGGAGGATCGATGGAAATGAAGGGTTTATTTTAGAGAGAGAAGGTGAGGGTGAGGGTTTGGAGGGGGAAGTGGGGAGGGATTAGGGAGAAGAGAAAACTAGGGAAGGGAGGGAATTTTTGTGTTCGGACAGATGTGGAGGGAAGAAAAATAAAAAAGAAATTAGGTGGTTCAAGGTCCTTGTAGTTTGGATTAATTACTTAACGGTCCCTATAGTTTAGTTTTACCTATAATCCTTAATTCAAGGTGTGTATATGTATACATATATGAGAACATAATAAAACATTTGATTCAAATAAGGTTGTAGATATGGTTCTCTCATCTGGTTGATACTGATTTTGAATTTTCTTAGGAAAGGAATGGAATGAAGCCATTGATGAAAATGGTTTATGAAATCACATATTTTACTTGGTACATACTCAAGTAGTGTTGTACCTACATCTAGTTCATAATTTGCATGTCTAGCATTATTAGAAGGCCCCGTAAGATAAAGGCCTAAAAAGGTTCTAAGTGTATATAGTACCTCGAAGCGTTGCCTACTAGTATTCATATACGATATCTGTTATACCTCTGGATGTTTCTTTTATAATAACTACCGCCTAATGGACAGTAAGAGTCTTTTAGGGATGAATCACCCAAAACATGAAGGTATTACATACAACCACAAGGAGAGGCTTCTTATGAACGGAATGAATGATGTCATGGATGAGAAGAGTTTTAAGGAATAATTTGTTTACTTGGTACAAACTCATGCATTACATAGCCATGAAAATATTTTTTAAAGCTTGTTATTTTGCTAATGATGTGAACGCTAAAACTCCATTATTATATATATATATATATATATGTGTGTGTGTTTTTTTTTGCAAGCCATGAAATGGTCATATTACATATCTCACTAGTATTTTCTTGTTTTTTCTTAAATTTGTGATTTGGATTTTGATTCAAATATGACTTAGTGTCATTGTGTTAATAGAAAATGCATGTGTGATTTTGTGTTTATTAAGCCTTGAGATCCATGCTTTTTGCTTTGTTTTTGTAAAAGAAAGAACCTTGTGTTTGCCAATGAAAAGAAAGGGCCACTCAATTGAAATTAGGAAAAAATTACTTAAGTAGACATTTTGACCAAGCATTTTACTAAAATAGACTTTGAATTTTAGCCTACGAAAACATAGACATTCACTCACAACCGCGGGCTAAGCCTTCTTGGTTTAAACGGAGCATAATTCTATGTAACAGACATCTCGGCCCCAATTCCAGCCAATCGTTGTCCAACACGTGGCATGTGTCCCCCGGCTAATTAGCCTGCCTCCCATCAGCTAATTAGCTTGCCATGAAAAAAACATGCGCCGGCTAATGTCACACCCCCAAATTCCACTAACGGAGTTTTACCGCTTGACGTGTGACAAACCAAGATCTCAGTCATTAGTTACATCAAACGACACTATATGGGACTTAAAATGTCATAACATAAAAGTTTAGAGTTAAATGCGGAAGCGTAAACGTTAGAATGAAATCAAAAGTAATTACACGCAACAAGCGTCAATTAATGTAAATAAGTAGCACTGTTTAAAATGTTTGAAATGAATGATATGACAGTAGGACTCCACGTATGTCCTAAGTGTGCAACCTGTGCCAAAGTGACCTGAGAAACATGTAAGAAAAAGTGTCAACACGAGGTTGGTGAGTTCACAGGTTTGTATGTAAATAAGCTGTTTGAGTGTTGCTGGATCCACATACGTAAGTCACACCTATTGCTAGCTAGACAATGTACAAGTTACTCTAAGCGTTCGTAACCGAAGCTGACTGTTTATGTTTGAGATGCCTTCCGCCATTGCTAACATCAACAATGGCCAATGTTTAGGACAATTTACACCCGTTAGACCTCCAATCAAGTTAGCGCGACTAACCCGAGTGGGGTTTGTCAAACCCAGTAGTACTATTCAAATTTTCTCGCTGTACTCCATATATTAACGGTCCGAGTGTGTAAGGACTTTGCATGTTATGTTTGCACTTAGGTACACAAGTGGTTATGAAATACTATATGATCCATGTCCGTGTGTATGTCTCTCCCTGGCTGGGAGACGAGTAACGGGTGCCTGTTCGTATGCATGTTTCTCCCCAACGAAAAAACAAGTAAGATGATGTTTGTTTGTACGCATGTTTCTCTCCAACGGGAAAACAAGTAAAATGATATTCATTTGTATGCATGTTTCTCCCCAACGAGAAAACAAGTAAAAATAATGTTTGTGTGTATGCGTGTTTCTCCCCAATGGGAAAACAAGTAAAAATAATGTTGTGTGTATGCATGTTTCTCTCCCAATAGGAAAACAAGTAAAAAGGGGCCGTGAAACTCACATGAGTCTGAGTAGAGCGTAGTAAATAACACCGCTAAAGGATGCAACAGAGGCACAAGAATTTGCCTGTATGAATTCCCTAGAATTACAAGTACAATAGTTAGGGACACCATGGGATTTGTGACGACGACATGAAATATTTGAACGTCTTAGAACATTCTATGGATTTACGAATAGACGAGCGTGTCCACGGGAATAAGGGTTTCTTAATATACTTATTAAGATAAATACGTTTCGTGACAAACGTCTCTAAATATGAATAATAATATCTCATAAATATATTTATGTGTTTGTACAATTTAATAATGGTTTATGAAAATATTATAACTAATATATAATTTTTGAACTCGTAGAAAATATACGATAATCGTTTAAGTAGCAAAAATAATAAATATATTATTTTTATTCGAGGATATAAACGTGAGTAATTAATATAAATATGATTATATTATTAATTAGTTTGAAACTTTACACGAGGTTTATAAACGAGGCGAAATAATATATAAATATATATTATTTTATAATAGGAGTAACGTGTTGAAAATAATATAAATATATTATTTTAAAAGTGAGAATTTATACTAAAAATGGGTTATAAAATCTAACCCGAGCCTACGGGTGTTTCACGAGGCTATAATACATTAATATAAGATTATAATATCATAGGGTTAAGTTTTATATTAAAATATTTGTTTAAAAACTGTTTAAAAATAAAAAGAGGGTGGAGAGACTCGAACCCGGGTCTCTCCCACCACAGCACACAGACACAACCACTCCAGCCCGCTAGGGAATCGCAAACACAACTGGATTCGTTTGGTTTTAACACTCACTCCCACCGAGTTCTCCCCCCCTACGTGATCCGAACCAAAGTCCCCTTCGAATCTGTCGATTCCGGCCACAATTGATCATTAAAGTATAGGGCTCTTGTTAATCGATGTCATACGAATCTAGGGTGTGGTTTAATTGCAAAGTAGTTAAGTGTAAGATCATTTAATTCCAATTTGAAATGCCGAAACCCTAGTTTTAGAACATGAAATCAAATCGGTTAATTATGATAATAGGGTTAGTTGGATTCATAGGGCTTTCAACGAGTAGGTGATGGAGAATCTGACCATGAAGTTTAATTTGATTTAGATTGAGTCTAAGGTAGGGTTCGAGTAAATCGTATTCCGTATGAACCCTAGAATCTGCGTATGATAAAATCGATGATGTAAGCTTGAATTGGCATAGGGCTTTTGATCTAGAAGTGAATACGAAACTGCGGATGTGATTGGTTACCTTAAATGCTATCGGATTGATGATGGTCGACTAAACCTCAGTCGCGGCTCCAAAAACGTGGTCTCGGGCGTCTCCGACCAAAATGGAATGTGCAAAGGCTTTAGAGTGATTCGTCTTAGGTGCGCAAATGCTCAATTGAGAGAATAACAGACGGATTGGTCGAATTCAGTTGAAGTGGAGGGTGTCTCGACGGTTATGGTTTAAATGTCCATTATTGGGTTTAATTCGAATCATTAACACTCAAAAATGTTTCAATGATGAACGGTTTAGTCATAACTACGCATTATAGTTACGAATTCGAACCATCAAGGCTCATTACGGGTTTGATTTGAATCCAAGAACATTGCGGTTTGACTTATAAAAGTCAACAAAGACAATTTCATTCAATTTTGACTTTACAAAGTCAATAGGATGGGTTTTGTTTAATTACAACTTTGGTCCTTGTAGTTTCAGTTTAAATAAAGACATAATTAGTCCCTGGAGTTTGAGTTAAGTTAATTAGGTTAACTTTAACTGGATTTGGTTAACAGAGTTAACCTGAAAAGTTTGGATTGTCACAGCTAAGCCTACAAAAGCGTCGGCTAAGCCTCCACTTTTTGAGGCTTAGCCTACGCTTTTACACGTGGCGCGTCATCATTTGGCTGCAAACTTGTTTTTTTACCTAGATTTCAGTGCCAACTAAGACTAGAGCGTGTCTATGATCTTGCAAGCTAAAAGTCAAATATTATTTTGGTGAAATAGAAGGTCAAAATGTCTATTTTGATAATTTTCCCTTGAAATTAAGGGTTATCCTCGGTCCTTTGCATGTTAGTCCAAAGATAGATGATGCGGAAGTCGATAAAAAAGCAAGTGAGAATATGCAGCACTTGAAGATAACTTAATATAGACAAAGAAATCCAAGTGAACGAGCTTAGGAAGCTAAAGATGATGAGATAGCTCAAATGTCGATCTATGGGAATGCAGAAAAGAGTGAAGAAACGATCTCGTAACTCTCAAAAATAATAAAGTTTTTTAATACTTTAGTTTTTTATATAGATTTTTGGATATTTTCACCAAAAGTAATATTTCGGTATGTTTTATATTTTATTTAAACATCTAGTTAATATGTCGGCTATTTTGACCGGACTTTATGCTTCGGTTACAAGAATACCCTATAAATAAAGTATTGGGGGCTTTGAGGGTGGGCGACCGCACATAACCCACATTTAGAGGGGGCCCCAAATTTTTTTCTCTCGTTTAGATACAGTAGTTCGATTAACATATATAAGAAAAATTATAAACTTATTAGTAATTAAATGTTCTAGAAGGGTCCAATAAGTATAATTTTTCAACTGAAAGGGTGCATTTGCTGTAAGGATTTTGTGGAGAGGGTCCAATAAGTCAAGTTGTTTATTAATTAGGTTAAAATACATTTATTCTTTAATCTTTATATTTTGAAAAACAAAAAAAAAATGAGAACGGGGTTGACAATTGCTATTGGCGTCTAGCGACAGTCGATACTAGATACATAAAAAAACACAATAGTCAACTGTCGATAAATAAAAAAACTGTTGTTGTAGGAGAGAAAAAAAACACTAAAGATCGTTCCATACATAAAAAAACTACTGATGTTTTAAAATATTGAAACAATTCGATTGTTTTCCTAATGCATTAATTGCATATAGACTCTTGTTGGCTATTCCAGTAATTGTGGCATCTGTAGAAATAATCTTTTGAAAATTGTATTTGTTGATGTCTACTTACAATCCACAATTTCACAAGAAAGATATAATGGATTGGTAATGATAACTATTGATAACGATTATTTAGAGAGGATGGTATGAAAAGTTGATCAATAACTTTGCTTCAAAAATGCTATGAGAACATCATGATTCTTTTAACTATGTAAAATAGATTATCTGCTATAACAGTTATCGTCATTTTAATGAACTTTTTTGTATATATCAGTTCATATTTTAGGGCTCATTTTTACTGTTCGAACAAGGCATCCGATATCTTAAGGACGACCCTAAAATAAAGGCTCATTTATAATGTTTAGGGGACAACTTTCAATATAATAATAAACTTTATCTCATCTAGGTTTTATATAAATATTTTCTAGAACGTATCTAGCCTTTTTTTTCTCGCTTCTCGTGTAGGTTTTGTTGAATGTGTCTACCATAAGAGTATTATTTGTTTTGACAAGTGGAGATTACTTGGTCGTCTGAAATACTAAAAAGAGTATGAGTGATAATATACCTAGTAGATTTTTCATGTGAGCTAGGTGATATTCCTAACATGCTTCATGTGTTGTTTTTACAAAAATGTTTAGTTGATGAAACATTGATAATTCTACTGACACATACAAATGTACTGAATTACTTTGAAGA
The DNA here is from genome assembly GCA_023525975.1 of Smallanthus sonchifolius. Taxonomy (NCBI): domain Eukaryota; kingdom Viridiplantae; phylum Streptophyta; class Magnoliopsida; order Asterales; family Asteraceae; genus Smallanthus; species Smallanthus sonchifolius. The sequence continues at coordinate 69,761,954 of CM042028.1, read as the reverse complement.
AACAAAAATGTACCTAATGAAAGGTGAAGCATCCATGGAAACAATGATGTTAGGGTAGTTAAAGTATTATAAAGGTTACAACATTACATGAAAACTAAAAGAAGAATAATCTACCATGAGGGGATGATATCTTTTATAATGGAGTGATGATTGTAACATCTTAAATTTTCAAACAAAATATCATTATATTTCAAAAGCTAAAAATGCTAGTAAAACAAGTGTTCAAAAAGGCTCATTCTAGCTCGCAGTTATCTCGTCACTTCAGTTGAATATATAAAGGTAGAGATGAACACATAAAATGAAATAAAGGGTAAGATATAACGGTGATAATCACTCTTAAACAATCACATAATTTATAAATGATTTTTAAAAGAGTATTTAAGTATCTATTACATATATTATATTGAACCTAAATACGAAAATGAAGAGTTTGACACATAGTGTTACGTATATGTAACACTATGTCAACAGAAAACAAAATGATAATTGTTACATATACGTAACACTATGTTATGGTTTTCATTTGGTCCCTACCCCTATATATTTACATATATGTAATAGATAATTGTTATATATTACATACATGTTGAACCTAAATACATAAATGAGTAGTGTAACATATACGTAACACATAGTGTTACATATACGTGACACATAGTGTTACATATATGTAACACTATGTCAACAGAAAACAAAATGATAACTGTTACATATACGTAACACTATGTTATGGTTTTCATTTGGTCTCTACCTCTATATATGTATATTTATATACATATACATATTATAATTTATAAATTATGTGGCTGGTTGAGAGTGGTTATCACATAAAATATTGGTTATCATTTGATTCCTACCCAACACTATTCAAATTTATAAATTTTCTTAAGAATAAACAAGTTACATACAAATAGATAGATCAATAAACGATGAAATATACATCCTTTATGCCTAGTTGGCTTAAACCATTAACTTGTTATCCAAGATTAGGGTTTTAGAGATCTTTAATTACAATCTAGTCCTTATAAATATCATGTAATTATATTTAAGGAGCTTCATTATTTTAATTATCAATTAACTAACTATTAGTTAATTGTTTAGAATTATATCCAAGATAACTATAATTACAATTAAAACAATATTGTAATTGATAAATATGTTCCAAACATATTTTCACCAATTTATTATTAATCCGATTAATAAAGATAATTATCACATAAATAGTTATTGCGTCTAACCATTGTTGTTCATCCGTCTTGATAATTATTTCACAAATAATTATCTCACCTATTTATCTATTTGTGTAATGAACTATATTAACCTTTAATATATCCATTCTTTATAATTGTTGCCCTAAATGTAAATCTTTGGATCTTACCTCGTTAACATTGTTTTCAAGTGTCGTTTCAGGCATACAAGTCCAACAATTACCGCTATCACATAAAATATTGGTTATCATTTGATTCATACCCAATACTATTCAGATTTATATGTTTTCTGAAGAATAAACAAATTACATATAAATAGATAGATCAATAAATGATAAATATATGGCCTTTATGTCTAGTTGGCTTAACACATGATCCTAATTCTAGCCCATATATTTTATTTACATTATAATTTTGAACTTAGTTTCCATTGGGGTAACTAATTTTTTGATCAATGAAGCAATCGACTTCATGATGAGCAAATACTATAAATCAAAATGCCTTGGGTGCATGATAGGGTAGTGTTTGTTTCTTTGGTGATTGGTACTTTGAGAAGGTTTGGGAATGCATATCAAATGCAATAATGGATAATATGATATATGAGTTTCGTGAATGTTTGTGTCTTATGGGAATAAGATCTTCTTGATTCTATGTTAAAAGGTATTTTGGTTAGTATTATGTGACTTTGACTTCTCAAGAATGTTGATTTTCACAATGAGAAAAAGATAACAATTTCAAATATTCTTGTGAGAATGACTTTTCATGCCAAAATCTACTAGATTAATGTTTTTTCTGTCTTTAACTCGTAGTATTGTAGCTCTTTATATTGTTCATTATGATATCTGGGCACCTTCCCCCGGTTTATCATTATGTCCAGGGGCGGACTTAAGTGGGGGGGGGGGGGGAGGCACAGGAACCCCTCGAGTTTCGAAATTTTAGTGTAATGGTAGGTAAAAAAACTGGGGTGAACCCCCTTCGAAATTTTCCTGGATCCGCCACTGATTATGTCTACCACTGCTTTTATAATATGCATTGATGATTATAATCGTTTTATATGGATATATCATTTGTCCCATAGATCTCAAGCCATTGATTTCTTCTGATATTTTAACCATTTGTTAAAAAATTGTTTTTTTGCACCATCAAACAATTACAATGTGATGGTGTCCCTGAGCTTATTCGAGGATAGATGAGTCGGTTTCTCTCATATACGCACATTACATATCGTATCTCATGTCTGTACACACCACAACAAATGGGGTCATGGAACGGAAAAACATACATCTTTCTGAAAATCGTCCGAGCGCTCTTCTTTCATGTGCACCTTCCTCATAAAATTTGGTATGATGTATATGCTACATCCACATTACTTATAAATGGTTTATAGTTTTTTACCCTTGCCATTCTTCTGCATATGAGATTCTCTTTTGATCCTGACCTAATTATACTCTACTACACACATAAATTGTTGCTTTACTCTCTAACCAGATGTGGTCATTGGTGTAGGCTCCCGTTTAGGCAAACAATGTTGGTTGTAATTAGGTATATAGATTAAGAGACACCTAGTTGGATCTTTCAGCAGATACAAAACCCGACTTGTTACCAAGGGTTTTCATTAACAAGAGGGTAATGATTATACACATGCATTTGGTCCCGTTGTTAAACCAATTACTATCAAGTTGATGTAATCAGTTGTTTTTTATTAGGGATGGGATACCCAGCAGATTGACATCAGTAATGCCTTTATCCAAGACCGTGTATATGGCAAGACCTTTTGGTTGTGTTGACTTGTCTTGCCCACATCATGTATGCCTTATATATAAGGCTCTTGAATGCCTTAAACAGGCTGTGAGAGCTTGGTTTTCCATGTTATCTACAGCCTTCTTACGTTTGGCTTTACTCGGTGTGTCAATCATACATTCTTGTTCATTTATTATCGGGATTCAATTATGTGCTATGTGCTTGTGTACGTTGATTTTATCTTTATTACTATTATGTACTCGTGTACGTTGATTTTATCTTTATTACCAAGAGTTGTCATCATTTGTGACTAATTTGATTCTCAGTTTGCGCTCAAGAGTTTGAGCATATTGAGTTGTTTTTGGGGATACATGCCACTTTCTTGGATAATATTCTTCACATTTTCAGCAATGGTATTTACGAGATCTATTACAACGTACATGCCCGAGTATGTGTCTACTCTTATATACTACAATCTCTCTTGACGTCAGCTTTCCCGGTATTCTGGTGTGCCTTTAGAGGATCCATTATTATATTTCAGTACAGTTGTGGACTTACAAGATAATATCTTGTCTTGACTCTAATAGAGATAGCATATGTAGTCAGTAAGGTTTCCCAATTCCTTCATAAACCTATTATAGCATATGCAGTCAGTAAGGTTTCCCAATTTCTTCATAAACATATTGATCGTCACTGGATCACAGTCAAGCGTATTCTTCTGTACCTTAAGGGTATTATATCTTATGCACGGACTCTTCACGAATCCTACACCATGATTATTCATGCTTATGCAAATGTCGACACATGCTCTTGTATATTTCTCATACCCAATCTCATTAGTTGGAGTTTCAAGGAACAACATACAATTGTTTGTTCCAGTATCGAGGCGAAGTGTCACACTGCTTCTGAGCTTTGATTTATCACTTCTCTACTTCATGAGTTACAGATACCTTTTATCCGTCCACCTATATTGTGGTGTGACATCAACTAGCTTCTTTCATAATCGTAATAGCCTGTAACTAATACATGAAATATTTGTATTGTATGTATTCAATATGAAGATACAAAGCTATTATAGAAGAAATACATGAAAATGCCAACAACACCATAACTATCTAATAATTACATAAGGAAAACCAAGAGTTCATATAAGTGCCTCAATATGTATCAACTACAATAAATGGTTGTGTGAGATGTGTTTGTTCGGGTTTTGAGATAATATTGATCGGTGGCAACAATAGTGTTGGCTGACTATAGGTGGTGACAGATTAACAGTGGGTGGTGGAGTGTTGGTCGGGGTGGTTGGGGCGAAAGGGAGGGGTCGAGAGGGGCGAGGAGAGGATGCTTGAAGCATAAAAGGGATTTTATTTATTTACTTTTGTTGTTTTTAATAAAAATGATAAAATAATTATTTCACATCAACTTAACAATTATTTTTAACGTGTGTTGGTGTTAGAGACCAACCACATTATAAAGTTAGAAAATGTTAGGACCAGATCGGTAATTTATCAAAACATTAGCTTCGAATCCTTAATATGATCATGGCAAATGGATCATTGCCAATTTAAATACACCCTTTATCTAAATCATAAAACAAACATTTAGACTATTTTAATTATTAAACTCAAAATTCAAACAAGCAAAACAAAAACATCCTTAATTATTTTTCTATAATTGAATGGATATAATGTAGTTTTTTTATTTTTTGTTTTGTTGTACTAGCAGCTAATTAAACAACCATAAAAAGTAATAAAAAGAAGACATGATTCAAATAATGAGTATGCCATTAGTCCATTCCTGACATGTAATGTCTATTTTGAAGACATATATAATAAATGTAAAGAAGCTATCGTTTAAGACTGAGTGTAGTGGGCTAAAGCCCATTGCACCGTGGTCAATGAGGCGGTAAACACCGTGGGTGCGTCAAAGGGCGGAGTGTGAGGGGTTTAATAGGCGCGAGGGCAGGAGGGTTGAGGTGTGATGAGATGGGCCAATCAGAGATGGTAGTGGGGGCGGCAAGAGGGTGGGGGCATTGCCCCACTACACATAGTCTAATGTGAAGTCATAAACACATTTTATATCTTGTGTGACTACAATTGCGATTTTTTCTTAATTATGCAACTCAACGATTGTATCTTCTGGCATTTGTTTGTATCCTTAGCCGGATTCTAGGTTTCCTTTTCTTCTACGCTTGAATTAAAATTTATTTCATTTAGTCCTTTTTGCTTTAAAAGTCAAACATATGCGTGTTGAAAACACGACACAAACCTAACACGAAACTCACGGGGCCAATATTAAGTCAAACCCATGAAACCGTTTTGCTAAACGGGTCGTGTTCGGGTCGACCTGACGAGTTCATGGGCTGACATGTTTAATTTTATACTTATTCTTTTTAAAATGTGTTTTATGTCATAACTTAAACTAAACGGCTCTTTTATGCTAAAATTTTAAAAGATATACGATAATTAAATTTTATAGTTTAAAGGAAATTATTTTATATAAATTTATATTTTTAGAGTATAAATATGTAAAAGAATAAAAATTTCGGGTTAAATGAGTCATTTTCAGGTTCTTGTGTCTCACATAATTTTCGGGTTTGTTTCGTGTTCAGGTGCGTGTCAATTTTTCGGGTTCGTATCGGGTTTGACTTGTGAACCCAAGAACACGACCTATTTAACACCCCTAATCAAACCCGATTGTCACCATTTGACAGCCTTTTAGATCTTTATTGTTATAATTTTGTCTTTATAAACATATTTAACCAAATAATTATTTTTAAAATTCATTAAAGAAAAATAAAAACAAGTTTTTTTGACCTGATTCAACCTGTACAAAAGAAAACTCCAATTTGACCCGTTAACATGACCCACCCATTTTACCACCTCTACTTTTTAGTACCGGGTTGATGCATTATAACTACTTTTTCAGCTTGAGAGAGTTAAGACTTTTGTAGAAGAAACAAACTTCAGCTGGATTACAAGAGAACATGAATGTGTAATCCAATGGGTTATAAAGATTTGCTCCATCATAAAATCTAAAGAAGACAACTTTTTGGACAATAATTTAATTAAATACAACTGAACTCAGGAACATAAAACATATTATTGGATATGTTAAATATTCCAAAATGCTTAAACTTTGTTTGCACAGAAATTGACCAAATATCTTTTATATGGTAAACCAAATCTGCATTTTACAAATAATGATTTGGAGGCTTTTTGTAGTAAAAATCACACTTTGGGACCTGTTTGACCCGTATCATTTTTACTACCTTTTACTTTCACTTATTTGACCCGTTAGAGATCAAAGAGTCAATCTTTGTCATAGTTACTATATGGGTAGACATTTTCACCTCTGCATGTGAAATTAAAACGAAATGAGGTTTAACCTTTCATAGTCATGTGATATTATGTTATTTTACATATTTGACCCGTTATTAATCATGTTTATATTTTGTAAGCGGGTCGTGACACTTTGCTTCTGGGTATGAATTTTCCTTAGTCTTTAGACTGCTGCACATATTGCTTTTTTCTACTGTTATATGTTTTGTGGGCAAATTTCATATACCATTTAATGATAAAAAAATTCTAATAATAACAAAATAATCTAATTTCTGTAAACAAAACTGAGTTTTAAGCATTTAAATAAACTTAGGGCGACTTTCAACCAATTTAATAACTTTGACCGGTAATCTTTTTTTATTTGCATCCGAGCTTTTATCAATCATTTGATCTGTTACAATACTTGTCATTCTTGAAAAACTTAGCTGATGTTCATCTGCACCTTAATGATATTTATATTGTCTTCATTCTTAGTTCAAACTTCTTATATATATATACCTACTAGGTTAGAATCCCGTGTATTATACGGGTTGAATAAATGTAATGTTATATACTTAGTAATAAAAAATGTATTTTCTTTAAAAACCCGTGTATTACACGGGTTGAATAAAATATAATGTAATCTGTTAACATATACACTCGTCAAAATATGTCTTAAAAAAATATACTTTGACGTGACGGTTATAAATTCTATTAAGTTAATTTTTAAAACATTTTTTTTTCAACTGGGTATTAATTTTTTTATGTAATTAATAAATGTTAATTTATATTAAATTCATTTGGTTAATGATATAATAACTATCTATAATTAAATAATAAGCATCTATAATTAGATTTATATTAAATATTTAAAAATATATATTCTTTTAATATAACTATTTAATAGGAGAGATATGCGGGAAAAGTATGCTAAGGATGCACCAGAAAGTGACGCGTCTCACCAAAACCTTTATTTATTAGTATATATATATATATATATATATATATATAAACATGTATGTGTGTGTGACATCAGTGTCAAGTTGATAATCTGATTTCTCATGATAAAACGAGTTTTAAGCATTTGAATACACATTGGAGCAGTAGTTGTGTAGCCAGAGATGAACTAGCGAGTGAAATTGGTAATTAATCAGAGATTATAAACTCAAACTCAGATTTAGATCATAACTCGACCCGTTTTAATTCCCGTTAACTCGAAAAATTACAATTGCACAATATAACCCACAAACTTTGGGTATATACAGGCTAATTAAACTTGAAAACCTAACTAGATGCGAATTATTATCCTTAACACATTCAAACTCTAATTAATTAAATATTTCCTTGTGGTCATCATGGGCTCGATGGGTCGGCCCATACCATAACTAAATCGAGCTAACAGCGAGACTAAATTTGTACATGAAAATCTTATGTCATAGTGTTGCTGAAATTTCTGGTGTGTAGTAAGTTTTTATGTGTCTCTAGAACTCGAGTAGAGAACTCATTGTATAATCATATTAAAAGAAAATTTGATAAGAGGTTAAACTGTATTAAACGAAATTTAAATTGTATTAGCATCTTTTAGATATGCAATTTAAACTTTTTTAGTAAAGAAAACATTTTTCATATAAATGGCAACATCAAAGTTCATATTTTACAAACCTTTCATTCTCCTGGACTTAAAGCTGATAGAAGTTGGTTCAGAGAAGTTGCAAAAGTTTGAATCTTTTACGTCATTTGACAGTATTTACCGAGTTTAACAAACATATATTGACTTCTTACTTATAAGGCTAAGGGGAGTACCGGCGTGGAGCGGGGCGTGGATTTGAGGTGGCTGGCGTGGGGCCGTGGAACACCACCACGGTCGTGGAAGGTTAGCCGTTGGGGTGGGGCCAAACCACTCAAACGGTCAAAAATTTAAAAAAAAAATAAATTTTTAAATATATTTTTTACTATAAATATAACCAATCTCAAACATATTTTTACCATCTCAAACACATATACTCTTCTACCAATCTCAACTATCTCAAACCATTTTTCAATCCAACCCACTCTCAAATGGATTCACTCAATTCACCATCTTCCGAATCCGAAGGTGTCGCTCCAATCTTTTTCGAAACGGTTGCCACAACTATCATTGAAATACTTAGAGATGATGCCAAAAGTTCGAACACGCCTACATACACACGAAGAACCACTTTGAACCGAGACAGTGAAGCCACTCACGAGCGTTTAATTAACATCTACGGGCCAAGATACTTACGCAAACCGACTCCAAGCGACATTCAACAAATCTACAAACATCACGAGGAGGTGCATGGGCTACCCGGCATGCTTGGTAGCCTAGATTGTATGCATTGGGAGTGGAGTAATTGCCCAAATGCATGGCGAGGGCAATATATGCGAGGTGACCATCCGGCTCCAACAATTATGCTCGAGCCAGTCGCATCACAGGATCTATGGTTTTGGCATGCTTTCTTTGGAGTTGCGGGTTCAAACAATGGCATAAATGTGTTTAACCAATCCCCGCTATTCAACACCATGGTTAACGGAACCGCACCCGATAGTTCTTTTGAGCTTAGAGGTACGAGATATAAGCACGACTATTTCCTCGTTGATGGTATTTATCCCGAATGGGCTACTTTTGTGAAATCGTTTTCATGTCAAAAGATGAACCTAGAAAATATTTCAAACGCCGACAAGAATCGGTGAGAAAAGATATTGAACGTGCTTTTGGTGTACTGAAACTAAAATTTCATATAGTGAAAAACCCGGCACGTGCATAGAAGCTCGAAAAAATACGGCGTGTAATGTACACTTGCATCATCCTACGTAACATGATCATTGAGGATGAAGGCCGGGCAATTTGCGAGTTTAACGAAGAAGAATTTGAAGCGACAATTGGATTCGAGGAAGTTAGCGAGGCCCAACAAAGTGTGAACGAACAATATAAACGCAATTGTGAAATGCGCAACAATCTTCGTCATGATTTAGTGCTTCATCTCGACTCGGGCAACAATTAAAGTCTTGTTTTAAGTTGATTATTAAGTTTTTATTATGTATTTTTATTATTAATGTATTTTTTAGTTAGTAATCAAAAAATATTATTTTATTTTTTATTTATTAAGGCTTTTATATTAATTATTAAAACAAATTAATATTAAATTAAATTAGAAAAAGAAAATGACGTGACAGTGTGAAGATGTGGAACCATTTACCTCAAATGTGAAGGGGTGTGAAAAAGCTGTGGAATCTGATGTTACGCTGACGCGGAGGGATGTGGAGGTGTGGAAACTATGGATAGTACCCTTAGCCTAAGGGTATCGAGGGCACTACTCTAACCCAAAAAAATACCATAAGAAAATACCAATGAGTGAGTGACACCTCATTTTTATCCAAATCCAACTCTAAGTACCCTAAGTGTTGCGGGCACAACCCTAAGTACCCTAAAGATTTTTTTCTTTTTTAAAATTAATTTTTTATTAAAACTAACTAAAAAATTAAAATTAATAAAAAAAACTTCATTAATTAAAAAAAGGTACATAAATAAGAAATAAAAAATACAATAAATAAAAAAGTATATAAAAATAAATCTAGAAATCACAAGGCTATCATCTCTTGCTGAACTTAATGTATGATATTTATAAGATGAATTTTTTTAATGTATAACGGCTATAATGCCTTTACCCAATGGATGGAAAAAAAATTTATTCACAGGTAGTTATACTCGAATGCCTTTACCCAATTTATTGACGACGGTGTACCCGCCTTACCCAATGACTTACCCGAAGGGTGCCCCCAACATCCCGAAGGGTGCCCCCAACACCATAAACTCTTTCAAGATTTCTTCACCCAAGTTAAGTTCCTATCTAATTTCTTAAAGTAATTTCATTTTAAATACACCATTTTAAAAATCAATATCTCATTCACCAATTCCTTATTTTGTACGCTCCTTGTCTGTTGTGAAGCTCTCATCAAAATGAAAATCCATGAATTAATAATTATGTATATAATAATTACACATATTTACGGTGGCGGATCCATGAATTTGTTTCATTGGTGTCGAAATTTTTTGGTGTTTGGATGTCTATTAAAAGAGATTTTTGTCGAGTCGGGTCACTGAAAATTTTTTGTCGGATTGAGTCGAGTCATCGAACTTTTTTTTACCAAATTGAGTTAGGTTACCAAAATATTTTGAGTTTTTGAGTATAGATCTAAGGTTTTTGTTTCGGTTCTAAATTCATATAACTGGATTTTTTTACAATATTCCTAAAATTGAAACCCTAGTAGAGAGAACATTTTTAGAGTCGGTGAAATAGTGCCTTTGAAGCGGTTTTGTGACAGCTTCAAAAGATAACGCTTAAAAAAATGTTTATATTTTGTAAGCGGGTCTGTTTTTTAAGGCGGTTTTCCTTAAAACCGGTCCAAAAAAGATTTTTGGACCGCTCCATAAAAGTATTTCTGTACTAGTAAAATTTTCAATGAACAAATCTATAGACTAAACATGAAACATTCAATTATCAAATGACTAAGGAATCTAACATAATAACATTCAAATACCAATCTATAGACTAAACATAAAACATCCAACTACCCAAATTAATATTCATATATTCAATCAATGATCGAATATTCTAATAAATAATCGAATAATAAAGTAAAATTTAGAGAAAAAGTTCAACAAAAATACTTCATTTATTAGACAAAAAGTTAAAAAAAACCCTTAAATTGGGGTTGTTTGGTATTTTGGACCAGATTTGGGATAGCGGATGGGCAATACTCTGACAGGCGACCCGACTCTCGCAGATGGCAGTGGCAGGTGATGGCCGATTGGGCCATGGGAGCAACACTTTTCAGTCGATAGTTTTTTTTTCACTGAATCGCGTTCGATGGGGAGTAGGAGCGTTTAGCAAGGCTGATTAATTATTTAGAAGGGAATAGATGGACACAGGTTAAAAGGTTATTGAGTTAAATGGTTAGTGGCCTAGTACGCTTAATTGTTTATAATGATTAATGAGTATGTCCAATTAACTAATTAATTTATAATAGATTTATATTTATTAATTAGCTTATAACAACTAATAAGTTTATATTAGTAAAAACTCATTCAAGGAAATTTCCATCTACATTATTGTCATATGACATCATCAACATTGTTATGCACAATGTAGTGCTTTTTTTTGGGACAAGAATAGTATTTAAACATATGAGACATAGAGTTACTTCTCATAATTGTAGATACATATCGGTTGTTTTTAAATTATTATCCTTAATTCATTGTTGGATGATAAATTTTTATTTTACTTAGTACGTCACCCACTCGAAATTCACCGATACTAAGAACAATGTTAATCACTTAATGACAAATTTTCATAATAATATAATGATATTGGTAAAAAAAATACTAATACTAAATGTTATATATGTAGAGTTTGATTGATTTAAAATGACCCAAATTATTTTAGATAAATAAAACATGTCAACTATATATAATAAATTCCCAAACCAACCAAACTAATTTAGGTTGCCTTACTTGGCATGTTTTAATTTATACTATTTTTTATTTAATTTAAAACACTTTTTTTTTAGTAAAGAACACTCTCTTTGACTGCATTTATATCAACCACACTTGGTATATTTAATTCAACCACATTTTTTCACATAAAAACCCATAAGACAAAGTAGAAATCATAATTGTCTCATCCAAATTTCATATAAAGAAATAAATAAGCAAACCAAGAACAAAGAAAGTGACATGTCATGATACTTTCCTTTTAAAAATTTGAATTGTTTTCCAAAGTAATGAGCTATATACCTAATTATGTGTAGTAGATTATTAATTATTTGCCTGATGGCGAATTGAACACTAAATAATAAACAATGAACACTAGTAAAAAAAACATCATTTATGGCGGATGAAAATAACCTTTTATGGCGGTTTCACACTCACCGTCATAAATGTAACAAGATTAATTAAATTCTTTTTTCTTTATTTTTGGAACTCCGTACAATCACCGCCATAAATTCTATAAATTTAATAAATACCGTCATAAATGATAAAATAATTTATATAACCGCAATAAATGGTTTAATTTATATAACCGCAATAAATGGTTAAAGATGATAAAACACCGCAATAAATTGTAGATAATTATTTATTAACCATCTTAAATTAATTAGATTACTCTAATTAATTAACTAACCGTCTGTTACAAATATATTATTTATTCCACTTTTATACATTAAAAAATATCAAATATTTTAAACCCTTTTAAATTATAATAATAATTATAAGAAATTATTGGGTATTAATTCTTAACCCTAAACATGTCGTCATTCTCAATCATACTTTAATCAACATTCAAATTTCATTCAGAGTTCCTTCATCATTCAACTTTCATTCATTCAATTGCTTGCTCCTAATTTCTTCTTAAAATCTCTAACAAAAGAATGGTAACACTTATCATAATCATCTCTTTTTAACATAACTTAAACTATTTGTTATATATTCGCATATATTCATATAGATTAATTTCGGATGGTCCCTTTCGGGACTGCTTTTTGATTGTTTTATCTCATTAGGATATATATACGTTTAAACGAGTTGATTATTTAAAAAAAACGACAAATTTCTCTTTACTCCATCAAGCTTGCTATATATAAGCAAACTTGAGGAGTTAAGGGGAAATGTTGTCGGTTTTTTTAAATAATCAACCCGTTATAACGTATATATATATATATATATATATATATGGGATGGAACAATCAAAAAGTGGGTTAGGATTCACCACATTAGATTAATTTTGGTTTATTCATTCACATCAAATTTATTCAGTCATACATGTTTTTTTTTGTTTATTTATTTTAGATGGATCGTAACCATTGGATGTACGAAATTATACGTACGAACCCAGTATTTGTGATCGGCCTGCAAAGTTTTTTTAAGAGCGCTGAAGAGGATCGTGTGAAAAAAGGAAATGAATCCATTCCGTGTCCTTGTATGGAATGTAAAAACTTTTCAGAATTTAAGGAAATATTAGAAATCGAGTATCATTTGTTTAAGAATGGATTTATATTTAATTATACTTGTTGGTCAAAACACGGAGAATCACTTGATAATCGTAGCACAACGTCGATTATAATAGATGGTAATAATGATGAGAACAACGCCCCGTATATTAGTGATGATAATGATAACTTAAATGAGGGCAATGATCATTTAAATGACATTTTCAATGACTTGGAAATTAATACTGACGACAATGATCAAGAAAAACTACAACAGATATTTACCGATTCGGAAAAACCGTTATATGATGGTTGTGAAAAATTTTCTAAGCTTAGTGATGTGTTGAAACTGTTTAACTTAAAGTCGAACAACGGATTGAGCAATAAGAGTTTTACAAGTCTATTGGAGTTATTTCATGACATGCTTCCCAAAGACAACGAGTTACCCTTATCTGTATACCAAGCTAAGAAATTGATGTGTCCAATGGAATTAGAAGTTGAAAAAATACATGCATGTTCGAATGATTGTATGTTATATAGAAATCAGTTTGAAAAAACCCATAAATGTGTTACCAGTGGTGTATCGAGGTACAAGCATCAAAATGAATCTGGTGAATATTATGATGATGTGACGAAAAACGGACCACCGGCTAAATTATTGTGGTATTTCCCTATTATACTGAGACTAAAGCGTTTATTTGCTAATCCTAAAGAATCAAAATTGTTGCGTTGGCATTCTGATAAGCGTAAAGATGATGGAAAGTTAAGACATGTGGCGGATTCACCTTAGTGGAGAAATATTGATTATGATTTTCCCAATTTTGGTAACGAGATTAGAAATATATGATTTGGTCTTAGTTCAGACGGTATTAACCCTTTCGAAAACATGAGCAGTCGTCATAGCACTTGGCCGGTTCTTCTATGCATCCACAACCTTCCACCGTGGTTATGCATGAAACGAAAATACATAATCATGTCGTTGTTAATTCAGGGTCCAAAACAACCTGGTAATGACATTGATGTTTATTTGTATCCTTTAATTGATGACCTAAAAACTCTATGGATTCCAGGTATAGACGTGTATTATGCTTATAAAAAGGAGAACTTTAAGTTGCGAGCCATGATTTTTTGCACTATAAATGATTTCCCAGCTTATGCCAATTTGTCAGGATATAGTACGAAAGGTAAGAAATCTTGTCCCGTATGTGAAGATGAAACAAGCTCGATAAGGTTAAATCTTTGCAAAAAAACTGTGTATATGGCACATCGACGATTTCTTCCGCCAAATCACCATTATCGAAGACTTACAGAAGAATTCGATGGAAGCACCGAGACCAGAAGGGCTAGGAAAGGTTTTGATGCATTTTCAAGAGTTCAAAATTTAAATACCGTGTTGGGAAAAAGAGCTTGTACTAAGAACGGAGGCAATTGGAAAAAGAGGTCAATTTTTTGGGATTTACCTTGCTGGAAAAGTCTAGAAGTTCGACATTGTCTAGATGTGATGCATATTGAAAAAAATGTATGTGAAAGTTTATTGGGTTTATTGTTAAACATCCCCGGAAAAACTAAAGTTGGAATTAATGCCCGTAAAGACATGGAAGAAATGAGAATACGTAAAGAGCTTGCCCCTGTTAAGAAGCCAATGGTTTTATTCTGTCACCTGCGTGTCATACCATGTCAAGAGAGAGCAAATTGTAAGTATATTTTATTGTTTGTTTATTTTTATGTTTTGATTAAATAATTGTTAATTCACTTTATTTAGTGCCCTCAACAAGCTAGCACATGAGAATGCGGTTATTATGTGGTGATGCTTATTTATGAATTTGTGATTTCTAACATAGAGCATATTGTAAGTATATTTTATATACTTACATTAATATAAGTTTAACTAAAATTTATATTGAATTCTAATCTAAATTTTATCTATTTTAATGTTTTAGTTACTTCCCGATCCTAGCCTTGTTCGTCAAACGGAAATTGACGAATTTGTAGAACGTATATTAAAGGTGTTTGTATCAATTTTTGTGGACTATGAAGATGAATAAAGGTAAGTATATACAAGATATATAACTTAAATTAGATTGTTTGTTTTGTATAAACATGTGTACATTTCAGAAGGGTAATACTACCTTTTCATTTGGAATTTTGTTTAAAATTTTTACAATTTACAATTTTGAAGTTTTAAACAGCAGTCAACAAGTTATTTAGTCAACAAGTTTTACAATTTACAATTTTTTAAGTATTTGTATTGATCATTTTACATAGGAATATTGGTGGTGACAGAAGCTTAATGGAACTCAAGTTTGGTGGTGACAGAAGCTTAATGTAACTCAAGTTTGGTGGTGATAGACCAAGCTTAATGGAAGTGAGTAGTACATGATTTTGTTAAATAGAAAAGAAAATTAAAGGATGCAAAAATTTATGTTGTAAATACTAAATACTATCTATTTTATAAATGCAATCTCTTTATATTTATAGTAGTACCTCTAGGTTATGTATAAATGCAATTTCTTATGTTTATAGTTATACAGGTCTGTATCCAGCAGGAAATAAAAACCATATAACCAAAATTAAATTACAAATTAAAGTAAAAAAATATATTTTTATTACATTTTATAGAACCGCCATAAAAGGTTTTAGTTAAAATGATATTTTAAATTATTTATGGCGATCATCATTTTATATTTATTTTTAAAGAACCGTCATAAAAAGGTTTTAATTAAAATGATTTATTAAATTCATAGAAAACCATTTATGGCGATCATTTACCTTTTATTGCGCTCTCATTTATGGTGGTCTATAAAACGCCATAAATGATGTTATTTTTGTACTAGTGGGAAACACACTAATCAACTACTGGGCTTTGGTCTAGTGGTTACGGCGATGAAGACTCAACCTGCCCACGCAGGTTCGAGTCCGAGCCACCCCGGGTTTTAGTCCGGAGTGCGTTACGTTAGCGGGTTTGGCCTGTGTAGCGGCCCAACTGTTGTCAAGTGGCAGCAGGCTCCATGGTTTCCCGGTGATAGCCTTAGCCTCTCGTTCTGAACCCGCGGGCCCGGTTCAGACAACGTAGTGGTCAGGTTGAGAGGTAGGATCTCCGATTTGGAGATGTAACCGACACTTAAAAATGAAAGTTACCTATCAAAAAAAAGTGAAGATACAT
This sequence comes from Smallanthus sonchifolius, assembly GCA_023525975.1. Lineage (NCBI taxonomy): Eukaryota > Viridiplantae > Streptophyta > Magnoliopsida > Asterales > Asteraceae > Smallanthus > Smallanthus sonchifolius. The sequence goes on along the minus strand of CM042028.1, from coordinate 69,745,515 downwards.
ATAAAGAGAAATTAAAAGTACAATAAGAAGTGTTAAAGAATATATAGTTAATTTAATAAATCATCGTTTTATATATATTTATTTATTTTTAATTATTTTAACCGTTTCAATTTTGATTCATGAACCAAAACATAAAATGACAAATGTTGTGACTGAAAAAAATGACGAGGTTCGTCATCTCTATTTTTGGAATATGGTATGAGTTATGAAACTTGAAACTAGCTAGGTCCAATTTTGGAATATGTTATGTAGAATTTTGAAAGTAATAACAATTCTAATCAAGTGTATAAATCTATACATACTAATAAATAAAGGTTTTGGGGTGTCACATGTCATTCTCATGTCCATCCTTAACATTTTTTTCCCGCATCTCTCCTATTTAATGATACACATTTCTATAAAAAAACTATAATTTGTGTTTCCAACATCTCTCTCGTATTAAATAATAATGATTTTTATAACTATTTTTATAAAACATTTTTTAATTAAAAAAATAGTTTTGTTCATAAAACATTTTTATAATTTGAACATTTCTTTCATTCTTTTTAATAAACATTTTTAAAAAATAACTATATAATGTTTCTAAAATTTGTATTAAAAAATTATTTAATATGTCAAAAATATGTAATATTAGATCTTTATTACTAAAGTATATATAACACTATATTTACTCACCCTGTATAATATACAGGGTTTCTAACCTGTATCATAATAAATGAATAACTATCTTTGCTAAGTGTCGACTTCTGATGAAATCTAGATTTTTTTTCGTCTTTCTCTCTTATTAAATAAGGATAATGTTAAATAATTAAATATCTAACATATATTCTAATATTTTATTAAAAAATACTAAATGATAAGAAAATTTCAATTATTTTTTATTTCATAGATACTAATAACATCAAACATACAAATCTTCATAGAAAATATTGTTTTATAACAAGTTGTATTTATTTAACCCATATAAAACATGGGCTTCAACCTAGTAAAGTAATCAAATGTAGAGAGAAAGCTAATCCCTATAAATTACAAGTTATAATGAAAAGAATGATAAGTTATGTGTGTCTATATTGAGTTTAAGATCACTTAAAAATAAACACATGTTTTAAAGCCTTTAATCACATTTTATAAACTAAAACAAACAATTCAAAGTTAATAAAAGATCTATTTTATCAAGAGATCTATGAGAAGAATATTTCTTAAAATCATCATCATCCATACCTAGTAAAATTCCACCAATGTCACAAGCTATTGACAGGGTCTGGGGAGGGTAAGATGTAGTCAAACCATAACTTTATCCTAAAGGATAGAGATGTTGCTTCCAAAGAGACCCCCAACTCCAAAAAACCCGTCTCGGTATGAAGAGAATATAAGAACTGTGAGGAAACAACAGACAACAACAAGTCAACAAAGAGCTAATAATAATAATACTAATGATAATATAGTAATAGTCAGCTACAGATAACAGTAAAAGATGAAACAAAGTAAGTGATTACATAAAAGGTGAAGAAGGTAAAAACATATAACATCCTATATACACAAGCAAGAAAGAAGGTAGCATGTATTATAGGTCAACCTATTCTAGATATAAAAAGCTCGTAATCTATGTTAAACCAACCTATTTCTTAAAAGAGTAAATTACTATTTGAGTCCCTGACGTTTGTCTATTTTAACTAGTTGAGTCCCTTATGTTTCAAAACCTTGGTCTGAACCCTGACTTATCATTTTTGACTTAATTTGAGTCCAAATGGCTAACATCGTTAGATTTAACAGTTAACTTTTTTATGAAATGACCAAAACACGACTCAAATGCTTAAAAAATATTATATATTCTACCATCTCTTCTTCTCCTCACGACCACCGCCATCAAATGCGCTCAAGAATCATCCGCCTTTTTGATCAATTTCGCTCCAAGGTACTCCAATTTCGATTTATATAATTCATTTCTATTCATGTTTTACTGATGATTTGTGTATCCTTTTGGAATCAGTCAATCAGGAGACGAAATTGAAGATCGAATTTCGTGGAATTGACTGGTCAAGTTCATTTAGAATCATGTTGGCAAATTGTCTCCACTACACTCCAACGCCTCCCCCTCAAATCCATCAAAACGATCATATTCATGCTCAAGAAAACCCACCATTCAACACCACTGTCTCATCCCTCATCCACCGCATCGCCGCCCTGGAACCTTATGACAACACATCTAGTCCCAGCTTAATAGAAGTTAGTTCAGATGTAGTTACAATGTCCAATGGGACATACTAGTTGTCGTCGGAATCCGCCGCTAGAGGTTTGATCTCGCCATCTCCGATGACCTAGCCCCCTCTGAATGTCGCCGGAATGCCTAGCGCTGCCGCCAGATCTCGCCGGAGAAGGGTTTTTGGTCTGAAACGCGTCGTTGCTACCCTTCTTGGACCAGTAGCCCTTGAATCACATTACCACGAGACCCGATTTCCGCCGTCAGGGGGGCCGATCTGCCCAGCTATGGTCGCGCAAGCCCTGCCTTGGTCGTAGAAGGTGGCTCAAGGGATTGCGGCTGAGGTTGAAGGTTTGATGGGAAGGGGAGGTTGAAGGTTTGATGGGAAGGGGAGGTGGAAGTAGGGGTGTTCAAAAGTATCCGTATACGAAACCGAACCCGAAATATCCGAAATTCGAATCCGAATTATTCGATTCGGATAACATTTTTCAAAATTTTTGGATATTCGGATATCCGAATATCCGAAAATAATTTTTTTAATTTTTTTTAAGATATCTTTCCTATAAAGTGCTAGGAATACAATATATATATATATATATAAAGTACTAGGTTAGATTCCCGTGTACTACACGAGTTGAACAATAAAAATAACAAAATTCATAAAATTATAAGAATTTCTCAAGACTGAAATTACATATAAGTAACGACATTAAGTAATAAATCAATAATAATGAAAATGAAAAAATATAATTATAATTCATAAATTTTCATAATTTGAAAGTTAAGGATTCAAAATAATGTTTCCATAATACTGAAAATTGTAGAAACGTTATATAGTTATTTTTTTTAAAATGTTTTATAAAAAAGAATGAAAGAAATGTTCAATTTATAAAAATGTTTTATGAACAAAACTATTTTTTTTAAAATAAAAAGCGTTTTATAAAAAATAATTATATAAATCATTATTATTTAATAGGAGAGAGACGGGAAAAAAATAAAAAAACAATTAAATGGAAACTTGTATAATTAACAGGAGAGAGAGACGGGAAAAAAATATGTGGATACATAAAAGAGTGACATGTGTCATACTAAAACCTTTATTTATTATATAGTATAGATATGGTTTTTATGTTATGTGTTTAGCTCTCTTATTTAAAAATAAATAAAACCTATTCGCGTCTTAATTTCAAAAATTATTTTTTTTGTCAAATTTAGATATTGTTTCCTACAAAGTGTTATAAATACAATATATATGAAGTATATATCTTTTTATGTTACGTGTTTAGCCTTCTTATTTTTTTTTTAAAACTAAAACGTATTCGCGTCGTAATTTCGTAAATTACTCAAAAACTGGTTTTATTTTTTTTAATTATTTCATAAAGATGATGTTTATTTTGTATATTTTAATTTAAAAAATATATTTAAGTTAAAAAAAACCTGATATCTGTTTCACTATCTGAATCCGAATCCGAAAATTCAGAAATTTCGGATAGTGGATTTCACTATCCGAATCCGAAATTTTCGCTTATCCGACTTTGAACACACCTAGGTCCAAGGGCCGATTGGCGGTTGGAGGTTTGCCGGAGATGACGCCGAAGGTGGAGCCTGTCGGAAATGGCTGGCGGTTCCCCCTCACTCTCCCGATCTCTCTCTCGTTCACACACACATATGTGTGTGTTGTAGGTGTTCTTGAAAAGAGAAAATGAATGAAATAAGGATAAAATTATTTTTAACCATTTAAGTATTTAGGGGTATTTCAATCTTTTTAGAAAAAAATTAACAGAAAATCTAACAGAGTTAGTCATCAGGACTCAAATAGTTATGAAAAACAAAAGTTAGGCCACAGAGTGTTAAAAAAAGATGAGGGACTCAGATAGTTAAAAATGACAAATCTTAGGAACTCAAATAGTAATTTACTCTTCTTAAAATGATATTTGAAAAATTAAACCAACTTTATAAAGTTGCGTTGGTTTATTTGGGCAAATGTTTAGCTCTTGCCATATATTTGAAAGATTTTCACGCCTATATTAAAGCAACTTTTAGCTAAAACTTGAAACTATTCTTTTGAACACTAAAGCTCTAGATTTCTAAGTTTTGTTAAATGGTCTCTTGATCTCTAAATACTTATCATGAGCAGGGTGCAAACGAGCCAAGTCGGCTCGCGAGCTACTCGAGATCGGCTCGTAAAAAGCTTGAATCGAGCCGAGCTTAAACGAGCTTGAGCCCGAGCTTAAGCCTAAGAATAGGCTTGTTTAATAAACGAGCCCGAGCCTGAGCTTCACTTATCGAGCTCGAGATCACGATCCTAAACAAGACAATTATTTATATAATTTTTTAATTAATATATTAAATATATATTTATAAAATAATAATTAGTGAATATATAATTATGATAAAAATAACTAAATAATATATATTATGTTATATATACAAATTATAATAAAATTTTTATAAAAATAATTATAAATATATATAAATTAATTAATAAATAATAAACGAGCCGAGCTCGAGCTTGAAAAACTACCCACGAACCGAGTCCGAGGTTTAGAAATAGAGTTCGAATCGAGCCGAGCTCGAGCTCAAGCTCACAATAAGTCAAACGAGCCGAGCTCGCCTAGTCAAGCTCACAATAAGTCAAACGAGCCGAGCTCGCCTAGTCGAGCTCGGGCTCGGCTCGACTCGTTTACATCCTTCGTGACAGAAGAGAGATTATAGATTAACAATAAACGAAGTGGTGCAGTATTCTGATTATAATATTCATACGTGTTTGTATGAATATTATTCTTTTCCAAAGCAGTTGCTATATAACCTAATTCGTGGAGTAGGTTATTATTTATTTGTATAATAAAAGTTAAATGACAAAAGGAACATTAATGAGCAAACAATTAACACACTAATCAACTGAAGAAGATATAACTAATACACATAAAAGAGAAATTATAAATATAATAAGAAGTGTTAAAGAATATAGCTTGATCTAATAAATCATCTTTCTATATATTTATTTATTTCTAATTATTTTATCTCAGTTTTGATTCATGAACCTAGACATGAACATGACGGATGTTTGGACTGAAATAGAGGATGAGGTTCGTCATCTCTATTTTTGGAATATGGTATGGGTTATGATTTATGAAACTTAGACTAGGTCTAATTTTGGAATATGATATGTTGAATTATAAAACTAATAATAATTCTAATAAAATCTATGAATAAACTAATCAAAATAATAATTCTTATAAAATCTATACTTGTTAGACCATTCAAACCGACTAAATTGTTTGAAATAAATTACTTAGGTTGAAAAGTTTTAATCAAGTCATTAACACCCATATGAAAAAGGTACTAGTTTTTCATCAACTTCCTTGTTTGTTACTTATGTTTTAATACTTTGTTTAGCAATAGATTCTATTATGATGTTTAGGGTGGGGGTACCCATTCCTCCCACCCCTAAAACCAAGTCAGCGTCACATCATATTTTTCATCCCTTTCTAATCCTTTGCTAGAGTGACAGAATATATCTATCTCTATCTCTAAACCATTTTTTAATTGAATTAAATAAATTACATAATTAAATAAAACATAATTTAAAATATATAATTAATTAAAAAAAAATAAAAACCTTTCATATTAGTTTAAAATATAATATTTCGTTGACATAAAAAATAAATTACAAGACCAAAAAGAAAAACATCAAAAAAAACTATTAGCCGGTCAAGGCGATGTATGTTGTGTTTGCAATATATTCTACGAGATCCCATTAAAGGTTATCGTAGGTTTCTTGGCAACACAATTCTAAAAGAATGTCATCTTTTGGTTCTTCTTCAATGATTGGAAGATCTGGAACATAATCAAGACTTATTGCAGCACCATCGTCTTTCAAAATTATATTGTGTAATATAATGTAAGCGTACATTATATTTCTAATTTTGGAAGGCTTCATGGCCTGTGCAGGTCATCCCACTATAGCCTATTTAGCTTTTAGGACACCAAAAGCTCGATCCATATCCTTTCTTGCGCTTCTTATGCTGCCTTGAATCGTATTCATTGATCGTCAGGTGGAAAACTAAAGGACTTCACCATGGTTGCTCAATTGGGGTATATCCCATTAGCAAGATAATACCAAAATCTGTAATGTATACCTTTGACCTAGAATGGACACTTGAGTGTGGTTCCGTGTACAACGTCATTGAATAACAAAGACTGATTGAGTATGTTAATGTCTTTGTTTAAATAGACAACACCAAATAATGCATGCCAAAACTGTAAATCACTCGAGGCCACCACTTCGAGCATAATTGTTGGGTATTGGTGATCACCTTGCATATATTGACCTCGCCATGTCGTTGGACAATTCCTCCAAACCTAATGTGTAAAACTAGTGCTACTTAGCAATTAGCATTCCTGGAAACAGGGGCGGATCCAGGATTTTTTTTCAGGGGGTTCACTGTTTTTAGATGATCCAATTTCATAGGGCCAGACATAAAAATTTTCGGTTCGGTTCGATTGGTCGGGTCGGGTCGGGCAGGGTGGCTCAACCATTTTTGGAGGCCTAAAGCGAAGAAAAAAACATGAAAATTATGCTTCAAATGTTCACAAATTAACTAATTTGTATTCAAGAGTCATCTACTCATTTGTTTCTATCAATTTTTTACCTCTAATCATATGAATGCTCAAGAACACACATTTAGTTCAAGAAAGAGTTCTTAGTTTTATAGCTTCACAACCGGATCAAGCGAGCAGCAGTGAGCGGCGTCTTTAGGGGGTTCACCCTATAATATTTTAGGGGGTTCACCCCAGTTTTTTTTACCTACCGTTACACTAAAATTTCAAAACTCGGGGGGTTCCTGTGCACCCCCCGCTTCAACTTACATCCGCCCCTGCCTGGAAATCTATATATCAACTTTCATGTGAGACATACAAACGTTGTATGTCATGTGAAGTCGGTCTACGTAAATATTATTTTCCATATAATTAAATAACACCTTCACAAAAATATTGTAGACTTTCAAGGAAAGTTCTTTCCTACATATTCAAGTACTCATCTAGCAAGTCAGGAACATTACCGTATGCTAGTTGACGTATTGTCAATGTGCACTTTTATAATGACGTGAAACTCCTTTTCCACCTAGAATCCCACGTTGTTTGAAAATATTCAAAGTTCACCTCTATATCATCAACAATTTTTTGAAATAGTTGTCATTCGCATCCGAAATCTTGTTCTGAACGTCTCAGTCCCGTATATTGGATGCTCATAGAAGTAATCTGCCATGAGATGATCATGTTCGGCTTGACGATCTCTGCGTACATACGTTTTTGAACTAGCAGTTGATTGATAATTTAATAATTGTTGAACACTTGCAGCAATCAAAGGAAAATTATCCACTCTCGCTTCTTCAACCACATCATTATATGAATCTTTGATGATGAACTAGAAAGTAAAAAATGTGAAAGAGACGCTTTAAATTTGAGGGAAAAATAATAAAAATAGGCTGAAAAATAAATAGTTGAGATTGTCTAAATATGGTTTTTAATTTAAATTAATTTAATTTAAAAAAAACTACCCATTAACTACGGCTTTATGACCGTTGGAGGTCAGGAAAGAATCAGTGTACACAACCCGTCGGGAAGCTATCTTCACGGTACCGATGGGGACGGACCAGTGTTCCCGACGGTACCCTTTCCCGTTGACTATCTCGACCCACTCCACCCCACCTTAAAGAAAAATGATTTAACTTTCTTATTAGACGGTGTTAAATATACATTTTCAATATAATTAAACTCTAATCATCCAACTAACAAGTAATTAATAACGTTACAAGACCTTCATATTGACTTCCATGACCATCCGAATTATGCGTTCATCAAAACGTCCCCAAGTCGAAATGAGATGAACAGTTAAGTCAAGCTATATAAAGCTTCTTATTGGTTTTGCTGGGCGGCACAAGTTTCTGATTGGTGTTGTTTTATTTTATTTTTTAAACAAAATTGGTTAACATTAAAAGAGTAAAATTTCAATAGGTAACACCAATGTTTTTAAAACCGGACCGGATCGGCCGGCCGGTCGGATCGGGAACCGTGACCTCCACCGGTCCGGTTACATACTCTGAGACCGTTTGCTGGTTGAACCGGGCGGTTCAACCGATTCAGCGGTCGAACTGGGTAGTTTAATTTAAAAAAAAAAAAAAATTTACTATTTTTTTTATCTTTTTTATCCTATAGTCCTCCTACTTACTTCTATTTACAATTTTAACTCAATTTGGCTCTTTCCTTTTAACTTATACGCTGCCATAGGTCCTCCAAAACCCTAATCAAAATTAAAATTGAAGATTCAAAAGAATAAAAATTCCTACAGACCTACAACCCTCGTCCTTGACTCAAAATTGTTTAAATGGTTGTATATGTAGTATTTGGAATTTTTATATTTTTCTATATATTTTTATGAATATTTATATTATTTATTGCGTCATCCGGTTCTTGAATCCGGTCCGACCAGTGAACCTCTAAGACGTTCGGTTCGTTGTCCGGTCCGTTCTGAAAACATTGGGTAACACAAGTTGAGATTGGGATTGACTAGCTATGAGCACACCCCAATAACATTCTTCAACCCGGGTTATATCCCTGGGTTGAGAATTTTTTTTAACATTTTTTTTACTTATTTTCTATTTTTTTTCGTTCGTTTTAATGTTTTTATTAGTACCCGCCGCGTAGCATGGGGATCACATGGCCTTCTCTAGTTGGTCGAATATTTTTTTTTTCGTTATCTAACCTTATAGTATGTATAGTATACGTTTTTAACCCGATTAGTTTTCTAATAATTTTGTTAACACGAGGATTTTTTTTGGCCTTTTTTGTAAACATTTGGGTATAATTTTTTTTTAAACGGAGCTGTATTCAAAATCGAGCATATTTTTTTTGTGTCGTACGCTATAGCGAGCGACATTACCGTTGCGATGCCGTGACAAACCCAATCGCTTATGAGCGAACAACATCGTTAGCAGTGTTGTGTTATTATCGTATCCGTTATCGGTGTTTGCTTGTATGGTTTCGACGAGTCGAAGCGATGACGACCAAACTTCTCTCGCGTAATGCGGAGAAAAAACTAATTAAAAAAATGTAACGTGAGGCTTTTTTTTGTTAATGGTCCGGAATAATAATTTTAAAAACGGAGTTGTATTCAAAATCGAGTATATTTTTTTTAGTGTCGTACGCTATAGCGACCCACGTTACCGTAGTGATGCCGTGACAAACTCAATCGCTTATGAGTAAACAACATCGTTAGCACTGTTGTACTTTTATCGTAGCTGATATCGGTGTTCGCTTGTATGATTTCAACGACTCGAATCGATAACGATCAAACTTCTGTCGCGTATTGCGAAGAAAAAAAATGGCGCTCCCCCGCCGCGAAGCGCGGGGCAACAATACTAGTTAGTCAGTAAAACCTTTTTGGTAAACGCCACTCAATAATGCAAGTACACTGTGCATCACAAGTTGTACATCTCTCAGAACCAATGAGCTGGAATTTGCTATTAATAATAATGCAGCACAACAAGAATAAAACCATCTCCTCTGTCTTCCCCAATTTCTTATCTTCTTCACCGCTACCCTCCATCTGTGATCAAAATTTACTTCTCTGCTTCCATTAATTCGTCCATCCACCCTTCACAGTCCTCCAATGGCTCTCTCTCTCATCTCCATTTTCTCTCTCATCTCCATCCTCTGCCTCCCTTCATCTTCTTCACAAAATACCCTGAAACTCCCCATCACACCAATCAATCCACACATTGCAGCTTCTCAAATTCCTCATCCATGGATGGAAACGTTAAATTACCTCGCATCTTCATCTCTATCCAGAGCCCACCGCCTCAAAAACCCTAACGACAACTCTTCTACTGCCAATTCTGAAATTCCCCTGTTTCCTCAAAGCTATGGCGCATACTCTGTTTCTCTGAGCTTCGGGTCACCCGCTCAGAAGCTACCTTTTGTTATGGACACCGGGAGCAGCCTCGTGTGGTTCCCGTGCACGAAACGATACACGTGTTATGGCTGTGACTTCTCGACCGGAAATCAAACCGGTATTTCCAAATTCATCCCCAAATTGTCATCCTCTGCTAAGATTCTCGGGTGTAGTAATAAGAAATGTGGGTGGGTTTTCGGGTCAGGTAACCCGGTTCAGTGTGAGGATAAAGACATATGTCCGGCTTATATGATTCAATACGGGTCGGGTTCGACTTCCGGGTTATTATTGTCGGAGACGCTTAATTTCGATGAAGGTGATGTGAAGGATTTTTTAGTCGGGTGCTCGATTATCTCGACCCGGCAACCGTCGGGTATCGCGGGGTTCGGGCGTAGCCCGGCCTCCTTACCCGCCCAGATGGGTTTAAAAGGGTTTTCATACTGTTTAGTCTCTCACCGGTTTGATAACACTCCAGTGAGCAGTGAGCTTGTTTTGCACCGGAATTCGTCGAATTCCGGTGCAGGAGATGTTGGAAACACCGGAATGAGCTACACGAAGTTCCACAAGAACCCCGTGAGTTCCACGGCGTTTCAGGAATACTACTACTTAACACTGCGGAAAGTAACCGTCGGCGGTAAGACCGTGAAGATCCCGTACGGGTTTCTGGTGCCGGGATCTGATGGTAACAGCGGGACCATCATCGATTCCGGCACCACTTTCACGTTCATGGACGATCACGTCCATGATCTGGTAGCGAAAGAGTTCGAGAATCAATTATCATCAAAGTATAAGAGAGCCGCTGACGTGGAAAACATAACCGGGTTACGCCCGTGTTTTAACGTCAGCGGTAAACCGACCCAGTTGCCGGAGTTGATGTTTCACTTCAAAGGCGGCGCTAAATTGTCGCTTCCGCCGGCGGATTACTTCTCGTTTTTGGGTGATACGGGCGCATTGTGTATGACGATCGTATCCAGCGAAAGAATCGGGTCGGGTCAAAGAATCGGACCGTCGATAATCATAGGGAATTATCAACAGCAGAATATATACCTGGAGTACGATTTGGAAAAAGGAAGGCTCGGTTTCAAGAAGCAAAAATGCAAGTAAAGAATAAAAAAATAATTAATATTCCACATTTAATTTCAAAGTTTAAAAAATTGAATAAAAGTTATTTTCAGTCCTAGATTTTAGAAAATATAATTGCAATGTAACACTGATATATTATAATAATAATTTTCGTACATTCGTTCAGATTTATATAATTTAAATGTGAAGCAGTCTAAATCATTATTATATATTTAGATATTGAAATTAATTTTTTTTATCCCTTGTAATTTTGAAATTGGTTGATCGGACGTTGATGATGGGTGAAAAATATTGGATCAAAAGTCAAAAGAAGATATGATTGAATTGAACGTACATGGGGAGAGAGCCGTTGTACTGTTGTAGATCATATTAATTTTTGGCATGGAAATAGAAAATTAAGTTTTAACAAGAATATATATACGAACACGGGCGTCTCTGTAATACAAACAACTAAAACAACCGTTTTATACAGTGGATGTATATGTAATAATTTATCAATTTTTATGTTTTTAAAGAGAAATGAGAATAGATAACAAAATAATTGAAAATTTATTTATTGTGTTACTATAATAATATTCGGTCTAAATATTAATATAATACATTTTAAAAACCTTTCATATGTTTAAAAAACTTTCAATAAAAAGTCTCAATTATAAAGTTCGATTTAACCCTAAAATATGATGAACCACCCTTGTATGTGAAAAAAAATTGGTTGTTTTAAATATGTAGACAAAATATAGTGGATTGTATCTACATTCGACCAATAAATGACTACGTATTTCGCAAAATGAACTTTTAGGAGATTTTTAAAATATCACATTCTTTTTTTTTAAACGGCCGAAATTATTAAAACCGACTAGCAAAAAACTAGACGGACAAAAAAAAGCTTACATGAATATTAAGGGTTTTGTAACCACTCTATCCACTTTCGTTTATGTTTATTGTTCCTACTTGAATACCAAATAAACGAAAAATAAACAACATCATCAAATAAACTCTCGTCCTTTGACCGATCCTTCATAAAGACCGCATCATTCTGAAGCCTCCAAATAGCCCACAAAGAGACAAAAATAATTGCCCCAACTAACTCCCTCTTCGCCACATTGAGATTCGAAACATCAAGTCATTCATAAGGTGCATAGGAAATCTTAGAATCGGAAACTTCACCTCAAGCCACCTTTCAATCAAATCCCAAATCTTCCTAATTGACCCACACTTGGAAAAAATTTGAATATTTGATTCCGTCCCATCATTACACAAGGGGCAAATGATAAACGGAACATCAATACCCTTTGCATCCAGATTCACCCGAGTAGGGAGTCGATTTCCCAACACACGCCATCCACAAATATTGATCTTCCTAGGAAGACACGCGAACCAAGTTGTTTTCCTCACGCTAGAAGGCAAAGAATACTCATCAATCCGTTCTCGAACCCCCTTAACCGAAAAATCTGCCACCCCCATCATCGACCAAACCCAACGATTTCTTCTTGAATCGAGAGATACATCCGCAAGCAAATTAAACAACTCAACGAGTTGGGTTAATTTTGCCCCACCTCTAATATCCCTACGCCACTTCCACGCATCGCCCGCCACCCTATCCACTACCAAACACTCCTTATCCAACTCTAAAGCAAACAATCTCGAAAACTTCTAAGCTAAGCATAAGTGTTGACACCAAATATGTTTCCAAAATTTAGTCTCATTACCACACCCAATTTGTCTATGAATCGAATTAAAAGGAACAATACCAGATTCATGCAGTTTACGAAAATCTGTCACCATTCTTTGCCAAACACTATTCCCTTTAATGGTAGAACTAAAAACCGCATCCGACCCATATAAGGAAGAAATAATTTGCACCCAAATAGAACACGGTTCATTTACAAATCTCCACCTCCACTTTTGTAACAAAGCACTATTAAGACTAGCCAAAGATCCAATGCCAATGCCACCTTTTTCTTTCGGCGCCAAAACTAAATTCCAATTTGCCCAATCCATTTTCTTCTCCTCGTGGCTACCTCCCCAAAAAAATCTAGATCGAATCTGCTCTAATCTCTTCACAACACTTACCGAAGCTTTAAAGACCGACATATAATAAGTGTAACATCCGAAAAATAAAATGACAGTTATAATAACGGGTTAAAATGTGAGAACGAATGGAATAAACGAACGAGGCATGACGGGCCGGGTCGGATGGGCCGGCGAACTTGGGTGGCGAACATAGGGGATCTCTTCCCTATAAATAGCCTAAGTCACCACCTTTTCTCTCATTTGCAACATCTAGCGAGAGAAACTGTAGAGAGAGAAAGTTGGCGGATCGACCCGAGATTGAAGAAGTGTGTTACTCTATAGCTCGTGAGCAAAACCTCCGAATCAGAAGCTCGATACAGGTAACGATCTGATCAAGATCTGAGTTTTCGTTCGTTTTGGGGTTTTGGATAAAAAAATTTGCATTTTTACGTATGAAACTTGAATATAAACATAGATCTAACATCTATAATGAAAAACAAACGTTTTGAATGTAAAAAAGTTCGAATCTTGACGAGGTCGGATCTGCATGCAAAAGTTAGGATTTTGTGGAGAAGAAGACTACCCATTCGCAGGCCCTGCGTACTTGTTAAGTTCGCAAGAACAAGGCCCTGCGTACTTGTTAAGTACGCAAGAACAAGGCCCTGCGTACTTGTTAAGTACGCAAGAACAAGGCCCTGCACACTTGTTAAGTACGCAAGATCAAGGCCCTGCATACTTGTTAAGTAAGCAAGAGCGAGGCCCTACGCACTTGCTAAGTGCCCATGCATCAGGTCTATGGATATATATAGCTGATTAGTGAAGACATCATGTTCGCCAAATTAAGTATGGTTAACCCGTTAGAGTCAGGATTAGGTCTGATGTGTATTTAACTACTCAATCCAGATCGTGCGTCACGTTGTTGGGCCTTCGATTAGGACAACTGAGACTAGCTTATCAGGTGAGTTCTAGAAGCCCTTATTTAAATGTTTTAAATAAATGTTTTTGGGCTGGTGTGCATACGTAATGATGTGACTGTTTTCTAAAACAATGTTTTTGGATGATGTTCGTGATGTTTTATGAAACGATGTTTATAAACGATGTTTTGGAAGGAAAAGTTATGAAAGAAGTGTTTAAGAAATATTTTGAAAAGAAGTTTACGAAGTGTTTATGAATGAATGAATGATTTTTAATAAAACGTACGAATGCTTTAATTGAAGTTTTGAAGTAAAAGAAGTGAATGTTTACGAAAGTCACAAACGAACGAATCTGTCATTATTCCTTAGGGAATGAAGGTTATGGGTATGGGAAGTATGTTAAGGGCCTGTACCTTTTAGGGGCCTTTGTGGCTGGCCAACTGTTGTACAACTGGGGTGATGACGGTCACTAAGGGGATTATCGTGATCCTTGAAGTTGGTACGATTTACCTTATGGTGTAGTCGTGCTTAAAGTTTGGTACTTATGCCTTACGGGGTGCAGTACTTGAAGTTTGGTACGTGTCATCCTTGTGATGCCGTGCTTGAAGTTTGGTACGTGTCATCCTGTGATGCCGAGCTTGAAGTTTGGTGTTGAATGACCTAAGTATCGGGCCCTAGGATTTCTTCACCCGAAGGACAGTACGGTGTTGATGGGCCTGGTGGTGGTGATCTTTAGGTTATTCCGCCAGTATGCGATGTTTGGAATTGACGGTTACGAGAAGGCGCATATTCGATATGTTCGTTAACTTATGTTTATGATGTTATGTTATGTTATTGCTTGTTTTCGTATGCTTTTATTAATGAAGTTAAATGATATGTTTTTGGAAAATATTTGAAGTTAAGGTTTTATGAAAATCTAGAACTCACCAGTGTAGCTGACTTTTTAGTATGCACATTCAGGTTAAGGCAGGTTATGATGATGGACGGTGATGCTGGGCGGCTTGATGAGTTACCCGGATGATATGAAGACTGGCATCCCGTTATGATTAGTTATGTTATGTTTATTTATTAGACTATGTTACGTTTCCGCATGTTGAAAAATGTTATGATTATGTTTTAATGAAATTTTTCGCTGCGTCATTTTGATATTCAAGTTTAAGAACTGTTTGTGAATGAGTAAATCCAGCAAGTGAGGCCTCCCGGGTTTGGGGCCTTACAGGTTGGTATCAGAGCAATAGCTTGAGATATTCGGACACCCCCAGTGTCTGAACTTAAACTGTGAATGGGACCGAAAGCGGATGCAAGTATGGGTAACTCGAGCCACAACATCATGTATGATGGTAGTATATATATTTACGTATATAGTATTCCTTGGAAATGTTAAGTTAGGACTTGTGTTCTGATGGAATCACAAAGGTGGTCAAATAGAAATCGATAGGTAGCGTAATGGTTAATTGTAGATGGCCAGTGTATATTAACATCTTACAGTACTTGTTGAATTCTATTTGTTAACTAGCGTGATGACATTGGATTCCTTGTCTTATAGAACGAAATGGAAATGAGAGGAAATGGAAGGCGTGGTGGGGGCCATACCGGTGGTCGTAACAGTGCGCGCGGCAGGACCCCTGCGCGCCAAGAGTACAGTGAAGAAGGGAGTGTTCACACTGAGCCAGAAGTTAGTATGCACGGGACTGAGCCAACTCATGTCGAAGAACAACAATTCACTTTTGAACCGGAAGTGAGAGCGGATCTGGCACGCGAGTTCACTGAGTTGATAAGACTTCGTTGCCGGAACTACTGGTGGAAGCATTAAAGAAGGTTAACGAGGCGGGCGGGTCTAACACGGCGGTTGGTACCCCGAACACTGGGGCAGTTAACGCACCGCTTACCCGTGGTTGCGACTATAAGTCCTTTAAGTCATGTGACCCGCCGGTCCTGACTGGGAAGAGGGAAGCGGTGGCTACTTTTGATTGTGTGATCCGTATGGAAGCCACCATTCGTCTGAGTGAATGTCGACCGAATCAGGTCGTGAAGTTTGCTGCTAACTCCTTGAGGGAGGAAGCATCTCATTGGTGGGAAGGTGTGCGACAAGCCAAAGGGGACGAGGCTGTTGACGCAATGATGTGGAATGATCTGAAGACTCTGGTGATTAAGAATTTCTGTCCAAGGAATGAGACCGAGAAGGTAGAAAGGGAATTTTTGGGGATTAAGGCTGGAAGCATGACTCACAGACAGTATACCACACGATTCAATGAACTGGCATGTCTGGTGCCACATCTTGTCACGACTGAGGAAAGAAAGATTGCCTGCTACATTCAAGGGTTTCCGGACCAGGTCTGCACCTATGTTAAGGCCAACACCCCTACTACTTATGATTCGGTAGTAGAACTGAGCGACGTGATATTTGATGACCTGGCGCTGAATGTCGTTCCCATTGACGAGCCGAAGAAGAAGTTGAGTTTTCCTGCCAAGCAATCAGGAGGGAAGTTGTCTGGGGCTCGAGATAAACAGGCCAGGATAGGCGATACAACTATCTGTGGAAAATATGGAGGAAGGCATACAGGTGAATGTCGAGCGGGATCGAACCTGTGCTTTAAGTGCGGCAAGACCGAACATTACTCCCGTGAATGCCCGCAAGGCTTCAAATGCTACAACTGTGGGGAGGTTGGTCATATGAGCCGGGAATGCACTAAGCCCAGAATGGGTGAAGCCGGGAAAGGAAAAGGCCCGGAGAAGAAAGAAGAGAGACCCCGAGCGAAGACTCGAGCATATGCACTAACACAGGAACAGGGCAGGGTGGATCCCGATGAGGCGTCAGGTACGTTCATCCTTGACAACAATTTTTTTTCTTTGTTATTTGATTCGGGTGCCAGTAAGAGTTTTATATTTGCAACTTTTTGTAAAAGAGTGAAATACACTGTTAGTAAGCTAGAAAGGGTCTTTAGCGTAGAAACTGCTGAGGGTAGAATTGCGAGAGTGACTGACGTAGTTAATAACTCCACGATAAAGATAGAGGGCCATATATTCCTCGTCAGGCTGTTCGTTATGGTTCTGGGTGGGTTTGATGTAGTTTTGGGTATGGAATGGCTAACTGCCAATGAAGCGCAGATTATATGCAGACGAAAGATAATCTGACTCAAGGCTCCGAATGGTAGCGAAGTCGAGGTTTTTGGAGATCGTGATGCCCCGATGCCTAATTTCATCTCGATGATTAAGGCAGCAGATTACCTGAGGCGCGGATGTGAGGCTTATTTGGTATACGTGATTGACAAGTGTAAGGAAGTGAAGGAACTAGACGATGTACCCGTGGTACGCGAGTACCCGGAGGTGTTTCTAGAGGATTTGCCTGGGATACCACCCGACAGAGAGATTGAGTTCCGAATTGACTTAATACCAGATGCCTTGCCCGTGGCTAAGACTCCATATCGACTAGCACCGGTAGAGATGAAGAATTAATCACACAACTAGCCGAATTGCTTGAGAAAAGGATTTATCCAACCGAGCATCTCGCCTTGGGGTGCTCCGATGTTGTTTGTGAAGAAGAATGACGGTTCGATGATGATGTGTATTGATTATCGTGAGTTAAACAAACGTACGGTGAAGAACAAGTACCCTTTACCAAGGATCGACGACCTGTTCGATCAATTACAGGGCGCAAGTTGGTTCTCTAAAATCGACCTTCGATCCGGGTATTATCAGCTGAAGGTGAGGGAAGAGGACATACCGAAGACCGCATTTCGCACGCGTTATGGACACTTCGAGTTCCGCATAATGTCTTTCGGATTGATGAACGCCCCTGCAGCGTTCATGGATCTAATGAATAGGGTGTGTCGACCGATGCTGGACCGATCAGTAATAGTGTTCATCGATGATATTCTCATCTATACCAAGAATGGGGATGATCACGCGTGTCACTTGAAGGAGGTACTAGAAGCTTTGAAGAAAGAAAAGTTGTATGCTAAGTTCTCCGAATGCGCGCTCTGGCTTAGGAAGTCCAATCATTAGGTCACGCCATTAACCCGAACGACATTATGGTGGACCCATCAAAGATAATGACAGTGAGAGATTGGGAAATTCCTAAGACTCCAACTGAAATTCGCAGTTTCTTAGGGTTGGCAGGCTACTATCGGAGATTCATTCAGGATTTCTCAAAAATTGCTTCGCCGTTGACAAAGTTGACACGGAAGGAGGTAAAGTATGAATGGGGTTCTATCCAGGATGATGCGTTTAAGGAATTGAAGGAGAAGCTAACCCAAGCTCTAGTCTTGGCCCTTCCCGAGGGCAATGAAGACTTGGTGGTATACTCTGACGCTTCGGGTCAGGGATTGGGGTGCGTGTTGATGCAACGCGGGAGAGTGATTGCATATGCGTCGCAGCTGTTGAAAGTTCACGAAGTTAACTATCCGACTCATGACTTGGAACTTTCCGCTGTCGTATTCGCATTGAAAATCTGTAGACACTACCTTTACGGGGTGAAGTTTACCATTTACTCTGACCACAAAATTTTGAAGTACTTCTTCGAACAAAAGGAGCTTAATATGAGACAAAGTCGATGGTTGGAACTTTTGAAAGACTATGACTGTGAAATCATTTACCATCCTGGAAAGGCAAACGTGGTGGCTGATGCTCTAAGCCGAAAGGATGTGCCTACTTCTATTAGAGTGAAAGCTTGCCAGTTGGTGGTAACATCAGATGTCACACCCCGGCAGACGGCGAATTATACGCCGGGGCTAACACGGTTGTTCATAAGCTCATGATCATCTAATTAAAGTGAAGATATTTATTTATCAAATTTAAAGCATCCGTTACAAATAGAAATGGAAAAAACAAGGAGTTCAAACATATCACAAGTTAAATTTAATCTTTAATAAAGCTAGGCTCATAGTCCTATGTGATCATGCAATGTCCTCAAAATGGTACACCTGAAACATGTGAGTAAATGTCAACTACAAGTAGTTGGTGAGTAACATAGGTTTTGACACTAAACAAAAGTTTAAGTAAGTTTACAATTCAATATGTTCAAAGCATGTCTAAAGCATATATGTGAAAACACACAAGGTTCCAAGCGTACAATCAAGCTGTGTAAATGGAAAACTAGTTACGCAATCCCATTGATTGCCATTTTGAAAAAGTAGTAAGATGTATACACAAAAACCCGCCAAGGTTCCGTGTTATGTATGAATCAGATTCCCCTATAAATGATCATGTTAGGTACTACCTTAGGCCTGGGTAGCAGGTTAATGATTGCACTGACATGAACACATGTAATAGTCACCAAGCAGTTTAAGACATAAAGCATCAAGACCATAGCATAAGAACAAAGATATTGAATTGTGTAAGTAAAGTATTTGTTGACATGTTTCACCCCAAAAGTAAAATAGTAAAAAAGGGGCTATGTAAACTCACCTGTAATGAAGCTAGTAATGGTCTGAATTGTTAGAGATGGATAGGCCTTGTGAGGGTTCCTCACAATCAACCTATACGGATAATTTGTATTCTAGACCTGATGAGAATAAGCAGTTCCACATCTATTTGAGTTTCTAGGGATTTTGGAGTTTGGATCGGTTATAGGGTTGCACAAGTTTGTAGGAGAATATATGTTCATTACAAGTATTGCAATATTAATGATAAGGTAGTTTATAAATTTAATTAGAATCAATTAGAATCTCTAAATAATTATATGGTGTTTATAATAATGTGTTTGATTTTATTTAATTAATTAATAATAAATTATGGATTAGAAAAGGTTTAAATAATCGTCTTATGTAAAAGAATTAATTATTTAATTATTTAAAATATTTCTTCTACTTAATAATAAATAAAAGAAATATTAAATAAATATTAATGTAAGTATGTTTAAATGAATTTATCTCATCATTTATCTAAAAACAAATATAATTGCTTTATGTAGTTCTATAAACGTTTAAATGTTTTAAATAATTATTCTTGTCGAATAATTATTTATATGTTTTAAAAGATGGATAATAATTTATGTTTTTCTTTATAAAAGTTTCAATTTTATAAATTATATAACCATGATTAGATTTATTTGAATAAATCCTTTCTATTAGTTTGATTTTTAGAAAGTAGATGTGTTAATCAAATAAATAATTAAGCCACAATTAATCTATTAGTTAAAACGTAAAATACTTGTTAGATGTTCCTTTTATATGGTGAAAATGGTTTATAAAAAGATGAGGATTACATCGTAAATAAGTTTATAACCCGAGAATTTTTAGTTTTAAAATTTGCCTAAGTAATGGTACTAAATAAGTAATTCTTTATTATATTTTTAGCCTAATAGCACCAAATAATTGGCTCCTCTTGGAAAATTATTAATTTGGGTTCATATCACGATTCTGGGTTCGTAGAGGTTGTAAAACAATTTTTTTATAGTTTGGTTTGAGGCTACAAAAAGGTTTTAAAAATAAACGAGTCTCCAGGGACTCGAACTCGTGACCTCTGATAAAGGGGCAAAGCGATTTAACCATTAGAGCTGGGCATGATGCCATGTTTAGGTGCGGGATTGCTTATTACTTAATAAGCAGGTACGAACCCTTCTTCTTCCCAAGAACACCCAAATCCACAAACCCTAGCCCCTTCCAAATAACCCGATTCATGCCGGGAACAGGGGGTTTCGTACAGAAGAGTGAAACGAGCAATAAGGGAAGGTTTATTACCTGCTATACGACTCAATTTATTGCAGAAGTGAGCGAGCCCCCCCTAGTCATCGCGACCGAAAGAAAGAAAAAATTATCTTCGATTGGTTTTTGGGTTTAGATTGATTGTAAAAGGTTAAGGGGTGTTAGATGGATGGATAATGAGTGTGTAACAGTCAAGATTCGATGCATTTAACGGGTTTTCGAGTATGAAACAGGCCTTTCAAGTTTATAACCGAAAACCTTCAAAATCGTTCTTAAATGCTCATGAATTCATAATGAAATACGAATTAACTCCTCATGTTGATTGTAAAGGAGTGGTGAAACATGATGGGACGGTTTAGATTCATAACAACATGAATTGATGGTATTAGAAGTTGATTTTGACTTCTTGGAGTCAAAATAGGAGATAACTAAGTTCCAGGGTTCACCATTGCTAGGAGAGTGGGTTCAATTGAATTCATGGGGGTTCAAAGATATAGTGGGGGTTTATTTTCTAGGTAAATGGTTCAACACCCAATTATTTGTTTGAAATCATTTTAATTTTTTATAAAAATGTTTTTTTATAAAAGTTATAAAATCTAAATAATGTTTGTTTTATTATTAACTTGTAAAGGAAAGATTTTTTTTATAAAATTGTTAGTTGTATAAATGATTGATTTAATATGATTAAATACTTACATATACATTTATAATTAAATACATATACTTATGTATTGTATCATTCATTTATTTAGTAAAATAATATATATATATATATATATATATATATATATATATTCATATATATATTTATACATAAATCTATGTGACGAAATAAAAGACAGGGGTACCTTTGTTATGCATGAAAAAAAGAATGAAAGATGTAGTTAGATGGTTAAAGCTCAATGTTTCATAAATTTATTATAACCAAAGGTTATATATTTATTATAGTGTTAAAATATGAAATTCGCATGAATGAAAACCTAAATTTGTAACACTTGTAGGCATAGTTTATGTGACTCAAAGTATTGAACTATAAAGAAATTAAAATGTTATTATCGTATTTATAAATAAAAAAAATAGCCGGAAAGTCATGGATGTTACATCAGATGTGATGAAGGAAATTGAAAGAGCTCAAGATGAAGCACTTAAGGAAGAAATCATAAAGAAGGAAAGGATGGTTGGCCAAATTGACAAGTTGGAATATAACACCCTTGGTGTTAGGACATGTTTTGGACGGGTATGGATACCTATGAGTGGCGAGCTTAGAACCAAAATCTTGGATGAGGCTCATAAGTCTCGGCACTCTATCCATCCCGGCATCAACACAATGTACCAAGATTTGAGAAGAGAGTACTGGTGGCCTGGAATGAAATATGAGGTGACGAAATACGTAAGCAGGTGCCTGACTTGCTCACAAGTAAAGGCCGAACACCAGAAAACTTATGGAAAGATTCAGCCTCTTAATATACCGGAATGGAAATGGGAACACATTACAATAGACTTCATAACCAAGCTACCTTGCACAACTAAAGGTTATGACACCATTTGGGTAATTGTGGACCGTCTAACGAAGAGTGCTCATTTCCTACCTATTCGTGAGACGTTCTCGTCGAAAAGGTTAGCGGAGGTATTTATTAACGAAGTAGTAGCACGACATGGGATGCCTTTGACGATCGTATCTGATCGGGACACACGATTCACATCGAGGTTCTGGAAAAGATTTCACGAGGCGATGTGCACGAGAGTCAATGTTAGTACGGCATACCACCCACAAACGGATGGTCAGTCCGAAAGGACCATTCAGACATTGGAGGATATGCTTCGTGCTTGTATTGTCGATTTTGGCAGCAGTTGGGACAGTCATCTGCCGTTAGCCGAATTCTCTTACAACAATAGTTATCACACGACGATAGGCATGCCGCCTTACAAAATGTTGTATGGGAGAAGATGTAGGACCCCGATTTGTTGGGGTGAGATTGGACAGAAGTAATTAGGAAGTCTTGAAGTCGTAAGAGAAATGTCGGAAATGTTTGATCAAATCAAAGCTCGAATGAAGGCCGCACAAGATCATCAGAAATCCTATGCGGATAAACGACGAAGGTCTATTGAGTTTGATGTTGGGGACAGAGTAATGTTGAAAATTTCGCACCGGAAGGGAATCATACGATTCAGAAAGAGAGGAAAGTTAAGTCCTAGGTTTGTCGGACCATTCAGGATAACGGCACGGGTTGGTGAAGTCGCTTATCGGATGGAGTTGCCTGATGAGTTAAGTGGGATTCATCCTACCTTCCATGTATCACACTTGCCATAGTGTTTGGTGGATGAATCGGTTCACGTACCACTTACTGACATCGAGGTTAACAACAACCTTAACTACATCGAAGAACCTGTGGCAATCTTAGACAAGAAGGAGAAATGTTTACGCAATAAAGTTATCCAATTGGTTAAAGTCCAATGGAAGCACCGAAAGGGATTGGAGGCTACATGGGAAACGAAGACGGAAATGAGGGAGTTGTACCCTCAACTGTTTCACTTATGACAGGTTTCGGGGACGAAACCTATTGTAAGGGGGGTAGACTTGTAACATCCCAAAAATAAAACGATAGTTATAATAACGGGTTAAAATGCGAGAACGAATGGAATAAACGAACGAGGCATGACGGGCTGGGCCGACGAATTTGGGTAGCGAACATAGGGGATCTCTTCCCTGTAAATAGCCTAAGTCACCACCCTTTCTCTCATTTGCAACATCTAGAGAGAGAAACCGTATAGAGAGAAAGTTGGCGGATCGACCCAAGATTGAAGAAGTGTGTTACTCTATAGCTCGTGAGCAAAACCTCCGAATCAGAAGCTCGATACAGGTAACGATCTGATCTAGATCTGAGTTTTCGTTCGTTTTGGGGTTTTGGATAAAAAGATGGAATTTTTACGTATGAAACTTGAATATACACATAGATCTAGCATCTATAATGAAAAACAAACGTTTTGAATGTAAAAAATTTCGGATCTTGACGAGGTCGGATCTGCATGCAAAAGTTAGGGTTTTGTGGGGAAGAAGACTGCCCACACGCAGGGCCTGCGTACTTGTTAAGTACGCAAGAAGAACAAGGCCCTACGCACTTGTTAAGTACGCAAGATCAAGGCCCTGCATACTTGTTAAGTACGCAAGAGCGAGGCCCTACACACTTGCTAAGTGCGCATGCATCAGGTCTATGGATATATATAGCTGATTAGTGAAGACATCATGTTCGCCAAATTCAGTATGGTTAACCCGTTAGAGTCGGGATTAGGTCTGATGTGTATTTAACTACTCAATCCAGATCGTGTGTGACGTTGTTGGGCCTTCGATTAGGACAACTGAGACTAGCTTATCAGGTGAGTTCTAGAAGCCCTTATTTAAATGTTTTAAATAAATGTTTTTGGGCTGGTGTGCATACGTAATGATGTGACTGTTTTCTAAAACAATGTTTTTGGATGATGTTCGTGATGTTTTATGAAACGATGTTTATAAACGATGTTTTGGAAGGAAAAGTTATGAAAGAAGTGTTTATGAAATATTTTGCGAAAAGAAGTTTACGAAGTGTTTATGAATGAATGAATGATTTTTAATAAAACGTACGAATGCTTTAACTAAAGTTTTGAAGTAAAAGAAGTGAATGTTTACGAAAGTCACAAACGAACGAATCTGTCATTATTCCTTAGGGAATGAAGGTTATGGGTATGGGAAGTATGTTATGGGCCTGTACCTTTTAGGGGCCTTTATGGCTGGCCAACTGTTGTACAACTGGGGTGATGACGGTCACTAAGGGGATTATCGTGATCCTTGAAGTTGGTACGATTTACCTTACGGGGTAGTCGTGCTTGAAGTTTGGTACTTGTGTCTTACGGGGTGCAGTGCTTGAAGTTTGGTACGTGTCATCCTTGTGATGTCGTGCTTGAAGTTTTGTAAGTGTCATCCTGTGATGCCGTGCTTGAAGTTTGGTGTTGAATGACCTAAGTATCGGACCCTAGGATTTCTTCACCCGAAGGACAGTACGGTGTTGATGGGCCTAGTGGTGGTGATCTTTAGGTTATTCCGCCAGTATGCGATGTTTGGAATTGACGGTTACGAGAAGGCGTAGATTCGATATGTTCGTTGATTTATGTTTATGATGTTATGTTATGTTATTGCATGTTTTCGTACGCTTTTATTAATGAAGTTAAATGATATGTTTTTGGAAAATATTTGAAGTTAAGGTTTTATGAAAAGCTAGAACTCACCAGCGTAGCTGACTTTTTAGTATGCACATTCAGGTTAAGGCAGGTTATGATGATGGACGGTGATGCTGGGCGGCTTGATGAGTTACCCGGATGATATGAAGACTGGCATCCCGTTATGATTAGTTATGTTATGTTTATGTATTAGATTATGTTACGCTTCCGCATGTTGAACAATGTTATGATTATGTTTTAATGAAATTTTCTGCTGCGCTATTTTGATATTCAAGTTTAAGAACTGTTTGTGAATAAGTAAATCCAGCAAGTGAGGCCTCCTGGGTTTGGGGCCTTACAATAAGTCCCTAAAGCACCAAGGACCGATTTAATCAACAGGGACCAAGCACCAATAGACATAAGAGTAGGTTTCCATGTCTTCACTCTAGCTTCAAATCTATTTAAAATAGCTTTCCACCCTATAATTTTTTCCATATTTTGACCAATCGGAATGCCCAAATATAGAAAAGGAACCTTCCCCGGTTTACATCCTACCAAAGAAGCACATGAAGCAACCTCATCATCCTTTACACCCACCCCATATAAATTTGATTTTTGCATATTTATTCTTAGACCTGAAGTAAGAAAAAAACACTTAAGAATACGAACCACATTTTGAACATTTGTGACTGACCAATCTTCAACAAAAACCGCATCGTCTGTGTAAAAAAGATGAGATAAAGGGACTCTATTCGCACCAACTTTGACCTCGTTAAGAATCCCTAATTTAGTCGACTCCTCAATCATCACATGTAACCCCTCCATTGCCATAGTGAAAAGAAAAGGTGATAATGGGTCGCCTTGTCTAAGCCCCCTATACATATCAAATTCCTCTGTAGGACTCCCATTTACTAAAACCGAGAGTCTCGCCGATTGAAGGCAAGCCTTGATCCAACCAATCCACTTTTCACCAAACCCCATAAAGCCCATGATGGACTGCAAATAATCCCAAGAAAGCGAATCATACGCTTTCTCAAAAACGCTTTCAATCTAATTTGCATATTTTTGTAACGTATACTTTCTCAACATTACATTAAATATGATTTTGATGTTCATAAATTTTCTTCTTTGTAACAAGTTAAATATAGTTTACATGTTGATGTGAGTTTAATAATTTTTGGAGTAACCCAAATATCCTAAGCCCATCTTGAACTAGGACGCCCGTAGGCGAACATGTAAGAGAGACGGACTTGGAGGACATGACGTGGAGAGAAGAATGGTGAAATCCGTGGGCATGAGAGAGAGATCCGTAAGAAGAGAAAGAGGAGAAGTCGAGCAGACCGACATGAAGGACGGATCGTGATGTCCGTCCTTCTCGCGTTGGAGATGGTCAAATACGACTCGAATACTTAAATTACTATTACCAATCAGCTCTCTATTAGTTATAAAACATAAATGTTCTTCGAAAAGTAGGTGGATGCACTAAAATATTAAAAAGGTCATTATCTTTGTGCTGTTGTTCTTGTGCACTTTACAACTCACCTTTTTTTAAAATGGTTGCTACATAAAGACTAAATTATATCTTCATCATAATTTCCTTTTATCTTTAAAAAATATTTGTAGATATGTTTAACTTTATTCTTACTTTTATAACGTACACCTTGAGGCCATGCCAATATATTCTTTCAAAATTAAAAAATAATCGAGTTAGAAATGATGCGATTATAAAATAGATACACATGCCATTTCAAACCGTGCTCTTATATGAAACCTTTAAGGCAAGATTCACCGAATATTTGATTGGAACAGTGACGATTCAATCTATTTTTACGTTCAAACGAAATTCTAATTTCCAACATTTTTCATGAAAAACTTTAGCATAATAACCCCATTGTCTTGTGATGATAATAAAATAAAGCGTCTATAATTAGAGGAGTTGAACTGTCTGTAAATTTATATGTATATACATATTTTTAGATGAAATTTATTCTTCTAGCTTTATGTGATACAAATTATTTAATGAATCTTTTGTAACCAATATATTCTAATAAATTTGTAAATTGACATTCCACATTGGTGAATAAGAAAAAGTATTTAAACTTCAAAAATTCTAAAAAAATCTTCCATCCTGATGATAAATAAAGTGCCACCAATAAAAATGTTTATAAAACATGCTTTCGTTTCACATTGATGATAGAAGAAAGTGATGTCAAATAAAATGCACTTATAATATGTCTTCCCAACCCAAATTTTACTACTAACACATCAAAATTGTAAGACTACCAACTTTCTTTAATAAATCTGACACTAGATTTGAAAAAAATCCATATTAGTTATGAGATTAACAACTTTTAATAATGGGTATCTTAAGGCATAAGGCATCCATGGTCATATGAGGAGGTATAAAGAAATCTTTAGTTAAAAAATTGTAGTAATCGTTTTGGATTGGAATACAACTTTCTAAGAAGATTGCACTAGTAGTGGGAGTGATGGTTTGGGTGATTATAGCACTATGTCAAGGCCATGTGATGGTTCACAATTGAACCAAGACAAATTAAGCCCTCACCCCACCCCACATGGGATGGCTTTTATTTAGTTTGCATTATATAATTATATTATATGTAAAGATATTAAATTTTAAATCATTTTATTTGTTTAATTAATTTATAAATGTTTGTCACAAAATTCAGAAATGTTATGGTAACTTACTTTAAAATAAAGTAATATATAATGTAGATGTTTAATTACTTTAAATTATTAAAATTATAGAATTATTAGAATTGGTAGTTGAGTATTTGATATTTTAAGACGGTTTTTTAAATGACTTTAAGATCGGGTCTCAGATAATTGATATTTCAATGGGTAATTTGTAACCACGTAATATCACAAATAGGTATAGTCAATACCCACGAACCTGATGGGTAATAAGTAATGGGTACCTTGACACCTTGCTCTATGAAACCGATATGATACACAAATTTATAATAAGATATGAGATAGGAATTACAACTACATGTTCCATACCCAAAACCCGACTCACTATCAAATTATATACGCATTATAATATTCACTTGTTATAAGAAAGGAAGCTCATGATACAAGCAATTTAAGCATAATTTTTGTAACTTACATTATGACCCCTAATGAAGTTACAATATGGGCTCCTCATATGTAATTAGACTTACCACTAAATATTCAAGTTTCACATAAACCATATAATAAATAATCCTTAGATTTTCAATTTTTAATCAATGTTCAAGCCTTCAAGGATTCAAGTCTAAACAAGTTTCATTCAACAAATAACAATCAACATCAAGTTTCACATAAATCAAGTTTAAAAACATTTAATTTTAACATTATGAAGTTTAAACAAATGTATGCATATCTAATTTTATGACGTTAAACAAGAAAAAAAAGGAAGCTAACATTGCTGCCGGAGACATGGAGACTGTAGTCGGCGCTCGGGCGGTGGCTCAGCTGGTAGGAGGGGTCTCAATTCGTTGAATTGCTGGGTCGCGTGGTGTCATGGTCATGTCGTTTCTTTCCAAATTCAAATAGCCGAGAGTTTTTTTTTTTAGAGTTAGATTTAAATTTTGGGGAAATTAAATATTTGAGTTAATACGTTATGGACTTATAGGCTTATTTAAATGGGTTTAACTTAAATTTTATTTTTGGGCTTATTAAACTGGGTAACTAAATCGGTTTAGTTTACTTTTAGCCTACTCAAATAAAAAAAATAATTTTAGTTTAGTATTATTATTTTTAAATAGAATAAACTACTAATTATTAAATAATTTTTTTATTAAGTTTAAAGTTTATACATTTTTTTTTTCAAGGTTTGGGGTCACAAATTCTTTTTCAAAATAAATGGGGTCAACCTCCAAAAACTAGAGGTCGATGGAAAATCTCGTAACATACACTTCATATAAAATTTGATATTAATTGGGGTCGCTTGACCCAATACCTTCCTTAATTAAATTGGGTATGCATGTTTCAAGTAATCAAGCCAAGTATCAACTAATGTCATACAAGTCCCATACCCGTTGTAACATCCTGTATTTCGAAAGCGTAAGATCGTTCATGAGAATTAAATAAAAACAAGGAGAAGAAATGAGATAGACTAAGGACCTTGGGCTATGAGTTGCTTGGGCTGAAAAGGAGGAGGATTGGGCCCTTAAAACCCTAATTCCAGCCCCCTCCACCCTCATTCTTTCCATATTTTTGAATTCTAGAGAGAGGCTAGAAAGAGAAAGCGAAGAGGGTAGAGAGGGAAAGAAGAGATCGAGTTCGGATTAGCAAGAAGAGGAAGAGGAGAACATCACTAGTAATCTAAGGTCACACACGAGGTAAGGTTTCTGCCCTTAAGCTCGTTCTTAGTTCGGTTTTAGTGGGTTTTGGTTTTGGTAATTAAAGTAACGATTTTAACGTGTTAAAAACCAAACGAACCATAGATCTAGACTCCTGAATAGAAAATCAACGTTTTGGATGTAAAAAGTTCGAGTCTTGATGGGTTTAGAACTTTAGACCTTAACCGCCATGTTCATGCAAATTTAGGGTTTATTGGGGAAGAAGAAGCCCGCATGCGAACTTGCTAAGTTCGTTGGGCTTGTGGCTAGCGGACATATTAGATTCACCGGGTACTGGCTAGCGAAACTGCCAAGTTCGCTGATATGATGTAAATTATACATGTTTCACACGCATAATTATCCTCAAATTATCACAATTAGAGACAATATGATAATAATTGATGCCTAATCCACTCATTTGTGTTCCGATAGGATAATTGACTTGGATATGCAAAAACATGAAGAAAACACTAAAAAACAAGGTAACATCAGCATTCGGGGGCCAATTGAACGAAACCGGACGCCTGAAGTCAAACCAGAAGATTAAAAAGTCAACATGGAGCAAAACAAGGCAATGCACGGCCGTGCATCCCCCGTTTTGCCTCCATGTACTCTCCTGTACTGCCAGATTCCGCACGTGAAAGAAAAGGGTACTTTGCACGCCCGTGCAATCCAATGCACGTCCGTGCATTGCCAAAATCTTAGCCTATAAATAGCAAGCTCATTCTAGTGTTTTAAGTGTCCATTACCAATAGGTGTGAAGGCCTTAGTGCTCTGCTAAGAGCCGAAACTCTCTCGGTTTTGGTCCGTTTAACTTTTCTTTGTTTATTTCCTTTTTAAAGTCTTGTAATATGAACTTATTCTTCTTGTTCGAGCGAAACAAGAGGCAACCTATACACACTCTCCCTTGGTGTTGGAACACTTACACACATTATCTAAGGGTCAGTGGAGTCACTTGTATGGTCATTCATGGCTAGCCCTCTTGTGTTGCTCGAGTTGGTTGAACTTTAATTAATTAATAAAGTATTTTTAGTATATTATGTTTTTAAGTCTTTACTATGATTTATCTTAAAAAGACAAGAATAAGTGATCTTTAAATCAATCTAATAATCTTAAATCTTGTGAGTTACTTAAGCAAGACTTCTTATTTGGGAAGCTTATTCGATGTTTGTACGGTCTTTATACAAATCGTGGTGTTATCATGGCAGTTAGTATAGATTTAATATTATGGGTTGATTGGAGGTTTTGATATTCAGCAAGTCGTTTGAGCCCTAACCAGATCGGGCGGTTTATGTCGGTATTTCTTTACTTCTCTCGTGTCGGCTTGCAGAGGACTTCTAGCGGGAGCCATGGGGTTTGATCTTGAGAATGAAAGTCTTATTTATTTAAAATAATATTATAAGTAAAGACAACTATTTAAGAACATATTTTGTTAGGTCCGAGCGTTCATAAAGTACATTTGGAGGAAGTCGTGCATTCTGACTTACCGGAAGAAGTTACAAGACCAGACGTACGTCAGTCACAGGGATAATATTAGTCCGAATAATGAATTGTGAGATACCGACGGATTTGAGACCCTGTTTAGGGTCCGGTATATTCATTAAGGAACAGTTGGCCGACCGTATCCACTGTTCCGTAATAAAATACTAACTCCCCTATCGAAAGGATTAGTACTAGTAACTATGACCAACCTTAATTTAATTATAACATTAATTAACAAGGGATAACAACTAGGGTAACACCTTAAATGGGATAATATTTCTAATTACATTTCTTATCCTTTTAAACAAAACCCATTTTCCAACTTATTATCGTAGTCAGACAATAGCGAGGGTTGAGTACGGGATCCGTGTCCATGGTTCGATACTTGGTTCTTACCCATACTATACTACACTGCGATAGGTACACTTGTCTATTGTGTGTGTGTTTAGTTAAAATAATTATCATTTTAATTTATAAATTTAAAACCTGATTTTGTGTAGCTCTAAATAGAATATATTTATTACTACTAACAACACTCTATCAAGTTTTTGATGCTGTTGCCGGGGATATATATATATATATATTTATAATTTTATCTACATATAAAACACACATCATTCGCTCACTAAGTTTGCTAAGCATTGTCTAGCGAACTTATCTGATTCGCTTACTAAGTTTGTTGAATCCATGATCAACGAACGTGGTATGTTAGCCCAATAAGTTCGCTGGGTCTATGGGAGGCGAACTTAACTTAAGTTCGCTAGTCAGTAAGTAGTGAAACCGTTCAGTGTCAGGTTAAGCCTAATATGCTTTGAACTGTTATGAAACCGTTCAGTATCGGGTTAACCTAAGTTTGCTTTGAACCGTTCAGTGTCAGGTTCGCTGGGCATAATATTTGTTTAAGCTCTGAACAAGTTAAAGAACGTTTTATGAAAAGAAAGTGAACAACTTTCCTACGGGAATGTGTACCAGCTTGTTAAGGATTCATTCGGGGACAGTTATTACTTTTACATGATGTCAGATATGGGTTAAGCCCATTAGTAAGAACCTTCGGGGTTCGCTAACTGTTGTACAACTAGGATGGGTGACGGCGATTGCTCGGGAGGTCCACACAATCTCCCCGTAGTGTTAAGAGGCATTATCGATTCATGGCCGTTAGCCATGGGGGCAATGACCAGGTATTGTCGGTTCATGGCCATTAGCCATGGGTGCAGTATAGGTACTCGTCGGTTCATGGACGTGAGCCATGAGAGCGGTACATGACAAGGGAATTGACGGTTAAGCAGTATTCTCGGTTCATGGACGTGAGCCATGAGGGCAGTATATGATGCATGAATTGACGGTTTAGTAGTACTTGTCGGTTCATGGCCGTTAGCCATGGGGGCAGTACAGTGAAAAGGTTTGACACGTAATGTATGAATTAATCTGTTTTAAAAGTAAAGTATGTAAAGTTTTGCCTAATGGCATCAAATATGTTTTTGGTAAATCCTTCTTTTTATATTATGTATGAAAAGCCTCATGTAAGCGTTAGAACTCACTCAACGATGCGCTGATTTTTAGTATGTACATCGGTTAAGTGTAGATTGCTGCAGATGGATGTGGATGCTTGGCGAGAAGAGTTACCCCGAAGACGAGAGTCTGGCATCCCTTTTTATGTTTAATTTTTTGTTGTTTTAGACAAGTTTTAATTCGTACCAGACCAGTTATGTTTAGACATGTTATGCTTCTGCTGTTATGTTAAAGTTTTAATCGTTTCCGCTGCGATTTGTTGAATATCTTATGTTTACGAGCTATGTGTTTATGAGTAAACCCAATAAGTGAGGTCTCCTGAGTTTGGGGCCTTACACCCGTGAAATTTTTTAAAACTAATTCCATACCTGAATACCCGTCCAAAATGTTTTGAATTTCGAGTTTACCCGTCAAGTTCTGATTCGTTTGTCATCCGTTTAAACTATGTTTGAATTTGCTTATGAGTTAAATAAATCATAAGCTATAAAAATGAGTTTGTCAACTTTTCAAAATTTTAATGTACATATAATCATATATAAAACTTATCGGCTTTTTAAACCTTTATTAGTATATAAGTACTAAAAATTAGTGTAACAAGGTTCGATGGCTGAGTTTAAAGAAGTTAAGGTAAGAAAGCAGATTTGATGACTGATACAATCTCATGTGATTGAATTGTTTATTCCATTTTGATTTTGTGATCGTGGTTTGTTTGTATTATACCATAATATAGTCTATTTAACATAAAATATCGAACTTTATTAGGAAGATGGCAATTAGACATAAAAAGAAAAAATATCCGGGCTACCGATAAAAGGTATGGACCGCATTAGTCTGTGTTTAACTTTAAAGATTAAAGATATGGATTAAAAATATACCCTAACTACAAAATACTCGTTTCTTTGTTTCAAAGAATCGCCTTTTTTTTAACAAATTAATCTACTACTAAATACTTTAATGCATGCATCTTACAGGATTTGAATCCTTCATTTCATAAACACAGGGGAGACACCTTACCATCACACCATGTCCCTTAGGGACTTCAAAGAATCACCTCACCCATTGCGCCTACCTTAGCACCAGTGGTGGATACAAGGATTTTTTCAAGGGGTTCACTGTTTTTATATTCTCCAATTTCATAGGGCCGAACATAAAAAATTTTGGGTCGGTTTGATGGTTCGGGTCGGGTAAGGTTCATCACATAACAAAAATACGATACAATAATAAAAAAACATCGTCATTATAAATTAAAAAACACATAATATAAATAAAATAGTCTTTATGAATTAAAAAAAACTAGAGTTGTTCCTTATGAGTTTTCATCTTTTGTGAATTGCCAAAAGTCCCAACAATCTAAAAAAAACTAGAGTTGCTCAACTGCATTCAAAACCTTCAAAGCCCCAAAATTCTAAATTGTGAATTGCCAAAAGTTTCAATAAATTAACTTTCAAGAGACAACAAATTAACATCTTAATTTATCATAAAATTCAAAGTTTTTAACATCTAAATTTCAACATCCTCTCAATTCGATGCGTAAACATATCAAACATGTTAACAAATTACATGAAGTTTCATATTGATTAACCAGTAGCCCTTTTGTAAAAATGTCCAACTGATTTTTTGATTTGAGTTGAGACAATCTTAACAATTCCAAAAGTTATTTTTTCCCTTAAAAAGAATAGATCAATTTTAAAGTGTTTTGTCATGTCATGAAAACATGATTAGCAGGGATAGAGATACATGCAGTATTATTTGTCACACTCCGCCTAGGCGGAAACTCGAGGCGTAACATCCACTGGTTTCCAAATCATATGATTCCCGCAAACACATACATAGTGATTGGATACATAATCAAGTTTAAAGTTTTACATCCCAAAATATCAGTTTGAGTTTACAAAAGATTAAGATTTCGCAAATATGACCCATATGCAATGAGTTATACAAGAGAAATCTCCCAAAATCCGTATCCGCTCATGCATGCATGTAATCCTACATTGCTAACGTGAGCCCACGTTCAATTTTCTGAAAAAACATACTTAAAAAGTGTCAACACGAGGTTGGTGAGTTTACAGGTTTTGATCAAAAGTTCATGTAGTTCCAACGTTCACAAACGTTCAAATGTATAAGTTTTTCCGATCAATAGTATATATATAACCAATGAATTTTGAACATTTCCTAACCAATTGACCCCATTTGTAAGCTTGCAAGGAATACAAATAATATGTAATTCACGAGACCGTAACCAACCCATGATAATTGAACGCCCCTCCTTCGCTAAACCACGAGAATAAGACAATATGCGGTCATTCGGCCATGTGGACCCCTGGCTAGCGCGACTAACCATGAACGGGGGCGTCACCCCTAATAGTACTATTCTCAGAATCATAGGCTAAGTCCATAGCTAATGGTTACAAAGTGTGTTAATCCGGGGACTTTAAGCGCTATATTGTTCCCTTAATGCACACATACGGTCTGGTCATTGTTCATTCATTTATATACGAAGAATTGTTACAAGTATGTTTCCTCCCCAAAACATTTCAAAAACTTAGAAAAAGGGGGACAGTGAAACTCACCTCGACAGTATGAATGCTAGATACTTGAATAACCGTAAACCCCGCTTATCCGTACCCTAATTACACAAGGATACCTTACATGTTAAGACTAACCATGACAGAGGGCGTCACCCTTTTCACATTAATCTTTCTCTTTTATCATCAAGTGTTCCAACAAGAACATGTACACACACACACACACACACACACACACACATATATATATATATATATACAAGTTTCTATTTTTATACATGCATGCATACACTTATACATTTCTAGATTCTTAATCAAATCAAACATATATACACATATGCATGCATAGTTTCGGCCTATATATATATATATATGTATCCATTTTTGTTTTTCTTTATTTTATTTTCTTGACATCATATTATTATGTAACATCTTACCACAAACATGATGAAATCAACAAATCATACCTATATCTTCATCATTTTCGGCCCCCCATATACAATTTTATACAAAAACCCTAATTTTTATACTTAATAAAGTTAAGTTTTTATAAAAATTCACTAACTCTTTGAATCTCTTTGATTATTAGGATGAACAACGTGTTTTAAATCAAGAAGGTGAAGATTACAAGAAGGTTTAAGTCGGTTTCTCACCACTAGTCAAATTAGGTGAAGATTTCACTAGTAGATGGTGATGGATGCTTGTTTTGCCCCTCAAGACCCGACTCCTAGCTCCAAACCTTCCTTGGATCTCCAAACTCCACTCAAACTCTCTAGCCTTTTATTCTTGACTTTGAATGTGCAAATGTGTGTTTATATGTGTGTATGTCGTATATATATATATATATTGAGATGGAGGGATTTGAGTGTTCAACACACCATCATCATTGCAAGACTACAAGGACTAGATGGATGTGATCTATACTTGGCTTCTTGGTTGAAAGAACATGGCTCTTATGACATGAGTTGAGGTGAGTAGTTGGTTTGGTAAGAGGGTGGGTGGTGGGTTTGGTGGGTTCGGCCGAGAGGGGGCTAGGGGGTGGGGGGGGGGTTTGGGTTTTGTTCCATCTTGTAAGTTAAGTCTAATACTTAATTGATAGGGTTTTTAGGTAGTGTATACCCGGTTGGTGCTCCCGTGATCTACAAGTCCGATGTATGAACTTTTATCATTAATGCACTATATTTTTCGTATCTTGACTATATTTTAATAGTTCACTAATTTAACCCGTCATAGTTAACATTTTAACTATAATATACAAGTATACACATAAAAATAACTTATCACCATGAAATAACATTTTTTTTGTGTCAACTTTTAATAGTTTTGTCACTAATATTTATGTTTTTATATCAAAGCGTATTACTAGACTTCTCCGGAATAAAATCTTGTTAATCACCAACAACGTACCTTGCGAGTTATAATTGTTTACTTCCTAGTAATTCTAAAAATTACTAAAGTATATATAGTGTGTTCCTTTGCTAGCCCCTTGACAAAACTATGTCAAAATAAGAAACTAGAAAATATAATTTATGAACGTGCAATTATGTAATATAAATATTGACCTGAAATGCTGGGTGTCACATTCTCCCCATGTTAAAGAGAATTTCGTCTCGAAATTCAGTTGTTGTTATCTTGACTTGGAGTGTTCGTGAACAAGGATGGGTACTTGGCTTTCATTTGATCTTCTCGTTCCCACGTATACTCAGGGCCACGCTTTGAATTCCAACGTACCTTAACCAATTTAACACGGCTACGCCTTGTTTTCTGAACTTTCTAATCTGTGACTTCAATGGGTTCCTCAACGAAGTGCAGTTTGTCGTCTAAGTGAATCTCATCAGGTGGTATACTTAACGTCTCATCTGATAAACACTTCTTGAGGTTTGATACATGAAACGTATCATGTATCTTGCTTAGTTCCTGTGGCAGTTTTAGTTTGTATACTATAGGGCCAACCCTAGCCAATATTTCAAATGGTCCAACGTACCTAGGGTTAAACTTGCCACGGTTGCCAAATCTTGCAACTCCTTTCCAAGGTGAGACCTTCAACATGACGCGGTCCCCAACTTGGAATTCTAATGGTCTTCGTCTGTTATCCGCGTAACTCTTTTTCCTGTCACGGGCGGCCTTCAGACGATCCTTGATCTTGAAGATCTTGTCGGTAGTCTCCTGAATAACCTCAGGACCGGTTAAATGCTTGTTGCCAACCTCCGCCCAACATAGCGGTGAACGATATTTTCAACCGTACAAAGCCTCAAACGGAGCGGCTTTGATGCTGGTGTGGTAACTGTTATTGTATGAAAACTCAGCCACCGGCAAATGAGTATCCCAATTTCCTCCGAAATCAATTGCACACGCACGGAGCATATCCTCTAAAGTTTGAATGGTCCTTTCACTTTAACCATCTGTTTGTGGGTAATATGTCGTGCTCATGTCAAGACGTGTGCCCATGGCTTCTTGTAATGATTGCCAGATTCTAGACGCGAACCTGCTGTCTCTATCAGAGATAATAGAAATTTGGCACTCCATGCCTAGCCACAATTTTCTTGATATAAAGCCTTGCAAGTTTCTTGGTTTTATCCGTCTCTTTGATGGGCAGAAAATGAGCTGATTTCGTCAAACGATCGACGATTACCCATATAGTATCATACCCGCTCGAGGTCTTGGGTAACTTTGTAATGAAATTCATGGAATTCTGTTCCCATTTTCATTGGGGTATCTCGGGTTGTTTTAGTAATCCAGACGGTTTCTGGAGTTCTGTTTTTACCTTCGAACATGTAAGACATTTGCCAACATAGATAGCAATTTCTCCTTTCATGTTCGGCCACCAGTAGAGTTTTTTCAGATCTTTATACATTTTATCCGAACCTGGGTGAATGGAGTACCTGGACTTGTGGGCTTCGTCCATAACCAACTCCCGTAAGTTACCAAAACATGGCACCCAAATCCTATTCATGAAGTATAAAGTATCGTCTGACTTAGGTTCTAGTTGCCTGACCATTCCTCGTAGTGCTTCACTCTCAATGTTTTCTTCTTTGATTGCCTTTTGTTGTGCCATCCGGATTTGAGTCGTGAGACTCGTATGAATTGTTAATCCTAGGGCACGAACATGAAGAGTTTTAACTCTTTCTTTACCACTCAAGGCATCTGCTACGACATATGCCTTACCAGGATGATACTTGATCTCGCAGTCGTAATCATTCAGTAGCTCAACCCAACGGCGTTGCCTCATGTTGAGTTCTTTCTGATTAAAGATGTGCCGGAGACTCTTGTGGTCTGTAAAGATAGTACATTTTGTACCGTATAAGTAATGTCTCCAAATCTTGAGTGCAAACACGACAGCACCCAATTCCAGATCGTGAGTCGTATAATTTTTCTCATGGATGCATACGCTATGACTTTTTCTCTCTGCATCAACACACATCCCAGACCTTGGTGTGATGCGTCGCAGTACACGATGAAATTATCGGTTACTTCAGGAAGGGATAAGATTGGTGCACTGCAAAGCTTCTGCTTTAGCAGTTGAAAAGCTGATTTTTGTTTATCAGTCCAATCAAACTTTTTGTCCTTCTGAGTTAACGTGGTCAAAGGCAGGGCTATCTTTGAAAAATTCTCGATGAATCGCCTATAATAGCCTGCCAAACCCAGAAATTGACGACCTCAGTCGGAGTTCTTAGTGCTTCCCAGTTTTTGATAGCTTTAATCTTGGAAGGATCCACGTGGATACCCTTCTTATTGATGACATGTCCGAGAAAATGAACCTCTCGGATCCAGAACTCACACTTAGAGAATTTGGCATAAAGCTTCTCATTCCTGAGCAGTTCCAAGATTAATTTTAAATGATGTTCATGTTCCTCCTTGGTTCGTGAATATATTAATATGTCATCGATAAACAAAATCATGAATTTATCCAAGTATGGCTTGCACACTCGGTTCATGAGATCCATGAAAACTGCCGGTGCATTAGTTAAGCCAAACGGCATAACCAGGAACTCGTAGTGACCGTAACGAGTCCTAAAAGCCATTTTTGGTATATCTTCTTCCTGAATTCTCAGTTGATGGTACCCTGACCGTAGATCAATCTTAGAATAGAAACTAGAACATTGAAGTTGGTCGAATAGATCTTCTATTCGAGGAAGAGGATACCGGTTCTTAATTGTCAGTTTGTTCAACTCCCGGTAGTCAATACACATTCTAAAGGTTCCATCCTTTTTCTTTACAAACAGGACCGGAGCTCCCCAGGGTGAGAAAATTGGTCTTATGAAACCTTTGTCAAGTAACTCTTGTAGTTGGCTCGACAGTTCCTGCATCTCGGAAGGTGCTAGACGATACGGAGATCATGCAACTGGTGCAGCTCCTGGTACTAGGTCGATCCGGAACTCGACTTGTCTTGGTGGCGGTAAACTAGGTAAGTCTTCGGGAAATACCTCGGGGTAATCCCTAACGATCGGTATGTCCTCAAGTCGACGTTCCTCGAGTTTCTTCTCGACGATATGAGCTAGGAATGCGCAATAACCCTTGCGTAGATACTTATGAGCCTTCATGCAGTTTATCATCTTCGACATCGTTCTACACCTTTCGCCTTGAATTGATAGAATTTCTCCGCTTGGTAGTGGGATACGTACAATCTTTTCGAAACACACGATCTCGGCATGATTTTTCGACAACCAATCCATGCCAATAACAATGTCAAAAATTCCCAGATCATCTAGTAGAAGGTCTATACTAAATGCATGGTTTTCTAGACATAAAGTACAACCCTTAACGACCTCTCCGGTTTTAATTAATTTCCCATTTGCTAATTCAATTGTATAACTTTGTTCTAGCTTACTGGCCTTAACACCGAGTAATGATTTAAAATCATTTGACATAAAGCTCATATCAGCACCCGAATCAAAAAGTACAGAGGCATAATGATTATTGATTGGGAACGTACCAGTGACGATATTCGGGTCCTGGCATGCGTCCCCTACACCCATTATAAAAGCTCTTCCTGGTGCCTGAGCGTTGTTCTGGTTCCTCCACTTGGGGCAATATTTCCTGAAGTGCGTTAGGTCACCACACTTAAAACATCTTGGTTTAGCTCTACCCGTGCGGTTGGTGTTGGTTCGACAACTCTGTGTGGTGTGACCAAATTTTTCACACTTTCCACACTTGATGCACCCACCAGCATGATGATATCCACACTTTTTACATCTCGGTAGGCCTTTTTAATGATCCTTCCTTTCCACGGGGTTAGCCGCAAAGGCCTTCACAGTTTCTTGTTTCCTTAACCCTTGTTTCCCAGACTTGCTACTTGAATTTTCCATCCACTTCCTTTTCTCCCCAGCTTTACTTTCCTCATTCTCCTTCTTTCCAAACAGTCCATTACACACAACATCATCTCTTAACTTGAATGCTAAAGTTATAACACTCTTGGCATCCATTGGGTTAGATGAAGTTACCATGCTACGAATTTGAGGCGCAAGGCCCCACAAATACCTTTCCACACGCTTATGTTCTGGCGTGACCATGTGGGGTACCAGAATTTCCAATTCATTGAAACGATCGGTGTACCCCGCCACATCATCTCCGATCATCTGTAGATTCCACATCTTTGTCTCGATCTTTTGCAACTCGTTTCGAGGGCAGTATTCCTCGATCATCATGACTTTCAAATCTTCCCATGATAACTCATATGTTGCCTGCCTTCCCAAAGTCTTTACTTGTGAATTCCACTAGGTTAAAGCTTTATCGGTGAGCGTGCAAGTAGAATACTTCACCATGCAATCAGCGGTGCACTCACTGATATCAATCACCGATTCCATCTTTTCTATCCACCTCATCAGGCCTACGGCACCCTCGGTGCCATTGAAGTTGTGAGGGTTGCAGGATAGGAAGGCCTTATAGGTGCACTCCCTATTCGAAGCATCTGTAGCATCACAAGTCACTTATTTTAACAACGTCATTAATTTGGATCATGACTATGTGTTACGGCTGTGATTATTTATTCTATTACCTCCCGAACCTTCGGCTGTGCCGCTACCTCCTGCACCTCCTCCGCCGGTACCGCTGCCGTTCCCTCCACCACTATTTCGATTGGCTTCATACTGTTCCATGGCGGCAGCTACCCGCTGTGATATGAGTTGCTCCACGTTTGGGGAAATCGTCTCGTTGTTGTCACCAGTAGTGTCACGGGGCGTCCTTCGCTTAGGTTCCATGATGTTCTTTCTAACATAACATTTAAAAAGAAACAATATTATATAATAATAATGATATAACATGACATAAGGATACAACAACATCAAACGTAAACAACCATCATCATAACATAAACCATCACATAAATAATTAAAAACATACACAATACATTGTTCCCAAAAGACAAGGATACAAAAGAGATGGGTTCACATGACCACATCAGTACCAAAGTTTCAAACTACATAATGTGTTACGGGCACAACCCGCCCATAATAGGTCTAAAAGTAGGAAGGTACCCTCGGTGGGGCAGCAGCTGTAGTGATCATAGCCTCTACACGTGCCTCAGCTAAGGTGTCCCGGAGCTCAGCCTCGGTCGCCCTCTGCTCGACTGCCTCCGCACTCTGCTCGGCAGCAATGGTCCTCGACTCCATCTCAGTTATTCTCCTTTCGACCTCCACCAGACGGTTAGCTGCTTGCTCAAGGGACTGGTCGTACATCTCCTGATCCTCCATCACTTCCAGAACATGTTGCTTCAGTTGTTGTATACACGCCATGTCGTCCTGAAGATTTCCCACGCCAGTCTCCAAATAACTGATCTTGTCCCCAAGAGTATAGCTTCTGGTCATCGGTATGGGAATAGAGCACTCCACGCACTCCCCCGTGAGTGGTACATGTCGTGATAAGCAGGATAGCCCAACGGGGTCGCATGTCATAGGAAGATCCTCCTCTACCCTCCACGTCCGAATAGCTCGGATCAACCAATCCCAATCGGACATGCACACCCTAGATCCTCTGGATGTAGGTACGGCTGAAGATGCTGCCATCTCATGAACTACTGTGGTATCTAAGCAGTGCTTTGTCGTCTCGAATGGTGGACTGAAGTTAGGGCGGGGGTTAGTATGTGACAAGAGGTGACTACAATAACCATATGACAAGATGAATGGTTATGTAATGAAAACGTTTTTGTGAGTCATTTAAATTATAGACTAGGTTCAGTTTTAGACTCCTAGTTCGCTATAATCAATGGCTCTGATACCAATCTGTCACACCCTGCCTAGGCGAAAACGCGAGGCGTAACATCCACTGGTTTCCAAAGCATATGATTACCGCAAAAACATACATAATGATTGGATACACAATCAAGTTTAAAGTTTTACATCCCAGAATATCAGTTTGAGTTTACAAAAGATTAAGATTTCGCAAATATGACCCATATGCAATGAGTTATACAAGAGAAATCTCGCAAAAGCCGTATCCCCCCATATACAATTTTATACAAAAACCCTAATTTTTATACTTAATAAAGTTAAGTGTTTATAAAAATTCACTAACTCTTTGAATCTCTTTGATTATTAGGATGAACAACGTGTTTTAAATCAAGAAGGTGAAGATTACAAGAAGGTTTAAGTCGGTTTCTCACCACTAGTTAAGATAGGTGAAGATTTCACTAGTAGATGGTGATGGATGATCATTTCACTAGTAAATCCCTCCATCTATATATATATATATAGATGGAGGGATTTGAGTGTTCAATACACCATCATCATTGCAAGACTACAAGGACTAGATGGATGTGATCTTCACTTGGCTTCTTGTTTGAAAGAACATGGCTCTTATGACATGAGTTGAGGTGAGTAGTTGGTTTAGTAAGAGGGTGGGTGGTGGGTTCGGCCGAGAGGGGGCTGGGGGGTGTTTGGGTTTTGTTCCATCTTGTAAGTTAAGTCTAATACTTAATTGATAGGGTTTTTAGGTAGTGTATACCCGGTAGGTGCTCCGTGATTTAGAAGTCCGATGTATGAACTTTTATGATTAATGCTCTATATATTTCGTATCTTGACTATATTTTAATAGTTCACTAATTTAACCCGTCATAGTTAACATTTTAACTATAATATACAAGTATACACACAAAAATAACTTATCACCATGAAATAACATTTTTTTGTGCCCACTTTTAATAGTTTTGTCACCAATATTTATGTTTTTATATCAAATCGTATTACTAGACTTCTCCGGAATAAAATCTTGTTAATCACCAACAACGTACCTTGCGGGTTATAACTGTTTACTTCCTAGTAATTCTAAAAATTACTAAAGTATATATAGTGTTTTCCTTTGCTAGCCCCTTGACAAAACTATGTCAAAATAATAAACCAGGAAATATAATTTATGAACGTGTAATTATGTAATATGGATATTGAACTGAAATGCTGAGTGTTACATTATCACAGAATAGTTCAATTAGAAGTTTTATAGAAATATTTAATTCCTTAAGAATTTAACAACCAAATAACTTCACATGTTACTGAGCACGTAGCTCGATACTCAACTTCAGCAGTGGACCGGGAAATAGTCCCTTGTTGATTTTGCTTTTCTAGGAGACCAAAGAGTTTTCGAGAAACACACAAAAGCCTATACCTTCTCGAGTCTAAACATTTACCCAAATCAAAATTTGCATAGGCAGTCAATGCATATAATGTTGTTTGGATTAATTATGTTTTTATCACATTTATAGACATAACTGGAATAAACATGCTCAAGATTGCATAAGATCATAAGTTATTAGTAATGTTGTTATATGTTATGTCTTGTGCGCATAGAACCGACATCATTCATCTTTTACAATAACTTTTAGGTATCTCCGTCTCGTCTAGTTTCTGATGGGCTAATACAGGTTTGAAGATTTGGGTTGACTTGGTACGACCCAAATGATCTGATTGAATGGATTAAGTTTGTTTAAACTTTACTTTTGAATTTGTATAGAATAGGAATTAGAGTCTGTTTAGAATACTTGAGCTGCAAGTATTGATAGGTTATAAATAAGGTATTTCATTCATTGTAATTAATGAGTTTTTGAGTTTGATAAATATAAATCAGGCGTCGTGGGTTTCATCCCCTCATAAAAAATTCTTGTAGTTTTGTTCTGTGTTTATCAATTGATTATCTTCAACAATTGGTATCAGAGCGTATGTTGGCTGCGCTATAAGCTTTTCAATGAAAATTCGAAAGATAATGGTTCGGGTTAGTGAGTAACCCGAGTCTCTATTAAATAAAATGATTGGCAAGGCTTGTCACATAAGGTGCGTTTCAACGATAATAAAAGACACGATTAGTCGTTTAAAGAGTTAACTCGAGATCGAAATGCACAAGATGGAAATGGAGGGACCCGGACGAAAGATTTAAGGGTTTAAATATCCCTTTATGGGAAAACCCTAGGTGTTTGTTGACCTAGCGTGTGCGACGGACGAGAACAGAAATAGAGCAAGAAAGAGAGAGAGCCGGCGACAGGGAAGGGAGGAAGACAACGGTGGAGGTGGTCCGGCGATAGCTTACGAGGTGTGACTTTCAGAACACAATTAGGTAATCCCGTTTTATGTTTGGTTACGTTGATTTTGTTCATTTTTATGTAGAACTAGAGTAGGGTTTTGTTTGGATGATGGTATGGATTGGGTTGCAACAAAAGCTTTGAAAAATTTAACCCCTTATGAAGCCTTGAAGGGACACAAACCTAACTTGACACATCTTCATGTCTTTGGATACTCTTGTTACTTGAAGATACCATCAGTGAACCTAAGGAAACCGGAC
Source organism: Smallanthus sonchifolius (assembly GCA_023525975.1). Classification (NCBI taxonomy): domain Eukaryota; kingdom Viridiplantae; phylum Streptophyta; class Magnoliopsida; order Asterales; family Asteraceae; genus Smallanthus; species Smallanthus sonchifolius. The sequence goes on along the minus strand of CM042028.1, from coordinate 69,700,889 downwards.
GATAGAAGCAAAGAGGTTGTGTACCTTGGTTTCGAACCCGACTCAAAAGCTTATAGACTTTTGGACCCAATACAAAGTAGATTTTATGTGAGTCGTGACATGAAATTTCAAGAAACAACAAAATACAATTTGGCCAAGTGTTCACAACAAATGGATGTAATAATAAGACCGGGTCGGATCATTAGCTACTACATATATATTTCCATGTCCTACCCATATGCCTAGCCACGTTCCAACCCTTAAGTCCCTTTGATTCACGTGCGCATTTTAGTAAATTCTTTAGGCGAAGGACCGATTTAAGTACAAGCCTATTATTGTGCAATCACCCATTTGCTTTAAGTGTGTTCTAGCTCATCCTTGCTAGTTATTATTTGTCGCCGAGAGGAGAGTCATTGTGAGGGGTGTGTTATGCGGGGTTTAAGAAAAAGTTAGTAAAATGAAGACATTTGTTTGCTTGATTCATGTTGATCGCTTGTGAACATGGAAATGGTTTTTGATGAGTTGCTTGGGGGCAAGCAACGGTTAAGTGTGGGGATGTGACGGGTGGTCCGTAGGACGACCCTTAAGTGCTATAAATGGTATTTTAATCCTACATTTAAGTCGGTTACTTGTTAGAATTAGATGACTATGGTGGTTTAATGTTTCAGGTACAAAAGAGTTTAATTGGATGCATTTAACGCAAAGATTGAAGCAAGAGGAAAGAGACTCAATCATCATTGAAACAAACAAAGAAAAGGAGAGAATGACCTGAGCTCCACCGTAGCTTACGGTGGTCACCGTAAGCTACGATGGCATCTGGGAAACTTTCTTGGCACCGTAAGGCAGTTTTGGACCACCGTAGAATGTTGCTCACCACCGTAAGCTACGGTGGTCACCGTAGCTTACGGTGGTCACCGTAGCTTACGGTGGTCACCGTAGCTTACGGTGGTCACTGGCGTGAAAAGTGTAACTGCCCTATTAAAACAGTTCTTCAAGGGTCTTTTCATATCCAATCATTGGGAGACGTTTTGCAACAGTTTCAGGGGCGATTTTGGGTGATATTCTTGGGTTCCAAACAATATCTAAACAATTTGGTTTGTGTTTTGATTCATATGAACATTAATCTTTGTGTGATGATGATGCACCAAGGCATGAGTGGCTAAACTTGTGGTGTTCATCCTAGGTTGAAGGTTTGTCTAAGACATTTGTGTTTTTATCCGTATTTCTAGAATAATAGACTTGCAATGTTTGTTTGTTTATTATGGTGTGTGAATGTTTGTTTGTAAATTGTTGATTGATGTTTTGATCATAATCTAAATCGTACGTTCTTGGTGTCGTTGACAATCGAGATATCACGGGAGGGATTAGGGTTGGATATTGGTTAATTGGTCATCGGGTAACAACCTCGCATTTTCATAATCCGAGTACTTAGTTCCCTTTTATCACAAACAAGTGGTCACGCATGAATCATGTCTATGTGATTCTTTCTAGTTGGATTTAAACATGGATGTCAATTGAAACCGGAAACCTAGGATGATCGCTTTCTCTTAATCTGTTTACAAACTAATATTTGATTTGCAATTTATTTAGTTGATCTTAGTTTTTGAAACCAAACAATCAAAATCGTGAATTTACATTTCTGCAATCTAGTTTAATTTTAGTTTACTATAAAAGCTACTTAGATAACACATTTTCCACAAACTCCTCGTGTTCGATACCCACTTACCGCTAGCTATTTAGTTGTAATTGGTTTAAATTTGATTGAGACTACGACCTCACGTCAAATTGGCTGGTTGTGTTAGTGTGCAGGTACTTACAGGTGTATGCATACTAGAGGCTCCAAAAAGTCATCACCATTAGCATTTGATCCGGAAATTGAACGGACACTTTCACGGAACCGAGTTTTACTTAGGGAGAACAAAGTCATTGGGTCTCCTACTACACCGAAAAACATCATGGATCCACCAATTCTCACGACGGGTCAAACACTACCAACCACCACACCTCCTATTCCACCAAGTCCTATAACAAGTGAGAGCAAACCCACAAATACCACTGTTCCTACAAGCACACTTCCACCAAATCCATTGAGCTACCAAACGGCATCAACCTTTCCACCATTTAGCCATTTCTTCCCGACTCAAGGTCAATCGTCCTCCCAACAGAGTCAATCATTCCCATTTCAACAAGACCCACCTATAACCTTTACCACCCCGGTTCAACAACAACAACCACCATCGAGGTTCCAATATCAACAATCTCCCGTAATGCCGTTTATGAGAGTGCAAGATGATGGGTTTGATGACGGTTATGAAGATGATTACGAGGGGTATGATGAAGGTGAATATACCCTTGGGGGTAATGGAAATCAAACGGGATTTCAAGGAGGGGGTGGATTTGTGCGAAGACCGCAAGATATACCGCAAGCTCCACAAGGTCAACCTCGACAAGTTCAACAATATGAGCAACAAGTGCCTCAACAACAATTTCAACCTCAACCACAATTTCAACAACAAATTCCTAGACAGGTTCAACCTCGAAGACAAATGCCTAGGCAAGCCGGTTTGCCACCACAAGTACCGTTGGGCGTTCCAAGAAGATATAATCGGGAGGCCGTGAGGGGTATTGAAGCACATTTTAGGCCGGTTATTACTAACAACCATTCACCGGTAGTTATTCCTCAAAACAATCAAGGGAGGACGTTCGAAGTTAGAACTAATTCCCTCCAAAGTTTACCGAAATATAAGGGATTAGCCACGGAGGAACCTTATTTTCATTTGGAGGCATACGATTCGATATGCAATACTATCGGTGGGCAAGGATTTTCATCGGATGAAGTAAAGTTGGTATTGTTTCAATTCTCGTTGGAAGATAAAGCGAAGAGATGGTTTTACACTTTACCATCGGCTTCGATTTATACATGGGCGGAGATGCAACAAAGATTTTTAGAAGAATTTTTCACGGCCCAAAAGACCAACGATGCGAGAAGAAGCTTGAGAAGCTTCCAACAACAACAAGGTGAAATGTTTCACGAAGCTTTCGAACGGTTTAATTTGATGATAAAAAATTGCCCTCATCATGGGATCGAATTGTGGGAATTGTTGAACGCGTTTCATGAAGGGTTGAATTCCGAAGATGCTCGTGACTTAATGTCTATCACGAATGGTACATTCGGTACTAATTACGAGTAAGACGATTGGGCGTTTTTGGAACAAATGGCGGTCACATCAAAGAGGAAGGCTCAATCATCTAGGAGAGCGAGACCGGCCATTACTAGAACCCAATTGCATGCGGTGGAGGATGGTAATGTGCAAACTACTAATCAATTTTATGATGTTTGCACTAACTGTAATGAATTGGGCCATTCAGCGGATAATTGTTTGGGAGTTCAAGAAAATTTTGAAAAAGTCAATGCAATTCAAGGTCAAGGCCAAGGTGGGGGTGGTAGAAATTATAACATGAATTCAAATATGTATCATCCGGGGTTGCGAAATCACCCGAATTTTCGTTATGGCAATCCCGCGAATCAATCCAACCCACATTTCCAAGGAGCACCTCAATCAAACTTTGTTCCGCGTCAACCATATGCAAATCAAGGTAATCAAGGTAATCAAGGTTATCAAAGACAATACCAACAACAAACTGGGGGACCGGGACAATCCAATTCAAGTGGGAATGAGGTTATGGATGTGTTAAAGACGATGCAACAAGAGATGCAAAGAAGAAATCAGTTGGATGATGCTCGTCTACAAAAAGACGAAGTTCGTGACAAGGCCATTCAATCTTTGACCACCCAAATGGGTCAACTTGCAACCTAAGTGGCGGATTTGAAGAAGAATAAGGGTCAACTTCCAAGCGACACTAAGGTAAACCCCTCTCATAATTCTTCACGTAATGTTCCTATTAATCATGTAAGTGTTTTGAGAAGTGGTAAAGAATACAAAAATGACTCTTCACCGAATTTGGTTGAAGGGGTAATTGAGGATATTACGGGGGTGGAAAGTGATGATGACGAATCATCACCATTGGGTAAATCTAAAAGTGAAACTTTTGAAAAAGTATTTGGAAAACCGGGTCTAAGTGAACTTTTGAATAACAAGAAAAATGGGGGGGAGTCAAATCCTATCCCTTTTCCTTCGGCTTTAATAGACCTAGGTAAGAAGAACATTATTTCAAAAAGGGGCCCTCAAAAAGAAGAGATGTGGGAGGTGTTCAAACAAGTAAAAGTAAATCTTCCTTTACTTGAGGCAACTAAGCAAGTACCCGCGTATGCAAAATTTTTAAAAGAATTGTGCACCCAAAAGAGACAACAGAAAGTGCCTAAACAGGTTAATTTGACTGAGCGGGTAAGTGCAGTTTTAAAAGGGGATCTTCCTCCTAAGCTCCAAGATCCGGGAACGCCATTAATTAATATTCATGTTGGAAATTTTCAAATGTCGAGGGCGTTATTGGATCTTGGTGCGGGAGTAAGTATTTTACCGGGGGGCTTATATGACCAATACGATTTTGGTCCATTGAAACGGATCGAGACAACGGTTGTTTTAGCCGATTTATCTCACAAGCTTCCCCGAGGGATTGTGCGGGATGTGATAGTAAAGTGGATGAATTTTACTATCCCGTTGACTTTTTAGTTTTGGACTACTCATCGGTTGACCCAAGTCAACAACAAAATGTCATATTGAGTCGACCATTTTTGAACACCGCTCATGCCATTATTGATTGTCGATATGGTACAGTTGATATGACCTTTGGAAATAGAAAAATGAGATTAAATGTCTTTACTAACGTTTCTAACTCTTTGAGTGGTGATGAGTGTTTTATGGCAGATTTAGTTGACAGGTGTGACCCGCACGAGTATAAGGAAGATGTCTTGGAAACTTGTGTTTGTGATTTTTCTGAACAGGTACATGTATGTGCATTGAGGATGGAAGAGAAAAAGCAAGAGGCTTTAGCGGTTCAAGAAGGGCGACCACCGTGGACCCATCAAATTGAAAGTTTACCGGCGGAAATTAATTCGGATACGAAGCCGTCACTGGAATGTCCACCGAAAGTGGAGTTGAAGAACTTGCCTAGCCACTTGAAATATGCATTCTTGGGGGACAATGACACATTACCGGTCATTATTGCCTCCAATTTGGATGTGGCTCAAGAGCAAGGGTTATTGAAGGTATTGAAGGCGAACAAGACGGCTATAGGATGGACGATTGCCGACTTAAAAGGGATTAGTCCATCCATAGTCATGCACAAGATTATCACCGCCAATGATGCAAAACCGACTCGTGAGACCCAAAGAAGGTTGAATCACAATCTGAGGGAAGTGGTGAAAAAGGAGGTAATCAAATGGTTAGATGCGGGAATTATCTATCCTATTTCGGACAGCGCTTGGGTAAGTCCTACACCGGTAGTGCCAAAGAAAGCAGGTATTCAGGTGATTAAAGATGAAAATGGAGAACAAATCGCCACCCGACCGGTCACCGGGTGGCGCGTGTGCATTGATTACCGGAAATTGAATGCCGCCACTTCTAAAGACCATTTCCCTTTACCATTCATTGACCAAATTATTGAAAAATTGTCGGGTCAAAAATATTACTGTTTTTTTTATGGGTATTCGGGGTATAACCAAATTGCTATTCATCCGGATGACCAACACAAAACCACCTTCACGTGTCCATACGGCACTTTCGCTTTTCGGCGAATGCCATTCGGATTGTGCAATGCCCCGGCCACTTTTCAACGTTGTATGATGAGTATTTTCTCGGACATGGTCGAGGAGTCACTTGAAGTATTCATGGATGACTTTTCCATTTTTGGCCCAACTTTTGAATCTTGTCTCGACGAATTGGAAAAAGTTTTAAAAAGATGTGTCAAGAAAAATTTGGTGCTAAGTTGGGAGAAAAGTCATTTCATGATGCAAGAGGGTATTGTGTTGGGTCATGTGTTTTCAAATAGAGGGATGGAGGTAGACAAGGCAAAAATAAAGGTAATTTCAACTTTGCCTCCACCGAAAAATGTTAAAGGGGTAAGGTCATTTTTGGGACATGCGGGTTTTTATCGAAGATTTATTAAAGGTTTTAGTGTAATCACTAAACCTTTATGTAATTTGTTGCTTAAAGATGTTCCATTTGATTTTACTAATGAGTGTTTGCAAGCTTTTAATATTTTGAAGGAACAGTTGGTGCAAGCTCCTATTTTGCAACCACCGAATTGGACGAAGCCATTCGAGATCATGTGTGATGCTAGTGATAGCACTATTAGGGCAGTTTTGGGTCAAAGGGTTGATAAGAAGCCAGTGGTGATCTACTATGCGAGTAAGACATTATCTGAGGCACAGTTAAATTATACAACTATGGAAAAGGAATTGCTTGCGGTGGTGTACGCATTGGATAAGTTTCGGTCTTACATTTGGGGAAGCAAGGTAGTGGTGTATTCGGATCATAGTGCGGTCCGATATTTGATGGAGAAGAAAGATGCAAAGCCCCGTTTGATTCGTTGGGTGTTGCTTTTACAAGAGTTCGATTTGGAAGTTCGGGATAAAAAAGGATGTGAAAATGTTGTGGCGGATCACTTATCCCGGATTCCATTAGAAGGAGTTGACGACAAGATGGAAATAAATGAACGGTTTCCTGATGAGAAATTGCTAGCCGTGTCTACCGCACCGTGGTATGCTCATTTTGTGAATTATTTAGCCACGGATTCCATTCTAAGCCATTGGGAGAAGAAGAGAAGGCAACGGTTTATGGCTAAAGTGAAACAGTATATTTGGGATGAACCGGACCTTTTCAAGATTGGGTCGGATCAAGTGATTCGGAGGTGTATTCCCGACACCGAGGTGTTGCAGGTTTTGACTCATGCACATTCATCAGCATGTGGGGGTCATTTCAGTGGGCAAAAAACCGGTTATCGGGTTCTTCAATGTGGGTTTTATTGGCCCACCATTTTCAAGGATGCGTGTGAATTTGCCCGGAATTGTTTAAATTGCCAAAAAATGGGAAGTATTTCGAAGAGGGATGAGATGCCTTTGCAACCTATTTTGGTGGTTGAGATATTTGATGTGTGGGGCATAAATTTTATGGGTCCATTCCCGAGTTCGAATGGGTTTTTGTATATTCTTGTGGCGGTAGATTATGTCTCGAAATGGATTGAAGCCATTCCTACAAGAACCAACGATCATTCGGTTATGTGCAAGTTTGTTCAGTCCAACATCTTTGCTCGTTTCGGGATTCCAAGAGTTATAATTAGTGACGGCGGTTCACATTTTAAAAATTTTAACTTTGGAAAATTGTTGAAGCGGTACAATGTGAACCATCGAATCGCTACGCCGTATCATCCGCAAACAAGCGGACAAGTTGAAGTGTCCAACCGTCAAATCAAGGAAATTCTCATGAAGACGGTGCGAAAGGATAGAAAAGATTGGTCAAGTAAGTTGGATGATGCGTTGTGGGCTTACCGAACGGCCTATAAAACTCCTATTGGTACAACTCCGTACCGGTTAGTGTATGGGAAAGGGTGCCACTTACCAATGGAGTTAGCTCATCGGGCACATTGGGCGATTAAAATGGTGAATGCGGATTACGATGAAGCGGGTAGGATTCGGAAGCTTCAATTGAGTGAAATTGAAGAGATTCGAGATGAAGCATATGAATGTGCGTCCGCGTACAAAGACAAACTGAAAAAGGTTCATGATGCAAAGATCAGGAAGCGAACCTTTGAAGCGGGTCAAAAGGTATGGTTGTACAACTCGCGATTGAAGCTATTTGCGGGAAAGTTGAAAAGCAAATGGACGGGGCCATACGTGATCACGCAAACGGTGAATGGGCATCGGCTCAAGCCGTATTTGGAAGGAACTGACATCAACACTCTCGAAATTGACAAGGTGGGCTACATTTTACGCCCGGTAAATGAAGAACAAGCATGAGAGGCCCAGGTTTGGTAGTGTAAATAGTTAGTTTAGTGTAATTTAGTTGTTTTTAAACAATTACCGTACTCACGTTTAACTTGTGTTTGAAACAAGTGTGGGGAAGTTCTTACGAATTTCTCTAACACAGTGTTGAGGACAACACGGGTTTTTCATGGGGAAAGGGCATGATTTTCGAAAAATATAAAAACTATAAAAATTCTAAAAAAAAAAAAAAAAAAAACAAAATTTTTTTTTTTTTGAAAAATTAAAGTGCCAGATACCACCGTATGTTACGGTGGCACCGTAGTTTACGGTGGGGATTTAAAACCATACGCCATTCCTAAACTGCCTTACGGTGGGATTTTGTTGCCAGTGACCACCGTAGCTTACGGTGGTGGCGGTCTGATTCATGAATCCGGGTCATATAAAAAAAAAAAAAAACGAAATCTCATTTAATTCACAACCACACATACGGGTTTATCCCCTTTTTCACCACCAAACATCACCTCCTTCCCCATTCATCTTCAAACATAAACCCTAACTTCCATTACTTAAATCCTTCACTATTTTCTCAAATCTCAACAAAATCGAGTGATTTTTGGGTCTATTTCGGCTAAAATTTCGCAAGGATTCCAGATTTGTGCTTACATTTCAAAGATTCCTCTGTTTTGGTGGTCGATTTTGGACATTAGGGGTCCGAAAATTTTGGGGTTTTAGTGGGTTTTTGCTTAGCTTGAAGTTCTTGTTGTTTTCATTACCATCAAAGCAGAGGTTATGGGTCGAAAAGGGAAAGAACAAGTTGGGTCTTCTAGTAACCCACCTGAGAATCAGCAACGGAAAAGAAGACTACTCAGATTGGCGGATCAAGATGAAGAAGAACAACAGGATGAAGAGCAACCGAGAGGTCCGAAACCGAAGTGGACATCTGGGCCTTTACACGAGCAACCAAATGAATGGCAGGCGGAACTGTTCCATGATCAAATGAATAAGTTAACCCAACGGAAAGAAGCATTCATTTGTGAGAAAGAAGTTCGTGAAAAAGATTTCGGTCCGTTCGGGGTCATTGATAAGTTCCGCACTTTGGGGTGGGAAGCAGCACTGAAATGTTACGATCAAGAGGCTAATAATTTGTATGTTGAGGAAATTCAAGAGTGGATGGCCACTCTAAAATGTCCCCCGTACAAAGGTGCATCAAAAATGAAGTTGATTGGGACGGTCAACGGGGTTGAGGTTGAGATGTCATTCGACACATTGCGTAGGATAGCCAAGTTTGATAGTAAACCAGTGAATCAATACATGATCCCGCGGCTGGAGGATTTGTATTTTGAGCCAGAGAAGCATCCAAGATGGCACATGATGTTGGATTATCTGTTTTTGCCCGGTACTACACATGGGAAATTATACCGTAAGAATTTGAGGATTGATGCTAAATTGATGTTGATTATATGCACACAAAATGTCATTCCCCGACGGGGTGACAAGGTTGAAGTGCGATATCCGGAGGTGCCAATCTTGTATGCCTTGTTGAATGGGGCTCCGTTTTTTCCTTTCCGATTTTTAGTGTTAAATAATATATGGATAAGTCAGAATAGTGATCAACGAAAGATAATACCACATTGTCGGTTGATTACTGCACTGTTGAAGAAGTATGGAGCTATTCAAGCTGAGGATAAAGGCTCTTACAAGAAATTCAAGCCGTTTGACATTAAGCAGTTGGGAATTGGATGGAAATATGTCGAGTCGGAGAGGTATCATAAGCTCAAGAGTGAGGGTCAGAGATGTAGGGCCTTGAAAGTGGATGCAAGGCCGTTACGACCGAGTGAGGCTGATGAGCCCGATAGTGAAGAGGAAGCTCCGAGTGGGGATGATGACTATATGGATGACCCTTACGTGGTACCAATGGAAACGGATAGAGGAGGCCCGAGCGGAAGTGGAAGTGGAAGTGGAAGAAGAGAAGGAACCCAGTCGGGGTACATCGGAAGTGCATTTGATTATTCACAAATGCCGTATGATCCGAATTGGGCTCATGTTGGGATGATGGAGCAAGTTGTTGAGCGTATGCGTCCACCTACCTTTTCTGACTGGGAAGATTCAAGACAAGTATCTTATGATCATCAAACATTCATGGGAGCTAGTATGGAGAGAACTTTGAAGCAAAATTATGATCGGCAAGAGCAGTGGAATAGGGCTCACATGTTTGCTCATGAAGAGGAGATCAACAACCATTACCTGGATGACCGGAATAGACGTATGCATGATGCTTGGCATGCGGGTCAACCAGTTGTTGCCGACCCTCCTATTGTGGAGTACTCTACTCTACCACCGTACGATGGTAGTGTAACTTATCCTACCCCACCATTGCATCATTCTCAGTGGGTGGATCCACACACAGGCATGGGAAGTCAACAAGCTGATCAAGGAGGAGGTCAAGGTGATAGTAGCAGTGGCTCGTTCGGGTTCGGAGAATTTTCCGACATGATGACGTCCATTTTCGGACCTCCTCAACCAAGATACTATTGATCAGGTCGTGTTCTACCTCATCTTGTACATTTTTGTATATCTTTATGTTTATGTTTATGGTTGGGCGGTTGGGGGGTGTTTTGAGGTATTTAGTTGTTGGGTTGTGAAAGATTGGTGGTGTTTGTTTGGTTGTGTTAAAAATATATAAATATATATATATATATATATATATATATATATATATATATATATATATATATATAATTTTGGGGTTTGAGTAGAGAAGCAACAAGTGAAGTTGTGTTTTAAGCGATCTTTCCTTCAAAACCGTACATTGGGGACAATGTATCCCAAGTGTGGGGATGAAGGGAAATTTTTGAAATGTTGAAAAATTGTGAAAAATTTGAAAATTAAGCGAAAAAATGGTCCAAATTTGAACACTTAAGTACTAAACCGCATGACACATCAGCAGCCCATATTTCCTTTTTTTTGGTGAGAGTTTGAGCCATCTATTTGAATTGTTAGAAATATTTTCTTTGATGAGAGTGGCAATGGGTGGATTAATTATGTTTTTATCACATTTATAGACATAACTGGAATAAACATGCTCAAGATTGCATAAGATCATAAGTTATTAGTAATGTTGTTATATGTTATGTCTTGTGCGCATAGAACCGACATCATTCATCTTTTACAATAACTTTTAGGTATCTCCGTCTCGTCTAGTTTCTGATGGGCTAATCCAGGTTTGAAGATTTGGGTTGACTTGGTACGACCCAAATGATCTGATTGAATGGATTAAGTTTGTTTAAAGTTTACTTTTGAATTTGTATAGAATAGGAATTAGAGTCTGTTTAGAATACTTGAGCTGCAAGTATTGATAGGTTATAAATAAGGTATTTCATTCATTGTAATTAATGAGTTTTTGAGTTTGATAAATATAAATCAGGCATCGTGGGTTTCATCCCCTCATAAAAAATTCTTGTAGTTTTGTTCTGTGTTTATCAATTGATTATCTTCAACAATTGGTATCAGAGCGTAGGTTGGCTGCGCTATAAGCTTTTCAATGAAAATCCGAAAGATAATGGTTCGGGTTAGTGAGTAACCCGAGTCTCTATTAAATAAAATGATTGGCAAGGCTTGTCACATAAGGTGCGTTTCAACGATAATAAAAGACACGATTAGTCGTTTAAAGAGTTAACTCGAGATCGAAATGCACAAGATGGAAATGGAGGGACCCGGACGAAAGATTTAAGGGTTTAAATATCCCTTTATGGGAAAACCCTAGGTGTTTGTTGACCTAGCGTGTGCGACGGACGAGAACAAAAATAGAGCAAGAAAGAGAGAGAGCCGGCGACAGGGAAGGGAGGAAGACAACGGTGGGAGGTGGTCCGGCGATAGCTTACGAGGTGTGACTTTCGGAATACAATTAGGTAATCCCGTTTTATGTTTGGTTACGTTGATTTTGTTCATTTTTATGTAGAACTAGAGTAGGGTTTTGTTTGGATGATGGTATGGATTGGGTTGCAACAAAAGCTTTGAAAAATTTAACCCCTTATGAAGCCTTGAAGGGATACAAACCTAACTTGACACATCTTCATGTCTTTGGGTACTCTTGTTACTTGAAGATACCATCAGTGAACCTAAGGAAACCGGACGATAGAAGCAAAGAGGTTGTGTACCTTGGTTTCGAACCCGACTCAAAGGCTTATAGACTTTTGGACCCAATACAAAGTAGACTTTATGTGAGTCGTGACGTGAAATTTCAAGAAACAACAAAATACAATTGGGCCAAGTGTTCACAACAAATGGATGTAATAATAAGACCGGGTCGGATCATTAGCTACTACATATATATTTCCATGTCCTACCCATATGCCTAGCCACGTTCCAACCCTTAAGTCCCTTTGATTCACGTGCGCATTTTAGTAAATTCTTTAGGCGAAGGACCGATTTAAGTACAAGCCTATTATTGTGCAATCACCCATTTGCTTTAAGTGTGTTCTAGCTCATCCTTGCTAGTTATTATTTGTCGCCGAGAGGAGAGTCATTGTGAGGGGTGTGTTATGCAGGGTTTAAGAAAAAGTTAGTAAAATGAGGACATTTGTTTGCTTGAGTCATGTTGATCGCTTGTGAACTTGGAAATGGTTTTTGATGAGTTGCTTGGGGGCAAGGAACGGTTAAGTGTGGGGATGTGACGGGTGGTCCGTAGGACGACCCTTAAGTGCTATAAATGGTATTTTAATCCTACATTTAAGTCGGTTACTTGTTAGAATTAGATGACTATGGTGGTTTAATGTTTCAGGTACAAAAGAGTTTAATTGGATGCATTTAACGCAAAGATTGAAGCAAGAGGAAAGAGACTCAATCATCATTGAAACAAACAAAGAAAAGGAGAGAATGACCTAAGCTCCACCGTAGCTTACGGTGGTCACCGTAAGCTACGATGGCATCTGGGAAACTTTCTTGGCACCGTAAGGCAGTTTTGGACCACCATAGAATGTTGCTCACCACCGTAAGCTACGGTGGTCACCGTAGCTTACGGTGGTCTCTGGCGTGAAAAGTGTAACTGCCCTATTAAAACAGTTCTTCAAGGGGCTTTTCATATCCAATCATTGGGAGACGTTTTGCAGCAGTTTCAGGGGCGATTTTGGGTGATATTCTTGGGTTCCAAACAATCTCTAAACAATTCGGTTTGTGTTTTGATTCATATGAACATTAATCTTTGTGTGATGATGATGCACCAAGGCATGAGTGGCTAAACTTGTGGTGTTCATCCTAGGTTGAAGGTTTGTCTAAGACATTTGTGTTTTTATCCGTATTTCTAGAATAATAGACTTGCAATGCTTGTTTGTTTATTATGGTGTGTGAATGTTTGTTTGTAAATTGTTGATTGATGTTTTGATCATAATCTAAATCGTACGTTCTTGGTGTCGTTGACAATCGAGATATCACGGGAGGGATTAGGGTTGGATATTGGTTAATTGGTCATCGGGTAACAACCTCGCATTTTCATAATCCGAGTACTTAGTTCCCTTTTATCACAAAAAAGTGGTCACGCATGAATCATGTCTATGTGATTCTTTCTAGTTGGATTTAAACATGGATGTCAATTGAAACCGGAAACCTAGGATGATCGCTTTCTCGTAATCTGTTTACAAACTAATCTTTGATTTGCAATTTATTTAGTTGATCTTAGTTTTTGAAACCAAACAATCAAAATCGTGAATTTACATTTCTGCAATCTAGTTTAATTTTAGTTTACTATAAAAGCTACTTAGATAACACATTTTCCACAAACTCCTCGTGTTCGATACCCACTTACCGCTAGCTATTTAGTTGTAATTGGTTTAAATTTGATTGAGACTACGACCTCACGTCAGTAACCGAGGAGGGTCCCGTAAATCACAATGAACCAAGTCCAATGGAGCAAGTGCCTGTTTTTCATTAATATCAAAAGGAAACGGTGAGCTTTAGACAACTCACAAGATAAACACATAATCAGTTGGGGTAAAAGAGAGGTAACCGCCAAACACCCAAGTTTATTCAAAAGTAAAATTGTGTCCAAAGACACATGGCCCAATAATTCAAAAGAAGCCTTGACAGGAGAACTTGATGCTACAACAAAAGCTTGAGGACCGGATTTCAAAACATAAAGGCCGTCTTCACACCGACCTTGGGCAAGAACCTGTTTCGTGGTTCGATCTGAATGGAAAAATATGGATGGGAAAACAACACATCCAAATGACTATCAGTGGTTAGTTTGCTAATGGACACCACCAAAACATCCTTTAATTGAATCTGATTAGAGATCGTATTGTGTCCCATGTGTGAAACAGGAAGGGATTTACCGTTACCAAAGGTAACCTTAGCATATCCCGAATAAGGTGTGGCTTTAGTGAGGTTATCCGGGGAAGACGTCATATGGTCAGTGGCCCCAGAATCAACATACCAACAAACCAATCAGGACCCGATGAAGTAACATGACATTGGGCGTGGAAGGCTTTGGCCAAATTTGTTTCTGCAGTTACATTTTGAGATGCAAAGGTGATACAGATTCGTATACGAGTGGACGCTAGAAAACCCTAGCGTGATAACCCTTGCTTCGGCCAACCGAAAACAACGAACAAAACTTGTTCAAGTAAAATTCTTATTGATCAAAAACTGAACCATCCAATCAGGAATTACAATGTTTAAATAAGAAACTGATAAATACGGAACTAAAAATACAGAAAACATGGAAAAGATAATTACTAAATTTAAAGAGATAAATATAAAAACATAAAAGATTGGATGGGTGAGACTAGAGGGCTGGCAGCCTCTAGCCATGGCTCGATGGGCCTGGTGGTTCTTCGACTGGGCTCTGATCCGTATCATCCTCCCCCTCTAAAAAAGGACTCGACCCCAGTCGCCGTCATCCGCGGGAACGTATGGTGCTAGATCCGTGACGTTAAAAGTGTCGGACACTTTATAATGGCCCGAGAGATCAATCTTGTAAGCATTAGCATTGATTCGTCTTAGAACACGGAAAGGACCATCAGCCCATGGTTGAAGCTTCCCAAAACGTCCTTGTGGAAAACGCTCACGGCGCAAATAAATCCAAACTAGATCACCTTCATTAAAAACCACCTGTCGCCTATGTTTATTAACTCGCGCCTGATATTGAAAATTATGTTTCACAATCTGCTCCCGAACTTGTTCATGCAACCTTTTAATCTGTTCGGCTTGTTCATCGCCGCCCGCGCTGAAGTGGTCGAGTTCGGGAAGAGGAGCCAAATCAAGTGGAGTGAAAGGATTCCTCCCACATACAGTGAAGAACGGACTGTGCCCTGTTGAGCTGTGATTGGACCTATTATACGCAAATTCGGCTTGAGGCAAAACGAGATCCCACTTCTTTGGGTTATCACCACAAGGGCCCGAAGTAAATTTCCCAAGCTTCGGTTGGTGAATTTCGTTTGACCGTCCGTTTGTGGGTGGTGTGAACTACTAAATTTTAACTTCGCCCCCAAACGTTTCCACAACGTTCGCCAAAAATGTCTAATGAACTTTACATCGCGGTTGAATGTAATAGTCTTTGGAACCCCATGTAAACGGATGATTTCTTTAAAATAAAGTCGGGCGACTTGCGAAGCGTCAAACGTCTTAAAACATAGAAGAAAATGAGCCATCTTAGAAAAACGATCAACGACAACCATAATCGAATCCTTCTTTCACTGTGTCAAGGGTATACCCAATACAAAATCGAGACTAACATCCTCCTATGGTCTCGTAGGGGCGGGCAACGGTGTGTATAAGCCTTGGTTTGTATTATGGGTTTTAGCAATGTGACAAACACGACATCTCTTCAAAACCATAGAAACGTCCCGTATTAGTTTCGGCCAGAAGCGATCTTGGACCAAAGAAACCGTTTTGGCCCTCCCAAAATGACCCGACAAGGCTCCTTGGTGGCATTCAACAACAATGGCTTCCAGATAGGAGGATTGAGGCACACACAGACGTTGTCCTTTGTAAAGCAACCCGTTTTTTTGTACGAATGACCGATACGGTGCGGTTTTACTCTTTTCCCAAATAGCATGAAAATCAGGTTCATCTTGGTACAAATTAGAAAACGATTCAAACCCGGTTACCTGAAAAGTGATGGTGGTAACAAAGACTGGCCGCCGGCTTAAAGCGTCCGCGACGGAGTTGGCCGACCCTGCTTTGTGGCGGATAACAAACGTGAAATCTTGTAGAGTTTCGACCCATTTTGCGTGTCGGGGATTTAACTTTGCTTGGCCCTGAATGAACTTAAGCGCTTGATGGTCTGAATAAAGAATGAATTCTCCGGGGAGTAGGTAATGTCACCAATATTCAAGACTCCGAACAATAGCATAAAATTCTTTGTCATACGTGCTATATCGTCTCTTTGTGTCACTTAGTTTTTCGCTAAAAAAAGCAATAGGACGGTGTTGTTGACTCAAAACGCCCCCAATGCCCACCCCGAGGCATCACATTCGATTTGAAAAACTTGTTCAAAGTTTGGTAAGGCGAGAACGGGTGCGTTGGTGGCGACGACCTTAAGAGCCTCAAACGAGTGTTGGGCGGCGGAGGACCAAGTAAACTTACTACTCTTTAAGCAATCCGTAATAGGGGCTACAAGAGTGCTAAAGTTGCGATTGAAGCGGCGGTAGAAATATGTGAGACCGTGAAAACTTCTAACCTCATGAAGCGACTGTGGTGATGGCCAAGTTGTAATGGCCGAACCTTTGGAGTCGTCCATGCGGATTCCGTCGCCCGAGACTAGATAACCCAAAAATATAATCTCCGTTGTAAAAAAATGGCACTTTTTTTGCATTGGCGTATAGCTTTTGTTTCCGGAGGATCGTGAAAACGTCCCGTAGGTGGGTTAAATGCGTTGCGACATCGTTGGAAAAAACTAATATATCATCAAAATAAACGACAACACATCGACCGATAAGAAGCTTGAAAATTTGAATCATTAACCGCATAAATGTACTTGGAGAATTGGATAACCCAAATGGCATCACCATCCACTCATATAATCCATCTCGCGTCTTGAACGCGGTTTTCCACTCATCGTCGGGCCGCATGCGTATTTGATGATACCCACTACGTAAATCAATCTTGGAAAAGACTTTTGTGCCATGTAAGTGATCGAGTAAATCATCAAAACGCGGAATAGGAAACCGGTACTTTATTGTAATTTTGTTAACCGCGCGGCTATCAATGCACATCTGAAAAGTACCATTCGACTTGGGCACGAGTAGCGCCGGAACTACACAAGGATTCATACTCTCCCGAATGAGGCCCTTTTCCAAAAGTTCGGTTACTTGGCGATGCAATTCAGCAAACTCTTTCGGATTAATTCGATAAGCGGGCTTGTTTGGAATACTTGCACCTGGAAAAAAATCGACACAATTGGATTTCACATATGAGCGGAAGACCAGTGAAAATATCGGTTGGAAAAATATCACTAAACTCGGTCAAGAGGGGTTGCACTTCCTGTGGAGCTAGCGGCACTGCGAGATTTTCTTCGGCAATCAATAGACCAAAAATGAGATGTTCTTGATTCTTCCTAGTGAGTGTTGAGAAGTCTGATTTTGTAACCAACATAGAGGTGGACTCCTCCTGCCTAGGGTTAAAGGGTGCCAATGTGATACTAAGACCATCTTTTTTGAAGGTGTAAGTATTACGGAAGCCGTCGTGTTTTACGCGATGGTCATAGAGCCACAGACGACCCAACAAAATATGACATGCGTCCATTGGAATGACTTCACACCAAAGTTCGTCCGTATACTTCTTACCAATGGAGAAAGGAACCAAACACCGATGAGTAACCTTAAGAAGATTACCCTTTTTTAACCACGTAAGTTAGTACGGGTCGGGGTGGTCGTTTCGTGTAGCGGTAAGTTGAGATTTTCCACCATGGTACTTGCGACCATATTTTCACAACTGCCACCGTCAATGATAACGGTACAAACCTTGCCTTTAGATGTACACTTTGTGCGGAAGATGTTGTTACGAAGCCATTGCATGTCATCGGATGTATCGGCTACGGACGTGTTTAGAATGTGTTTTATAACAAGTGCCTCACCCCGATCGGGATAAAGAATTTCGGTTTCCTCAACATCGTGTTCATTATCATATGTTGGTGCGGGTTCATCGAAAAAATCAACGAGTTGTTTATTGGGGCAATCACGTTTTAAATGACCAAGGCCTTGGAACTTGTAGCAACGAATTGCACTAGAACCCGAACCTGATGGAACCATCGAAGGAGGAGGGGGTGGTGGGTCGGCTTTGATTGGGCCGACTCTGGGGGCGACTGGAGCAGCCGTAGCATGGGTTGAGAAACGAGACGGTGCCGGTCTCGATTTGGATGCCAATTGTTTTTTGACTCGCTGAGCTAACCTGCACACATCATTAAACGACCAATATTGTTGCAACAAAACCACATCGGATATTTCCGGCCTTAGGATTCCCAAAAACGGGCGATTATATGTTCTTCGTCTTCGTCTATCCCACACCTCTAACGGAGCTGCTCAAATTCTATGATCAATTCCTCAACCGACAGCGAATTATGTTTTAAGTTATGGTAGTCTAAGAATGCGTCCTGCTTATGATTGACCGGTAAAAACTTAGAACGCAGTAAGCGTTTCATCTTGTCCCACGTTTCAACTTTAGTTTTACCCTCCCGATAACGTTGGTTTTGAACATGTTCCCACCATAAATAAGCGTATTTGCGTAAATGAAAAGCAACAAGTTTTACCTTTAAGTTTTCCGGAATTTGGCGAAGATCAAAGACTCGCTCGACGGTTTGAAGCCAATCGATGAAGTCGCCGGGTTGCATGCGGCCTTCAAACTCCGGTATTTCTGTACGAATACCCATTGAGCGTAAAGGATCTGCCGGTGGTGGCGGTGGTGGTGGACGATGACGTGGTCGCCTGCCAAATATATTATGTTTGCCGTCTCCGTCGTCCCAAACATCCGATTCTGTAGCTGAGTAATCCTCACGGTTCTGTTGATTGAGCTCGAGTTCACGAACCCGTTGTTGTAGCCTTTCGATCTCAGCAATGTCACGAGGGTCACGCTGTTCATACCCGTTGCCTCCAGCGGCGAATCTACAGTGTTGACGACGATCTCCCTCACGATCCGACATCCTGAGTAACCTGGTGCTGCTGATACCACTTGATATGGATTCGTATACGAGTGGACGCTAGAAAACGCTAGCGTGATAACCCTTTCTTCGGCCAACCGAAAACAACGAACAAAACTTGTTCAAGTAAAATTCTTATTGATTAAAAACTGAACCATCTAATCAGGAATTACAATGTTTAAATAAGAAACTAGAAACGATAAATACGGAACTAAAAATACGGAAAACATGGAAAAGATAATTACTAAATTTAAAGAGATAAATATAAAAACTTAAAAGATTGGATGGGTGAGACTAGAGGGCCGGCAGCCTCTAGCCATGGCTCGATGGGCCTGGTGGTTCTTCGACTGGGCTCTGATCCGTATCAAAAGGTATGAAGGTTGGGGCACAAGTTAGCATAGTGCCATCCTTACGACAAAGTTAACAATGGGGAGGTCGCTTATCACATCCACGACCACCCGAAGAACCACCACGAGAGAATCTACCTCCACGTCCCCTAGACATATGAATATGCCCAGATTGTTGGGCATTGAAAGCAACAGGGGAAGAAACATTACCGTGGAGAGATCGAAGAAATAATTCATGATTTTCAGCTTGCAAGATCACGAAAAACAGGAGACGGCTTGGTAGCATGAATGGCAGTGGAGATGGTCTCGAATGAGGTACCAAGACCACACAAAAACAAGTGCAACTTATCTGATTCTTCCACTGGGTGACCGACGGAAGTAAGCTGATAACAGACCCATTTGAACTACCGCCCGAATTCAGCAACAGTGGAGGTTCCTTTGACGAGATGGCGAAGTCGATCACGTAAGTTTTGAATGCGTTCTATGGAAGTGTTGCTGTAAGCAGCTTCGAGGGCAGCCAAATCTGCCTAGCCATGGAGAGACCTATAATCTCTGCCACGACGTCTTCTGATAAAGAAGCATGCAAGAGGACGATAGCCTTTTGATCATTTGTTGTCCATAGAGCATATAAGGGGTTGGGAGCAGACTTTTCTCGAGAAATAATTTGAGGAGCAGGGGCAGTAGTGGTTCCATCCACATGTGATAACAGGTTTTGAAAGGTAAGTAAGGGTAGGATCTGATTACGCCATAAAAGATAATTCGAGGGAGATAGTTTAATCGTGAGCATGTGAAACACGGTGTTCATAGATAAGGTACCATCTAGATTAGAAGAGCAGGCCGCCATGGTTGCAAGGAGATGATCGTGTGAAGGGAAGGAGAAGGGAGGGAGGAGAGGGAAGAGGAAGGGAAAGAGATTGAGGGAAGAGGAGAGGATTTGATACCATGAGTAAATGACAAATGAATTGCTTACCCATAACTAAGGGAAGCAAGGTATTTATAATGGATGAAGATACACAATACACACATAAAGAATTGAAAAATACAACATAAGTACATAACAATATATCATTGACTAAGATGGTCTAATACTAACAAAGACACATTCTCATTACATAGGAATTTGTCTACTTATTTTACACATGTTAAAATAATTTACATGAGGCTATTGTCTTGATTCACTTAAAGTACTTTCATTCGATGGGAAATGAGTAGCAATTTTAGTGGAGAAGATGGACTTTTATTGGCGGCCAGCGCATATGGTTTACAACTCATTTGACTCTAATTAACCGACTTTGATACTTTAAAGCCATGTTCAGTTTGAGATTTCAACTTCACTTTGTCAAAGCTGAATCTCAAGGCTGAATATAGACGATGATATAGAGCTACACACTAAGATGGACTTTTATTGGCGGCCCGCGTATAGAGGTGCACAAACCGGATTTTTTCGGATCCGGACCGGATCTGTCAAACTTGGTCAACAACCGGACACCTTGGAACCGGTTCCAGATCGGATCCGGTTAAGAGAGTTGAGAGTTGAAACCTATTGGGACCGGACCGGATATATGGAACCGAACCGGACAAAAAAAATCGGTTCCACCGGATTTTAAAAAAAAATCTTTTTTTAAAAAATTAACAAAGATACACTATAAAATACATGTTTTATTTATTTTTTATATTTTTTAAGTGATTTAATAATAGTTCGTACAAAAAAATTACAAAAAACATAATTGAATCACAAACTATATATTATTTATTATGACTCGTTATTCGTCGTCTACTCGTCTTAGTCTTCGTAACATCGGTTTTCAATCTTTTTCGCTTGAGATACGTTTGGCTTCATCATGAGCTTGTTCTTCGTCAGAAAGTGGATTCGCCGCCCCTTGTTCTACTTCGAATTCGTGTATTTCTTGTTCAATGTGAAGCTCGTCTTCTAGTTTTGCAACATGTTGTACACGTTCGGCGGCATCCAAATGGTCCTTTAAGCAAATACAAATCTCCATAGATTCTAGTGCAAGCCTCGTTCTTCGAATAGAGAAAACCCTGCCACTAAGAGAAAAACCAGATTCCGAAGCTATCGTGGAAGCTTGGACGGTTAGTAGGTCACGGGCCATTGCGCCTAGAACGGGATATTGGGATTCCCTTCCTTGCTACCAACTCAAGATATCAAAGTTTTCAAACTATTCGGATCTTAGAGTTGAAATAAAGTCGGTTGCTTGATATCCCCCAAGCTCGCTACTTGGTGTGCTTCCACAAGCTCGTTTAGTATTTTCGTTTCTTAAAGTGTTAAATAAATTTAGCATCGGGTTCCTTGAACTACTAGAACTTGAACCCGAAGCCATTGATTCACGTATGTTTGATGGATCACCACTTCCACCATATTTGCGTAAATAATAATCAAACATATTATTAAAAGCTGAATTGAAGTCCCTTATTGCCTTTGATTCAAAATTTGGGTCTTCCTCGAACATATTTAAATCGTCCAATATTGATCCAATTAATGTTTCAACACCGGTTACATTAATCGTTAGGTTTAAGGCGGCCGAACATGTAACAACGGCTGGCATTTCTGAAAAATATTTTTTAAATTTATCTTTCATAGGTGTTGTAACATTTCTGATTTTTAGTATCCGTATTTTCAATTCAATGTAATGCATTTCAAACTCAATTCTAGTACACTGTTTTGTTTCTTTTCGTACCATCAATTTAATACTATATTTCAATGCAAATCCGCAAATTTTACTCGGTTATATCCTATTAAAACAATACATAAGTACCTAATTATACAGATATGGAAAAAGACTAAAGTAACAAGGTCTGATGTTGAAAAGTAGCAAGAAACCCTAATAGGCACGGTCGCGCCTAGTTCTGGCACGATCGCGCCGAGTGCTTTGGCACGGTCGCGCGACTTGCTTTGGAACGATCGCGCCTGGTGCCTTAGCATGGTCGCGCCGCATATGGGCACCGTCGCGCCTAGTCCCAGTTGAAACGTAAATACAGTTTTAATCACCCGATCGTTGAGTTCCGTAACCGATTTACACTTCATTACCATTAACGAAAGCAATGACATTTCCCATTTACAACAAACGTCTCAGATTAATCTAATTAATCTCAAAAATCGCTTAGACATTTCAAGAAAACACGAATTCTCTCTTTCGATCGGAATTATCGCAACCAAGCAGCAGATTCACGCTACTCAATCCTCACTAAAGCTACTGGACTATCTGGTTTAGCCGGGATTGCAGCAGAGAACGCCGGAAGCCATCTGCATCGCCGCCGAGACTCTTTCCTACCGTTCTCTATCGATTCGCTACTCTTCCGGGTAATTGAAATTCTGTCCTCAATCTATTTAGTCTCTAGATCAAAAGCCCCATGTTAATTTGGGCTTCCATTATAGAAATCCTCCCGAAACCGAATCTATATTTTATTCAAAATAGTTTAATCGAATTCAATACTAAACACGATTTAAATACAATTAATCTATATAACAAGACCCGAAATAACACTATAAATAAAAGCCCTATGATTTCAAACACTAACAATATAAGAATCAGTCGATTCGTGTCTGTTTTGGAAGAGACACGGTCGCGCTAATCATCTAGCGCGGTCGTGCCTCAGGAGACGCGGTCGTGCCGACTATCAGCGCGGTCGTGTCCTCCTGTCCAGACCCAATCATGCCCTTTGGCTAATCTCAGTCGTGTCTTAGAATCATAGACACGACCGTGCCTGGCTAAGGCACGGTCGTGCCTAAAGATTTAGTTAGTTAAGCCACTGTTTGATCAACACAGTCACGCCCTGACTAGCATGGTCGCGCCCGTGGTTCGAGCACGATCGTGCCCTTCCCAGGCACGGTCGTGTGTGAGTTAAATTTTTGGCAGAATTATAATTTTATATATTTTTCAAACAATAAATATTTCTGATTAAATTACAAAATATAAATAGTGATTTTTATAAAAATACAATTTATTCTATTTGGGAAAGATCAAATATTTAATCTTGGAATAAATAGAAAATTAATTATTTAAAGTTTATAAAAATTAAATTTACAATTATTGTTAAACCTTTCATTTAAAAAGTATTTAAATGATTAAGTTACATTTTATAAATAAATAAATAAAATAATGATTATTTATTTAATTTATATTTAAACAAAAACAATTAATTATTTATACTAACTTATAACTAATACTTACAATGTTTTCATAAACAATAATTATTTACATTACTTATTTAATTATTCAAACTCAAACCTTAATCAAAATATTCTAAAAATATTCTTTCAAACTTTTTATATTTTATTCAATACTTCCAATTACAAATCAATGACTTTTTACACAAGTCCAAATACAACTTTAAAATTAAGCTCTTGTGCACACTATTAATACCATATACATTACACTTTAGGTTAACTTTTGCATTTCAAGGATCCTTATTCTATCTAGTACATTTGTTAGCAACACATTCAAACCAAGTGAGTATTTCATAGGCCATTTTACTCTTTTACACTTTTGGGGTGAAACATGAACTCTATCAAATTACATGTTTGCATTTACACAAACAACACAAGTACAAATCCTATTTACATTCATGTGTGCAATTTGAGCTTTATGCCCGAGTGCTAGGTGTGCTAACCTTTGTATGCGATTATGTGCAATCATCAACTATTCAAGCCGACGGTTTTCAATGATAGATCTATTGAGTTTGACAAACCCACCCAGATTGGGGTGATTGATACCGACAACACAATTTTGCATGCTAGTTACAAAGGTTTGATTGTACTTGGTTACACAATAGCTACTCCCCATAAATGCCTTATTTATCATGATATGTATGGATTTGTTTTACAAACTATATGATATCTATATAAACCTGTGTTATACTCACCAACTTTTTAGTTGACTTTATTTTATTCATGTTTCAGGTTCTAATGTGTGAGATTGATCAAGACGTGCTACACATAGGCTTGGACTTAGTTAAATTAAATAAAAGAACTCTATGTATTTCAATTTTGTTCTATCTTGGATGTGGATGTGGTTGTGTTTGGACTACTTGTTATGAAATGTGATGTTTAATATATTCAATCTAGTCAACTTTGTGCTTATGAGCAGTCTACATGTCCCGCCCCGATGATTCCGCTATCGGTCGGGGTGTGACAGGTGTTACAATTTTTTCAACAATAGTGCCTTGATATTCAAACTTTTTTAATTTATTACACATTAAGTATAATTGTTGAAGTATTAGCGAAGACGTGGGATAATAAACTCCCGATAAACATGTAGTTGCATTTTTAAAACTTCAAGCAAATTAGTTAGTTTCTTGATCATATCCCAACTTATATTATCAAATTTTTGTGAACAACGTTTCTTTTGTACAAGTTCATCATGAAAATGTTTTAAAGTAACTATTTTCCTTAAGGCCGATTCAAACATTTTCCATGTCGAGTTTCATCTAGTAGGTACGTCCCAATTTGGACCTAAAAAGATGGAATCCGTTTGTTTGCACAAGTTTCTATAGTTTATATATCTTTTTTTACTTTGCTAAAAACTTCCCGTAACATCACTTTAAAATTTTCTTTCACTTCTCTTCTTTCTTGGACGTTTAGACCGTCTTGCACAACCAAGTTAATGATGTGTGCAACACATCGGCTATGAAAGAAAACACCGTTACAAGGCATTTCATATTTTATTTTTAATTTTTCCACCGCGTGTGTGTAATTTGAAGCGTTATCAAAAGATATTGAAAATATTTTTTGTTGAATTTTATAAGTTTGAATTACCGAGTCTAATATATAAAATAAGTTTTCATCGGTATGTGGATATCCAAAATAATCAAACGCAATCGTACGATTAATCATTTGCCACGACTCGAGTTAAACCCAATGTGCGGTAACGCAAAGGTACGATTCGGGTAAACCATGTGGAGCGGACCAAACGTCCGTTGTTAAGTTAATGCCGGTATTTAAATTTTCAAAACCTAAAATTAATTCTTTTTAGCTCTTTTACACATTTTTAAACAATCTATTCTCATAGTAATACGACTTACATTTGTGTAACTCGGTTGAAGCGTCTCTTGTATCATCCTCGTCAAGCGCGAATTATCAAAGTGATCAAAAGACAATCCTTCTTGAATGACGAAATGTGTCATTCTCTCACGAACCCTCTCGACATTGTATTACCAAATTCCTCCATCTCTACCAATTTGAGTTTGATCTTCACCTTGAGTGTGTTTTGCGTGACTACCAATATGTTTCCTCAAACTACTATTTCCCACAGCACCCAAAATTTTACCACATCGTTTGCAACGAGCCTTTTGCGAACCGTTCGAAATTTCGCATAAATCGAAAAAAACTCATATCTCTTGGTTTCGGGAGCAAGGAAGTACTCTCACCACCGTGGCATCGCTAGTAGAACTACCAACCGAATTTTGAGTGCTTGCGGAAGCGGAAGCGGAATCCATGAGAGCGTTTTTTTTGTGTATAAGTGGGCGTTTTTTTTTGCGTTTTGAGAGCTAGAATGTTGTTGTGAACTAACTCATACCCCCAATACCTATTTATACTTAGTTTCAAGCCTCAAACACAAAAAAAAATACAAAAAATGGCCATATAACGACTATATAGCCCTTTTTTTTGCCCCAACGGCTAGAACCGGTTATAACCGGTTCCAAAATGTCCGAAAAAAACCGGTCCCAAAATGTCCGATTTTTATCCGGTTCGCAAAAAACCCACTAACCGGTTCTGGATCCGCCGGTTCTGAAAATGTCCGGACCGGTTCCAAAATGTCCGGTTCTAGCCGGATCCGGTTTCGGATAATCCTTCGGATCGGATTTGGATCCGGATCCTTTATGCACCTCTACCCGCGCATATGGTTTACAACTCATTTGACTCTAAATCAACCTGTGCTCAGTGTTTGGGTCCAGTAGCTGATACTCCTGAGTTAGTTGGTCCTCAAGTTGGATAATTATATCATCACCTTATATTATGCTAACTATAATTTAATTTAGGTTTTGCATATAAATTACAATTTTAGTTCGTAAAACAACATTTATTTTATATCTTTTATTTTTTTCAAATCTCATCAAATAAGGATGTAACTTGTGACCTTCATTAGAGCATTCGTATCAGATTATTTATCATTATCTTTATAATTTAACTAAAAACTATTATCCTATAAAAAAATTGTTCATTTTTTTAAAAACCTCTCACATCTCATTCCTTATCCTTATAATTTTAAAAAAATTGTTAAGGAATTGGTATATTTAAGATTCTAGTGTACATTTCCTTATAATTTTAAGGATAAAGATAAGGTTTAAAGAACCTGATATGAGACTTTTTTAACTTAAATCTTATTTTTTTTCCCTTATAATTTAAGGATATAATATATATTCTAATCCTGATGTGGATACTTTATGAAGAAGTATTCATTAGCTACCTTGTTTTGAAAACTTATAAAAAAAATTTAACAAATAGGCATGGTTATTAAAGATTTAAAATTATAAAGCTCAATAAAAGCTACAAAATTATTTTAAAATGATTATATATTTTAACTTTAGTGTATACATATTGTATAAATTATGATTTTTACATTAGTTTTTAAATACTATTAGATACTGAAATAAAGAAAAAACTTGTTCTCCGTATATGTTTGGGCATACACTCGAATTGTGTCATGCTTGCTTTAGGTTGTTTGGGCTCCATATTTGGATGTTGGGTTTAACTTACTATCAACATTACAAAATAACCCGAAGCCCAAAGGGCTCTATTTTCAGTTTTTGGGCTAGTATTTTTCAACTTGGAACTTTGTAGTGGTTAAATGTTTTGATTTGAATATGAAACTTGGGTGGGTTTAGTACGAGTTTTGATATTCTCAGTTATATATCAGTTATATAACCGTATCTCATATACGCGGTCTTATGCCAATATACCCCTTGGGTTCGTGCACTTCCTCGTGGGCATTGAGAATCCCCGTTATTTAGCGGTCAAAATTTACCTGCTGTGCAATTCGATCTTAAATGCAATTCGATCTTAAATGCATCTCGAAATCAGACTTAAAATATCAAATACTTAAGTACAACTCCATCTATTTTAATGTTTTAATAATTTAATGTTTCTAACAACTTGAACAAATCAAAATATTACTTATTATATTTTTAATATTACATAACATAATAATATTTTAGTAGATAGGTATAAATTAGATAACCCTATTTTTAGCGTCCTATAAATTATAATGGTAATGCTTAACTCTTAAGGTGTTTGTGCATGGGAAGTTCCTTAACTAGGTATACATCCGCTGTACGTAATCATCCAACAACCGGCTTTACTCATTATTTAGGATAATAATTAATATCAACAACTTTATTATTTTGTAATATATGTTAAAAGACGTATTTGGTTATACAAATATTTTAATAATATGCATTATCTCCTATACTAATAACTTAATTATTTTATTCACATTTAACGTATTTTATAAAGATAGGTGACGCCAACTTTACCAAATATCAACAATTAAATAATGCCCCATGTTGTCATCCTTTTAATCTCCGTAATTGAGAAAGCAATATATCACTTGTTAACCAGGGATGTGACATGAACCATTTAAATGATACGATACAATATGAAGTTATCTGTGTTTGAGTTTAAATTAAACGGATATGAGTTATAAACGGGTCGACATGATTGTGACATGATTAAAATCATGTCTAAACGGGTTTAACCCGTTTATGACATGATTAGATTCGTTTAACTAATCGTGCTAAATGGTTAACATGTTAACACAACCTGTTTATAACTTATTTATCAAAACTATATAATTTTAAATTTTTAAATGATTAAATATATAAAGTTAAGTTAGAATATTAGATAACCTAACCTTTCAGTTTCCACTTTCCAGCGCTAATTTTTCAGTTTTCACTTACCATCGCTAACCTTTCAGTTTTCAATAGGGCTGATAATTTTTGACATGACTGGTTTACATGACACGACACGAAGTTAAATGAGTTTGGGTTTGAGTTAAACGGATATGGGTCATAAACGGGTCGACACGATTATGACACGATTATAAACTGGTTCAACCTGCCTAACCCGACTAAACGCGTTTTACCAACCCTATTGTTAATAATATAATTTAGGAATACATGTGTAAATGACTAATTTGTGGTTGTGAGCTGATTAACATCAGCTTGTTAGAAGTTTCGATTGAGCTGAAATTAAACTAACCCTAACCTATACAATATACAAGAGCAAATTTAATAAACGAATATGAGTTGGAGCATATTCAATCCCTATGCCGTTGGACTGATTATTCCTCCCACCTTCAACCAACCCTTAAAAAAAAGGCGTATTCGATCATTGACTTAGCTCCTGTATTTATGTAGGGTTCGGGGATGGGTCGGATCGTTTCGTGATCTAACGCACATAGTCTTACCCTATATTTTGTGAAGAAAGTTGTTTCCCAAGGCTTAAACCCCTATCCTCAAATTTATAAAACAACAACCTTACCAATTGCTATTGACGGTTGCTCTAAAGCCCATTCCTTCAACCAACCCTTAAATCAATCAAATTCAACTTCAAACACAAACACACACAGAAATGAGTATCGGTACGGTAGCCACTGTTCTCTCAGTGGTCTTCGCGGTATCCCTCGTCGCTCTCGCCGGCGAACTCCTCTACGTCCTCTGGCGCCACCGCTCCTTCCGCCGTCGCTCCTCTCCAGCTCCTAATATCCACAGCCGTGACGAAACACTTGATTTATCCATCACTGACGCTGCAACAAAGGAGCTGCTATACTTCTTCTGGTTGAAACCCCATACGCCGGTGGAACTCGATCTTCCCGGAGCACCTAACAAGGTGAAAGACGGGTCATCGCCGGACGAGCAGATGGTTGATGTTTTTAAGCTGTTAGAAGCAAAAGGACCGTCCAGGTTTATTTGCACCATCAAAGAAGAAGATAAAGAAGAAGTGGAGTCAAATCCTGACGTTGACTTTTCAAACAAACCGGCGATCGATGAAGCGGAAGAAGTGGTGGCTGTGACGGTTGACCTGGATGATGGGAATACAAAGACGGTGTTCTCTACGCCGTGTGATTCACCGGTGTTCTTTACCCCGGTTGGATCTCCGGCGCGAGATTTTATGGAGTCGGAGTTTGTTGTCTCCGTTCATGGAAACGGAAAAGGCGATGACAGATGATCGACGGCGGTATATATGTAATTGTGTAAAAACTATAAATCATGGAACCACTACGTGTCTCATCTTGTACCGTTGGCTTCCTTCTATGTATCTTTTCATACTTAGTTTTGATGCTACTGTGACCCACCGGAGCCTGGTCTATGTTTTTTTTTCCTTCTATGAAACGGAGGAGTTTTGAGTTTTCATTTTGGTTTCCTTCTATGAAACGGTTGAAAATGAAATCAATTTGGTTTACGGGGACTCCGCTATCTCCATCAGCGGACCCAAGTTTCCTGTCAATGATTCGCACATGTAGCCAGCAGACTCAAGCAAAGGCGTGAAAACGAAAGCAATTTGGTTTATAAGGTTCTTGATTTGCTTGAGTCCGTTTGCCACATGCGCGGAACATTGACAGAAACTGTGAGTCCGCTCGTGGAGATAGCGGACTCCTCATAAACCAAATTGGTTTCATTTTCAACCCAGAAACCAAAATGAAAACTCAAACTCTCCTATGGTCGTAATCAATTTCAGTCAACGTGATAACTCAGCCGGTTGATAATAAACATCGAAAGTATTTCAAGGGTGTCGCGGTATTCGATCTTATACCCCTTTTTAAACGGTTAATATTGAATTTTAATTTTGTGTGTTGGGTATGTACATAAGGTGTTTGTTAAAATGTCTATGAGGATACGAATATTAACCGTTATGCTATTTTATGTTCTGGCTTTATCTTATTTGTTTCGTGTTGCTATTCCATTTTAGGTTTTCATTGCTTAAACAACATGGTGTGTCAAGATTCGATATTAAAGATGAATGTATTTATGTAATTCCTGTAAAATTTACTCGAATATTGATGTTTCGTGACGCGTATAAGTTCAAGTTCGAATTGTAAAAACATGAAGATATAAATTTGTTCGGAATTTTTATAAGGTACTAAAATTTATTTGAGTTAAGTCTAAGGAAACTTTATAAGTTTTTTTTTAACGGTAACAAATTTTATAACAAAATTAAGTAGCTAGCCAAGAGCTAAAGGCATATAAGTGTTGCACTTACAAATGGAAATTTGAAAAATTAAAGTTACACCAAATCAATCATTCAAGAGCAAGAATTTTGGCGTTATTTCACTGGCAAAAACCAGCTTGATTTGCGACGCATTTAGCGACAAACTTCCGACAAAAAAACGTTTGTTGGATAAATCCTCATGGGAAATATTTTATCCGAAGAAGTCTCGACCAAATTTCTGATAAATTAGCAACAAACGTTTTTCATAAGTAATTTCCAATATAAAATTGAAACATTTAAAAAAATATTACATAAGATTAACACAGAGTGAAAGTTAGGGTGTGCAAAGTCGGTTTTGACCTCTTCCATAACCGCTTGGTCGGTTATGGCCTCTTCCATAACCATAACCGATTTGTCGCTTATGGCACGGTCAGTTAACTGACTGTTATGGATCGGTTTCGGTTAATCGTTCAAAGCTGAAATGATTTAGTTACTTGATAATTAATTATAGGTTGTTATTTAATTATTGTTTATGAAAAATAGAGTCAATGCTTTTTTAGTTTTTAATCTTCATTCTGTGTGTTTGATTATTGATTGATGTTTGTCATATCAGTAAAAAGAATATACACAAATCAAATGAAAATTTCAATAATGTATAACACATGATAACAAAACAATTAATAAAATATGTAAAATCGTAAGGATAAGTTATTTTATAAGTTCCTTTATATTTAAATCATTAAACATATGTACGTAAATATTAAATCTGTTGTTTCGGTTCGGTCCGGTTAACGTTCGGTTACGGGACACCCTTAACCATAATCATAACCGATTTATTGATTAATCAAATTACCTTGACCATAATCATCGGCTAATTTCGGTTATCGGTTAATTTCGGTTAACAGTTAAGATTTGTTCACCCCTAGTGAAAGTTGAATGACCTTAGAGGAGGAAAAAAACTTTGAATGACTTTAGTAAAACATTTGAAAAACTTAGTTACTATTAGGTGAAGTTTTTTCATAAAAAAGTTAAAACTATATAATTAAATATGAATGATGAGGTTTGGGTCTTAATAGGCCATAGTAGGTATTAATAGATTAGATACGGTAACATGTGTCATTGTGTTAGGTTTGATAAAAAAAAAATTAA
Source organism: Smallanthus sonchifolius (assembly GCA_023525975.1). Taxonomy (NCBI): domain Eukaryota; kingdom Viridiplantae; phylum Streptophyta; class Magnoliopsida; order Asterales; family Asteraceae; genus Smallanthus; species Smallanthus sonchifolius. Next base: position 69,669,240 of record CM042028.1, on the reverse strand, counting down.
CTATACTGAGTTGCAGTAAGTAATATTAGATTAATTATTTATTTTTAGTTTACACACTAAAGGGTTATAGCGGGTTGTATCGGGTTGTAGTGTGTCATATTAGATTTTAACGGGCAATAACAAGTCATACTTGTCTTAGTGAACTATATTGAACCTTGATAGCTCTTAATGACCCATTATGGCCTTTATATGTCATATTAGGTCTTAAAGGGTTGTATCGAGTTACAATGAGTCATATTAACGGACAATAACATATCATATTTTCCTTAATAGACCATATTGGACCTTGATAGCTCTTAATGACCTATTATGGCCTTTATTAAGTCATATTAGGTCTTAAAAGGTTGTATTGGGTTGCAGCGAGTCATATTAGATCTTAATGGGCAATAACAAGTCATATTTGCCTTATTGGACCATATTGGGCCTTGATAGCTCTTAATGACGCATTGTGGCCTTTATATGTCATATTAGGTTTTAAAGGGTTGTATTGGGTTTCTTTTTGTAGGTTTAACCGCAACAACCATTAAGTTGGTTGATGAAAATCCAACACCAACGTAAGATTGTGATTGACCACATTTGGATGCCATTACTAGAGAGTGTTTTTGAGTTTTCAGATATTAAAGAGTGTTTTTGAGTTATGAGATATTAGGGAGTGTTTTTTAGTGGTATGATTAAGCTAACACATCAAATACCTATATATACTAACAAATGATGGGCAAAAGGGTCATTTGGGGAAAAAGGCTATAAACGACTAGTTTTTCTAACCCGATCTAAACATGTTTCCAAACCAGTTTCTGCCAAACTGGGTTTAACGGCTAGTATCCAAAACCAGTCTAAACCGACAATTTAGGTTTGAAATCAGACTGTTTTCACTGGAACTAGTTTTGCTACATGTTCAGACCGGTTTTCAAACCGGTTTTGAATCGTGAACTGGTTTTTTTTCACCTCTAATATATAATCTTCAAAAGTTTCCTTACACCATATTTGCAGGGGTGCACAAAAGAACCGGTTTGAGAATTCAAAGAGGTTTGTAAATGGAACCGAATCGAAAACAGAACTGGTTTGGGTGAAACCGATTGAAACCGGTTTGTAAACTGAAATTCTGAAACCAGTTTGACTCGAACCGAATCGGTCAAAGCCCCTTATCAACAGGTTTCAACCAGGTTTTAAACCAGTCAAACCCCCTCAAAAACCGGTTTCACCCTGAAAACGATTTTGACCGTGTTGACTCAAACCAAAACCGGTTTCATACCGAATCGGTTTGGGACCAAAAACCGAATTGTGCACCTCTACGTATTGGGATGGCTTAAGTTATGGGCTTGTTGTCGATATCCAATTGGATCATGTTGTCTTTTCTGGATTATGTGAATATGCCATCAAACGGACTGCCTAAATATGGATTGTGCAGAATGGGCCTTTGGCAAAAGCTATATAGGTTTTTCTATTTATGGTCACAAACATATATTTCTTTAGAGGACCTGGTCTTGTAATTATTGTGTTGTGTGTATGTTGCTTTAAGTTTATTGTAGCAATTTGGTTTTCATTATGAAGATTGTCATCTTTTCTTAAATAAGAGTGTGCTAATTTTTTTTTCTTGGTAAATGATGTAAAATAATATTATTTTTGGTTTTCATCTTAAAAGTAAGGTATTAAGACAAGAACAACTTTCAAACCAATTTAACATATGACGAGGATGTTCGACGTAAAATGTTGTTACTGACTGCTTAAAACGTTAGTTAAACTGAAAGTTTAACCACTACAAGGCTAGCTTGTGAAAAAAGATATAATTTTCATATCCAATCAAAGAAAATAATATTTGAGAAAATATTATCTTCATTTACTTTAGTTGTTATAATCGTTATATTAAATAAATATACGATTATCTTACATTAAATTATTTGATATATCTTTATTGTTTATTTAGTTGTTAAGTATCTTATTTTAAACGGACACGGATAGTTCACAAATAACTTTTGTTCATTTATAAAATAACCAGGCTATAAACACATATATTACATGATTTGAATAAATAATATATTAAATAGTTAGTAATAATTATTTATGAATTATAAAACAATATTTTGATTGAAAAAATTAATAGTTTATCAATAATAGATTAAGAAAAAATAAGCGTGAAAAAAATCTTAGACTTAAAGAATTATGACATGTGATGAAGTATAGATTAGACCGAGTGTAGTCCATTAACGCCAAGAGATGTCAATAATCTAAGTCACCACCACTTTTGGGGCGTTGCGGACGTTAAACACCGCGCCGGATGGGGCTAACGCCCAAAGAGGTAGAGGAGACTAAGCGTTAAAATTTTTCCTGACGTGATGATGAGAACATGAAGAGTGCCAACCCACAAAACCCGGTCTTATATTGATGGTTACTTAGATTTCACTAGGAACATGAAAATCATTAAAAAAAAATTTAGATAAAAATGTGTGGTTTTTGAACAAGTGTAAAGCAAATAGTCAAATAGAAGCGCGTGGTTGTGAATGCATATGTATTAGGTGGCCCAACAGTTTATATTTTATATTTGTATACTAGGTTAGAATCTCGTTTATTCCATGAGATTGTATATTAAAAAAGAAAAAACTTATAAATTTGTAAATACGTCATAACTTGTCAAACTATTATAATCGTCTCGAGATATATCAAGTGAAAATGTGTTTGTATATAACAAATTACTATTTTTCTTTAATTAGTTATATTTTGATTTCCTATTATATATTTTTATTTAATGTAATTAGTATTCTTTTTTAATAATATATTTATAATATAATTATTATTTAATAAGATAGATGCGCATTTGTTAGGAGAGAGAGTCGAGAAAATCAATGTGAGGATATATAAGTAAGCGATAAGTGTCCACTTTAAATCTTTATTTATTAGTATAGATTACCATCTTTTATAACCCTCCCTTTCCACCTTTCACATAGAAACGACACTTGTCTCACCCCAATCGACGGCGGATTATACGTCGGGGCGGACGCGGTTGTTCAATAGCACAAGGTTGACTATTAAAGTTTTGATATTTCATTAAATAATAATTTAAGATTCAATACAAGGAACATAACAAGAAATACAATGTTTAATTTATAAGTAGTCTAGGTCCAAAGCATCCTATGTGATCACAAATAAGCCTCATGATGTAGAACCTGAAACATGTGAAAAAATCTGTCAACTACAAAATAGTTGGTGAGATACAAAGGTTTTGACACAGTTTAACAAGTATTTGAGAAGAATTACAATTCACTATGATATATGCATTCTATAATGTAAGTATGAGAACAAGTATCTTAAACATTGTGCACTTCAACCCTCCAATCAAGTTTAGGCATAACCCGCAAGTTACCCTTATAAGTCTTAAGTTTAAAGTTTAATTCAGTAACAATCACCAAGGGCTCCCCCCCGAAGGGGTCAATCAATCAAGGTGGATTGGTCAAATACAATAGATCTATCATTGTTACTATAGGCTTGATCAAAGTTAATGAATGTGCTAGTTTTAAGTTTAATCTAAGCATACAAGTCTCAAGTTTAACATAAGAATAAACATCTAGTCATAGTTGTACAAGAATTGTATAAGTTTAAAGTTTTGAACATGTTTCACCCCAAAAGTATAGAAAGAAAAAAGGGACTAAGTATACTCACTTGGATGATGAGGAAGTGTCCAACAAGATTTTAGTGTAGCAAGACTTTGAGGGAGAATATCCTCACAACGAGCCTAAGAATGCAAGTCTAAAGTTTAAAGTATGATCCTATAAGTCTATGGCAAGGATCCATGATTTCAAGATTGACTAGAATTATCTAGGGTTCCAAACGGGGGACGGGAAGGATTGAGTTTATAAAGTTTTAAATCAAGTTTCAATAGAGATTTTGGATGAAAGACCTCAAAGTGTAACAAGTTTGTTGGTTTGAAATAAAATAATAATTTACAAGAACAATTACTTATTTAATCTACGTAAATCATTTAAGATTTGTTTAAGTTTCTACGTATTTAGTATTTATAATACAAATTAACTCGTAATATAAATAAGTTTAAATAGACAATAACACTTATAAGTTTATAAGATATTAATTAGAATTTTTTATAATGGTTATATCTTAATTATAAGTTCATAAATATTTTTAAAGTCTAAAAGAAAACCATAAGTTTATAAGGTTTTAAATAAAGTTTCTATTAATTTATAAGTTTATAAGTGTTTAAATAAAGTTTGTGTTCAAAATTATAAGTTTATAAGTATTCAATTTGTATATAAATTTATAAATGTTTTAAATAAAGTTTCTTAAGGTATATAGTTTACAAGTTCATAAATGTTTGAAGTTTTCATTTAGTTTTATAAAGTTTATAATTATATCGGAATTAAATAAGGTATAATTATTTCTCTTGTTTTATATAAACAAATAGATTTATGTTTATATAAATTTTATAAATTTATAAGTTTCTGGTTAAATAAATTTATAAACTTTTCTGATTTTTATAAAAGTTTATTCAAGTTTTCTGTTTAATTAGAAATGTATAAATAACTTAACAAAGTAAATTTACTATTTAGCCAATTAAAGTTTCTGATTTTTTTATAAAATAATTTGTGATGGAAGTATAAGTTTTATAAAATTTAGAATTATTTTTATAATTTTTATATGTTTGTAACTATTTTCAAAGCATCATTTATCACAAGTTTTAATCAAGTTTAATTAAATAAAATGATTTCAGAAGGTAAAAAGTGTAAAAATAACTCATTTTTTGTCTATAAATATTTATCATAATTTATAGAAATTATTAAAAGAATCAAAACTATTTGAAAGTGGCTAAAAAAAATAAAAAGGGTAAGACCCAGCTTAACCGGATTCGAACTCGGGTCTTGCCCGGGTCACCAACACACACATGCACACTAACCGTCCCGACTACGGGTTCGTTAGTGTTATAACTGAAAAATAAAATACATAAACAAGAATTTCCAATCGCCCCCTTTTCCTTTATGAACCCTAGAACGATTTCGGTCAAATACACATCGATTTGCCCTCTGTTAATGGAATTAAACAGAGGGCTTTCGATCTACTAGATGTAACGAACGTGTTAGTCACAAAAATTACCTGGATCGGTGTTGAATTGAGTGAGAACGGGTTCAAGCTTCAACTTCGGCTATCGCGGAATGAATCGAACAATGTAGGTGCGACTCGAATGAATTGAGGGTATGAGGAGTTGTGGTGTGGTGTCGTTGACGCTCTCACACCAGTATTTATAATCTATTTCGCGATTTAATGCCGAATTGGTTGGGGGTTTACGGGTGAATGGGTCGAGTAAATTCCGGCTTCACGCGTGAATATGGTTGGAGAGGAGAGTTAATACGCATTGGGGAGAGGTCGCATGCGGGAGGCGAGTCTCGAGGTTCAACGAATCTGGTCGTTTACGTGTTTTCGAATAAAAGGGGATGAAAACCGGTGCTTGCGAGGCTCGAACCTATGACGGGTTCTGGGTTTCGGGTGTTTGGAAAAATGGCAAAACTGGTCCCTGCTGTTTCAGGGGTTTAACTGTTTAATTCTAAAAGTATAGTTTTAGTTTAAAACAGGTTTCAGGGTTTGACAGTTTCAGTCCCTGGGCTTTTAAAAGTTCTAATATATATAAGTTAAATAAGTTTTTTCTCAAATGATTTTATAAATTTTATAAAATTTATTATAAGTTACATTAATAAGTCTAAATGATTACAAACTTGTAAGTTTTTGAGAATTTTACATACATACATATACTTGTATATATATATATATTTTAAAATAATCCTTGCATATATATACATACGTATATGCTTTAAGTATCTGTCATTTTTCCTAAGAATGTATATACATATTTTTGAACATATATATATATATATATATGTGTGTGTGTGTGTGTGTGTGTCTCGGGTATAAATGTTCTCTAATGAATATCTTAAGAAAAAGGGTCGAGAAAATCCGGGATATCACAGTCTCCCCTACTTTAGGAAATTTCGTCCCGAAATTAAAGTAGGAAGTTTCTGTCTTCGAGATTTAAGTTTATGATACGTACAAGGATAAGGAGAAAAGTATTTCACGTTCCGAAGTAAACCCTGGGTTATGTTTAGATTTCTAACAGAAATGGAAAGGCCAGAATAAGGTTACACTCATATTTCTAAGTTTTCAAAGTCTAGGGTTGCCAAGAGTTTCCCTATGAAGCATATAGTTCTAAAGATATGTTTTCAGAAGTGCATTTGAGAGAATATTCACGATTTAAAGTGAGACGCATCACTTAGGATGGATATGATGATTGTTTTAATGATTTGAGTTTGTGGACTAATACGTCTAAGGATTTACTACGGGACCTAAGTTCCGTGGCTATCCTTTATGACAAGTCTTAGATCATGGCACACGACAGAGTTTTCTATGTTTTCCCATACGCTGATTTTTCATACTTACGTGTGCACACGTAGGCATTTAAATCGTCGCATAGTCCACATAGGTCCTTCCGTTTGTGTGTGGATCAAGAAAGAGTACAAGAATTTGTTTAACTCATGACTATTGTTTCCATGTAAAAGTGATCATTGATTAACGAGTCCCTCAGAGAGAAGTGTCATTCAATGAGTAAAGAAAAGAATGTGACAAGATTTAGAGTTTCAAAGCTTCCTCGTGATTGATTAAGAATACTTCAATCATTGAGTAGTTTAAAGTCTTTACATTTTCCTCGGGTTTGATCAAGAATACATCAAACCTTGAGTAGTTTAAAAGTCTTATACGTTCATCATGTTTGAACAAGCATACGTCAAACATGGAGTAGTTTAAAGTCTTATACGTCCATCGTGTTTGAACAAGCATACGTCAAACATGGAGTAGCTTAAAGTCTCGTACGTTCATCATGTTTGAACAAGAATACGTCAAACATGGAGTAGTTTAAAGTCTCATACGTTCATCATGTTTGAACAAGAATACGTCAAACATAGAATAGTTTAAATTGTGTTTGAACAAGAATACGTCAAACATAGAATAGTTTAAATTGTGTTTGAACAAGAATACGTCAAACATAGAATAGTTTAAATTGTGTTTGATCAAGAATATATCAAATCATAGAATAGTTTAAATTGTGTTTGAACAAGAATACGTCAAACATATAATAGTTTAAATTGTGTTTGAACAAGAATACGTCAAACATCGGATAGTTTAAAGTCTCTTAGTTCAATCTCAGTGTATAGAAGTATATGATTACGTTTTGAGTATAAAGCGGTTATCTAAATACTCTAGTTTTTAAGAGAGGTATGGGACAGCGTTTGGAACAGGATTAACCGTTATACGCTTTCTCATAGAATATTCGAGTTGTCCAGAAGATTAGTGGATCCCGATGTCTGGTTTAGATAGGAGTCAGGGGATGTACTCTGCTAAAGAGAGTAATTTCCTCCTTCCTGCTAGTGTCTAGTATCAAGAGTGAAGTTTTCTCGTATATATGGAATGTACGTTTATCAAGTCTTATAGGGTTTGGTTAAGATGGACACACAAAGTTTTCAAGACTAAGAATTCAAGTATAAGTTTGAAAATAGGATAAGTCAATTGGGTTTCAAGTTTCAGTATTAAGCTTCACATGATCCCTTATTGGACATGCCTCCTTTGGTGGTTTAGAAGGTGTTTGGTTTCAGGAATACGGGATTGAGTATTTATACAAGTTTTACATGACTCAAAAGTCTCCGACCTTATAGTGGTGTATATAAAGTTTAATGTTTTAGCAACGTGTATTTGAGCTTTTAGTTCCCGTTGTGATTTATAGTAAGTCTTTTACGTGACAAGAGTTGAATGAGGAAAGTCTTCAAGCATAGGGTAACGGGAAAAGTTTCGATAAGGTTTATGATAGTGTGTTTATAATTGATTTTATCTCGTTTCATAACAGCAGATATAGTTTTCTTTTATATAGAGTGTAATTAGGATGTTCAAAAATGACGAGTTAGACATTGATAAATAGTATAAGTAGGACTTTATAAAAGGTCAGTATGATTGCCAAACGAAAAAAAAATAGGTCAAGTTTAGAAGTGTTAAGTCTATATAAGAGGTAAGTTAAGTCTATATAAGAGGTAAGGATCATAGTTGATTACGGCAGTGGTTCGTGAGTCGTGTTGTTTTAAAAGAGTGCTTACGAATTAGAAGGTTTGTTCAAAGTTTATTCTTCAAGTATGCGTGTGTCACTTAGGATTTTTATAGTTTAATACAACGTTGTTAATTGTCTCAAGTACTAACGTGAGCTGCTCTTGACGAAGGTGTGTGGGTAAGAGTGTTAAGTTTGTAGTGCTAGAAGGAAAGTCAAGCTAGTAAGTGATAACAAGATAAATTTCAAAATAACTTTCATTAAATGTTTCAAAATTGGGACTTCTAGCCCTTACATAATACAATTTAAACGGAAAATTAAAGTGTGTAAGTAAGTTGATTTAATATGTTTAAAAGGTTTTTATTCATAATACTGAATTATCAGTAATATTTTCAAAAATAGTTTTAATTGGAGGTTGATGGGCTAACGAGGAGGATTCCCGGAAGAAGGGGTGGGTCACAGGGACTCATGTACCCTATTTCCATAGTCAGAATTTCCTCGTGAGTCTACAACTTTTTAGTTCTTGTCACCGATGTTTGGGGTTTATGGTACTATGTTAAGTTTTCATTGTGGGCTTAGAGTCTTTAAACATGGAGCTTGTCTATTCCATGGTAGGCTTCTTCTCTTGTGGGAAAGCGATCAGGTTACTAATCTCTTTGTTAATGTACTTTAGGTTTAAAAGACGTTAAGTTTTGTTTACAAGAAACGGTGATATGCAAGTTTTAAGGACGTATGAAGGTTTTGAGATTAAAAGTGTAACAAAGTTTTGAGTTAGTCATAAAATGAAGGTTGCTTGACTGTCGGAAAATGAAGTGAGACACAAGGGTTTCCCCTTATGTGCCAAGTTTATAAAATAATGAAGTTTGTAAAAGGACTTGTAGGATAATACATGGTTTTAAATGTGCTGGTATTACAAGGATCATGAAGTTTAAGGACGTATGAAAGTTTTGAGATGTATAAAAGTGTAACAAAAGTCTTGAGTTAGTTATCAAATGAAACTTGGTTAAGTGTTAAGGGGGTAAGGTAAAAAATACAAGGGTTTCCTCTTAGGTGTCATATTTATAAAATAATGAAGCTTTATAGGAGAATTTGTAGAGTAATACATAGTTTTAAGGGTTTATTACAACGATCACGAAGTTTATTGGGCAGTATCTATAAATATAAGTTTATGTATGTAGTTTTTAAGTATAATCTCGTAAGAATTTCTCCTTGAAGGTAACTTCTTCAGGTCATGATGAGTAAGCATGCTGTCATGTGACAAGACGGAACATAAGAATCATAGAGTAAAGGTTATAGAGGAAAGTTTTTTTGAATCATGAATTTATGAAGCGTAAAGTATTTGAGATGGTACTCATTTAGTGCATATCACTAAGCGAGTACTTTGACATATCAAGAGAAATTTGAGCTCACTAATGTTTAGAGAAGTCATGCATTCCTATAAGTGGATACTCATCCCAAGAATTCCCATGAAAGCATACAGGTCCAACGGTTGATTTGGATTTATACGAAATGCTTTCCTTGACAGAATTTCCCAAAATACAGGTATCCACCCTTCCGGTCCGCACAAGTTCTCACACATTATCTAGAATTTAAATACTCTTGACGAGAGTATAGTGGTAGATTAGGCTTGAAGCCTAAGAACGTGTCCTCAATGTAGTAGACTTCTTGTAGCACGTAGGTAAGTAGGAACGTAGAATCTCCAAGCGTTCACGTATAAGATTTTAAGAATAGAATGAGGAGAGAATTTCCTAATAAAGGACATGAGATAACTCATGTTTGGGTCTCCTAAGTTATAGTCTAGGTCATATGTCTAATAACCTAATCCCCTATAACCAAGGCTCTGATACCAATCTGTCACACCCCAACCGACGGCGGATTATACGTCGGGGCGGACGCGGTTGTTCAATAGCACAAGGTTGACTATTAAAGTTTTGATATTTCATTAAATAATAATTTAAGATTCAATACAAGGAACATAACAAGAAATACAACGTTTAATTTATAAGTAGTCTAGGTCCAAAGCATCTTATGTGATCACAAATAAGCCTCATGATGTAGAACCTGAAACATGTGAAAAAATCTGTCAACTACAAAATAGTTGGTGAGATACAAAGGTTTTGACACAGTTTAACAAGTATTTGAGAAGAATTACAATTCACTATGATATATGCATTCTATAATGTAAGTATGAGAACAAGTATCTTAAACATTGTGCACTTCAACCCTCCAATCAAGTTTAGGCATAACCCGCAAGTTACCCTTATAAGTCTTAAGTTTAAAGTTTAATTCAGTAACAATCACCAAGGGCTCCCCCCGAAGGGGTCAATCAATCAAGGTGGATTGGTCAAATACAATAGATCTATCATTGTTACTATAGGCTTGATCAAAGTTAATGAATGTGCTAGTTTTAAGTTTAATCTAAGCATACAAGTCTCAAGTTTAACATAAGAATAAACATCTAGTCATAGTTGTACAAGAATTGTATAAGTTTAAAGTTTTGAACATGTTTCACCCCAAAAGTATAGAAAGGAAAAAGAGACTAAGTATACTCACTTGGATGATGAGGAAGTGTCCAACAAGATTTTAGTGTAGCAAGACTTTGAGGGAGAATATCCTCACAACGAGCCTAAGAATGCAAGTCTAAAGTTTAAAGTATGATCCTATAAGTCTATGGCAAGGATCCATGATTTCAAGATTGACTAGAATTGTCTAGGGTTCCAAACAGGGGACGGGAAGGATTGAGTTTATAAAGTTTTAAATCAAGTTTCAATAGAGATTTTGGATGAAAGACCTCAAAGTGTAACAAGTTTATTGGTTTGAAATAAAATAATAATTTACAAGAACAATTACTTATTTAATCCACGTAAATCATTTAAGATTTGTTTAAGTTTCTACGTATTTAGTATTTATAATACAAATTAACTCGTAATATAAATAAGTTTAAATAGACAATAACACTTATAAGTTTATAAGATATTAATTAGAATTTTCTATAATGGTTATATCTTAATTATAAGTTCATAAATATTTTTAAAGTCTAAAAGAAAACCATAAGTTTATAAGGTTTTAAATAAAGTTTCTATTAATTTATAAGTTTATAAGTGTTTAAATAAAGTTTGTGTTCAAAATTATAAGTTTATAAGTATTCAATTTGTATATAAATTTATAAATGTTTTAAATAAAGTTTCTTAAGGTATAAAGTTTACAAGTTCATAAATGTTTGAAGTTTTCATTTAGTTTTATAAAGTTTATAATTATATCGGAATTAAATAAGGTATAATTATTTCTCTTGTTTTATATAAACAAATAGATTTATGTTTATATAAATTTTATAAAGTTTATAAATTTATAAGTTTCTGATTAAATAAATTTATAAACTTTTCTGATTTTTATAAAAGTTTATTTAAGTTTTCTGTTTAATTAGAAATGTATAAATAACTTAACAAAGTAAATTTACTATTTAGCCAATTAAAGTTTCTGATTTTTTTATAAAATAATTTGTGATGGAAGTATAAGTTTTATAAAATTTAGAATTATTTTTATAATTTTTATATGTTTGTAACTATTTTCAAAGCATCATTTATCACAAGTTTTAATCAAGTTTAATTAAATAAAATGATTTCAGAAGGTAAAAAGTGTAAAAATAACTCATTTTTTGTCTATAAATATTTAATAGAATTTATAGAAATTATTAAAAGAATCAAAACTATTTGAAAGTGGCTAAAAAAAATAAAAAGGGTAAGACCCAGCTTAACCGGATTCGAACTCGGGTCTTGCCCGGGTCACCAACACACCCATGCACACTAACCGTCCCGACTACGGGTTCGTTAGTGTTATAACTGGAAAATAAAATACATAAACAAGAATTTCCAATCGCCCCCTTTTCCTTTATGAACCCTAGAACGATTTCGGTCAAATACACATCGATTTGCCCTCTGTTAATGGAATTAAACAGAGGGCTTTCGATCTACTGGATGTAACGAACGTGTTAGTCACAAAAATTACCTGGATCGGTGTTGAATTGAGTGAGAACGGGTTCAAGCTTCAACTTCGGCTATCGCGGAATGAATTGAACAATGTAGGTGCGACTCGAATGAATTGAGGGTATGAGGAGTTGTGGTGTGGTGTCGTTGATGCTCTCACACCAGTATTTATAATCGATTTCGCGATTTAATGCCGAATTGGTTGGGGGTTTATGGGTGAATGGGTCGAGTAAATTCCGGCTTCACGCGTGAATATGGTTGGAGAGGAGAGTTAATACGCATTGGGGAGAGGTCGCATGCGCGAGGCGAGTCACGAGGTTCAACGAATTTGGTCGTTTACGCGTTTTTGAATAAAAGGGGATGAAAACCGGTGCTTGCGAGACTCGAACCTATGACGGGTTTTGGGTTTCGAGTGTTTGGAAAAATGGCAAAACAGGTCCCTGCTGTTTCAGGGGTTTAACTGTTTAATTCTAAAAGTATAGTTTTAGTTTAAAACAGGTTTCAGGGTTTGACAGTTTCAGTCCCTAGGCTTTTAAAAGTTCTAATATATATAAGTTAAATAAGTTTTTCTCAAATGATTTTATAAATTTTATAAAATGCTTTATAAAATTTATTATAAGTTACATTAATAAGTCTAAATGATTACAAACTTGTAAGTTTTTGAGAATTTTACATACATACATATACTTGTATATATATATATATATATATATATATATATATATATATATATATATATATATATTTTTTTTTTAAATAATCCTTGCATATATATACATACGTATATGCTTTAAGTATCCGTCATTTTTCCTAAGAATGTATATACATATTTTTGAACATATATATATATATATATGTCTCGGGTATAAACGTTCTCTAATGAATATCTTAAGAAAACGGGTCGGGAAAATCCGGGATATCACAACACTCGGAAACAACCTTGACTATTTCTTCCAAAAAGACACATAATTAAATGGTTTTTTTTTTCTAAAATCGTTTCTAAACATTTAGCTATTAATGATCATAATCAAGTATTACTTATATGATATTTTAAAAATCATGAAAATAGTATTTATACATAAAGCTATTCATATAATAATGGTTAATGAAAACAAAGAATAAAGTGTACAGTTAAACAACTGACGCATGTAGTAGAGTTAAAGTTCATATGTATTAGAAGTTGGACTTTTATTGGGCTATTCCACCATGAGTTCTAATATTATCAGACACCCTCATAAATGAAATCGGCAAAATCAATGGAACGGTCTAACTTTGGAAGGGCAATCGTCACTGAATCAACTTGGAAAGTGCAATCGTTCGACTTCGAAAGTGGAACTGACCAATGGAATCGACAATTCTTATCTAAGAAGGCATTTATGCTTTCCATACTTATGCACTCATTCCTTTTCCCCGTTTTTGGCTTATGCAAAGTTTGATTTGCATAATCGATTTTGAAGACTGTTTAGAAGGTATAGTCGATTCTCCCTTGACGAATTTTCGCTTAGGGACCTCAAAATATTTTTTATATATGGCCTTTAAAATGATTGAACCGTCCATACGTAACGAGTACTTGAATTATATTTAGTCGCCGTTTAAAAAATTATAAAAAAACCAAACCGTCACGAAAAGTCAATGTAGGAAGTTAGCCGGATAGTGACAGAGAAAAAATCGGATCCAAAAAACAAAATAGTCAGCCCACACTGACGCGATGTTTTCATTTACAGGCAGCCTCAACGCGTTAAACAGTACTATAAATACCCTCATCGCATCCACTTACTCACAATCAACCATTCATCATGTCTGACCTCAACGGAGCTTACTACGGCCCTTCAATTCCCCCAGCGGCCAAAAAATCCCGATCCTACCACCGCCCCGGCAACGGCGGAAGCTGCAACCCCTTCTCCTGGTGCTTCAGCTGCATCTGTGGCTGCGTCTTCAACCTCATATGTCAAATCCTCATCACCATCCTCGTCATCCTCGGCATCCTCGTCCTCGTATTCTGGCTCATCTTCCGCCCTAACGCCCCCAAATTCCACGTCAACGATGCCACCCTCACCCAGTTCACCTTATCCCCCACCAACAACACGCTCTACTACAACCTCGCCGTCAACATGACGTTCCGGAACCCTAACCGCCGGATAGGGATTTACTACGATAAAATCGAAGCCAACGCGGAGTATCATGATCAGAGGCTTGATACCCGGAGTTTGGAGACGTTTTATTTGGGGCATAAGAAGGAGAGGGATCTGAGCGCGGTGTTTAGTGGAGAACAAGTGCTGGGTGCCGGAGACGGTGACCTGAGACGTGAATATACTTCCGATGGCGCCGGTGGGGCTTACAACATCGATTTGAAGTTGAAGCTTAGGGTTAGATTGAAGGTTTGGTGGGCGAAACCTAAATTTAAACCACGGTTCGAGTGCGGGGTTCCGATGAGTTCTGTCGGTGGGTTTCAGAGGACCAAGTGTGATTTCGATTGGTAGAGATGATGATGATGATGATGGTGATGGTGATTCTTGGATGGAGTATTTGGTTCTTTTGATTCATTGACTATATTCTGTTTATGTATTTTTGCTTTTTTAGTTTTGGTGATTATATTGTTGGAGTTTTATAGATACGGTAGATTCTTGTATACGGAAGAGTGTATCTCTGGGTTATTATTTCTTTTTGATGTATATGTATTCGGTATTATTGTTTATAAATAAAAGCGTAGTTTTATTTATTTTAATATCATGTTAAAAACTCGCTTATTACATAGGTTCAGTAACTGAAATATTAAATAGTTAGGGTAGACGGGGTGGAACCCAAGTTCCTGTCAGGAAGGCAGTGGCGGAGCTTGAAGAAAAACACATAGGAGCCGGAATTTTTTTTTCCTATCGCGGGGGGGGGGGGCCTATAAATTTTTGGCTGAATAGATAAAAATTAACAATAATAAGCGAAAAATCGGCCGAATACGTATAAATTAACACTACTGAACGAAAAATCGAGGGGAGGAGGGGGTAACATGCCGGAATTGTGTTCCCGAATCTCCCGTAACATTTTTCTCGCTCTATCATTTCCTTCAATGATCTATCTCCACATTCGGCATAAACACTTTTATAATCCATCTTTTGATGGTACCACAAAAGACGAGGTGGTGTTCCCGCTAGCTACCTACCCTCGCAGCAAGAGTGCCCCTTTCATCCTTATTAGTAAATATTTAGGAATTGTAAAATAATATTTTAAGATACGATTTAATTCAAACTTACCTTTTTTTAAAAATATTATTACCTTTGTTTTTTTATTATTTCTTTTATATTAATAGCGAGATTGAGAAAAAAAACGAATTTTAAAATCACATAATTGTTACACATCACCTAACTATGTATGAATATTAATACTTCTTTTTGTTTTCTAATTTGACTTATTATTCATCACCATTACTTTACGAAATATCTTCAACAATTTGTGATCAAAATATGCCTATTTTCATTACTTTAGCTAATTGACTCCAACAAATAGTATTATAAATGTATTTGAAAAAGAAAATCTATATATAAAGAAAAAAGAATTGACTCGTTCTTTCATATTTCGATACTGAAGATATGCATATAGACGATAAAAGGATACGTAAGCGGAACTAGGCAACACATAAGGTTCGTGGTTTTGACGGAACATTACAC
Organism: Smallanthus sonchifolius; assembly: GCA_023525975.1. Lineage (NCBI taxonomy): Eukaryota > Viridiplantae > Streptophyta > Magnoliopsida > Asterales > Asteraceae > Smallanthus > Smallanthus sonchifolius. The sequence goes on along the minus strand of CM042028.1, from coordinate 69,653,518 downwards.
GACCTGGATTACCCTTAGGTTATGTATAATGATTTCTCTATCTACAATTAATTTTTTTTAACCACTAAACTACATTCATTGGTTGAAAAACCTAACCTAGCGCAAATGATTCCATTACACCTAGCCTTAGGGCAATTTAACTAGACGGGATGACTGATTAAATATGAATACGGTAACAAAAAACATTAAATGTTACATCGACAAACAATATAACTATTTTATATTGTAGCAGCAACGTATGAAGATTCACGAACCATTAATATCATTAATACTAGACAAGTGGTTATAGATATCATCTCACCAAACAATACGTTTGTATTCATTATCTTACATTAACTCTCATACCTGCTCTTTCACTATCTCGTTACAAAATGATGCGTACCAAATCAGTAAATGAGAGAATCGTAGAAACAAGAGATAATAGGAATTTTTTTAATATATTTGATTCTCAAATCAAATGGTCTTTTATAGGCTTACAAACAAAAGGGGAAATCACAAACAAAGAAATTGACAGGAACCTAAAATGAACCACTAACCTACTCTTTTTGACCTACTACCCAAACAAACAACTCAAACTACTGGTCGTCATTTGATCTCCAGAGTAAGCTCCTTTAAAAGAAACACAATCTGATACGAAGCAATCTGGTCGAGAGCATTTGTATACTCCGGAGCAGGGGCGGCTCAACCTTTTTGGTGGCACAAAGCGAATTAGAAAATAGGGGCCCTCTTTCGTAATCTTTTTAACCTAAAGTGAGTTGGGTGACGGGTTGGTATATTGTAGAGATGGTTTGAACGAGTCGGGTAACATGTTGTGTCTCCGATAATTAGCAATGATAAACGATAGTCAAAGATCAGAAATTCGAGGGCATTACCTGTAAGTTATGAAAAGCATATATCCAATTAAAAGAATAACTTTTATAGGTTTCATATTACTGAGCCAAAGTTCACTCCATATAAAACTTTTCCTACCTTATTCAGTGGCGAAGCTTGAAAAAAAAACGCAGGCGGGGTCGGGATTTTTTTTTCATATCAGGAGGGGCCGAAACTATAAAATTTTTTGCCGAATACATATAAATTAACACTACCAAGCGAAAAATCCGGGGGGGGGTCCGCCCATGACCTTATTCTCAACTGCAAAACAACACTTTTCTTATGACAAACTTTAAACCGAACAGTTATAAATTGTGGTATGTTTTAAAAGAATGCAATCTTATGACAAGAAAAGGTTGGAAACTCACATCTTCTAAATTAGTTCTAAATGAAATCTTTGGAAACTCACCTCCGAAGTCTGAGCATCAAGAAGTGAACTTTCTGCCATGCCTTGACTAGAGGTAATTCTTTGTGCAAAATTAAAACATGATTATCAAGAACATATAAGAAATCATTAATTATCTCAAAATCTTGAAACATCCTACTTATTTCGTTTGGAGAATGTGTCCGACCAGGCTACATTGACAATATATGAGAGGTGATCACCAATACCCGGCGATCATGCTCGAAGCGGTGGCTTCTAATGATCTGTGGTTTTGGCATGCGTTCTGTGGTCCACCCGGCTCAAACAACGACATCAATGTTCTCCAACAATCTCCATTATTTACTGACGAGCAACTTGGAACCGCGCCTAAATGTCCATTTCATGTCAACGGGTGAGAATACAAACGTGGATACTATCTTACCGATGGTATATACCCTACTTGGTCTACGTTTGTGAAATCGTTCGCCTATCCAACCGATCCAAAGGAAAAGAAGTTTAAAAAGGTGCAAGAGTCGGCAAAAAAAGACGTCGAGCGAGCTTTCGGTGTTTTAAAAGCTAAATGGGGTATACTTAGGCGACCCGTCCGCTCTTGTAAGCCGGAAAAGATTAGTTATGTGGTTTATGTGTGCATGTTACTCCACAATATTATCATAAAAGATGACGGAAATGCAATATCACCGTTCTACATTAGGGATCCTCCGACCAATCCGGTTATAGACAATAATGTCCTTTCGGAGTTGCACGATGCGAGTGCACATTTTAGACTACGATTTGATCTTGTGGAACATGTTGATAGCACGATGCATTCGGACGAAGATTAGTTTGAGTTTATGTTATTTTATTTTATATTATGTAATTTTATTTTTATTCTATGTAATTTTTTTTATTTCTTGTTATTTTTATTTTATTGAATAAATGAAATTAGTTTTATATATAGTAGTTTTAATTTAAAAAAAGAAAAATAAATAAAAAATAAGGGTATTAAGGTTGTGGCCCCTTCACTTTAGGGTATTAGGGTAGTATTTGGGTAAAAGTGAGGTGGCTCAACCTCATTGGTTGGTTTTGTTAGGATAGTTTTTTTGTTAGGGTTGTGCCTCCTTCACTCTTATAAAAAAAGGAACATTTAATTACGTGTTTTTTTTGAAGAAATAATAAAGGTTTATTGTTTCTGAGTGTCGTTTTCTATTTGATAATTGGAAAGTGAGAGAGTTTGAATTTTGTGAAAGATGGTAATATAAAACGTTGGGCAACCAAATACAATCACGCGCTTCTATTTTTCTCAATAGTTTTCATGTTCCGAGTCAATACTAATGACTTTTAAGATAGCCATTTTTACGAGTGTGTTATAGCTACAACAATTTCATATCATAGATTTTCAGTCCCAAAGTGTATGTCACAAATGACATGAAAAGTTTCGGGTTTTGGATATACCCGTCAGACTCGGGTTTTTTTTATCATCCCTACAGGTAACACGAAAAGTTCAACAAGATTGTTTTAAACGACAAATTACTTAAATCAAGTGATACATATAGAGTAACAAACATATGGAATTAGGTAGAGGAAAGCAATGGAAAATAAAAAAGAATACCACCAATCTTCTTCTGCTTAAATCAGTTCATAGCCAAAATCCTTTGATTTTATAAATTGATTTTATTTGTTCATTCAAGTTAGAACTTCGAATTATATAGCGACCTTGGCTGGGGCTCGACTCATTTATTATTTATTAATTAATTTATATATACTTATAATTATTTATATATATATTTTATTATAAATTTTATATATAACATGATATATATTATTTAGTTATTTTTATCATAATTATATATATACTTATTATTAGTTTATAAATATATCTTTAATATACTAACCAAAAAATTAAATAAATAATAGGATTGTTGAGGCTCGCGAGCTGGCTCGACCTCGATAAGTGAGGCTCGGGCTCGTTTATTAAACAAGCTTATTTTTAAGCTCGAGTTCGGGCTCGGGCTAGTTTAAGCTCGGTTCGATTCGAGCTTTAGCGAGCCGATCTCGAGTATCTCGCGAGCCGGCTTGGCTCATTTACACCCCTAAAAATAACATGTTCTTTTGAATTGCATAAGCCAAAATTGATGGGGGCATATATGTTCTAATTTCAAAAGCGGATTGCAAATTGGAAGACAAGGATTTATAAATTTTGTTGGCTTTTTCAACCTCTGTTGTTAGACTCAAGTGATGGGTGGCTTTAAAGGCCTAGTATAATAAGATGAAAATATAATTCCTAAGTAACTAGTGGACTTCAATTGTAAATTTGAGATTGAAGAGGAGGCCTACTAGAAAAAGAAATGGGTGCCTCATTCAGTTTATAAGGAAAAATAGTTTTTTTTACACTATAGTTAATTTTTAGTGGGAGAAGAGCTACAATAAGCTCTTTACTAGATGTATATACCAATCTATTTAACAATATATGATCTCTTACTAAAGTAATTATTTCTATTCTTCTCCTTCAATGACGCTCTATCAGAAAAGAATATATTACAACTAAGAATTATAGATTACAAATGTTGCATTATATTGTTAATATGGTTGTTAAATTATTAAGGACACCACAACTTCTAGACATTTTTAATTTAACAAAAGGCAATAATGTTAGAACATCAACATGTTTAACATAAAATGTTGAAAAGGTGCAAGCCGTTATAAAACTATGGTGGATGGATTGTAGTGTTGTCATATTATGAAAAAATGTTATTTAAGAACAATGTTTGGCCACTAGTCCCCAACTTCTGTTATTTATGTGTGACATAATTGTTAAGATATTAACAAGGTTTAGACGGATGCAACCATTTATAAAGGTATGATGGAGTAGTATTTCAGTCATGAACGTCACAATACCAGGTAGTTTAACTCATTAATAGAACAAAAAGACTCAAGCCTATGAAAACAAGCACTAAAATGGACGTAAACTTCACCCTTTTTCGTTAGGTGTCAATTGTCAGGATGTAACACCCCGGGTAATTCCCAAGTAAAATGAAGGCTAAAAGTATCAAAAGACAAAGTTCAGGGGTTAAACTGCATGTTCTCCAAAGATGGAGGACTAAAAGTGAAAATTCTAAAAATAGGACGGATGTTGGACCGACATCCAATACATATCGGTCTAATATGTGTTAACGAAGTGTAGAACCAAAGACTGATGGCTTCTAAATTATTCTAAGTACAGATGCTGCTGATAGGCTTATCAGCAGCATTCAACACATGTTGCTGCTGATAGGCCTATAAGCAGCATTCAACACATGTTGCTACTGATAGGCCTATCAGCAGCATTCAGCACTTGTTGCTACTGATAGGCTTATGAGCAGCATCATTCTCATTCTTGCAGCTGATAGCTATGTTCCTTGAAGACAAATCGTTGCAGCTGACTATCCATGCCAAGCGTCACTGACAACTTTCTGCAAAAGCAACTGACACACTCAAAGCAGAAGGAACCTCAATGGTGCAACCAATGACGGACGGCAATGCTCTTCTCCAGACATGCAAGCAATGATGCATAAAGAAGACGCTTCAATAAAGTTAGCTAGTTTAGCTTTAACGTGTAAAATTAGCTTTTATATAAAAGATCAACGGTCTGTGGTCGATCTGATCCTTAGAATCAAGGGTCTGTCTTGATTCTAAGTTAGTATAAATACTGTGTAAACACTTCATTGTAAGTGTGCTTCTTCACAGAGTTTTCATTTGTAATCGTTTATTCTCAAAGCTTAATACAACAGTGATCTTACTAGTATTCTTTCTGTCTGTTCGATTACATTTGTGTAGTTGTTATTGTTTCCGCCAATTGCAACTAAGAATACAACCATCTTGTAATTTCTCGATCCTACAAGTGGTATCAGAGCTTTGGCTCAGATTAAACAAACTAACACTTGTTTAATCACTTCTGGTTCTATTCTAAACTCTTTTGTTTTATCAAGTCACCCAAAACCACGAAACAAAAATGGCACAAAGCAATGGTTTTGAAGACATCGGCAGCATCAACCGACCACCAAGATTGGTGTCTGGATAAGACTACGACATGTGGAAAAATCGCATGGAAAGTTTTTTCTGCTATCAGGAGTACGGAATGTGGAAATCCATCAGGGATGGACCCTACATTCCCATGGTGGCATCTGCTGACTCTGGAGGACCATCAGTTCCAAAGGATCCCTCCAAGTACTCGGATGAAGATATAAAAAAGATGGAGGTGGACTTCAAGGCACTAGGAGCTATCCAAATGTGCCTTCCAAATGAAGTTTTTCATAACTTCAGAAGTCCCAAAACCGCCAAAGAGCTCTGGGAGGCTCTTGAGAAGATGTTTGCTGGCTCAGAAGAAGTCAAAGAAAACAGAAGGGACATCCTGAAGCAGCAGTACGAAAACTTCGTATGGAAGGAAGGTGAGTCCCTAACTGTTTTATATAATAGATTTACTTATCTTGTAGGTGCTCAAAGGTGAAACTGGAGAATGAGGATATTCTCAAAAAGTTCATCAGGTCTTTACCTAGCTGCTGGACACTCTACACGGTGTCCATTAGAAGAACTGAGAATCTGAAGACTCTCCAAATGACTGAGCTCTTCGGTATGCTGAAGACTTATGAGCTAGAGATGATTTAGGCAAAAGAACGAAGCTCAAGCTACCAAACAGCTTCAACATCCACCACCACCTCATCTGCTTTTCACTCTGAGCAGCCCCAGTACTAGCAACTACTATCCTCCCATAGTCACACATCCTCAAACTCCCACCTCTAAAACAAACA